>CP126896.1:39753750-40397500 GCA_030440675.1 Furcifer pardalis
CTCCTCTTCTTCACCAGGTGGGCAACAGGTCTACTATCAAGATAAGTGGGTGCTTCTTAGTCACAATGATATATACAGGGTTTTGGACTATTTGAGGTGGCTCTCCATTTTTCTCTTAATCTAGGAAAAATATGCTTAGATTCTCCCAACCCTCGGTAATCTGGTGATGCTTGAAATATTTCACACCATAATTGGCTTGTGGTAGGATGCTTCCGTCTGAGAATTAATTTGGAATAACAGTTGGGTTTGGGAAAACAGTTTTTCATGCCATAGATTGGCAAGAGGACCAAAGATGAGGAAGGCCTGGTGATCTATTTAAAAGGAGTATCCAAGGGCATTCAGTTTCTGCCCTTTAAAATATGCCAGCACAAGAGATGAGAGAACAGCCATCCCAAGATGCTGCAATCTTCTGGAGCCCATGGTGGTACCTGGTTGGCTGTCACTGCTTTGTACAGCCTGACTTTTCTTGGCAGAAGGGTAGACATGCCTAGAGAATCCTTACCTAGGGAATCCTCCAGGGGATGTTTGTGGTTTAAACAGCTAAGCCAGTTTCCAAAAAACTGTAACCAATTTTACCTGTTTTCTTCATCACTGATCAGAATTCTATTATTTATAAGTTATTGATTCCATCAAGTTGTGGCCTGTTTAATTCCTATAATGTTCTCCCAGAAATGTTTTATTAATGGATTTTGGAAGTAATCAGTTAGAAAGAAATAAGGAAGAAATGATTATACTAATGGTAATAGCTGGGAGGCTAATTATTGTCAAAAATTGGAAAATAAATTGTGAATTTGACTTGGACAAGTGGTACAAAGAATTATGGAAAATGGCAATAAATGACAGACTGATATGCCAATTAAAGTTAAAGAACGGATTGGTAAAAAGAGATAATCCTAAAGAAATATGGGGTAAATTTGTTGAGCATTTCCTAAGTAAAGCAAAAGGAATAGGATCCAGACAAGAATAAATAACTTTCTTGAAAAAGGGTACAAATATGAAAAATTAAGCTATATACTGATAGTAAACAGATGGTTTACAATATCCCATTTGTGGTGGTGGGCACTTATTTGATTATATAACAGTTCGATATATATGTATGCATGCAATGTTGTTATTCTTGTTATTATTATTTTTACTTTTATTTTGTTTTTAGTATTATGTTTTTAATAAATAAATATTTTTTTAAAAACATCCTATACAGTGTTCATCTCTTTCTTGTTATCAGCGGTAAGATGTAATAAACACACACATACATATAAAGTGGAGACAAACAAAAAATGCTTCTGTGACATAATAGGAAAATTTTTCACATAACCAGGACTTACATTTTAACCTACTTTCCCAGAACACAGGATAGATATATACATTTATCACACTTACAGATTCCTAAAATACAACAAAACTAAACACATCCAGGCCTACTTTTCCAACTAGGGATAGAAAAGACAATTTTAAAAATTTGAATTTCTTTATAGAAATGCCTCATTCTCACTTCTCTCCACTGCTAACAGCCTGTTCTTTGCTTCAAAACCTTTACATTTGTGAGCTGTAAACTCATCTCGTAAATCTCATTCTAGAGACAAAAAAAAAAATGCTGACACAACCCTGCAGGCATCTGAAAATAGTGTAGGATGAAAAACATGTCCCTTTGAAAAATGCACCCAGATGTGTGTTAGTCAATCTAAAAAACTACATCAACACATGCATATTAAAATTAATAAATTCTTAAGTCTAAAATATTTGTGCAAAAAAATAATAATACACATTTATTTCCGAGTGGGTGGGAGAGGAGGACAAATGTTGCAGTCAAGTACAGAAACAGGATGGAATGAGAACAATAAGGGGGAAATGAAAATTCTGTAAAACCAAGACTCAGGTTTTCAGAGTCCTGGCTTTAGCTAACCAACAGAAAATAAATGAAAAACCCACAACAACAAAAAAGAACACAAATAAATAGAGGAAAATCCAGCTCCACTTGTTGGTGATTTGCTTTGAATATTGTTATCTCTGTCTCTCAATAGGAACTGTGGTGGCTCAGTGTTTAAGAAGCTCGCCTTGTTATCTGGAGGTTAGGCAAGTTGGCAGTTCAAGACCCAAGTACTGCATGACAGAATGAGTGCCAGTCTCTGTCCCAGCTCTTGCCAACCTAGCATTTTGAAAGCAAGAAATTACAAGTAGATAAATAGGGACCACTTACATGGGAATGAGCTCCTGTCTTTGTCCCAGCTCCTTCCAACCTGGCAGTTTGAAAGCAAGAAATTGCAAGTAGATAAATAGGGACCACTTTGGTGGGAAGGTAACAGCGTTCCGTGCACTCCGGTGTCTAGTCATGCCTGCCACATGATCACGGAAATATCTGCACAAGCAGACAGCACTGGATCTTTGGCTTTGAAACAAAGATGAGCACTGAACCCTAGAGTCGGATATGACTGGCTTTCGAGCAAGAGAAACCTTTACCTTTACTACATGGGAAAAGATCTTGGGGATATGAAAGGAGCCTCATTCGGGTGTCCCCTGAGCAAAAATCCTTTCAACCCAGAAGCACCTTTGTGTGCTTCTGACATGAAAAAAAGTTATAATCTCATTACTTCATTTCTAGCATTTTTCTTTGTCAGTTTTCAGATAGAGGATATTCCAAAACCTAAAACATTCTGAATCACAAAAATGAAATTAATCAGTTATCTGGATTATTCCAACGTGTTTAAGCATTCTTTTAACTAGATAATTAACCAATTATGTTTGTGAGCAGTTTTTTGTTGTTCATAAAAGCACTTTATAACTTTTAGTACAAAATAAATCAAATAAATTTCATATTAATCCCCTCTTACAACAGTTGACTGAAATTGCTGAATACAACGAAACTTACACAAATTGAACTTAATGACAGAATGAACTGCGATGAGCAGTTTCCATTAATGGTTGGTCTTGAGAAAAACTCAGTCACTGAACTTCAAGGTTTAATTGTACTGTGTGATCAGGGAGAGGTGTGGTTAGGGAGGCATTCAAACTAACTTAATTTTTATGCCACTGCTTAGATGAATTTAAGAAGGCAAATAATTCACATCACCCTAAGCATAAAGTGTGTAGTAGAAAAATGCATAATGCACAAGTGTGGATCTAGTCTGTATTAGGATGGGATGGGATATCTGGGAATCACTCATACCATTTTTTGAATTCCGGAGTGAAAAATAATGGGACATACATTTACTAAATAAGTGATGTATGGTCAAATTAGGAGTTTGAGAAATCAATGCAACTCCTGCTGTACCCGAAAAACTGGCATACAGTCCAAAGTTGATTTGCCCGGTAACCTTTAAGGGACAGTACAACAACCTCTGTTGGATTGTGGAGTGGTACAGTTAGCGTGTAGCCAAGAATTAGGGCTGAATCTTTGAAATGCAAGCCTTCTTCAATTCCTTTTCTTTTTCTCTTAGTTCAACTATTGAACAGAAGGAAAAAATGAAATGTTTACTTACAAGGCTTCTGTGCAAATAAAGTTGTCAGGTAAGTGGCAAAAAATATAATACAGTAATACCTCGGATAACGTTTACCTCGGTTAACGCTAAAATCGCATAACGTTAAGTAATCTGGGGAGGAGAATTGGATCGAATAACGTTAAGGTCCTATGGGATGGATCGGATAACAACCGCTAAAGCCTGTGCATTTACAATGCATCTCTATGGAGCTTTAACGTTATCCAATCCTTCCCATAGGATTTTAACATGCATCGGATAACACTAAAAATTGGATAACACCAAGACTTGTGGAACCAAGTCTTAGCGTTATCCGAGGTATTACTGTACAGTTAACTTTGTCTTGAGTTGTAAAAAGCAGGAAGAAAAAATATCTAAGCAACTGATAGTAGCAAGTGAGTATTGGTTACTAACTTTCTGAGCTTAACATTTTTTGAGTCAGAAAGAGACTGGGCTAATTTGAACAACTGAGTCACTCGGACAGAATAACAGACAGACTGAAATACACACTACCTACACACACAGTTCAGCATATATGCAGAGTGGTGATGACTGGCTGTTTAGATTCAAAACAGGCAATGCCTATGTTTGTTAAATGCTGTCCCTTCTCCATGTTAATGTGCAAAATAAATAGAAAGCATGATGAGATTACCTGCTATAAACTCAACACTCTGTTCCTCACATCATATAGAAGGTATACAAAAGCTCTGCCTTAAGCCACCACCTTGCAGGCAAAATTCAAATAGTCAAATACTGTAGCTCTTACAGTGCCTGAAGTGAAATCTTCTCTGAAGGCAGGTCAACATCCAGACACAGGTTCTTATCCTCAGAGACTCTGCATGCCTATGCAACAGTATCACTTTCAATGCCCAGGAAACTCAGACACATTGTGAGGCCCTCATCTTTTTCAAAGCTAAAGGTATACCAAAGTCCTCTGTCAAGCAGTAAAAGGCCTGCAACACCTTATGGCAGGCCCCAATACCCACAAACAAACAAACAAAAATTCAGATAGTGAGCTATGTGGCTCAAATCTGATGTGAATGCAAAATGTATTGAACTTTTTGAAATCTGCAAAAGAAATAGAGCAGCCCATGGGAATAGTTTCCTTCAAAACAAAACCCCAAAATTCTGTGAATGAATAGGCAGATGAAATGTAGAATTAATTTCACTCTTTGTCTATTCTGTTCCCTCACACTCCCATACCTGCCATATGCTTGCACCATCCTAATGGCTGCATTAAAAGAGGCATACAGTCAAACCTCGCATAATGAGCGTTTCGCTTAGCGAAAAACTCGCATAACAAGCAAGTTTTTCGCTAAGCGGTCTGACTCGCATAACGAATTTTTCGCTATGCAAGTCAGACTTTTCCCTATGGAAAAACTCGCATAACGAGCGTTTCTATGGGGGAAACTCGCATAGCGATTTTTTTCGCTATGCGAGTTTTCCCCATAGAAACGCTCGTTGTGCGAATTTTTCCATAGAGAAAGTCCAACTTGCATAGCGAAAAATTTGTTATGCGAGTCAGACTCATATAGTGAATTTTTTGCATAGCGAGCAACCTCGCAGAATGAATTAAATTCGTTATGCAAGGTATGACTGCATTTGACTGCAGTCAATTCCCCCAGGATCACATCACCAATTCATACTTAGGATAAAACAAATGATGAATGAGACAAAATTCCCTCAATGCCTTCTTGGACATAATCTCGGATGGCCCCATCACTCTTCCTTCTCATTTTATTTCTTGAATTATGTGCTTAAGACCTTGAATTGACCACAGGTTATCTGACAACTTTGGCTGTCTCCAGGGCCATAGCCAGGATTCTAGATGTGGGTGGGCAAATATTTTTTCAGGATGGGCAACAATGTCATATATATGTCATGAATATAAGCAGGCAGGAGTTTGAGGGTGGGCAAACTGCTAATTCAGGGTGGGCTTTGCCCCTGGCCATCCCCTAGCTATGGCCCTGGCTGTCTCTTATGAAAAATCAGAATTGCGTTCATGCTTTGCATCTGAATATCTCCTCTTCATTGATTTGTCCACTGGGCCTTGCATCACCATTGTCATATTGCAATTTTTTTGAAAAGATTCATTGTTTATATTAATTATAAAAGAATTTACAAATCACTATGGTATTTCTATTTTATCTAGAATCACAATAGGGATGTCTAAGAAAGAAGAATATATAGCCCCCACATTGGTGATTAGGCTGATCATATAATTGTGAGTCCCCTGGACTGCAAATAGATCAAATCAGACAATCCGAAAGGAAATAAATCCTGACTGCTCCTTGGAAGGGCAAATACTGAAGCTGTGGCTCAAGTACTTAGGCCACTAAATGAGAAGAAAGGACTCACTGGAGAAGGCCCTGATGCTAGGAAAGATTGAAGGCAAAAGGAGATGGGGACTGCAGAGGATGAGATGGCTAGAAGGCATCATTGACGTGGTTGGTGTAGATCTGGGCGGACTATGGAGAATGGCAGGTGACAGAGGAGCCTGGCATGTTCTGGTCAATGCGGCCACAAAGGGCTAGACTTGAACAACAACAAAATAATTGTGAGTCAGTAAAAATTACTTTGCATACAATGGTGCTATATCATATCAGTGTTAAGTGTCTGAAAACATATTTCTTTCTTTCCTGCCAGCTCACTGTGGACCAGCAATGTTAGCTAATAGACCAGCTCTGGTCTGCTGACCACCAGTTTGAGAAGCATTGATTTATAAAACCAACCAAAAGGTACCTTATGATTGGCTTTTCAATTTCACAAATACCTTTATTGGGTTGGATGTAAAAAAATGAAAAAGAGAATTGATTGTTTCATGCAACGTTTGATGATATTACTTTTTCATACTAAACCTTCTGAAGTAGCCACACCAGATGGGAAATAATGCCATATAAAGTCTAAAGTAATAACTCCATGAAGGTGTAATATGAAAACTGTACCCAAGTAAATTGGAACAAATTGCAACAAAAGAAAGGAAAACTAGTTTCCCTTCAAAAATATGAATGAGAAATTAGTTGGTCAAATCTGTGTCTGATATCCCCAGTAGTTTCTTGTCAAACAGATTGCAGAAAGAGTGTAAATTCTGATTACGAAGAGTGCAAATTCTAGATTACTTTCACAACATAGAACATATGTTCATTATTATACATCGATAGATTAAACCAACAGCAGTCTGTCAACAGGAATAAGGAGGGCAGTGCAATATTTCTGCTGCTTCCCTACAATGAATGTGTAATGCAGAGTGTTTGTCAACAGATATATGCATATACCTAAAGATAGCTGATACATGGCCTTGCTGTATACCACTGAAGCTCTGTAAGTAAGAATTCATAATATAGCTATATATTCCTCCCAATGACAATAGAAAGGAAAGTTTTAATTCCCACCACATAATGGTCCATTTGCCTCGAGTGTTTCAGAATGGTTCAATAATCACTAGCCATGTGTGCAGTTTGTTGAATTATTTAAGCTTATTTCCAGGGGGGGAAAGACAGGGAGGAAGGCAACTGATTCAATGCAAATGAAAAGCTTTTGAAGCTCCCTATGGTGAAGATGTGATTACAGTCAGACAGTTAATAACCTAGACTTAGAAAATCTGAAGGTTTTAAAACTGTCTGGCCAGTCAGTAAATGAGGTTTTTCCACACTATCGACCAACTGCCATGTGTCGTAATGGCTTCAGATTTGTTTGGAGTGTTGGTGGACCCACAAATGAAGAAAAGACCCCCTGCTTCATGATTAAGAAAAGTGGTTGATAAACCTCAGAGGGTTTCTTTTGGTTTGGAATCAGACCTTTAGTCTGTACTATGGTGTACCTTAAATTGAAATTTTCATACAGCGTAAGGAATCATCTTTTTGTAGACTAAGAGAGGAGAGAGAATGGGTTATTCTGCATTTATCTTTTCCCATGCTCCAAAAAATATCCCCTATTATCCCCAAAGCCAAATATCCACACATACACTCTTCTTGGCACTTCTGCTCATTGTTGTCTAGAGTCCTGAAGATTTAAAAGATGGCTGAGGAAAATCTGAGTTAGCACTTTGAATGGATACTCAGGACTTCAATGCTTCGAGACTTAAACAGAGAACAACACAGAGAGATGAGTCTTATTCCCACTTTGTTACACAGAGGATTCACCACAATGGGTCTCCCTCAGCAAGTTGCATTTGAAACAGTAGCTTCTTTTATTGGACCAGCCTACTGTGTTTTCCATACTGCCTCCACCCCCACCCGATTCTAGATGTTTTTTGCTGACCATCATGGATGGTGTGCAGCAGTGTGGAAGGATGTAAAGATGAGCCATCTGTGCAGAATGATAGCATGTAATGCAGATGAGTGTTCTCCCTTATGCTTTCTTTCATTTAGTCATTCATGTAACATTGTGTGAAACAGAAGATGCTCTGAGTAATTAGGAAAAGTGCTATATAAATTCTAAGATTTCCTCCCTATGCACAGTTACTTGAAAGTATGTTGCACTGAACCAGTTGGACTTCTGGGGGAATAGGATCACACTAAATTTTGGGTTTTATTTTGGGAATGTTCTGTGACTCCATTTTGGATCAAAAAGCAAAATTCAGGAAATGCATTTTTTTTCATAACCTGGTTGCTCCAGAGTGCAGTTTTTCAGTAAAGCAATGTGACCTACCAAAACTACAAGCATTTGTTTATTTAGAGTACTTATTGTTTTTCTACACTTTATGCCTATTCTTATTGTCTATCTGCCCACCAGACTCCCACAGCAATTTACAACAGAAAACAGACAGGCTTCTTCATATGAGAGATGATTACAGGCATGCCCAAACTACAGCCTGTGGGCTGGCCCCTGCCTCTGAAGCCATTTCATCCAGCCCCCAACGCCCTTGCCAAACCACGAAATAAATACAGATACTTCTGTGGATGCATGAATGTGGCCATTTTGTGTCCTGGTTGGGCATAGGAAACAAAGTGACCACTTTTGTGCATGCACAGAAGTATTCGTGCCAAACCAGGAAACAAATTGGCCACTTTTGCACATACAGTAATACCTCGGATAACGCTAAGACTTGGTTCCACAAGTCTTGGTGTTATCCGATTTTTAGTGTTATCCGATGCATGTTAAAACCCTATAGAATGTATCGGATAACGTTAAAGCTCCATAGAGATACTGTACATTGTAACCACACAGGCTTTAGCGGTTGTTATCCAATACATCCCATAGGACCTTAACGTTATTCAATCCAATTCTCCTCCCCAGATTACTTAACGTTATGCGATTTTAGCGTTATCCGAGGTAACCGTTATCCGAGGTATTACTGTATGTAGAAGCATACGCTCAAACCAGGAAATAAAAAGGCCACTTTCACACATGTGCAGAAGTGGCCATTTTATTTAGACCTTGTTTTGTAGGATTTTGCTTATAATCATTGCAAGATTCAGTAAATGTGATTTTGTTTTTGCTGGATTTTTTTCGTTGTAATGTTTTTGTAACATTTTATGGTGATATTAATATTTTCTGATTGTTACTGTGTTATTGATATGTATATATTTATTTTTCTGATACTGTGATGATTGTGATTATGATAATGTGAAATTTGTGACTGTTACATTATTTTTTATACTTTGTAAGCTGCCTAGAGTCATGTTTGCCTGAGCAAGGCAGGGTATAAATATGAAATGAAATGAAATGGGGAAAAATTCATGGTTTGGCACGGACGCTTCTTCTCATGCATGAAAGTGGGCATTTTGTTTCCTGTGTTCTGAGGGCATGGTCTGGCCTGCTCAGCTGTTCCGGGGGTATGGTCAGGCCCCTGGCCCAAAAAGTTTGGGCACCCCTGATTTAGGAGATGGTCTAGTAGGGAGGAGCAGCTCAGTATTTAGTACAGTTTGGAAACTGGTATGACTGCTTCAGTCACAGGTTGATAATGAGAAAGATGGTATTAGTCCATCATTCTGTAGTTGTCCTGAAATTATCTTCTACTTCTTAACCAAGACTTGAACCAGGGTCATTCTGCATACAGAACATGTCCAGTACTAATCAGTAATGGCTATGATGAAAAGGAATAGAAGGTTGATGTATGTTTATAACTTCTAATTTATTCAAATTTTCCTCACCAATATGCTTTATCAAATAATAGTCTGGCAATTTATTTATTTATTGGTATATTTGTACAACCTTTTGGCCAAAGAATCAGGATGGTGAGCAGTAAATAATTAATAAAAACTATATAATGGCACCATAAAACAACAATAAAAGTTATTCATAGTAACAGCAGCAGCAATAACAACAAACATACATCAATTTAACCAGTTTAGAATGTCCAGACATACAGAATTGTGTTGGTGTAGCACCTATTAAATGATTGTAACATTGGTATATGCGGGGAATGCTTCCCAGGTATTATATAATAAATAGAAAGCAAATTAAGATTTTAAAAGTTTAAGATGTTACTCCTTTAAATATTTGGGTCACAAGCCCCAAACACATATACAATTCAGTGCAAAAGTCTTAGGCCACAACAAGCTGGTTTGGAGGAAATGCAATGAATCATTGAGGGGGAGCAAAACTTGGACACGTTAACTCCAAACATAACCAAACATGGAGAAAGTTGAGAGGAGTGTCAGGAGAAGACTCTCTTCAGTTTTAGTGTATCTACATGGCTTAGGAGCTCAGTTATGCCCCCCATCACTCATTGAATTCTCCCCACCAAACAGTTGGTGGTGGCCAAAGACTTTTGAATAGTACTGTACATTTAAATTATGTTTTTCTAGTTTTGTTGCTGTAGCAGAGAGTGTGTCTTAGATTGGCAAAAATCGCTGTCTAACCAAAGTTTGGAAACAGGCTTGCGTTTTTTATCTGTTGTAAGAAGAAAGAGCATTATGCAGAGGTCAAATACTCTCAGACTACATACTGTATGTGAAGCAATTCTATTGGCCATATTAGAATTCCTGGATGCATACAGAAGTAAGGGTTGCTTTCAAATGCTAGTGATGGCTGAAGGATCTAATCTTCATTTTCATTGAGATTAATTTTTTAATTGCTCATTTCTGGCCATATAACATATATCAATGTATTGTACTGCATTTCACCTGCTGAACAGACTGGTGTTTCTCCCTAGTTCAGAAACAATCTCTGCCATTGGTTTGTTACAGAGGCATAATGTCAGATCTAATGATGGCATTGTCTCAGAAAGTCTTTGCATTTCCAACCTAACTATCAACAGGGATGGAGAGCTATAAATTTAAAGTCTCTATGTACTACGAACAGGATAACAATGCTTACCTTCAAACACTTCTAATTAATAAAGCTAAAACAGAAGCTGTTGGAAGTAACACCAAGTAATGATTACCTACTGCTTTCAGGAACTGAGATATCTCTGGTAGTAAAAATTAATTATAATTTTCTTTTTCAACAGGTGAAGTCCTACAATAGCATACTTTGAAATCAAACAGTAGATCTCACTTTGATTCATCCCCAAAGTAAATAATGAAGTTGATAAGCCTAGAAATCCAGAACATTTTCTCCACAGACTACTTGCTGGGTACTTGGCAGACTACAAATCAAAACAAATACACCTCTCAAATGTTAATGTGTGTTGTGTTTTCTTTTAAATGTGATAGATGAGCTTCTGGATTAAATAAGAAAAACAAATCAACCTCTGTCTTTAAAAAAAACCATAATCAAAGGCCATGGAATCTAATAAAAATGTTAGGCCATCTTCAGCTAATAAACTTCTAGAGTAATATCCATAGCTTGCACCTCTATTGTACTGTATTATAGACTTTACTGGCATTGCTGTTTTGTTTTCTAATCCTGCCCTAAGCAAAATGGATTTGTTGTCCAACAACAAAGTTCAGAACCAAATACAAATAATTTACCAACAGTTCTGAAAACTTTTCTCAAGAATACCTACCGTAGGTAGGATTATGGTCTCCTCATTGTTGTACAATTTCTCCAGGTGCCGACATTTTTAGGTTCGAAAAGGTCCCATGAAAAGAGGCCTCTCATGCTATTTCCTGGAGCTTCAGCTAAAGTGCAAACAACCAGTAAGTTATAATACAATGAAAGACAGGACATTGTTTCACACATACGTACCCCAGAGTTTCATATCATTCACACTGAAATTTCCCTTTTCTTTGAACACTCCTTTCAAACAATCATCTTTCTATGAAATTAAAACATGGATCCACACTTGATCCATGTTCTCAGTATCAATAATAAGAATCCAACAAAAAGTAGAAAAGTGATTGTCAGTTTGATGGGCCATAAAGACTGACTATATTCGTTTAGGTGGATATTTTAATTATTATTTGCAAGATCTATTATAAAGGAGTTTATCATGAACAAATAAGTTCAGGATTTTGAGATGACTCACGTATAAGGTGGCTCTTGTTAAATGCACTCATCTTGTTGAAATAATCTGACTGTTGAATCTGTTACGCAAGTTGAATGGTGCAATAAATGTGAAGAGATGTGGTGTAGTAGTGGGAGAATAGAAGATGGCAGCAACTAGAACTGAGAAGGAAGGTGAACTCTGTTTCATAAGCTTCTTTGTTGGAAGGAAAATGTTAGCAGGGAACACACCCCCTCCCCCTTTGAGGTTCATAATAAGAAATTTTTACCTTTCCTGAATGCTAAAAGTGAAGAGGGAAACCATTTGGTTCAGTCCCATGAAGAGCACTAAGGGTAATCCAATTCACCTAACAGGGACCTCACAGTTGATGTTACAGAGGAGTTTCACCTTATTCTTTGCCCTATATCCATCCTGAGAGAAAAAAGTTAATTTGTTTATAAAGTTTATAAAGTCTTAGCAACTTGCCACAACAAAATGTGGCAAGTAATTAAAGAGATGGGAATACCAGAACACCTTATATGCCTCATGAGAAGTCTGTACAACAGTCTAGAAGCAACAGTTAGGACAGAATATGGAATGACAGAGTGGTTTGGAATAGGAAAAGGAGTAAGACAAGGCTGCATTTTGTCACCCTGCTTATTCAAATTATACATAGAGCACATAATGTGCAATGCAGGGATAGAGGAATCACAATTTGGGATCAAAATTGCTGGGAGAAACATCAACAACTTGAGATATACAGATGACACTACCCTAATGGAAGAAAGTGAGGAAGACCTAAAGAAGCTCCTGCTTAGGTTGAAAGAAGAGAGTGCAAAAGCTGGCTTAAGATCAATATCAAGAAAACCAAGATAATGGCAACAGGCCCTATCAGTCCCTGGAGAATAGATGGGGAAGAAGTAGAAGCAGTGACAGATTTTACTTTCTTAGGATCCAAGATCACTGCAGATGATGATTGCAGCCATGAAATAAAAAGGCAACTGATTCTTGGGAGGCAAGCGATGAGAAACCTGAGAACATAGTTAAAAGTAGAGATATAACATTGCAAACAAAAATTCGTATAGTCAAAGCAATGGTATTTCCGGTGGCAATGTATGGTTGTGAGAGCTGTACCATTAGGAAAGCTGAGCGCAGAAGAATAGATGCCTTTGAGATGTGGTGTTGGAGGAGAGTTTTGAGAGTCCCCTGGACAGCGAGGAGAACAAATAGGTAGGTCTTAGAAGAAATCAACCCTGACTGCTCCTTAGCAGGTCAAATAGTAAAAATGAATCTGAAGTACTTTGGACATCAAATGAGAAGAGAGGATTCACTTGATAAAGCCTTGATGCTGGGAAAGGTGGAGGGCAAAAGAAGAAGGGGTGGCCAAAAATGAGATGGCTAGATGCTATTGTGGATGCAGTGGGCACAGAGCTGGGTGCGCTGAGGAGGATGAGCAGCCCTGGGTCACCTCAGTGAGGAGGGCGGTTGATAAGTATGAATAATAAATAAATAAATAAATAAAATAAAATAAATGATGGAAGACAGAGGTGCCTGAAGGACAATGGTCCATAGAGTCGCAAAGGGTCAGAATCGACTGTGCAACTGAATCACAACAACAAAAGTCTTAGCATATTGCACTGAGTGTACATGTTCCTTAGTATCCTTATTTTGTGTAATCAAAGGTATGTTCTTTTTATCCAAACCTTTGTCTAGGATCTATGGCTAGTTTCCCCAATGAGAATGGAAAAAACAATATCCTTGTGTTGTGCTATGACTAAACCTGCAATCGCAAGAACAGCAAGTACACATGCATACAAATTGTGTGACTGCAGACATAGTTATAGTATAATGAAAGACATGACATTGTTTCACACACAAGTACTTCAGCATGAATTTTCCACAAATAAAAGGGATATTAAATGGATCACACTTCTTCTGTGTCTAGGCAAGATGTGAAACTGCCAAAACGAGGCCAGTTTTGGGGAGTTCATTCTGCAGTTCTTTTCACCTGACCTAGTGTGAGAAAGATTAGCTGGCACAAGGTGGCCATTGCCCAGGGTACATCTGACTGTAGTTCAAAAATACCACAGTCTTCGTGGAGGCTCTTTCTGTGTAACCCAATTGATCATGCTGATATTCAATTGCTGATAAAGTGGCTAAGCTAGTTACCAGATTCTGATGAAAAAATATTCTGGAATTCAAGCACAGCCTAGGCCTACTTCTTAAGTATAGGATGAATCTGTGATATAACTACAGCTGTGGGTCTGGAAGGTAAAGTCCAGTTAAGAAGCTTTCTGTTAATCAAAGGTATACCTCAACAACCACCCACTCTAAGACAAAGTAAAACCTGCCAGTGCCCTTGGCTTTTCTGGCAACTGACCCAACAGAACAAATGAGCAAACAAACAAATCAGCCCGCCAACTCAGTTATTTTCTGGTTGACTGGAGCAATAGTTGTAGCAGAAGCACCAAGAGCCTTCCTATCCAGGCAATGCCAAGACTTCTTCTGCAGATGTTTAGGGTGCTAGTCTGGCTAACGAGGAGCTTTGACTTCCATACTTTTCCAGCCAGTTTAGCCAACAGCTATACCAGCAGGAGAATTCTGGAAGTTGCAACCTACAGTAAATTTATGAGCTCTAAAACAATATTTTAGGTATTCTGTCTGGAATAAAAATATTGCTAGTAAAATGTTTTGGCGAGCAGGTGGGAAAAATCTTACTAATGCTTAAATTACTAGAGATTTTTCATAATTTCTGCTGGATACAGTTTAAATGGAGAAGAATTTAAATGAAAACTTAAAAAAACTTATTTGCAGTTCTTCAGCAGTCTCAATGCACACATAAACATGCCACACAATGGCCATTAATTTAGTATCTGGTGTGGCATGTTTATATGACTGCATTATGCAGGAGCACTTACTTAATATTTGACAGTTTAAACCTGCAGCTATCCCTTTGGGTGTGCCTGTCCCGCCCCTGCCCCCAGCACAAATGGTAAATGTATTAATAAGATATTTTAGATTAAGCCAAAGGTTAAGCTCCCGCTCTCTTCCATTGGTGCCAACAACAACAACACAATATGACTCCAGTAGTAGGTACTGTAGAGGCGGCAAGAAATAGGCCAAGCAAGATTAGAAATATCAATGTATGAAAAGGATAGTAGTACATCAAGATTGCAAATGTATGAAAGCGAAGGAGGTGACCAGATATATTTCTTGTTCTGACCCTAGTCAAGCTTTCAAATCTTAAACCCGTACCTTGGATCAAAAGAAAGTTGCCACCACATGTGGAATTATTCTTGCAGACCATGTATTAGGAGTCTTAATCCTTTAAGCAGGATTGAATGTAAAGATTTTATTCTATTTTCAAATCAGAGAAGATTGGCTAAGTCCCTATACATACGTAAACATTGAGGGGGGGGGGGCTTTGTGAAAGAGATAATGGCTAAGTGTGCTACCCAGTCTGGTCATAAACATTTCAGGAACAGGCCTAGCAAGCTGAAAATGTATTTTAAAGAAATCAGTTCCTTTGTTAATGGCAGAGCCAATAGAAGATTCCATAAGAGGGGTTTATTATTAGCTAGTAATTAAATAATAGCTCACATTGCCTTCTTTCAGTGGGAATTGCATCCTTTTCACCTCTTCTCTGCTCTAGCAGAGACATCCATTACGATGAGTAGCTACAACACTTGTCAGTTCCGATCAGCTCCAAATGGCTGAAGGCCAACTGACGTGTACTCTCTTAAAGCATGGCTTCTTTCCCCCCAAAAGCCCACTGTCCTTTCACGTGCATGTAACAGTCAGAAGAGATCACATCACACAATGAAGAAAAACAGAAGCATATGGTATGAAGGGAGCCTCTGCAGGAGATGGCTGAAATGGGAAGGCTCACACGTCATAAACGAAATGTATTTCAAAATAGTGGTTTGTAACAGCCTATTGATGGAGCGGGGGGGGGGGAGGGCAGGTCTCCACAAAGGATGCTGTTAGCTGCGTCCTGATGTTATTTTATTTTTTGCTTAAGTGTCTTGACTTATCACAATATCATTAAATGATACACAAGTACTTACTCACTTGGAGCAATGAATTATGCAAAAGCAGTTGCAAAGTTCATTTTTTGCGTTCAATTAGGGATGAGATGGTTTTCCCTGTACTATTCCTTTACCGTTCCTCTGTTTCACCCTGCTCTGTATTTTGCTTCTGCTGAAATCCAATTTAGTGATCAGAATTTCTCAAATTAATTTTAGAATTCAAACAGGGCTAGTTTGTCTCAGCAATGAGTGCCTTCACTTGTTTGCACTTTTATACCATTGACACCTATCTGCAACAACAAAAGGGAAAGGAGAGTACTCTTGGTGTGATTATGTGATTGCATCAAGATTTCATTTGTGTCATGCTGTACAGATGTGCACATGTGCTATACACTGGTAAAACATCATGCGAAAAGGATAAGTTTTTATATAATCACAAAATCACTTTTCTAACATTTAATTTACACAAGCACAGTACTACTGCCGCATGAAAATAATCTGCATAATGTCATATCAAGTTGCTTTATAGAGTATTTTATTCAGTCACTTCATTGACGAAGAAGGGAGAGGTAAAGACAGGAGCAATATAAAGGATCTGAAAGCTATGAAGAACTGAGCAGCTATGGTGTTTTGTATAAAAAGGAGAAATATAGTACAATAAGGAATCTATAACACATCAGTTCGGCTTTGGGAACAAAAATCAGATAACTTAAAATGAAAAATATCTATGGTGAAAAGGTGCAGAGAAGAGTACCTACCTTTAATTGCAAAGTGTTCATACTTTTCCACTGTCATGCCTTGCTGGGCATCCACATGATGATCATGGACATACCTGCACAGATTACTAAACCTCAAATCTTGGTTTTATAATATATACAAACAGTAGTCACACAGCAGCATTGTGTAGTCCCATTGACTGCACCCTGCTTTGCAACAGTGAAGAAACTAAACAGTGGCACAATTTCTCGTTAGATGTTCGTAACTAATTGTTCCTTAGCAAGTCTTGAGCATAAAGCAGCTTTCAAATGTTGTCCTCTTTGGTGTCTAGGCCAGATGTTAAAACTGCCAAAATGAAGCCACCTTTGTGGAATTCATTCTGTAGTTCCTTTCACCTGACCTGGTGTGAGAAATATTAGCACACAGTGGGCCGTTGAAGTTGGTTTATGAATCCTGGCTTGTTAAGGTAGCAATGAATCACAATTCTAATTTGCATCTAACTGAAAGCTATTTCAGATTGCAGCTTTCTGATGAATTTCCTTTCTCATCATTCCCGCACTGATGAATATCCTGGCTTTTGATTTTGTGTTAAGTGCAAATATAGTACAGTATGTATCAATGATCTTGGATACAGTGTATGCAAAGATACACAATTGTCACTATAATCAATCTGTAATTTTTTGATTCCTGAAAGAACAAAAACAAACACCAACAGCTATTTTCTAAACAGGTGGTTAGCTGAATGCCCCTCCTCCTTCTGTCTCCTTTTCATTTCTGATAAGAACAAATGTCCAAGAAAATAAAAATGTGTGTTTTTGTGTGGTTCTATACACTGTGACCATCTAATTATGAAGTATGTGGACCAAACATGGAGCAAGGCTCATAAAGTCATAACCAAATAGAACTGTACAGCACAGAACATAGAAATTTACAGAACAGAAAAACCTATTTTTCTTTTGTAATTCAGAAATGTAACATGTTTAGGAAGTCAAGCATTTCTGTAGACCAGTTTCTGTAGCACAGATGCTCTTTAATCCATAAAATGTAACTGAAAGCAATGAGTACTTGATTTAAAGTACTTGATTTAAATGTTAAATTCCTCCATGTATCCAGTGATGGGATGTAACAGGTTCGCACCAGTTCACCAGAACCGGCAGTAACTTTTCCCAGTGTCCTGGAGAACCGGTAGCAGCTTTTTGGGGGAACCACCTTTGGGGCTTACCTTTTCACTGGTTCCCCCACTGCGCATGCATGCCAAGCACTTGGTGTGCATTTATGCCTACAGTGCTTGGCGTGTATGCACAGCCTCCTTGCTGTCCTCCCAAGTGGGGAGGAGGAAGAGAAGCTGCTAGCCTGAAGCTACCTATAGCCTGCTCCCCAGGGTAAGTGACTCACCTTTGGATGTGGTGTGTCTGTGTGTATTTTAATGTGTATTTAATACCTTTACCTATATTGACGTACTACCACAATTCCTAAAAAGGCCTGGCGGCTTGGCTTGGGGTTTTTAAGCAAAGTCTTGAAGTTACCTCATCAATAAGCTACACCTGTGCTGTTCCAATTGCTGTTCCAATTGGAGAACCCTTAAGGAGGTACAGCTGTTTTACATTTACATTAAGGCATATTATCCTAGAGAACTGGTAGGATGACCATATCCATCTTGCAACATGGTGCTGCCCAGGCACTTATACTAACAGGTAAGTGATGGGTTTGTGTTTGGGGTGGGTGTGTTGATTTATGTTTGGGGTGGGTGGGTGAGTGGCTGGATTTTAATGTAATATTTATTTATTTATTTAATTTATTTATTGGCTTGTGTTGTGGGTGGGTGGGTGGGCTAAGGTGTGTGTGTTTGCGTGTGTGTGTGCATGCGTGCACACTTATTTTTATTTTATTATTTATTTATTTTCTTTGGCCCCACCCACAACATCATGATGTCATGACATTAGCTCCGCCCACACTGTGATGGCATCACGGTGGGATAGTACAATTTTTGACATCCCACCACTGCATGTAACCAATAACACAGAGAAACAAGTATCATAAATTGAATGACTACAAAACCATATTAGGCCTTTCCATATCATTTTAATGCACTCATAAATCAGTGGTTTTCAGGATGGTATTTTGGGTATGCAGAACGCGCCTCCTCGAAGCTTGAGGTACTTTTGAACCACAGTCGGGCTTACCCTGGGCAACAGCAACCTTGTTGTGCCAGCT
Organism: Furcifer pardalis; assembly: GCA_030440675.1. NCBI lineage: Eukaryota > Metazoa > Chordata > Lepidosauria > Squamata > Chamaeleonidae > Furcifer > Furcifer pardalis. The sequence goes on from CP126896.1 coordinate 39,772,497, forward strand.
AATCTTTCTCACACTAGATCAGGCAAAAGGAAGTATGGCATGAATTTACCAAAAGGTGTCTTCATTTTGGCAGCTTCACAACAGACCTGGATATGGAAGAAGAAGGAAGGTATTTAATTTTTGTGAAACACATATGTGTGTGCTCATGCATGTGTCCTTAATTGTAAAATCTTTGTATTGACTGGATTTTGCATTGTAATGAGTCAAATATTTCAAGTATCAGGCCTTCCTCATTCTTCACAACCCAATTCATATTTGATTTATCTTTGAACAGAAGCTAGTCTTTTTCTTACATGGGATAATGTCTGCGCTTTTGCCACCATCAGATCATTCAAGAAAACAGATAGTTGAAGATGACAAGTTATTCCATAGAAAACTAGCATAGCCACATAAATAAGTATATTGATTTTTTTTTAAAAATGGCCACATCAGACCCCTTTTATCAATTTATTAGTTTTGTGCCTCCAAAATATAAATTTGGATGCAGAGACACAGCAGCAATTTCCACAAATAAGACATCAATGCTTCTAGATGTCATGCCCAGATTAATATCAAAGGGAAAACTTGCTTCTGTCATAGCTAATATGAACATAGTGATAACAGAAGTAATCTTACATTATGCTTAATTTATAGCAATCATTTTATTTCTAAGCATTCTTCTCAACGTGATCAGATACTATTCTTTGTCTGAAGCAATTCCTTATCAACTATGATCTTGCATTTCAAAAAGATTGCATCAGAGGATGTTATTTTCTTAATTCAACAACCGATTATGACTACTTAAACAATGGACATGACAACGAGAAATAAAGCAAGCCAGCCATAGGATAAATAGTGTACACTGGGGAAGATGCACCTTTGTGCCTTGCTGTGGACAGCCCACTCATCTTACAGTTTTCTTTTTTTTGCATTTGGCACTACAATTTCTTACAGTATTTTTACTATTTGTAATGCTGGCAGCACTTGAGATTGTTGTTTCATACAAAATCTGTTTATGGGAAATATTTTTTTAAACCACACCAACAAACTAAGGAGATTTTCACAACTTTACTGGCAGCTTCTTAATGTTTGTTCACTTTCTTAACATTCTTATTAGAAACTAAATCAATAAAGAAATATTTAGGTAAAGAATTCAGGTTTCTAAGTTTGATTCCAGAGTCTAGAGCAGATTGAGGGACTGTGGTGGCTTAGTGGTTAAGATGCTGAACTTGATGACTAGAAGGCTGGCAGGTCAGTAGTTCGAGACCTGAGTACTGCATGACGGAGTGAGCTCCTGTCTCTGTCCCAGCTCCTGCCAACCTAGCAGGTAGAAAACAAGAAATTGCAAGTAGATAAATAGACACCACTTTGGTGGGAGGGTAAACAGCATTCTGTACACTCTCGTGTTTAGTCATGCCTGCCACATGACCATGGGAACATCTGCAAACACAGATAGCACTGGCTCTTTGGCTGTAAACAGAGATGAGCACTGAACTGGAGAGTCAGATACAACTGGCTATTGAGAAAGGGTGGCCTTTACCATTACCTAGAACAGACTGCGGACTGTTACTGTGGGGAGTGCTTTGTGTCCAGGATTTAAGTCACTTTATTCCACACACTGCTCTTCTCAATCCCTAGTTTTGATTTTCTCAGCCTTATAGTTTCTATCTCCCACCATTAATGGACTACATAAGCAATTATGCTATCAGCCTGAACTTCAGAAATAAATGGAACATTGTACAGTGGAACCTCAGACAAAGTAATTAATGCGTTCTCTGGGATGTTTCTTGCAACAAAAATTACTTTAACTGAATTCCCCATAGGAATGCATTGAAAACCAAAATACATTAACCAGAATGCAGTTTCCAATAGGAATGCATTGAAAACCAATTAATCTGTTCTGGAAAAAAAATCTGTAAACTGAACCACTATTTTCTATGGATTTCCTTTTGTTATGCAATTTTTATGTTAACTAAGCCATTTGTTAACCGAGGTTCCACTGTACATATAAATATTTGGTCTGTCAGAGGACAATCATCTTGAGAATTTGATGCAGGCAGGGTTCAGAGGTTAAAGGTAAAGGTAAAAGATTCCCTTGCTCGAAAGCCAGTCATATCCAACTCTAGGGTTCAGTGCTCATCCCTGTTTCAAAGCCAAAGAGCCAGCGCTGTCTGCTTCTGCAGATGTTTCCAATTCCATGGTCATATGAGAGGCATGACTAGACACCAGAACACTGTTTACTTTCCCATTGAAGTGGACTCTATTTATCTACTCGCAATTTCTTGTTTTTCAATTGCTAGGTTGGCAGGAGCTGGGACAAAGACGGGAGCTCATTTTATCCTGCAGTACTTGGGAATCAAACTGCTGATCTCCCGCCTTCCAGTCAGCATCTTAGCCACTTGAGCTACTGCAGAGGTTAGTACAGTAGATACTCAACTGTACATAATATGGTGACAATTTTAATGGCATCTAGTTTAAAAATCCTGACTTTCTTGTCCACAGGTTTCTGGGGCAACAATCAGGATAATACAGAATTGACAACATGCAAATTAAATATTTGCATGCCTTGTCTGTAAGTAGTGAAGGTTTATATCCTCTTCAAACAAAGCCTGAATCTCAAACTAAAGCAGATGTCTTTGGATTGATTCACACATTACGTCAGCCTTTGATGCAGAGGAGGACACAATGGGGATGCTTAGATGGCCACATACGGCCCAAACTTAATCTAAATTGAAATTGTCCTTCCAAAAAGTAAGTGAAAGGAGGCTTTGTCGTTCCAAAGTCTTAAGTATATCTTAGATATTTGTAGAGACAGGTAGAGACAATCTCTTAAAAATGATTTGTTACTGTGAAGTCATTGGTCCCAAAGGGAAAGGAGAGAAAGGGTAAACCAGCCAGTCTCAAAGGGTGTGGATTCCTAGACAAATGGGAGCTAGAGCACTGATTTACCTTTTCCAGCTCAAGGTCAACTTTGGAGACAGGCACGAGACATGAGCCAGACAGACAAGAGGTGGAATTTCCCTTTGGCTGTGGTGCCCTAGCCCTGTTTGCCCAGGTAAAATTAGATGAGAGGAAGATGGGTATAAGAGAGATCATCAAGAGCAGCCATGTTGGTTCATTTTGGCTATCTTGAGTGAAGTGCTGCATGACCAAGCTCAGCCAACTGGTCTATTCTGGGAGGGGCTCTATGCAAGTTTAGCACCCATGGCACATAGGGTAGGTTAGTTTATTTCAGTAGGGAAAGTTTAGTGCTTTGGTCTAGCAGACAATTAACCTCAGAGGATGAGAGGTTTCATGCTTTTGCTCCATACTTACTTTGGAAGGTTTGTTCAATATTTTGATTTTCACTTATTTTCCAGTTTTGTGTGTGTGAAAATTGTTGTTGTTTGATTAATTTTTTTGCATTCCATTTTCCTTGTTGTTCCACCATTTTTTAATAAAGCAAAAAGCTAATTACAAAATGTTGGATTCATTGAGCACTCCATGATGACGCAAAACCCATGCCTTGGCTCTGGGGCTTAGTTGGAGGGTCAAGGAAAAAGTTACTGCTTGGGTCTGCTTGTGGAAGAATGCTCTCTCCAGGAAGCAGAGGTATGGATGGGGTAGACATATTGTCCCATGGCCAAGGCGTAGTGGGAGCCCGAGAGCTAATCTGGGCAGTTGAAATGACACAGCCAGTAGGCCAAAGTGGACCCTCCCCACTGCCCTTAGGGCAGCCTCTTGACATTTATATTCCCCATCTAATTTTGCCATGAAAGGAAAAAAAACAAATGGTAGAGGAGGGCAAAGGAAAGAGAGTAGGATGAAATTTTATGAAAGGCAGCTCTAACTGCTGATCAGGGAAAAATGGACTACAATTATCCTTTGTCGCTTTCTATAGTGCTTTTAGAAAGTATATAGTTGGTGAAATAAGCAGAAAACAGAAGCAATACCTCATACTGGTTTTCATCCACCATGCCTCTCTAACTTGCTAAAAGTGAAGTACATTCACAGTGATCTTAGGATAAGTGCTTTGTCTTTCAAAGCCAGCTCTCAAATTCTGTTTTCCTATAGCAAGGCTTCACATTTTGAAGAAGAATTTCTTGCTACAGGTTATACATTCTGCAATATTTTATAAATTTGCTCATGAATAAAGAATGTATTTAGATACTAAATAGCATTAGCTTTTAAAAAATCAGTGTAAAAAAACCCAGCTACTTCAATAATCAGTTAGCATACGTTATGATATATTTAAAGCACCTGTTTCTTTGAGGGTTGTAAAGCTACTGCTGGGTTTCATTACAAAACAAAGTTAAACTATATTTAGATTAACAATGCCAAAGTCATTTCTTTCTACAAACCTATTTAAATGCATTATTTTGAGAATATGTTTGTGCGTGTTTTGTAAAAGACTGTCTTTCACATGTACACCGTGTGACAAAAAAGGATTCAATTATTTGTGTAAAATAAGATTTCTCTAATACAGAATAGTTAGAACATCTAAACTGAACACAGTACTGAAAACTGTAATACAAAAGCATTCTGAAATCACAGACCTGATATAAATTTCATTTTATCCACTGAAAATTACTTGATCCATCTGTGAGGCCCATCCTTTGCACCTATGTCACAAAGGTAGTCACACATTTGTTCATGAGGCTGGTCTGCACTGATTGTCAAACAGGAAGCATGAATGATGCAACAGAGGGAGTCACAGGCAGTGGTGGGCAGCAAAAAATTTCACTACCAAAACGTGGGTGTAGCCTATGTCATGGGCGTAGCCTATGTTTTGGGTGGAGCCTACATCATGGGTGGAGCCTAAGTCATGGGCAATCTAGTCGTGCCTGCCATATGGCCATGTATACATCTGCAAACACAGGCTGTACTGACTCTTTGGCTGTAAATGGAGATGAGCACTGCACCCTAGAGTCGGATATTACTGGCTTTTGCGCAAGGGAGACCTTGAACCACTTGCAGGGACAAAATCTGATGGAACAAGGCAGGGAGGTGGGCATGGCCACCCAACTTTGCTACCTCCCCTGCCTGAAGGCTACCCAATTTTGTCACCCCCCTGCCCAGAAGCCACCCAATTTTGCTCCCCCTTCCTGTGGGGTACAAACCTGTTGCTGCCCACCACTGGTCACAGGGCTGGCATCTGCTTAGCTTCTGAACGGTCAGGACTACACACCAAGAAGTAGATGTGGACAAAGACCAGTGGCAAGTGGTGCCGTAGGATCTTCTTCCCTCCTCTCCCACAGAGACACCACAAGAACAGAAAGAGGCAACAAGCAGAGGGAAAACGTGACCTCTATATAGATTTTGTATGCACATAATGTGAAAGACAACCTTGCTTCCTGGAAAGTCGGAGTTCGATTCCTGGGTGCTGCATGACAGTGTGAGCTCCCATCTTTGTCCTAGCTCCTGCCAAACTAGCAGTTCGAAAGCAAGAGATTGCAAGAAGGTAAATAGGGACCACTTTGGTGGGAAGGTAAACAGCGTTCCATAAAACTGCCTCAGCACTCACAAAAAAGTACAAGGAAAGCTAGCACTTGACTGATGTGACATTCCTCCTCCACCATTACTGTGTAAGGCCATAGCCATAGAAGAGACTAAATGTTATATTTAGATGACACAGAAATGAAGTTACTTTTCTTTACATTACAGTTGTTAACTATAATTTCTTTATTGCACAAAGAGACTAATTATACAAGGGCTCAAGTAGTTAAGACGCTAAACTCGCAGACTGGAAGGTCAGATTTAGTTCCTGTCCCTGTCCAAGCTCCTGCCAACCTAGCAGTTCAGAAGCAAGAAATTGCAAGTAGATTTATTTATTTATTTATTTATTATTTGTTGGATTTATATAACCTCCCTTTTCACCTTAGTGACCCAAGGTGGTTCACAACATCAACTAAAACCCATACCCAATACTAGTTAAAACCAATACTATAAAGCTATCTAAATCCATAAAACCTCCCCAATCCCCTTAAAAAGAAGGACCCACCTGGGCAGGAGTAAATATGAACCCTGGGCAGGGCTAAATAAGCCAGCAGGGCTGGGTTGTTGTACCAGTTGTACTCCACACCTGCTGGCATAGCCACTTTTTTAAGGCATTCCTGAAGGAAAGCAACTCTGCTTGGAGGCACAATTCAAGTGGTAGGAAGTTCCATAGGGGTGGAGCAGACACCAAGAAGGCTCTCCTCCCGGTCCCCATAAGATGTGCCCCTACACTCTCCTCTAGTAGGACTGGTCAAAAACCTTGGGGTTACCTGGTCTCTTACGTATCCTGGCCCACTGCCATGAAGGGCTTTAAAGGTCAAAACCAGCACCTTGAATTGCACCCAGATGCATACTGGCAACCAATGCAGCTCCTGTAGCAGTGGTGAGGCATGGGCATAATGGCTGCACCCCATCACCACCTGGGCAGCCACATTCTGAACCAGCTGGTCATCGAGGGCAGCACCATGTAGAACACATTACAATAATCCAGTCTGGGGGTGACCAGTGCATGGGTGACAGAGAGTAAGGAGTCCTGGTCCAGGATGCAGTGTAATTAGCGGATGACACGAAGTTGCACAAAAGCCCTCTTGGCGACAACTGCCACCTGCTCTTCAAGCAGTAGTCGTGAGTCCAGGAGGACCCCCCAAATTATGTGCTGGGTCTGTCTGGGGCAAAGAAGCCCCATCCAGCACCAAAGATGGTAGCTCCTGGAATAACACAGCCCCCCCCCCCCCGAATCCACAGCCACTCAATCTTGCCATGATTCAGCTGAAGCCCATTGTCCCCCATCGAAACCCTTACAACCTCCAGGCACCTGGATAGGACTGCAATGCATCATTTAAGTTTCCACAGGCTGAGATATACAGTTGGGTATCATCAGCGAATTGATGATACTTCACCCCGTGGGAACAGATGATGTCACCCAGCGGCTTCATATAGATGTTAAATATAAATATAAATCGAAATAATAATAATAATAATAATAATAATAATAATAATAATAATAATAATAATAATAATAATAATAATAATAATAATAATAATAATAAATAGAATAGGCGAGAGTACCGAGCCCCGTGGCACCCCATACTGGAGAGCCCTAGGGCTGGACAACTCATCCTCCCAGCAACACCGATTGGGTCCAGCCCCTCAGAAATGAGGAAAACCAGGACCACACAGTGCCCTGGGTCCCCAATTCTCAGAGCCTTTCCAGAAGGATCCCATGGTCGACAGTATCAAAGGCTGCTGAGAGGTCAAGAAGAGCAAGGACAGAGGGATTACTCCTGTTCCACTCACGCTAGAGATGATCCATAAGTGCGACCAATGGTGCCATATCCAGGCCTGAGTTCTGACTGGAAAGGGTGCAGATAATTTGCTTCATCCAGAACCCCCTGGAGCTGCTGTGCCACTGCTTTTTCTAGTACCTTCCCTAAAAAGGGGAAGTTGGATACAGGCCTGAAGTTGGCCAATATTGTTGGGTCAAGCAATGGTTTCTTCAGTAGGGGGTGCACCAGCACATGTTTAATGATGCTAGAAACATTTACCATCACTCCGACTAAACTGCCTGTCACCGCCTTGGCAGATTTAATCAGCCAGGCGGGGCATGAATCTAACAAGCAAGTGGTGTGACGAACAGCCCCCAGGAGCCTGTCCACTTCCTCAGGGACAACTGGATCAAAATGATCCCAGATAACACTGCTAGACTGTGATCCAGTCATCTCCAGGCCCCTTGTCTCCACGTCTGGGTTAAACCTCAAGCGAATCCGAGCAATTTTCTCTGTCAGATAATCAGCAAAATCATCAGCTGAGCCCTGCCAACCAGGCTCTGCTCCCTTACCAAGGAAGGACCTGGCAACCTGGAACAGTGTCACTGAGCGATTATCCACAGAGGCAATAAGAGTGGTGAAGTATTGACACTTCACCACCCTCATTGCCATGAGATAGGCTTTAACAGTGGCTCTAGCATGTGTTTGGTTGTGATTGCTCCGGGTTTTCACGCAATGGTGCTCTAGTCATCTCCTTGCTTGCTTCAGCTCCCTCAGCTCTTCCATAAACCATGGGGCTGAGCAGGGCCGGTGGGCTCAGAGAGACCACAGTGGTGCAATTATGTCCAAGGCTGATGTCGCCTCTTCCTTCCAGAGGGCGACTAAGGTCTCAGTTGATTCGTGCAGCCGGTCCAGAGGAAACAACCCCAGTTCCCTCTGGAATCCCTCGGAATCCATTAGTTGCCGGGGCCGGACCAATTTAACTGGTCCTGCCTCTCTGTGGTGAGGCATCGCTCCCAGAAAGTCCAGAGTCACCAGACAGTGATCCGACCATGGTACCGGTGTTATCTGTATATGCTGCAGTTTCAGATCACTCAGCCACTGCTCCGACAGGAAAACTAAGGCAGGTGAGTGGCCACTGCTCCTAGTAGGGCCCTGGATTACTTGAGTCAGGCCCACAGCTGCCATGGTAGCCATGAACTCCCAAGCTTCCTCTGACGCTGGTCCCAGTGAAGGCAAATTGAAGTCCCCTAGAACCATAAGTCCCAGGCGCTCCAACGCCAATGCTGCGACCGCCTTGTGCAGGTCAGGCAGGGAATCTGCTACACTGCAAGGGGGCAGGTACAAGAGCAAGATTCCCAACTGACTCTTAAGGCCCAGTCAAAGGAACAGAGCCTCACAACCCTGCACCTGTGGTACGGTGACCCCTGGCTACAATGGCGCTGGCACCGCCCCTCCCCTTACCCCTAGGCTGGTGCCAAACCCCAAATCCAACTGGATACATTTCCAATAGAGGAACACCATCCTCAGATGTCAGCCTCGGTAATGCATGCCAGGTCAACCCTCTCTCCCAAGATCGAATCACACAGCAGGGAGGCTTTATTGCAGACTGACCTGGCATTCACCAGCAGCAGTCTAAAAAAAAAAGGGGGGGGTCACTCAGGACCTGCTGTCCAGGAACCAGAGATGGAACTGGGGGGCTGAAACAAGGGACAGATAATAAGCATCAGACCCTCGTTCCCCAAGTGTGGCCCATCCATCGATCCCCACAATATCACCCCATGCCCATCACTACAGTAATTTGGGCTCCAGGAACCTCATGCCCACCCTGAGGCAGAACACTCCCCCCTCCTCTAAGGCCTGGCCATCCCACCACTTGCCCTCCCCCTATCCCCCTATACCTCACCCCTGTTGACCCCGCCCTTCCCACAGTCCACAGTCCTCCTGAAACTGTGATGGCCAGGGGCCTCTACCACGGCCCCTGGTTCCTCTGGTATGCCACTCCCAAGCAGGAGGCACTGTGGAATCCACCAGGATGGGAGGGGGTTCACCCTCTCACAATGTATTCCCCACCTCCATGGAATCCTGTGTGTTGACAAGGACTGGTAAGAACAAAGGGGTTTATAGTACTCTGGGGTTTTTGGCAGTACATACCATGGCCCTTGAAAGATAGGTGGAATGATCTCTTGCCCCTCTGCCCAAGTATCCAACAGTAGGAGCATCCACCCAGCATCCTTCGCCTCCCCGTCTCCCCCAGCCTTGAATGAAGCCCTGGGATTTTAAGGGGGCAGCAGGGTCCGAGGCCGGGCTGGGGCAGGGGCAGAGGCAGGGGCAGTTCTTTTGTCCCTCTGTGCAGCTGTCCGGTGAAGAGAACATCTGCCCGGCATCCTTCGCCTCCCCATCTCCCCTGGCCTCAAAAGAAGTCCAGGGTTTTTAAAGGGGCGGCAGGGTCCAGGGCAGGGCTGGGGTGGTGCCAGGTCTTTCAGCCACCCATCCCTCTGCACAGCTGTCTGGAGGTGCGAACATTTATTTATTTAATTTATTTATTAGGCAAACTTCATTGCCCTTCACACCGAAGTGACCCGGATAAACAGGGACCACTTCAGTGGGAAGGTAAACAGCAGTGCATGGAAATCTCTGTACATGCAGACAGCATTGGCTCTTTGGCTATAAACAGAGATGAGCACTGGACCTTAGAGTTGGATATGACTGGCTTTTGAGCAAGGGCGACCTTTATCTTCTTTAAAGTCAGTTGTGGTCTCATCAGGCCTGTCCACGGTGGCACACTTTGGGACTTGGCATTTCACCCCGCCTATTTGATGTACATGGAGAACTGCTGCTTTCAAGAGTTAGATAAATGAGAAGATATCTTGAGATCTACTGATTGATCTCTGGATGGCTTTCATTGGAGTGACATCAGTTTTTGATTTACAACTGTTATAACAGCAGCAACAACAAAAAGCTGCCTCTTTCTGGTTTAAGTTGCCTGGAAGAAGAATGAGGAAAGGTGTATTGAAAAAGATTTCTCAACACAGTGGTGCTTGGAGTCACACTTTCTCTGTAATTGTTAGGAACGCATGCCACCCATTGCCCTCTTCTTTGCTTCTGGACCTAGTTAATGGACCTCATGGGATCTGAAGGGGGAGGGGGAAACTAAGTAGAACTTGAAGGCTAACGCCTGTAACCTCTCTCCACCACTAGGATCTTCATGAAAATTAAAGTCTAGGGGATATCACATTCTCCCTTGGGTTTATCATCTGCTGCAGAATTGGATGGTGAAATGTCAAAATCTATGCAAACTGTTTGTGAGTTTCATGCTGCCTTGCTGATTTGAGGGATGACCAGGGACTAGGCAAGCTGGGTATGCGCTAAGCTGATGCATGCCAAGGTTGTTGGAGGGTTTTTTTGGTAGACTTCAGAGGGCGTAGGTTTGGCCCCCTGGTGAGATCAAGATTTGTAGATGAAACATCCTGATGTATAATTATAACGTACCGTTGTATTTCCTAATAGTGATGAAATATTTAGCAACTGCATGCCTTTTATCAATAAAATAAATGAAATTAGGGGATCTAGTCTAATTAATTATGTACCTCTCTTGCTGTTTCCCCACCCCCTGCTGCTCTCACTTGACAGGTAAATTGTTGAAAACAGAAGCCTTCTTATAGATTTTATATCCAGCCTATGAGGATTTGGACTGATTCCATTGAGCGGGTCCAGGTCAACTCAAGTCCCTGCCTTCAAAGCATCATGGGTGTCTCTGAGCATCACTGGAAGCTTGTTCTGGCAGAGAGCCAGGCTTCAAAAGCCTTTTCACTGTGCAGTCAGTGACTCACTAATGGGCAACTGCAGGCTTTCTGATTTCTTTCTCGTTTCATGTGTTCATTTGACATAAATTTAATTAAACCAAATCTGGTGTTAAAGCAAGGAGAGATAAAAGTGATATGGCACAAATTAAAGATCTGTGAAAGATACAGGAAATACATTTCTCCCTTGTTTCTCTAAAATATTGTCAATTTTAGTAATCTCGCTACTTTCCTTCTGGAAAAAAAAGAGTATGGGTATGCATTATTAAGAATAATGTGCATCCAGGGTTAGATGAAGGTCTTGGCCCCTTATTCTCCTTAGAAAATCCTTTCAGAAAATTCAGAGGTTTCCTTTCATAGACACACTTCAGGTGTTCACCTCTTCACAAGACATGAGACAACTTTGCCCTTTTTTCTCAATTTGCCCGGTCCATAGTTGTTAGCCATCTCAGAAGCATGCGTCTGCAGACACATGAAAAGAACGTACATTACATCTTCTTTTCTTAAATCAGCATTTTTGAAAGGGGCTTTTTTTGTTGTTAAACCCCCCCCCCACACACACACATCTGAAATCCATTGAGATGATAGCAGAAATGGAGGGAAAATACATCATGCAGTTTCTTTTAATTGTTTTGAGTTTTGCAGTAAGGAAAAGACTCTGCTTGTCCTCCCCTTTTAAACATGGAGTGTGTGAGTGTGCATGAAGAGGTGGGTTTTTTTTTTGCTATTATTGAAAGATAACTTTGTCCTGAAATACATGAATGTGAACTGAAAGGGTATTTGGAACTGCTGCACAGAGAAATTCTGAATCGATAATGCTCAGAGTGTTCTAGTGCTATCACTTCATAAGCACTATATTTAAGTTGCGACTATTAAAGATTTAAACACCAAGGGGGGAAACCACTGGAAGGAGAACTGTTAGTGTCCAATACACAGTAGCACACTAGCTGCTAAAAGGCATCCTCTCCTTTTCCCCTTTTCTTTTTCCTTCTTGCTTGCTTTCTTCTGCAGTTGGGATATTTTATTTATATATCTGAAAACTTGTTTCACATGCAGTCAGTGATGAAAGTGAATTGAGTGTCTGTGTTTGAACTGATGTTGTGCCGAATTCTTCCCCTCAGAGGTAAATAGGGATGAAATGTTTCAGCAAATACTTTCTACCTGACAGTTCTTGCCTACCTATACCATGGTAGAAAGAACATTTTCTTGTAAGAGATGCTAAATCTTTTTTTTATAGCTGTTGTCCCTTTCCCACTTTGTGACTTTTGTCTCCTAAGATTTGTACAAGGAAGGTTCTTAGTAGGAACTGGCTCTTCCCCAGAAGCTGCCTTAGCAACAAGGGTTGTTGGACTTGTGGTTGTTTTGTTCTTGTTTCCAAAGATCTCTTGCCTTGCTTGTCTACTTTGGGTTTGATTTTTGGGCTCTAGACTGAGATTTAGTTACTGTTTGGCCCATTGCCTGCTTGCCCTGAGTCCTAGTGTTTGTGTTTCTTGCCAGCAATCCATGCCCTGGACTCTTACATTTCTTCAGTTAGAAATGGAAAGAATTTGGGGACTATAATTGTAGAAAGAGGTTTCCCAAGGTCTATGGTTATTGTTGGAAAAGGTAGAATTTACTGTAAAAGGTAAAAGTAAAGGTCCCCCTTGCTCAAAAGTCAGTTGTATCTGATGCTAGGGTAAACTTGATTGAGATATGGAAACTTTTTTATTGTTACCTGATATTGATGCTTATTGAATCTTTTTGATACTGTAATGATATTGTGATTCTTTGATGTTTTGTGGTAATGGTACTGATGATTTATGATGTTTACATGTTGTGTTATGAATCTGTAACTTTATAAGTGTTTGTGAGCCGCCCTTAGTCGGTTTTACTGAGTAGGGCACTATATAAATCGAAAAATAAATAAATAAATAAATAAAAGGCATGACTAGATATTGGAGTGCACAAAACGTTGTTTACCTTCCCAACAAAGTGGTCCCTATTTATCTACTTGCACTTTCTTGCTTTTGAACTACTAGGTTGGCAGGAGCTGGGACAGAGACGGGAGCTCAGTCCGTTGTGCAGCACTCAGGTTTCAAACTGCCAACCTGCCAAAATTCTGTTTGTGAAGTTCAGTGTCTTAACCACTAAGCCACCGCAGTTCTGGGATTTACTGTCCTGGTATCTAAATAACCTAGTGTTTTGTGGTATAATATGCACCTTAGCAAGTGATTGGAGAGCAGTATTTTTGCTGTTTCATGCCCCTGTCCCCCAATCATTGATTCATAATGGTCCCTTGACTATTTGAGACGGTCTTTGAAAATGCTGGCTGAAATGCAGTAGTAAGTTGAACTAGAACAGGCCCACTGAATAACAAAACCTATGGAAGAGCTACCTCACCAAATCCCCACTGATTCAAGAAGCCTAGTATAGGTGTGGGTTACTACTAGCTTTCTGCCATTGTCAACTGGGGAGAGATTTTTCATTCCTGCAGGAGAATAAACAGAGCTTCTTCATATCAGATACAGTAATACCTTGGATAACGCTAAGACTTGGTTCCACAAGTCTTGGTGTTATCTGATTTTTAGTGTTATCCGATGCATGTTAAAATCCTATGGGATGTATTGGATAACATTAAAGCTCCATAGAGATACATTGTAACCGCACAAGCTTTAGTAGTTGTTATCCGATACATCCCATAGGACCTTAACGTTATTCGATCCAATTCTCCTCCCCAGATTACTTAACGTTATGCGATTTTAGCGTTATCCGAGGTAAACGTTATCCGAGGTATTACTGTCCAGCACTTGCTGCAGGAGGAAGATTTGAATTTTGCAAAAAGACTTGTATTTCATGAAAAAAAGATAAGAGTTATTGTACAAGCTGCACAGAGACAACAAAATGGTTTGCGCATTTGGATAGAATGTCTTGGAATTCCATACCACACAGGGCATATGTGGAAAGAGGAGAAGGACAAAGACCAGGAGGGAGACCCAGAGGAAGGTGGAGAGCGAACATCAAAGAAATATTACAATGCCAAATAACACCAGTGGAGGCCACTGTGCCAGAGCAAGAACTCTTTATCTCCCTCGACACCCAAATGGACAAAAGAGAAAGTCAAGGAGAAGTTCAAGCCACAAGATTTTTGTTGAAAAGAAAACTTCTGTAAACAACAACAAAAACCTATAAAAACAAACACACACACAAAAACTGTAATCTCACCAAATGGAATTTTGACATATTTCATTCCCAGCTCTGAAAATGGCATGAGTAAAGATTTGCATGTCTTGTTCAAAATGCAAATTGGGGTGGCGTCTCAAAATATAAAAATGAAAGCCTGAATGCACAATACAATTGACTGTAGGAGAGCTGTTTTGATATATGTGTGTATATATTAGAAAGGAAGACAAAGGTTTCCAGAAAGGGTTATTTATTGCAAATCATTTCCTCAGCTTACTGTGTCATCCCCAACATCATAATATTTTTGAGCTCCTTTGGATTTGGTCTTGGGGATGCACCCATCTGACAGATAAAGCAGCTGAACATGCTGATGAGCTCCAAAGAGAGCCAAACATCTGTCCCCATTTTGCTGCTGCCTGTTCCCTGCAGACATTTATGCATTAAGTCTGTTTATCAGACAACAGTTTGTCTAAGCCAAGATACAGTCGGCCATCATAATAGGATAGATGACTAATATGGGAATATGAATGAATGCTACTTTGAGAAAGGTTTTGGTAGCAGAATATGATCACTGCAACCATTTGGCTTCCTGTTGATATTGTCAAGGATTTTTCCTTTTTTTAAAAAGAAGAAAGAAAGATCTTTGCAAGGGCAATCTATTTGGTGGGAAGACAGAGATTCATATTTGCAATGAAAAATTGTGGATTCTTGTGTGCCAGTCTCAAGGATCCTCTTAGACAAATGCCTAGGAAATATCTGTGTGCACAGATCATTTGGAAACAACATCCTTGGTTAGCAACATAATGTGCAGGAAAAGTTGTGTCTGTGTGTATGTGTGTGTGTGTGTGTGTGTGTGTGTGTGTGAGAGAGAGAGAGAGAGAGAGAGAGAGAGAACACAATGCACCTCAAGCTCTCCCCATTTTAAAATTTTTATTGATCTGATTCCCCCACCCCTTTCCTCCCTTAGCAGGGACCCAAGACAGTGTACAAAAAGATAGTACTGTATCTACTATTAATTGAAATAAACTGATTAAGATGTGAAACAATATTATGCAAATATTTAAAAACACCCTTGAAAAACTATAAAGCATTTTGGAAGACATCTCTATCTTACCCCAGGTATATTTAAAATAAATCTCATTTATTTTAATGACACGTACTTTCCAGGAAACGTGCCACATTTTAAATCGTGAACAGTTATTACTGAAATAAGTAACCACAGAAGTCCATCAATTGGGTAGGGGGTTACAACTATTGAACAGTACGGATCCTATACTGCTATACCAAAGTGGCTTGAATTGTCTTATTCATACTTAGTCACTGCCACTAATTTTACCAAATAGTAAAGGTAAAGGTTTCCCTTGCTCGAAAGCCAGTCGTATCCGACTCTAGGGGTCAGTGCTCATCTCTGTTTCTAAGCCGAAGAGCCAGTGCTGTCTGCTTCTGCAGACATTTCCATGGTCATGTGGCAGGCATGACTAGACACCGGAGTGCATTGAACGCTGTTACCTTCCCACCAAAGTGGTCATTTATCTACTTGCAATTTCTTGCTTTCGAACTGCTAGGTTGGCAGGAGCTGGGACAGAGACGGGAGCTCATTCCGTCTTACCAAATAGGGCTAGCAAAAAATATTGTTTTTTAACCTGAGTGAAAAACAGGATGGCAACAATATTGAAATTCATGCTCAGTGACTTGGTTGCCAACTTTTACCTCATTGTTGGCAACAAGGTAATGTTCTTCACTATGCATGAGGCAGCAGATAACTTGGGATGGGAGGGAGAGGAAGACGGTGAGGTGAGGCAATTGGGTTTCTTGTTTTTGCACTATAGTTGATTGATGCTGATGTTTTATCTTCTTGTTTTTAGCTATTGTAAGCTGCCTAACATGGGGTTGTTACTAAATAGGTGGGATATAAATAAATAAATAGTCAGATGAAAAGCTCAGGAGAAGTGGGTAGGTGGCTTCCTGCCACATTTACTACCTGAGGCAGCAGCTGCCTCACTTTGCTTTGTGTTTTGGTTTGCTATTTTTACCACCACCACTACTTTTCTCCTTCTTTTTCTCTTTCTCTTCCTCATATGTCATGGAGTGATTCATAAAAAGGATGGTTGAGACTCTAGCCACTTTTATGATGGGATAAGGATTAATTAGATCAGAGACTTGACACTTTTGGAGTAGCAAGGTCTGCAACATCATCTGCCTCAGTCTTCTCTATGAATTTAGCTATAATCCTCACAACAGCTGGCAGAGAAATTAATTTTCCCAAGAACAATATATTGTTGTAAACAATCCTTGTGGTAATGCAAAGTACTAGGCTAGTCTTATTTTGAATAAGGCTAGTCTTATTTTGAATGAGAAGTTGAGAACCGTTCATGTTATAAAAGGCCTGCTTTGTTTGTCCGGACTGATCCAGTTGTCTGCATTTTTATTTGTCTGGACTATCGTGACAAGTACATCCACTTCCAAATTTAGCACAGTGCCTTGGGATGGGATAGCTATTGGATAACACACATCTGATTTTGGTTACTGATCACTGTTGGGATTAAGGAACCTGAAGAGGATTGAACTGAGGCAACAAGCGATCTACACCATTAGATATATCAGAGAGTAATCAAAAGACCAAAAAAAAAAAAAAAAAACCCCAAACACACAACCCAATGTTGTAGGACCTTAAAGACTAGGTGGACTTGATCCATGAAAGCTAACATCAACATACATCATTGGCTATGACCTCTAGCAATTATGGAGAGGGAGATGGTGTGAAGGAGATCTTTTTGCATGTCAACTGCCAAGGAATTTGATGACTGTAAATTTGGTATTTCAGCAGTTCAAGACCCAAGTACTACATGACGGAATGAGCTTCCATCATCTGTCCCATCTCCTACCAACCTAGCAGTTCAAAAGCAAAAAATTGCAAATAGATAAATAGGTACTGCTCAGGCAGGAAAAATAATAGTGTTCTGTGCACTTTATAGTCTAGTCCAGGGGCTATCAAGTTTTTTTTGCCACAGGCCAGACCACTCCCCCTCAGACAGGTGAGTGGGCCGGACATGTGGTTTCTCCTGTCACAAATGCTGCCACAAACCACTGGCACATTTGTGTATGCATAGGTGCCTTTATGGCTGTCATAAATGCATCTGCTTCCACTTCTAGGGTCATCACCATGGACCGGATGGAATGGCATTGGGGGCCGGGGCTGGCCCACGGGCCATAGGTTGAGAACCCCTGGTCTAGTCATTCCTGCCACATCAACATGGAAACGTCTGCAGACAATGCTGGCTCTTTGGCTGTAAACAGAGATGAGCAGTGTCCCCTAGAGTCAGCCACAACTGGCTTTTGAGCAAGGGAGACATTTACATTTAGGGTGGTTTTCTTTAGTCTTCTTTAAGACTGAATACAATTAAGAATTATTATTTTTTTACAATCTAGTTAGTCTTGTCAACAAGTGGGGAACATTATGAGATTAATTAAAAGTGAACATAATATTTTGTACTTGAGAAGAATGACAGCACATTTGCCACATAAAACATTTTTAATTCATTCTGTTATCCAAGTGGAAATATGGGAATTCACAATAAACTGTGAATAATACTTTCAAGTACAATTTTTTAGACTTATTAAAATTTCACTTGTTGTTTATTTCCCTCCCACCTGTAAAAAGAAATTTCCCACCGTTTACAATCATCACTTTTTATATTTTAAAAATCTTGTTTAAAAATTAAGCCACTCACAAAACTCAGCATGGTGTTCAAATGGCATAAATGTAACCATATGAGATACAGAGCTGGGAGGAAGTTATTTATTTTGACTTCCAGAATTCCCCCAGGCAGAAAAACTGTTTTTGTCTCTGAAGATATACAGCATACAAATTATTAAAATGTCCAAAATAAAAATAAAAAATGTTCAAAATCTGTCATATAAAACCAATTCTGTAATAGTTTTTTAGTTTTTAAACTCATATGTGCAATATAAATGCTGTATGTTAATACTGTACACTCCATTCCAAGAAAACTATATCACCATGAATTTAATGTCAAAATTGCTTAATGTGCAAAAATAAAAGACCTGTGATCCAGAATGGTTATATAATGTTCACATATTTATTTTGGAGCTTATTTAGACTAGCATGAATTTCTTGATATCTTAATATAAAATATGAGATATTTACATTTTGATGTGCTGTGGCTTAATTTCACCCTATGATTTTTCAAGTTCTGCGAAAGGACTAAGAATCTGAACTTGAGAGAATGAAGAATAACTATTAATGGAACACTGAATATACACTTTTGCTAGACAGCTATAAAAATACATGAGATTGAGTGCATGCTTTATTTATTTTTTTCTATTTTACTTGTGGGAGTGTAATACAGTAGTCAAGTGTAAGACGACTGTACTTGAAAGATTCAATTCGATTTATTTTCTAGAGTTTTTTGACAGATTCATGATGAAATCCTATACCTTTTTACAACCACTTGGTTAAAACATTCACACAAATGCACTATCCTAGCAAATTGTAGAGAAACATTAGGGTTTACCCCCTTCAAGACAAGCCATGGATCTTTTTAATGCAAACTCCCTCAGATGGTTTTGTCTGGAAACACAGAATGCACTTGGGCTAGGAATGTCAGCATTAAAAATACAGCAGTGGCTGGAAATGCTGTTGTATGTCAACCTTTATTTGTCCTTTAAACCAAGAAAGGGGGAAAAAAGAACAAAAATGTATGCCTGAAGGCCAAATAAAGTGAGGGTTTTTTTTTAAAACCCTCACCAACTTCTGTGAGATTCGTACAATGAATTGTAATGGAAGGTTCCAATGACAAAAATTACAGTGGTGTGGCCAAGGGGAAAAAAATACCCATGGGCCTTTTAGCCTCCCTCATGCCAGCCTTGAACTATCAGATCAGCCTTCTGGACTCAAAAGCAGCACTGTCAATAGGAATACATCATCTTTTTTGTGGTGTAGAAGAGCTGTCGGTTGTAATTCCCATTATTCCAAAGCCAGGATTTTCCATTAGCGTAGCCACCTGCTGGGTTGCTCTACTCAGGTTTAATGGAGTCTGAATTTGAATTTATCACCATCTGTGGGAAGACAGGAAATGAGGGGAGCATCACTAATTCCTTTCTTCATTTACTAAGCATAAGCATAATCTTTATAAGGAGATGGGCAGAAGCAGCGCTGCAATGGGGGGAGGGCACAGAAAGAGAGAGAATGAGAGAGGGAGAGAGAGAGTCTGAGAGAGAGAATATTTTAACTGGTATTGACAGCCTTGTTCCAGACCAAGAAAAATGCTGTCTGTTCTTTTGCCAATTTTTGCAACAAAAAGAATGTTTTAATTTCCTATGTATTGTTGTACTGGGGAGGGGGGGGGCTTACAACCATAAAGAGAGAGATGGGATCGTATTTTCCCTTGTGCTTCCAGAAAGATTTCATAATTTATATTTATGGAAGAAGAAGTTAGGAACACCAATAGGCCTTGCAGTGAATCTAAGGAAGACAAGAGCAAGTACACTGCAGTGCAAACCAGAGCTATTTAAATGTGCACAATGCCCCTTGGGAAGCACAGCCCACCACTGTGCTATGTCAGAGGTAATGGACAGAAAACAGATAGGGGATGTGTTGATGTTTTATTACCTATGACTTCTAGATCTTTATGGAGATAGTATTTGCTCAATAATAATATGGAGTGCACACTTTTCTCAAGTTGACCACAAAGGGGCACAAAAGCTAACAAAAGCTAACATTAAAATACAGGAGTTAGTCTTTAAGGTGCCACAGCTTTTTTTTAATCTTTTTTTTTGTCTACTTTCTGATATATTAGAAGGAAGGCACCCTAGAAGCCTGGCTCTCTTCAATGAAACCATGGACAGCATGTGAACAGTTTGCAGCAGAGAACAATGAACTTTAAGGTTTTGTAATATTCAATGACTAAAAGAAAGTAAGAAGGTTACAATGCTGGATGTGTGTGTGCTAGTGCTAAGACCATGGTACTAATGTATAATTATGAAGCTAATGAGAACTCGGCATAAACAAAGGCTGTTTACATGCTTGCAGCTGTAGGGCATAAGGAGAACAGACCATCTTCCCTTTCTCCTCCCCCCTTTTGGCATCTATTATTCATTGCTATGCACGTTACTGTTGCCATAATAATAATCGCCCTTGTGTTCACTGAAGTGTCCGCAACTATGATACCCAGTTTAGAAATGTCATGTGACAATCAGGTTATGCTTCTGTGAGGTTGGCAACCATAGCTAGGATCATAGAAGAATCCACCCACCCATTAAACTTACCTATGGAAATGGCATGAGACAGAGATTCATTGTGTGGCCAATGCTACACAGTCAAGGCAAGAAAACAGCACATGTCTATACTGTACTTAGAAGTCCATGGGTGGCTAAAATTTCTTGAAGAATGGGAAGCTGCTGCTCTGTTTGCTGCAAAGAGGAAGAGAGCCAAGCCAAAATCCAAAAAATTAGGGTTTCCTAGAATTTTCCAACCACCTTAGTCACAGTTAGTTTATGCAGGATAAAGAATACGCATTTCTTTTCTCAGTATGTTTTTATGATCCATGAGCTACTATGATGATGTCATTAGCCATGAATATGTTGTGGCTGCCTGAGAGCAAAAGAAAACTTCCCAGAGTCCCCCCCCCCCATCCCATAGTTTTGGGAATCCTTAAGAATCTCTGTGGTCCTTCAGAAACAGCATAGCAGGAGGAGAAATGATTTAAAGCCAGAAAATTATCACTATCGATCCCTGTAATCATGTGCAACAACATTCCATTCCTGAAAGTTACAGGAAACCTCAGGCAGGTGGCAGGCAATTTTACAATTTTGTAGTCTCTGGAACTGAGAAAAACCCCAGACTTCAACCCTGCAAGCCCTGGTTCTGCTACATCACTATCAGTGGTGGGTTGTCAAATTTTTCACTACCCCACCGTGATGTCACCACAGTGTGGGCGGAGCTAACATCATGACATCATGATGTTATGGGTGGGGCCAAATAATAAAAAATAAAAATAATAAAAATAAGCACGCGCATACACACACCTCAAACCCTCACCCACCCACAACACACACATGTAAACAAATTAAATAAATTAAAAATTACATTAAAATGCACCCACCCACCCCAAACACAAATCAACCCACCCACCCCAAACACAAACCCGCCACTTACCTGTTAGTATAAATGTCTGGGCAGCACCATGTTGTAAGATGGATATGGTCATTGTGTAGGGCGGCCAACCGTCCCGCATTCCACGGGGCAATTCCATTTAGGGAGGGGGTAGTTCGACTTACCCTCCGTTCGAAAATCCTCCCGACCTCTCCCGTTGCGTCACAGACGCACCTGTTTCCCCTCTGCCCTGCGCAGAGACCCAATCTGGCTGCATTCTATTCTCTTGCCACTAGTCTATGCTGTTGCATAACTTTCTGACGCCAGATTGGGTCTCTGTGCAGGCGTGGTTCATTGGAGCCTTTTCGGCTCCGTTTCCCTTTAACTGCCTGCAGGGCAGAGGGGAAACAGGTGCGTCTGTGAGGCAACGGGAGAGGTCGGGAGGATTTTCGAACGGAGGGTAAGTCGAAATACCCCCTCCCTAAATGGAATTGCCCCGTGGAATGCGGGACGGTTGGCCGCCCTATCATTGTACCAATTCTCTAGGATAATATGCCTTAATGTAAATGTAAAACAGCTGCACCTCCTTAAGGGTTCTCCAAATGGAACAGCAATTGGAACAGCACAGGTGTAGCTTATTGATGAGGTAACTCCAAGACTTTGCTTAAAAACCCCAAGCCAGGACGCCAGGCCTGCCGGCCATCAGGCCTTTTTAGGAACTGTGGTAGTACGTCAATATAGGTAAATGTATTAAATACACATTAAATTACACAGAGACACACCACATCCAAAGGTGAGTCACTTACCCTGGGGGAGCAGGCTATAGGGAGCTTCAGGCTAGCAGTTTCTCTTCCTCCTCCCTGCTTGGGAGGACAGCAAGGAGGCCGTGCATATACACCAAGCACTGTAGATGTGCATGCACACCAAGTGAAAAAACCAGTGAAAAGGTAAGCCCCAAAGGTGGTTCCCCCCCCAAAAAATAAAAGCTGCTACCGGTTCTCTGGAACACTGGGGAAAGTTACTACCGGTTCTGGCAAACTGGTGCGGACCTGTTGCATCCCGTCACTGATCACTATCAATAATATAAAAGCAATAAACATGTATGTTTACCTGTTTCTTTGGTTTTTAAAGAAAGAAAGAAAAAAGAAAGGAAGGAAGGAAGGATGGATTCAGGATCCACAAATATCAAAGAATGATTTTCCTCTGTTGATAATCTTCATAAGGAGAAGAACTATAAATATATTGAGATTGAGGAGAGGAGATGAAAACCATCATTTCAAGCTTCTACTACATTTTTCCTGGTTTCATAGGAAAGTGGCAGAAGTTCAGTTCTTTCTCAGGAATTTACTGCTGTTTGTAAAGTTTGGGTTTATAAAACAGGAACTGCAAACTATTATTTGGTTCTGTGAGTCAGCAAAAGGCATTTGGATCATTAGAAAGTTCACTGTTTATCATGGAGAAGCTACCGTCTGAAAAAGGAAGAAAAGCAAACAAGTCATACCAAGGGATTTGAGTCTAATATGAAGAGCTTTACATACTTTATTTGATAAAACAAAGAGTCCCAGAGGAATTTTTGTATCTAAACCATTTCATTTGATGCCTGCTTCATCAGAGAATAAGCAGTCTGGATTGACTATCATTCTTTTTAAATGTCCCAGTCCCATCTAACAGGAGGCGCTGGGTGCCTTGTTTAAGCATGGTTTTTGCTAAATGACAGAGAAATGCACAAGGGTGTAACATTAACTGTTTTAATTTTTCTGGACCTTCAAGCTGATATTTTCCCCATATGATAAATTTCCATTGCAGGCAAGTACCAGGTTTAAATAAATTTTTATCAGGAAAAATAGATGTTGGCTATAAAATGTGGAGGACAAAAGAAGAAGGGGGCAGACAAAAATGTGATGGATAGATGTAGATATTGTAGATGCAATGGGCACAAAGCTGGACAGGCTCAGGAGGATGGTGGAAGACAGAGGTGCCTGGTGAGCAATGGTCTATGGGGTCACAAAGGGTCTGAATAGACTGTGACTGAACAACAACAACAAAAAATAAGAGTTGGATACCCCGTTACTTCCTTGGTCAACTGGACTGCACATTTGATGGCTCCATCCATTAATCAGTCTTTCAGTTTGGGAAGGTCTTCCTCCAACCTCTTATCTAAAGTGTAGTTTGAAGACCTAGCTTAGAGTCTTCTTCAGAAATAACAAAATCTTTGCAGAAAATTCTTTTTTTAAGACAGAAATGTTTGCAGACTTAGCTTATAAACCTAATATCAGATAGATTAATAAGAGCATTCACTTGATTTGGAATAAAAACAATGGCCAAAAATGATTGCATGTGCTGTGAAAGGGAATCTGAAACTCCCCTCCATGGTAGCTAGGGGGTAAGAGAAGCCTTTCCTCATTCTGCCAAGGGAACAGATTATAGTTCCCTGCCTTTAAGTGAAGGAACTCTGCATGTAACCTGAAGATCATGCATCTGTCTGCCCTGATCTAAGAGGAACATCCTCAACAGTAATCCATCTTTCATCTGAAGCACTGAATGCTTTGTGTATAGGCACACAATCTGATGATGGTTCTTGGCATGAAAAGATCCACTTCTAACTCTGAGCCTTTAAACACATTTGACTATCATAGTAAATTCCATCTGACATACAAAAAGCTATCAGTCAGGTTCGCCTGAGCAAGGCGGGGTATAAATTTGAAAATAATAATAATAATAATAATAATAATAATAATAATAATAATAATAATAATAATAATAATAATAATAATAATAATAATAATAATAATAATAATAATAATAATAATAATAATAATAATATCATTTGCTACACTTTTCGGCCATTGTAGGATCTTTCAAAAAACCCTAGGGCAGGGCACCCAAAGCATTCACATTTCAACTGAAATGCAAAGACAAGCATGCTTTCACCTAAAAGATATGATTTATTTTATGAAATCCAAGTGAATTTTGAGATATGTCTATTAGGAATCAAACAAAACTATTCTTTTAGATTGTTGATAGTAATAATGCAAAGAAAAGAAACTGAAGAGTTAATACTAGGTATAGGGAAACCACCAAACTCATTTTCCACATTTCAATACAGGCTTAATAGTTATGGACTCACCTAACCTTCCCTGATATTGTGTTTTCCAGATTACAGTTCCCATCATTCTTGATTATTGACTCTGATGTTTAGGATTGCTGGCTGCTGTAGTCCAGAAAATCTACTGTGTGTCAGGTTGAGGAAGGCATCCAAAATGGGGACAAATACCACAGACATGGTCTATTCCAGGAGTACCCAAACTATAGCCTGTAGGCTGGATCCAGCCCCTGACACCAATTCATCCAGCCATGCCACCCTTGCTGTCCCCTTGGTATATGGGCAGATTTTGCTTCTGTTTCCAGGAGTGGCAAGGGTGGTGTGGGCCGGATGAATTGATGTTTGGGGCTATATCTAGCCCATGAGCCATAGTTTGGGCACCCCTGGTTTAAGCAGAGAAAATGGAAGCCTAAAAAATCTATCTCATCCTGTTGCAAAACAGATTGCAAGGCTTCCACTTGTTTACTTCCACTTCTGGTGGGAGGAGCCATGTGACTGGCCCACTGAACCATGTGACTAGACCACTAAACCATGTGACCAGCCCGTGGTCAGAAAAGTTTGGGCACCCCTGGTTTATTCCCTCCTGTATCCATATTCCATAGTGTTGTGTGTATCTTACAGTCTTTGGTTAAAACTAATTGGCACACACAATACCGAGAATTTGGGCTCAGTGTAGATCAGGGGTGCCCAAATTATGAGCCAGGAGCCGGATCCAGCCCCCCATGCCACTTGTATGGGCGCATTTTACTTCCGCTTCCAGGAGCGATGAGGGCTTCAAAGACTGGATGAATTGGCATCGGGGCCGGATCTGCCCCCAGGCCATAGTGATCAGGCCCATGGCATTAAAAGTTTGGGCACCCCTTGTGTAGATGATAGATTTCCCTCAGTAGTTTCATTCCTGAGGGTCACCCTTCTACAGAAGATATATGACACCATTTCCCTTCAGACTTTAAAGCTGTTTTTAAATACTGAACTCTTAAGAGAAATATTTGAGGAGACCCTCTCTAGATGAAATTAATAAAATTTAAAGATTTTTGAGTTGATACTGGTGCTACCATCTGTATTGTTTTTTGGTTTAGTTTTGTTAACTTGATTATAGTTTTATTTTGGTTTTATATTTGAACCTTTCCTTATTTGCTTGTTGCTTTGTATATTTGATTTTTTTCTTAGTTGTTTGCAAAGCTACCAGGGTAGCATTTTTGCTAGATGGGTGGTGGGTAGGTAGGTAAATGCATGAATGAGTGCATGAATGGATCACCCAGAACACCAAACACAGAGCCAATAGCTCCTGGGACTGATGCACTGAGAATAAAAATGGTTCCAAAATGGGCGATGCACATCTCCTCCTATATGTTTGTGTATGGGAGATGGGTTGGACCCACAACACATGGCACACTGACGTGCAAGAGGGGGGGAAAGCATTTTCAAAGGATAAAGCAGATGTAAATGTTAGCTCATTTGCTTGCTGTCTATGATACATGTTGCTGTTTGTACCAACGGTGGCAACTTTAGTGAGTCCAAAGAAATACAAGAAAATCTGTCAGTTCTAGTTAAAGAAATATGGTTATTACCTGAGGTCAAGCAGATGGAGGGCAAACCTCTCTGTTGGATTCTGCTTCTCTTTAATTAATGTCCACATTTGTTATGTCAACATGATGTATTGCATTTGGTTCTATGTTTTATCCTGTACTCCAGTACAAATGACTGCATAACTACATTTTGCAAAGCGGTTATCAGTTGGTTGTAGACAAGTTAATACCTGTTGATACATCTGGAGCAATGTGACTGACTAAATGCGATGAGTGGATGTGGTAACCTGTACTTATCATGAATGGAGTCGTAACTATTGGTGGTTACTGTATTCAGTGGCATGCAGAGATAAAGTTTATATAAGAGAGAAAGAAACAGAGAATAGTAGAACACCAGCAAAGAATTACATGATGTTCCTGGGCAAGATCTTTCACATATTGCCACCAACCACATCTCAAATGAACTGATCTTCAAAGATGGTGAGATTTACCTGGGAGTTTATTTATTTTATTTAGATTTATATCACCGCCAACTCACCGTGGGGACTCAGGGCGGTTTACAATCAGAAAAACAACAACAAACAAAAACAAAACAACAATAACACACACACAACACAAACAAACTACCGTAAAATCCATTCCTCCTTCCGGCCATTCCTCCTTCCGGATAGCTTAGTCTCAAGTCATTAAGATACTGTACTTTAATTTAATAACCAGCACCTTAATCCTTTTTTTTCTTTTTCTTTTTTTTTAGCAACATCTTAGTTCTGTTGTCTTGTCAGAACCTTTGTCTTGGTGTCTGAAATAAAGAACTGTGCTTCGGATATTAAAACTATTTTGAAAGTTGAAATTGTTTCATTCTTGGTAATTTTCCAATCTTGCCCTGCTGAGAGTCCTTAATGAGAATTCTTGATGCCCCAAACAAGATTTACCATCATCCAGTGACAATAAGACCTCCTCCTGGTTTTCTTGTTTATTTCTTGCCTGCTCTTTCAAATGAGAAACACCCTGCTTCATTGGTACATTGTCCTGTTTCCTACTTGCTTTTAAAGTTAGCTCAGTGAGTTGGATATCTGACTGCAGACCTAGACTTTGGGAGTTTGATTGCCCCAGTGTGCCTCCCAATGCAGACAGTTTGTGTGTTATTGGGCAAGCTGCCCAGTCCCAGAAGAAGGAAATGGTGAATCACTCCTGAATATTCTCTATCTAGGAAAGAAAGAAAAGGGTGACTGTAAGTCAGAATTGACTTGATGCCATGCAATTATTTTTTTAGCCTTTCTTTTAAAATTCATGTTTAGGCATTTTGATAAGAAAATACTGGCACTGTAATGAGTAATAACAAAAAACTACTTTCCAAACACTATAATAAGTAATGAATTACTTTAAAAAACCTACTAAGCCCTAAATTTTTACATCAGGTATTATCATGAATATAATTCTACAGGTGATCATCAAAGCATTTCTGAATGTTTTTCACTCCAATGTAGATTATACATTTATTCATTATAATATATTGACCTCCATAGAGTAGAAAATTAAACATTTCCCCCAAAAAAGATAGATTTGTTTGCTACCACTGCTTTATAGATCAGTTCAGCTATATCTAAAATGCTGAATCGAAGTGCTATATATTCCTCAACTAATGTGTACATTGCCTATTTTCTATAGCTAGTATTTTATTGCAAGCATAAATTTATTGAAGTTGAGTAATTTTGCAGCCAAATGAAGTGAGGAGGGGAAATAAAATCTCAGGATGAGTCCTAAATTACTCATGGGTTCAAAAATTTGCTATTACTATTTTGAAAGTTGTTAAATCCACAATAAACAGCCTAGGGAATCAAACTGGGATCTGAGATAAATGCATTATTCTGACCTGGAGTTAGAAGTCCCTGGCTTAAAGTCAAAATCTAAAAGCTTGTGGAACAAAAATTGTTAGAGTAAGAAATCACAGCCTGAAGATACTGAGAAATATAAGGGGGAAATATCATAATATGTGAAAAGGAGTGGTATGTAATGTGTGCGTGTGTGGATGTGTGCATGCACGTGCATGCGTGTGTGCATGCTCATGGGGAGACATAGTGGACTTCAAATTCATTGAAGTTCATTGAAGTTAATTTCAAATTTGCATATACAAAAGATAGGATTTTTCATCTGAATCACTCTTGTCTATTATTTTACAGCACGAAGAGGAAATGTTTTCATCCTAGAAGAGCCACATGACCATTGCATAATATATGCAAAGGAAAGACAAATTTTTTTGTTTCTAAAAATAGGTCTCTGAAATTTTTCTGTTCAGATTGATCAATTATTTTGCAATAGCTGAGAGAATAAATCAAAATTCATCTGGAGATTGCTTAACAATTAGCATTAGGATTTGGTGCTTGTCTAGATGAGCACTTAGCTTTCAAGTTTTCAGGGGTTGATGTGGGCACCTCAACCTCCCTCCATGGGGTTCTACTTTTTAAAGACTCTTAAAAATATGGTGTCCCAAATACATCTGGACAATGTTTAACAGAGGCAGTAACCATCAAATACATTTTGTAAACATCTGGTATGCTAATTGTGTTAACAAGCCCCATCAGCATACTGGATATTTGGTATGTTTGATCAAATAGTTTTAAAATTATTTTTAAAGTATAGACATGGCCTCCCCTTGAATTTTGTAATCTAAAAAGAATTGTAATTACCTGAACCCCTTTTCAATTTACAACAACTTTATCCAGTACTTCTAGAAATATTCAAATGTGTTAAAACTCTCTTTCAACATCAAATCAGCCATTTTATAACTCTGAAACCTGCTCAATAGAAATAGTGCAGTCCAGGCACCATTTAACAATCTTTGAACTCTCCTTTCGCCCTGCTTTGAACAGGTAGAAATTTAACCAGAGCAGTTCTTGCATTATCCAGAAGGAAGGCTGGCTATTCAAACTTGTTGAAAAAACAGCCATGACAACTGCTTTGTGTTGGAGTGAGACATTTTTATTAATTTTGTAAGCTGCCCTGAGTCTTTGGATGAGGGCGGGGTATAAATGTGATAAAATAAATAATAATAATAATAATAATAATAATAATAATAATAATAATAATAATAATAATAATAATAATAATAATAATAATAATAATAATAATAATAATAATAATAATAAAAAATGGTTATCTGATGAAAAAAGGAGTCAGATTCTGGGATTTTCTCATGCTTGGTGTCTCTGTGTGAATAGTAGTGTGAGAAGTTATCCTGCTAAGGCTCAGCAAACTTGGTTCTCAAGATGTTCTTGGACTTCAGTTCTCAGATGTCCTGATCACCAGGTATACTGACTTGGACTTCTGGTAACTGAAGTCCAAGAACACCTGGAGAACCAAGTCTCCTGACCTCTGGGTAGACCAGCTTGACAGCTGCCACTTGTGTTTTCAATATTCAGACTGCCATTTGCTATGTAAATCTTAGCAACATAGGAACAATATTGTGCAGTAGTGTGGAGCCATTTCCTGGTATTTTGTATTGTGGATACAGAAATCTTGCATTCATAAGCAGATTTTTTTTCCAGACTTAATTTCCTCTTAAGGCAGTTCGTTGCTCCAAATACAACTGCAATTAGAAGTGACTTTTCTTCTCTTCCTGTGTGACCACTTACATCCATGAGAACTGAACGTCCCAGTGTGATTCACAGTTAGATAATGCAAGTTAATTAGCATTTCCCTTGCTATGTAATCACACCCTCAACTGTCTTGCATGGTGTTGACAGATAGTCCAAGTCTTCATTCTGTTAAGGAGAGAAGGTAAAACAACAGCTTGGTGTATCTTAAGCTTAACAGAAATATTGATTCTTCATAATTTCCACACAGAAGATTGGAGACTTCCAAAGGTGTGGAGATTCATGAGGTCAGCTCATCATTCAGGAGTCATCCGTGAGAGAAAGTGCTGCTAGGATAAGTGAGCTCACATCAAATATGGATCCATTCTTTGGCTGCCATCCTGCCTGTCTCAGGTTGAAATCAAGGAAATGTTTTTTCAGCATATCTATCCATTTTGAAGGAACAGTGGAAAATGCTAGCACTATAATGTAAATAGAAAGAACTAATAACCTTTTAAAATTGATAGAACCCCAGGAAAATCTAGTCTCCAGTCACACAGAAAATTGGCTTACCTGGAAGTCACTTAATTGGCTACATTGGCAGAACCAAGGTGAACCTATGAAAATACTGCCACATTTCCTTGCAAGTGTGGAGAAGAACAGTTAATGTCATGCTTATGTCAATGTACTGTAGGCCTCTTGGCATGTGCCAAGGAAGATTTGGTGTTAGCTACCGCAAATGCTCTTGATGCTCCCAATAAGGGGGGGGGGATTATCTAAATATTAATAAAATATATATTAATGATTTAGACATGAACAAAGAAAAAACATCCTAAAACCACTAAAATAGTTGCCAACACAGTCATTAAGGTACCAATCATTCTCAGAAGTAACAACTTACTGTTTAGTAACTTACAACTCTGTGTTTTTTAAACTGTTGGGCTATGGTGCAAAACACACTTAACCTATCCACTTTGAAATTGACTGATGTGACATTTTTCCACAACCACTGAGTAAGGCCATAGCCATAGAAGAGACTAAATGTTATATTTAGATGACACAGAAATGAAGTCATTTTTCTTTACATTACAGTTGTTAACTGTGCTTTCTTTATTACAAAAAGAGACTAATTACACATAACTAATTATGCAATGACTCAAGTGGTTGAGATGCTGAACTTGAAGACTGGAAGGTTGAATTTCGAGTTCCGAGTACTACACAACAGATTGAGCTCCCATCTCTGTCCCAGCTCCTGCCAACCTAGCAGTTCGAAAGCAAGACATTACAAATAGATAAGCAGGCACCACTTCAGTGGGAAGGTAAACAGCATTCCATTTACTCTGGTGTTGAGGCATGCCTGCCACATGTCCACAGAAACATCTGCAGAAGCTGACAGCGCTGGCAATTTGGTTATAAACAGAGATGAGCACTGAACCTTAGAGTCGGAAATGACTGGATGTCGAGCAAGGGTGACCTTTATCTAATTATTTGTAACTAGTTCAGTAGTCACTGTCCTTTTCTTTCATTAGTCTAAAGTAGTCTGATCTAAGCTTTTATAAAGTTACTTTCAATAACAATAAGCATAATGTCTTGCTAAAGCGATCTATAATTCTGTAACTCAGCAAAAGGACAACAATGCTCTGGGCCCCAGAGTAGATGTAACTTGTAATTGTAACTTGTTATGGATGGTGTCAGTATGTAATTACATTTATTCTTCCTAAGACCCCAGAACTGAATGCTCCAATGGATGTTTGTCCTTTATATCTATGTCACTGCTTGGAGTACAAAATTAGAGTTCTCCCCATATCTATTCTCACAATGAAACTTCAAAATAGGTCAGACTAAGATGAATTGAGTGAGGAAAAAGAGAAAGAGGGAGGGTTGCTCATGGCTGTTCTGCTACGAACTTTCATTGGTAGAAAGGCATTTGAACCTATGCTCCAAAATGCCTCAAACAGGAATATTTTAAGTTTAAACTCACCCCAAAACTTTTGCAAATTATAGAAATTGCTGGAAGTACATGAAGAGTTCACAAGTCTTCAGTGGCCCTCACCATAGAGAGTGCTTTCTTGAATGGAGCCCTGCTCCCGTTTGTGTGGCTCTGTGCAGTCATTCTCCTAATGCCTAAACTCCATATATCAGGAGTGTTTCTACCACTATTTACAGATAGAAGTTAGTGGTTTGGATAGAAGGGTACCTCTATATCAGTGGTTCCCAACATGGCACACACACCCCACAGAGGAACTTCAATTCCCAGAAGCCTAAGTCAGTACATTGGCTGATCAATGCTTTGGGGAATTGATTTCGGCTTTTGGAAATTAAAATCCAAAAACCAAAGGGAAACACTGCTCTATATGTTTCTGTGTCAATACTTTTCCTAAACAAGAACAACAACAACAAAAAAAAACAAGATGCTAACCTCTTGCAGATATTTTTTGCAAACAGATGAGGTCATTATTTGCAGTTATTCTCCATGTGGAGAATTATAAAGAATGGCAAGTGAAAACATGAAGCTAACACACTTATCCTCAATTCCTCTCCCCATGTGGAGCATAGTTGCATTCAAGGCTAGCCTATTTTTCTTAAGTAATGCCATGCATCCTAAGAACCCTTCTCTTCTCTTGTCACACATTACTTAAGACAACCTTACAAGGTATGACTGGAAATGTAGCCCAACATCTCGGGAAGGTGTGAGGTATTGGAAGGTCACTGCAGAGCCTGGGTTCCCATCGTGTGTGGGTCCCAAAATCCAAGAAAGTTGCAAAGTGTTCTCTGTGTGTGTGTGTGTGTTACTGCAATTATGCTACACTGCAGTGGCAAAAAGAGTATTGGGAGAAGGCAGCAGGTTGAGCTTAGACAGAGATGCCTCCATTTTGTTAGGTCATGTGGCACAGCAGCCATGTTAGGGGCAATTTTTTTTAATGTGCCTTCTTTACCCCTATTAATATGCCTTTCTATGCAAATGTGCTAGGGGTGCTCACAGGTCACTTGGCTATTATAAAAGGATGCCAAGTCTTTGAAAAGGTCAGTGTTGACCATTTTGAGTCAGAACTCAGCCACATGGGACCATTATGCTGAAGAAATTCTCTAAAAAGGCTGTTTCTTAGTTGACTGTAATGTCTACTCCAGGGATGGCCAAAATAAAGCCTGTGGGCTGGACTATGCCTGTGGCGCCATTTCATCTTGCCTGTGTCAGAGGGTTCCTAGGGGTCCCTAAAAGCTGTTGGTGTGGCAGAGTACTGAGTGTGATGCAGTACACCCCAAACTCCCTTCTTCCAGCCTCTGGCAGCCTCCCAGAAGGACCCAAAACTACCTCTGATCTTACCAAGTCAAAGGGAGTAAGACTTTTCTCATAGTAGCATGAAAACTGCAGTAGCAGTGTGTGGTTGAAGCAGAGAGGTAGGTGCCAGTGCTATGCCCAAGTAGAACTCAATAAGGTAAAGTCCCAAAACAGAACTTTATTTTATATTCCATAAGATAGTGAAGCAAAGCTGTAGAGAATCAAATCCCCAATTCCCAAAAGTCCATTAGTTCTTGAAGGGGCCTACTGGCCTCTTACCAGCACTGTCCAGTTCCATAGGATGGCATAGGATGGTAAAAGATGGTAATCATCTCAGGACAAATGCTGCTATGAATGCACCTTTGGCTGTCATAAACATGTTTATGACAGCTCTAGATGCATTTTATGCAGTGATGGGATGTAACAGGTTCTCACCAGTTCTCCAGAACCGGTAGCAGTGGCGTAGCGTGGGGGGCGGGGGGGGGCGGATGCCCCGGGCAGCGGCTTTCAGGGGGCGGCAAAATGTCCCCACCACTTTGGCCTCCCTCTGCCTGGGGTTAGGAAACAAGACTTCCCAGGCGGAGGGTGGCCCTTTTGCTGGCGAGCGCTGCTCGCCTCCGTCCACCTGGCTGGCCGTCGGGGGCTCTTCGCCGCCTGCCCCTGACTCCGCCTCCGTTGCGAGTTCGATCCTGGCGGGATACCAGATTGCCTAAGCCATTCATCCTTCCGAGGCCGGTTAAATGAGTACCCAATGGGACGGAGGCGAGCAACGCTCGCCAGCAAAAGGGCCGCCCTCCGCCTGGGAAGTCCTGCACACACGCGCGCACGCTGCCCACCTCCGCCCGCCCAGCCATCCACCCAGCTTGCCGTCAGAGGGGGCGCTCGTCGGGGGTGGGTAGCGCCGTGGCGCGGAGCCTCTGGCGGCTGGCTGGGCGGGAGGAGGTAGGCAGCGGGCGCGTGCAGGACTTCCCAGGCGGAGGGCGGCCCTTTTGCTGGTGAGCCCTGCTCGCCTCTGTCCCATTGGGTACTCATTTAACCGGCCTCGGAAGGATGAATGGCCCAGTGGTCAGCAAACTTGGCTCTCCAGCTGTTCTTGGACTTCAGTTCCCAGAAGCCTTGATCAGCAGGAGTGCTGACTTGGGCTTCTGGGAATTGAAGTCCAAGAACACCTGGAGAGCCAAGTTTGCAAACCCCTGGCTTAGGCAATCTGGTATCCCGCCAGGATCGAACTCGCAACATTTTGGCTGCAGTGCAAGAAGGCTGGAAAGTCCATAGGGTTGGTGTGTGTGTGTGTGCGCGCGCGCGCGGGGCGCTCGTCGGGGGTGGGTGGCGCCCCTGGCGGCTAGCTGGGTGGGCTGGCGGGCGGAGGTGTGCGGCACGCGCGCGCGCCGCTCGTCAGCAGGGGGGCCACCTTCTGCCTGGGTCCGGGGGCGGCGGCGGCGGCGGCAGCGGCGAGCTGGGGGGGAGCGAGTTTGTTCTTCGCCCCCGGCGGCTGAACTCTGCGCGACGCCACTGTCCTGGAGAACTGGTAGCAGCTTTTGGGGGGAACCACCTTCAGGGCTTACCTTTTCACTGGGCATGTATTTTAATGTATTATTTATTTAAGTTATTTATGGATTTGTGTTGTGGGTGGGTGGCTGGATGGGTTGAGGTGTGTGTGTGTGTTTATTTTTATTTTATTTTAACATTATTTTTTATTTTATTTTTTGGCTCCGCCCATGACATCATGACATCATGACATCAGCTCCGCCCACACTGTGATGACATCATGGTGGGGTAGTAAATTTTTTGACATCCCACCACTGATTTTATGACAGGTTTGCATGGGCATGTTTTACTTCTGCTTCCGGCTAGAGGAACCACGTGACTGGCCTGCTCAATCACATGACCACCCCACTCAACCACATGACCAACTGGCAGTGTGAAAAGTTTGGGAACCCTTGGTCTCCTCCTTTAATTTAGTAGGTCTGCCAGGACTGTAACACTGATATAACTGAAAGGGCTCCATTCTCTTTCCTGTATGACAAATTGGCCACCCTGTGGATGTGGATGAGTGGCAACTCTCCTTTGTGCTAGCTAGCATAGCCAACATTGAGGGAGAACTGGAGCTTCACTATGGTTCCCAGATTAGTAGCATCCTGTCTCCTGAGACTCAAACCCAAAATCTAAAACTAGGATTAGGCACTATTTGAGGCAAGTTGGGGCTGGGTTGGTTAAATTGTGTTTCTATTGAAATTTGGCCAATCTTCCCTAGCCTGCCCTCAAACTGCCCCATTTTGAGATCCTGCCAGGGATTAGACTAAATTGCCTCACTTTATTGTATCCTGTTCCCAAATGGGATAAAATAGAGCAGGACCATGTTATAGCTGATGAGAGATCAGCTGTAACACGTTTATCCCTGCACCTGCCATTAAGGGGACTTAGCAACAGGCTCAGGGGTTAAAGCCAAACTGAACATTTAATAGGGACAAAGAGGTGCCCTCCTGCCAATTGTCTGATTGGTGGTGGTGGTGATGAGACCAGTTATTTGGACCTAACAGGGGGAAGTTTTACCCCATCAGCTGCAAAGTGCTGTTTCCTTCTTCCCACCAATGGTTGGAGTCTAATGGGGTGGGGGTTCACTTTGTTTGGACATTCTTTCCATATTATCTATTTTGTATTGCTGTTTATAATTTAAGGCTCAGTCAAAAGGGCCTAGAAGTCTTACTGCCTGCACCAGTTAAGGTAGCTTACAAGCTGAAGGAGCTGCTGTCTTAGTCTTTCCTTTGCCCCTTACAATACTCAGAGAGTGGCTCATTAGTTCAGCTGGACCAAGAGACCTGAGAAGCCTGTGGGATTTGATGTACAATTGCTGTACCAGATGTGGTTCCTCAGTGACTCAGAGTCACATTCCCACCTAATCCAGAACATCAAGATATCTTCCTGAGTGGGAATTTTGCCTTTGGCCACTTCAGTCTTTGTTTTTTGCTTCTTTGTTTTTTTGCTCTGGACTGTAAGGTCTCTTCCGATCTTTGCATCATCTGCTGAGGCACTCCAGCTTTCCCCTGAAGTTTAAAATGTGCTAATATAGTTACACTGGGGGGAAAAGTAATGCTGCATCAGGAAGAAATGTGCAAAATTAGCTTTACATTTGAAACCTTGTATAGTTTAAGCATTCAAAAAGTAAATCATATGAAGATCTTGCACTTTCGTTTCAAATGTCCTAACTTCAGCTATTGTCCTGCTTTAATTACATCATCCTCTTATCCTCAGAAGGCAGAAGATGCCACTTGGTGCTCATTATGGGTTTTATGGGCTATCCTCCAGTCTTATATCTAGGGCTCTGTGAGGTCTTGGACTATGTTTGCCTCCTTGTGTAAGGTATCAGCACAATTGTCCCTGCCAATGCAACGAAGAAGAAAACTCACATTAGCAAGACAAAGTTTCTCACTATGATTTAACTGAATTAACAAGACTGTCCATCTAACTGTGCTTCTGCTCTTGCTGATGATGTTTGCTGCTCCAAATTGACCACAACATCATTAAGATGGAATGCTCAGTCAGGCAATCAAGCCAAATAAAGTTCTCAACTTGAAATACTGCTTTATTGCTCCACAATAGCAAGGGCTTCTTCTCTTCCTCCCAT
This sequence comes from Furcifer pardalis, assembly GCA_030440675.1. Taxonomy (NCBI): domain Eukaryota; kingdom Metazoa; phylum Chordata; class Lepidosauria; order Squamata; family Chamaeleonidae; genus Furcifer; species Furcifer pardalis. The sequence goes on from CP126896.1 coordinate 39,808,902, forward strand.
AGATGCTGGTAAAGCACTATTTGAGATAACTTGAGCATAGTAATAACACATCCTGCTCTTGTTAGCCAAGAAGGATGTCTTTCTGACCATTTTCAAATGTAAGTTGGGCAGAACTTTTTGTTTTGTTTGTTAGGAGCAAAGCGTCTTTTTCTTCACTCTCAAAACTTTTGCAGTCCCTCTTTTTCCTGAATTTAGGCATCTTTCCCTAATGTTGTGCCTCAGGAAAAAAAAGGAGGGGACAGCCAATTTAAGTAATTTTGCCTTTTTCTCTCCACGCACAAGGTCATTAATTGCTGTTGGGACCTTCATAAACCCTACTCTGCTGATGGGGTGAGAACTCTATTGTTAAATGTATTATGGCAGGGCTGTCTTTGGAGATTGCCTGCTTGATTGCTTTGTAAAGGCCCAATGGCACACAGCAATTAAAATCCATAGACCTTTATAACCCTACTGATGTTTTATGGGCCTTTTTGTGTCCTTTGGTATAGTTTACCATTTGTGTGTTTCCCAACGGGTTGTCTTTTCAGAACTCAGAGTGGGATTTTCTTTTTCCAAAGTGATAAAGCTAGTTATACATCATGTGAAAGGTTAATGACTATTTTCAAAAAGAGCATATGCTTAAAGTCAGAGGGTGAAAGTTATAGGAAAGGAGCATTATGCAAAATCACAGACCATTTTCTCATTTTCTGAGTTGCAAGGCACCTGTGTTTGTCATGTATGGGACAGGTAAATTAAAGAGGGGTTTTAAAATGTCAACGCTGGAAGGAAGCAAGGTAGCCAACAATTGTTCTACTTTACAAAATGATGATAAGCCCATCTGAATAATGAATATGACTGACATCCTCTATGAATTCATATTTCATTTGATCCAGAAACACTCAAGTCTCCCCCCCCCCTCATTCAAAACACACACTCACCTACCTCAATACTCATGAAGATGTGTGGGCTTCTAAAAAGGACGTTCTGCAAATGAATGGAAAAAAGATCATTAGAGTTGATAGCCAGCCATTATGCTACTACTCTGGTCTCTTAAATTGTGGATTGTTGTGAACTAGTATTAGGAAATCTAGTCAGATCTGCAGACCCAGCCCAAATTATTAGGTGCATTAAGGCTCTCACCACTTACAGAACTGGCATGTGAGCTATACTACAAGAATAAGCACAGAGCAGGAGTCCAGATGGTAACAGGTTTGCTTAATGGGTATAGGACATACTACCGAGGCAGCTTCTCACTCTCCCCCAAGCTTCAGTAAATCACAGAATCATAGATTAAATGAGTTGGAAGGGACCTATGAAACCATCAGGTCCAACCCCCTGCTCAGTGCTGGAATCCAAATCAAAGCAGATCTGACTAATAGTTGTCCAATTTTCTCTTGAATGCCTCCAACATTGGGGCACTCACCATCTCCCAAAGTAACTGATTGCATTGTAGAACTGCTCTAACAGTTAAGAGCTCTTCTGTGATATTCAGCCTATAACTGACTTCCAGTAGTTTCATACCCATTATTATGTGTCCTAAATTGTGGGATGATCAAGAACAGATCCTGACCCTCCTCTGTACGATTATCATTCAATTATTTAAAAGTGCTGTTATCTCCACACACATCCACACACCCAGTGTCCTTTTCTCAAGGCTAAGGCAGTTCCTTCAGTCTTTACTCCAAGAGTTTGGTTTCCAGTTTCCTCATCATCCTTGTTGCCTTCCTCTGAACATATCCCAGCTTATTGGTATCCTTTTTAATTGTGTGGTATCCAGAACTGGACATAGTACTCTAGATGTTGCCTGACTAGTGCTGAATAGAGAGTGATTAGTATCTCATGGTGTTTGGAGATTATATTTTTGTTAATGCGTCCTAAAAGAGTGTTGGCCTTTTTTGCAGCCACAGATTCATTTTCATGTTATGATCTACAATTACAAGATCCTTCTCACGTGTAGTATTACTGAACCAAGTATCCCCTATCTTGCAACAGTGCATCTGGTTCATTTTCCCTAGGTGTAGAACTCTGCACTTATCCCTGTAAATTTCATTCTGTTGTTTTCAGCCCAGTGTTCAAACTTATCAAGATCTTTTTGAGTTCTAGTCTTGTCTTCCAAGGTATCAACTATTGTTCCTAGTTTGTATCATCCACCAAATTGATAAGTATTCTCTGCAGTCCCTCAACCAAGTTATTAATGAAAATGTTGTACAGCACTGGGCCTGGTGGTATCCCACTTGTTACCAACTCCCAGTTTGAGAAGGAGTCATTAATTAGCACTTTCTTACAATCCTGAACTTCAACTACAAAGAAAATTGTTGGGACATTTATGTTCCACTGCCATAGTTTTGTGATACCAAAGTATTATCTGAAAGCACATACTTTAACATTATTGCCAAAACTAAACAAGTAGCTAGTTAGAGAGTGGCTAGACAGGTAAGTGTCCAGCACCTCTAGCAAACTGCATTGAGCTTCCTTCAGGATATAGATGAAAATTGAATATAATTAGTCAGAAGACAAAATCCTGTTGCTGACCAATGCCATATTGAACTAGGGTTCACAGAAAGAGCCTTCTCTAAGATTTTGATATTTTTGAACTACCATCAGGCGTACCTTGGTAACGGCACCTTTGTGTTGCCGGCTAATCTTTCTCACACTAAATCACGCAAAAGGAACTGCAGAATGAACTCGCCAAAAGGTGCCTTCATTTCGGCAGTTTCATGTCTGGACTATGCATAGGAGAAGAAGAAGCATATTGAACTAGAGTAGGCCCATTAAATTAATGGGGATTTAGAATCACAGAATAATGGAGCTGTAAGGTGCCTGTAAGGCCCTGCTCAATGCAGGATCCAAATCCAAATATATCTGATAAATGGTTGTGTAATTTTCTCTCGAATGCCTCCAGCACTGGAGGATTGACCATGTCCCAAGTTAGTTGGTTCCATTGTCATGCTGCTCCTACAGTTATGAAGTTTCACAGTACAGTATGTCAAAATATCCATGTTTTCATAAACATGGATTTGACAATTAAATGAATTAGTATGCCATGCGATGTAGTTGAAAGACAGAAACATCAATAACTAAAAATGAACACATCTCAGCACAATATAGTCCATGTTACAGCAAGATCCAGAAACAGAACAAGTGTTTCTGTTGTCATGTATTTAGAGCAACAAAAGGTAGTATTCAGTATTCTGTACTACTGAGAATCAAATAGGCTATTCTCATTTTACAAACCAAAACAATCTTTTAAGAGATGGTTCTTCCTTGAAAAATGACTTTGTGAGAGTGGTGACATATGGTTCTGTTTATTGACTTGTAATGATTTCCATATGAGATTCAACCAATTTGCAAGGAAATAGACTTTGTCTCCCTAAATGTCAAACCATATCAGTCATCCTGGGCAGTTGTAGATCCAGCTGAGACCTGCCTATTTGATATGTCATCATAGTAAAAAACATTCTTCTAGATAGATTAGATCAAGGGTGCCAAAATTATGGCTTATGAGCTGGATCTGGCCCCCGCTGCCAGTTTATCCAGCCCACGAAGCTCTTGTTGCTCCTGGAAGCAACGAGGGCTTCACGGGCTGGATGAACTGGTGCCGGGGCTAGATCCAGCCCATGGGCCATAGTGACTGGCCCCCTGAACCACATGACCGGCCCATGGCTGCAAAAGTTTGGGCACCCTGGATTAGACACTCAGATAGCTGCACATCTCTATGGTGTTTACCCATTACTCTCAGGCACTACCAAAACTTGATAAAAAGACAATAATATAGGAAATGATGTTAAGACAAAGCCTGGTATAATGAATGCATTGTGAAATACAATATATGAAAATATGTGTGGTATAGCAAAAGACATAATACTGTATGTGATTCAGAACTACTCTCCTAACAAACTAGTTTTGAAGACCTCATGATCTATAGAAAACACAATGTTTTATTGCATGCCAACTGGGTTAGTTTGATGTAGCATTGGAGAGTATGTGACTAAGAATCACACTATGTGATTCCTTACAAATCCATTTTTGTGACTCAGAGGTCATGATTCAAGGTCCTGCGATAACCAAAAGGAGACTTGGGACTAAATTTAGCTGAAGAGATCTTTGAAGATCTTCAGTTCCATGACCCTCGGCGTGCAGTCAACTGTCCAAATCTCCTCTGTCTTCTTTAGCTGTTATTATTCAGAGTGAAGTAAGCTGTTGAAAACAGTGCTTCCTAGGATCAGTATATTTTATGACTGTGGATTTAGCAAAGTGGAACAGTGGCCTCTACCCCCTTCCTGCAGCAAGTCTTTCTTCACAGCATTTAGCTCCCTGGGACTGAACAACATATCTTAGTAATTGGGTCTACATAAGGAAAGAAGCTTCCTTGACCCTCCAGCATAATATGGTTTTTCACCCTGTCAGGCTTTTGTAATTCAGATTTCCTCTCTGAAGCTTGCATTGGAGTTATCAGTCCATGTTCTGGTGAGAAAGGTTCAGCCAGAGATTTGACACCATTAATAGTCCGTCTTCTTCTGGCTGCAGATGTTGGATATCTGTGGATTCACCATCTGGAAGGCTACATTTCTTTGGCAAATCAATTTTCTGATTTACTTAGGTGTCTCTGAGGGAGAAAATGTATTTAAAAAGACAAGAAAACCCTATCAGAAGAGGCAAACATTATGAAAGTCTGGTTTTCTTATTACTCCAATTGGGTGCATTTGTTCTACTGTATACTGTTTGTTATCTTTCTTATACTGTTATACTGTTAAGTAGGACTGTCCCAAAGAGTTGAGACTGGATCTATAGTTGCCAGAGAGCAGAGGAGGAAATGTGTGGTCTTTCAGAAGTTATTGGAGTTCAACTCCCATCAGCCCTAGCTAGCACAGCCACTGGTAACTGATTGTGGGAACTATAGTTGACATCCCACCACTGATTGTGGAACTATAATTTGTTTTTTTAGAGTTTTTAACTGTTTATTGTACGTCGGTTGTAATCCGCCCTGAGTTGCTTGTGTGAGTAGGGCGGAATATAAATTTAAATAAATAAATAAATAATGGATCAATCTTTTTCTTCACTGTATTTGAGAAGTATCTTGGGTGCTCATTCTCAATCATTTTCCACCAGTCTTTTTTCCCAGCTGTCCATGGTGGTCATTTCTCTATACGGACTGCAGTATGGATATGATAACAAAAATATGCCTTTGCTGCAGGGCCAATTGTAGGGTGCATCATTGTGACAACCATGAGCAGTGTGATATCTTTCTACTATGCTAAGCAGGACAAATGCATGGTCCTCCAGTGGTTAGAAACCCAACCACTGGATGTCAACTATAGTTCCACAACCGCTGGAGGACCATGCATTTGTCCTGCTTAGCATGGTAGAAAGATATCACACTGCTCATGGTTGTCACAATGATGCACCCTACAATTGGCCCTGCAGCAGAGGCATATTTTTGTTATCATATCCATACTGCAGTCCGTATAGAGAAATGACCACCATGGACAGCTGGGAAAAAAGACTGGTGGAAAATGATTGAGAATGAGCACCCAAGATACTTCTCAAATACAGTGAAGAAAAAGATTGATCCATTATTTATTTATTTATTTAAATTTATATTCCGCCCTACTCACACAAGCAACTCAGGGCGGATTACAACCGACGTACAATAAACAGTTAAAAACTCTAAAAAAACAAATTAAAAGATTAAAAACCATTTAAAACAACCTCTCATTCCTTTAACTAAAGGAATAAGCGGAATAAGAGGGATAAGATATGGGTTCAAATTCCAGTTCTGCCATGCAAACTCACTTCTTCCATGACTAGGCCAGATGTGAAACTGGCAAAATGAAGGCACCTTTTGGTGAGTTCATTCTGGAGTTCCTTTCGCCTGACCTAGTGTGAGAAACAGTGGTGGGATGTCAACATTTTTACTACCCCACCGTGACGCCATCACAATGTGGGTGGAGCTAACGTCATGATGTCATGATGTCATGGGTGGGGCCAAAGAAAAAAATCAATAATAATAAAATAAAAATAAGCACACACACATCCCTCAACCCACCCACCCACCCACAACACAAACCCGTAAATAAATTAATTAAATAAATAAAATAAAAATTACATTAAAGGAGGCTGTGCATACGCGCCAAGCACTGTAGGTGTGCATGCACACCAAGTGCTTGACACGCATGCGCAGTGGGGGAACCAGTGAAAAAGTAAGCCCCAAAGGTGGTTCCCCCCCAAAACCTGCTACCGGTTTTCTGGGACACTGAGGAAAGTTACTACCGGTTCTGGCGAACTGGTGAGAACCTGTTACATCCCATCGCTGGAAAGATTAGCCAGCAAAAGATGGTTGCCATTACCAGGGTATACCCAATTGTGGCTCAAAAATACCACTATCTTTAAGGAGGCTCTTTCTGTGTACCCCACTACACCCATGATGACACATGCTGGATGGGTAGAACATTTCAGTCTGTAGAAAGAACAATAGGTAGGCATCATGGCAAATCTTGGGAGAACAGAATCTAGGTAAGCCTACTGTTTTATCAGTGGTTAAAAAACACAAGTGATAGTTAAACTTGTTTCAGATAAAATCAGAATATTTTTTCAGTTCTTCTCCAGTAGCAGAACTCATCCTACCATTAGGTGAAGTGAGGCAACTGCCTAAATATGGCACATTTGTGGATAGGATATAGTAGGAAAATAATAACATGTTGCTAGAATAGAAATTTGTCTGTGCCCCTCAACCTAATTCCAACTCCAAGAATTTTCTAAAAATGCCACCAACAGTATTCTGAGAGTTTTAGTCTATAGAAACATACTTATGTACACCTAAATTTGGCTCATCTACACCGTGGCCTATCCTGGAGCTACATGGCTGTCTCAAGCCTGTATGTGCTGCTGTTAATCTACAAAAGAAGAAGTAGAAGCTTTCACAGTGCTTTCTGGGAGATGTAGTTCTTCAGGAAGCACAATCTACAGATCCTAATGACCAGAAGGACTACAACTCAAGGAAGCACCATTGAATCTTGCTCATTCCACATTACCAATAGGTAGTTTGAAAGCAAGACATTGCAAGTAGATAAATAGAAACCACTTCAGTGGGAAGGAAACAGCATTCCATGCACTCCGGTGTCAAGTCATGCCTGCCACATGACCATGGAAACATCTGCAGAAGCTGACAGAGCTCGCTCTTCAGCTTTGAAACAGAGATGAGGACTGAACCCTAGTGTCTGATATGACTGGCTTTTGAGCAAGGAAAACCTAGTACTTCCATACAGCCTCATGTGGGACCTGGTCCAGATGAACAAAATGCAGGTGTGAGTTTGCAGGTTCAAATTCCCAGAATTTTGCCCCAGGAATTCTTGAAAAAAAATCTGTGAATTAGAAACCAAAATGAATGAAAAGAAAATGAATGACACATCTCTTTCTAGTGACACCCCTTAAACAAGATAAGAAGATGGAGAACACTGTCCCATTGCCAGTGTTGAAGCAACATTAATCAGCTCATCTGGCTTGGCATACTAGAGCTTGATTTCTACTTCATTTTAAACAACAAAGGTGGAGATCTAGGACCAACCCTATGGGATTAGTTCTGGCTAAAATCTACATTTTAAATCAAGTGTCAATGAAATCTAATTAATTATTCTTTATACATTAATCTTTTTGTCCCCAATAAGAAGCAGTAAGAAAAATGAGGAAGGTTTCTGAAGAATTCAGGATCGAATCAAAATAATATAGTATATCTACAGTATGTTGGTTGTTATTACCTGACATTTTGCATTTAATCAGAAATAGTACTATCTGCTTCCATAAAGAAAAACTAAAGAAAAGGTAGAAATGAAATGTTCTCATGTGATCAGCTAGAGCTGTATAGCAAAATGCCTGTTTTAGACATAACAGGATGTCATAGTATTTGAAAACTGGATCCCCAGAGAGGTATTAATAAGAATGGACTTCTATAAAGTGACAAATGGTCTCCACATCTTCATTCTAGAAGTTAGGGAAATGCTATCCTCCATGTACTCTTCATGCAACTCTAGTCCATGACACTGACAACAGTTTCATAGGTTGTGTTAGATAAGAATAAAATTGTTGTCTTTCATAGAATATCATCCACACAACCTTAAATAGTACTGATGACAGCATCATTCATAGTCATCCAGTACTCTTGTGAATGTTAAATGGAGTGGCCAATGCTATGTCCTTACCTTTTTCATCTATGTAGCTCTCCCCACCACTTAAATAAATGAGGAAATTGAATCCTGAAAGAGTTTTGGGTGAGCATGAAGGTACGAATAACCTTAACATCATAGTAAAAGTGTGTTTCAGATGCACAAAGGCCCTAATGTGTGTGTTGTATTTGCTTACCTTCTAGCCTCCTGCCAGATAGAGCTGCTGCCCTTCAGGAAAGAGCTGAAAACTTGGCTGGCAGGGCAGGTGTGGGAAGGTGGAGAGGGAGCAACTACCCCCTCCCTCTCCACTGGTTCATTTAGAGCAGGATCACTCATGCTTTTAAAAGCTCTTAACTAGATTTTTAGTTGGTGCAGGTGGGAGGTAATTTTTCAGTGTTTTTACGAATTTTAAGGGTTTCTATAGTTTTAAATGTTGGGGATGTTATGTACACTGTCTAGAGTTGCATGTTGATTAGGATGGCTATACAAACTGAATAAATAAATAAAAAATAAACTTTTGGCTGCCCTGCCTCTGTGACATCACAGGGACTTGCCTACCTGAGACCATTCAGGTTTTGCCCAGGACAAGTCTGGCAATGGAACCATGTGGACTTGACCTTCCCTTTTGTCACTGAATGTGCATACCTCTTCCCAATATGCCTCTTTCTCAGTACGGTATCTAATTTCCCCTTGTAGTGGCTATAAATGTTTCAACCAACCATCCAACCAACTAACAGTTACTTTTAGTTACTTAAAAATTAAAAAAGTAATAGTGAGACTATACATATGACCACTATAATGACAAAGATAACTAAAATAGTTATATTTAACACTACAGAACAGTAATTTTTTACCCTGAATGTAACTTAATTATGCCTGAGGGATGAGCTGGACTGTTAAAGATAACATGTTATGTGTCATAGCTTGTCTGGTTGGACATCCTGCTACAGTAATGGAGTAGACCATACAGCCAGTGACTCAACACCGAATGTTGGGCAGCGGTAAATAACCTGTCTCCCTAAAGGGGCTAATGGCTATGTGCAGATGACCTGTTTAGGGGGGGGTGATGGTTCCCTCAGTGGGGGAAATGCCACTGGAAATCATTATATTGGGCCCAATGGCAAAATAAGTGGAGGAGGAGTTTTGATTCCCAGCGATCATGGAGGCAGAAGCGGCCATGCCAGATGGACCGGATGTGAAGGTGAACCTTGTTCATTAGAAACCAAAATGAATGAAAAGAAAATGAATGACACATCCCTTTCTAGTGACACCCCTTAAACAAGATGAGAAGATGGAGAACACTGTCCCATTGCCAGTGTTGGCTTCAGCAGTCTTTTGCAGTCCCGGTGTTAAAATCCTGCTTGTCTCATTTCACAAGTACCACAGGAGATGGCTCCAAGATCATAGTGTATGGGTCACTTCACTGCAATCTGGGATCCACCTTAAACAAATTCACACCAGTGGCATTTTTTCTGATTGCCTTGGAGAGCGAAGGTGGCCCAGAACCAGCTGGCCTCCAAGAGCAGGCTTTGTGGTGCCTTGGGGCAGGAAAGAACAACTCAAGTTACCACCACCACCGCCATTGCCGCCGCCAATGTGTCATGAGTGAATTGTGGGCTTGGTGAGGAACTGATTTTGAAAGGGCAGAAAATTATATTCTATTTTGAATTAGAAGTAAAGGTGTTTGTTTATGATTCTCTGCTTTGGGTGTCAATTTGGCCAGACATGGGTAATGGGCACTTTGACCTGTAGGTGGAGAAGTAGAGAAGGCATTTGGTATTCTGACAAAATATGCTGGGCAAGACCAATGTCATCGAATCTCAAACATGAGTGTGGAGTAAATAAACTACAGTTCTAAATGGAAAAATGGAAATTTGGAAGCTCTAAGCACTTTAAAGTACTCTGAAAAAAATTACTGGGGTGACATCAAAAATGATGTGCCAGTTTACCTGCCAAGAAACATCATCCAGATTAGGGCAAGTATCAAGCTGTCTAACCACTAGGGACAGGACTGATCTTCATAGCAAAGATGTACTAAGATTTTTTTTTTGAAAAAAAAAAAGAAAACAAAAGGAAAAAGCCGAGTTCGACAAGAATGTTGACAGGCAAACCTTAGAATTAAACAAGCTGAAATAAAAACACATGACATAGTTTATTTGGAAGTTGCACAATTTACTGTCAACACTGAAATCAAAACTATCTCTTTTTATTAAATGCAGTAGTAAGCCAGATTTCTTTGCAAGCCCATCATATCAGGAACAAGGATATGGCCAACGAAATCACATCCTTTATTGTACAGTAATACCTGGGATAACATTTACCTCGGATAACGCTAAAATCGCATAACGTTAAGTAATCTGGGGAGGAGAATTGGATCGAATAATGTTAAAGTCCTATGGGATGGATTGGATAACAACCGCTAAAGCCTGTGCGGTTACAGTGTATCTCTATGGAGCTTTAACATTATCCGATCCATCCCATAGGTTTTTAACATGGATCGGATAACACTAAAAATCGGATAACACTTGTGGAACCAAGTCTTAGCGTTACCTGAGGTATTACTGTATGTGTTTTGCGTATCTCAACCTGAAACTCTGGCCTGGCTCTTCCATGAAAAGTCAGGGACATAATCCTAGGTTGGTACTGGGCCAAGTTAAACCAGAGGAAGAGATTGAGATGTCATGGTAAGCAAATGTTGAGTCCTTTCATTTGCATGCAGTTACCCCCCTCCCATTACTTATGGCTATGTCCAAAGTTACTCTACATAGAATACTGAGATCAGGTCTCCTTCTGCCCAGCAGCATACTATCAATACATAGACTGTTGTAGATTTGAGTTAACCAGTGTTGTGATCTAGTACCATGTCTACCAATACATTTCATTTGTTTCTTTGGGAATGTATTGCAAAGTTGCTGCTGTCAACGTTTCCCAGCATTGTTGTCTTTTCCAGCACTTCTTTCTTCCTTATGATGAGCCCAATATACGACAGTCTCAGTTTCATCTTTATTCCTCCTTCAGCCAAATAATAGGCTCAGTTGGGGTAGGTTTGAGGCAGCCAGTAATAAACCTACATGATTAAGCCCTACTGCACTAGCATATTTTGCTGTGGAATAGCACTCAGACAAAGTTGTTGTTCTTATTATTTGTGGGTGTGCACTCCAGCCTCTCAGAGCCAGTTTCCTAAGTACTGTACCTGTATTTTATTTCTGAAGGCAACTTCATGTTTAGAGTTTAGGCAATGTTCGATCCAGATGGCCAAATATTTGGTGGTAAGCCAGTATTCCAAAATCTTGCCTTCCCAGCTAACCTGGTGCTTCCTCATTGTTGTTGCTGTTGCTTTTCAATTGCACATTTGAGTCTGATTCTTTATAACTCCTTTGACCACAGCACATCATGCTCCTCTGCATCATCCTCCATAGTTCACCCAGATCTATGCTCACTGCATCAACAATGCTGTCTAGCCATCTCATCTTCTGCCACACATCCTTTTTCCTTCAATCTTTCCTAGCACCAGGGCCTTCTTCAATGAGTCCTCTCTTCTCATTTGATGGCCAAAGTACTTGAGCTTCAGCTTCAGTATTTGCCCTTCCAAGGAGGAGTTGGGGTTGATTTCCTTCAGGAAGGACTGATTTGATCTCCTTGCAGTCCAGGGGACTCTGAAGAGTCTCCTCCAGCACCACAGTTCAAAGGCATCTATTCTTCTGCTCTCAGCCTTCCTTATGGTCCTTATGCTTTAACTATGTGTACTTTTGTTGGCAGGGTGATGTCTCTACTTTTTATTATGCTGACTAGGTTTGCTATAGCTTGCATCTCAAGGAGTAAATGTCTTTTTATTTCATGGCTGCAGTCGCCATCTGCATAGATCTTAGACCCCTAAAAGGTAAAATCTATCACTCCTCCCATTTCTTCCCCTTGTAGTTGCCAGGGAGCAATGGGGCTGGATGCCATGATCCTGGTGTGTGTATGGTTCTTTTTTTTATGTTGAGTTTCAAGACAGCTTTTGCAGTCTCCTCTTTCACCCTCATCTTTAGATCTTCTTCACTTTCTGCCATTAGAGTAGTGTCATCTGCATATCTCAGGTTGTTGATATTTCTCCAAGCCAACATAACTCCAGCTTGTGCTTCCTCCAGCACTGAATCATGTATGATGTACTCTGCATATAAGTTGAATAAACAGAGTGACTATATACAGCCTTGTCGTACTCCTTTTCCTATTCTAAACCAATTAGTTGTTCTGTATCCCATCCTAATTTTCGCTTCTTGAATCTATCTGCCTCTGTTATTTAAACAGAAGACACAGGCCTGTGTTTTTAAAGGGTTTGGTTTCAGCTTGTTGTTATTATAAGAAAAGGACTTACAATGCAAAGATTAGCTGGTACTCAGTGAACTCAAAGGTTTCCCCTTCAAGCACAAGTATAAGCATAGCTGAAACTTCTGGAGTATGGGAAACTTGGTTGATCATTTCTGTAAATATTAAAAACAAACAGTGCCAGGATGCTACCCTGTGGGAGACTGGAATTTTTTCACATTTGTCTGAAGATGATGTACATGTATGTGGGAACCTGACCAAGAATGAACATGTAGTTTCATAATTTAATTGTCTGCTGAACATTTTCCCTCCCCTCCTTCTCATTGCCTAGCATTCAGAATTGTTCTGTAGAACTCAAAAGTTTGCACACTATTGGTTTTGAGAAAAGTATTATGATTCTGAATTTCAGATTAAGGAAAAAATTGAATCTAACATTACAAATTGTAAAGTAGATTTATTAGGCTTTTCTTTTTATCTCAGAATGACAGCATCATGCAGCCAAGTAGATAACAAATTTCAGAAATGTCCATGCAGTTAAATAGCTGGCTTTAACAGGCACTGACATAGACACGCATGCATTCAAGCACACTCTTTGAATTCCCAAAGGTAAACTGTTGTGGACTATCGAGTTTAGGAGATTAATCATGATTCTATAGCTAAGGAGTGTTCATTCACCTAAGAGACCATAAACTGCCTCATAAAATATTCCTTGCTCCTTTACTCTCTCCCCTGTTTGTAGCTTTCTCATCTAGTGGAGTCACTGTCCAATACAGTTGTCACAGGAATTCTTCTCATAACTGCTTGGAACCTCTTCATGTCCCTGAAGGGTAGTTGATATTGTGTTAGCCATCAATTAAAAATCTAGAAGTAGTTTTTCTACTAAAGCCTAACAGTGGATTAAGAGTGATAGTTTTTCATGCATTTTACTACAGGAAACCATGTAAGCCTGCAATCCACAGGCTCATTCAAATGAAGCATTTGTTCTACGGTAGTGAAAGAGACGGTTTGTCACTGAGTTTGTCAGTTTTCTCTTATGCCCACACAACATTAATTCTGGATTTGATTTGCCCAGTAACATACCTTTCTTTCTTTCTTTCTTTCTTTCTTTCTTTCTTTCTTTCTTTCTTTCTTTCTTTCTTTCTTTCAAATACTGTTTCAGTCAATGCTAATGTTGGACAGTCTATTTTTCTTTGCTTTTCACTTTGTTCTAGGGAAAGAAGTTTAGTGTTATATGGTGCTTCTTGTGGTTTGAAGTTGGTCTGTTGAGAGCCCTCTGCTCAGAGGTGTTCAGTTTAGCAGTAAAATGGGCAGAAGAGAAAGTTTTCAGAGAACTAGTGTTCTTTATTATGTTTAAAACAATTGTTTAAAATGTCTTAAAGAGAACCCGTTTCTTTAAAAGAAAAGAAATGCCCATGGAAGGTCCATGCTCCAGCATATAGAAAGCAGATATTCTCACCTGCAGCCTCTAAAATTCAAATCATCTTGTTAGTTGGCCATGTTGAAAAAAATGTGAAGATGGAGAATTGACTTCCCCAAACAGGTTCCCACTGTACTGGTTGGAGAAATACAGCACCTCTCATCCTACACCAGTGTAGGGATGATTTATCAACACCCATGAGTAATGGAGCCATTTGAGGAAGGCTCCTATGAAATTTTAAAGTGCATTTTTGACCAGCAAAACTGATTTAGGAGATAAGAGCTAAAATTATATTACAGTAATACCTCGGATAACGCTAAGACTCGGTTCCACAAGTCTTGGTGTTATCCGATTTTTAGTGTTATCCGATGCATGTTAAAATCCTATGGGATGTATCAGATAATGTTAAAGCTCCATAGAGATACATTGTAACCGCACAGGCTTTAGCGGTTATTATCCGATCCATCCCATTGGACCTTAACGTTATTCGATCCAATTCTCCTCCCCAGATTACTTAACGTTATGCGATTTTAGCGTTATCCGAGGTAAACGTTAACCGAAGTATTACTGTACTTAAAATACTAACAGAATAGTCACAATTTGAGTAGGTCCATTGAATCAATGGAACACAGAGATGAGCTGACTCACTAAATCCCTATTGATTCAGTGTACCTACTCTAATTGTAACTCACTATGCTAAGCAACTGTCCAAGGTGTTAACTTGGAAGGACACTGCCAAGTAGATTGTGTTTAGTCTGAGTTCTCCGCTATGACCTGTTCATCTTTGGTGACCCTACATGGCATGGCCCATAGCCTCCATGCAAGCCCCCTTGCCATGACAAGGCAACAATCCTTGAGGGGCTCTTGATGAGAGTGAAAGAGGAGAGTGCAAAAACTGGACTGAAAAGCAACATAAAAAACCAACAATACCAAAATCATGGCATCCGGCCCCATCACTCCCTGGCAATTCAAAGGGGAAGAAATTGAAGCAGTGATAGACATTACCTTCTTGGGATCTAAGATCACTGCAGACAGTGACTACTGTCATTAAATAAAAAGATGCTTACTTTTTGAGAGGCAAGCTGTGGCAAACCTAGTCAGCATAATAAAAAGTAGAGACATTACCCTGCCAACAAAAGTACGCATAGTTAAAGCAATGGTCTTCCCAGTAGTAATGTATGGCTGTGAGAGCTGGACCATAAGGAAGGCTCAGCACAGAAGAATAGACACTTTTGAGCTGTGGTGCTGGAGAAGACCTTTGAGAATCTCCAGGACTGCAAAGAGATCCAATATGTCAATGCTAAAGGAAATTAACCCTGACTGCTGAAGCTCAAGTACTTTGGTCACCAAATGAGAAGAGAGGGCTCATTGGAGAAGGCCCTGATGCTAGGAAAGCTTGAAGGCAAAAGGAGAACGGGGCAGCAGAGGATGAGATGACTAGGTGCCATTTTTGACACAGTGGGCGTAGATCTGGGTTGACTATGGAGGATGGCAGTGTGCTGTGGTGCGTGGGGTCACAAAGGATCGGACTGTGCGACTGAACAACAACAACATGCTAAGGAACAATATTTCAGCCATTGTTTTATAGTTCTCCACCCTTCCTCCAATGTTGGTTTGTCTTTACTTAATTGGTCTTGCATAGATCCTCAGTACTTTATTTCTGTTACTACATGATGCTTGTGTAATTATGTTGTCTGAATCTGTGCTTAAAATACACATAAGGTAAAAGAGGTTTTGATGATTGAAAACCAGCAAGGAAAAGACAGCAAGACCTCCCTCTTGTCAGTGACTTTCTCAGAACATAAAAATTAAAAATGAAAAGAATAAATTTTTCATGAACTGCTTTTCAGAATCCTAGCTTCTTTAAATTTTACAGCTTGTTTATTACACTATGGTTTCTAGTTTCTTTATTTAGAGGAAGAGGGGATTGGCTGATGTTGCAAATCAGCTCCTAATTAATGCCCTCTCCTGTGGGATGGGATGGGTTCTCTTAAGGTAAGGATAGCAGTGTTTAAAGAAGCCCTTCCTTGCCACTTCTATATGTGGCTAATTATCTGTCAAAAGCAGAGCCATTGTTTTTCTTGTAAAATGAAAAGCTCATATTCCTGAGGTTATAGCAGCAGTTAATTTTGAAGGGGCAGATGAAAGAAAACATCAGTGCATTAGACTTACACAGTCCTTATGATTGCCAGGCCTCAGAACATTGGTTGAAGTCGTGGGAAGTTGCTGTACTTCCAATCTGCAAGGTAAGTAGCACCAGACAAGAAGACTCTTTGATTACACTGCATAACAACGATTTTGCTACCAGGAATAACACATGTGATTTACATGATATTGAGTGTGCCAATTCCAAATCCGAACTCAGAATTTTCCTATCACGTACAGATTTTAAGGTGTGCTATAGCTGTTCAAATGGTTGGTAATTGGTTAATATATTTTTACATGGGAACATTATAACAGTTGCAGCTACTACTATGCCTGCTGCTGCCTCAGCTGAATCATGTCCTCTCGTGACATGCATGTTCCAGCAGCAGCCAGGCATGTCTGGACAAGTCAGATATCAGAAATAGGTATATAAGGCGAGATGGACCAAGGGCTTGTCTCTAGTGCTAAACCATCTTATTAGATAGTACAGCTAGGCCATAATGAGTCTTTTTTTGAGTTAAAGATGAATAGAAGCAGCTGTGTTAATAAACTGGACTAATTTTGTTACATTTGTAGCAAATATACCCCACATGATCAACGCAAGAACTTAACCAAGAGGGTGAGATTTGGTAACTTAAGATCCTGATATCCTAGGCAGAATGGGACTTCAGATTTTGATTCAGCACACTTGATTTAGTTTAGAACACATGGATTAGACCAAGTAGCAAACAATATCTTTTTTGTGATGCAGTTTTATTGTAGTTGAGCTGTCTTTGAAACCAGGGTATCAATTCTCTGCCTATTTCCAGATGGCTCTTACAAGCTCAGCATAATACACTTATATTTGTACTAAAGTGTAGTGTAGTGAACAGCACAGTGAACTAGGAATCAGGAGTTCTAAGGTCAGTGATGGGTTGTTACAGGTTCGCACCAGTTCACCAGAGTCGGTAGTGGGTGGGAGATTGTTTGGGTGGGTGGGTGTATTTTTATTTAATTTTTATTTAATTTATTTAATTTATTTACAGGTTTGTGTTGTGGTTGTTTGGGTGGGTGGGTGGGTTGAGGTGTGTGTGTGTTTATTTTAATTTAATTTTATTTATTTTATATATGTTTTAATTTTTTGGCCCCGCCCACAACATCATGATGTCATGACGTTGGCCACACCCATGATGTCCGTGACATCACGGTGTGGTAGGAAAATTTTTGTCATCCTATCACTAGGCAACAAGCTCACCCTGCCAAATGATAGGGCTGCCCATGAAGGATGGTCACAGACCTACTCTCATGGAAAATACTTTCTGAGGGCACAGAGCTCTTTTCTTAGAGAGTCTGCTGGCAACATGGTGTTGAGCACAATATCAGAAGAAAGGTGGTAGAACCACCAGGATAACCACACTCCCCCCTCTTGCACTTTCTTTCTCTTGACATGGATGCATGGGATAGTGTGAGCTGTTTGCCAATGCCTCTGCTTCATCCTCACTCTACAAGTGTGGGGAGAGAGCACTGCAGAGACTCTGATAATGCCTCCAAAGCCCATATCCATGTGCCCTCAGGAGTTACAATGGAATAGTTGGCATTAGGAAGACAGACAAAAGAGGGCACTGATTTGTGTATGACTGTGTGTGAAACTAGGAAATGATTTTTGTAATTTTTATAGACTCACAGTGCATCTCACACAGTGGTGGGATTCAGCAGGTTCACTCCAGTTCACTGGTAGCAGAAATTCTGGCTGGCCCCACCCATCCAAGTTTTGAAATAATGCAGGACTTTCCCTCTGGCCATGCCCACCATACCACACCTACAGTGCAGGCAGTAAAAAAACTGAATCCCACCACTGATTTCACTGGAATGGTGAGTGACCAGCTGATATGTGTGTCTGCTGAACCTGCTGTCCAGATGCTGGCCGTGGATGGGTAACATCTGGGTCCCAAAGCTTCTTCCTTATGGCACTTTCTCCTTCAATCTGAAAATGACCAGAACGGTTTTTTGAGTGGAGGGTACCTGACATGTTTCAGGCTTTCATGCTGTGAGCTTGCTAGGTCAAAGAACCTTGATATTACAACTGTGGTTTTTAAAGGGTTCATAGCATTTTTTTTTAAAAAAAAACCCATAATTTATTTATGCTTGAAATGTAAATAATTAAAAGAGAAAAAAGTCTTGTTCAGAGAAACAATTCATAAAAGAGACAAGTCTGCACAACAGCAGCAGCCTATATTATGCACAACCCAAAGCTGGCACATGGAAGCCAATCTGTTCCAGGACGGTGCATTTCAGAACCCCATGAACTCATGCAAATATATTACCCTCCTTTCTGTTACTCTACAACACGACATTGTGAACACATGCTGAAGTAGCTTAAGGCAAAAAATGAATGAAAACACTTTTCCAGTTTAGGTAGCTTTGGCAATTACAAAAAATGTTGTGGCACCTTAAAGACTAACTCCTGTATTTTATTTAATGTGTTATATTACAGATTGAGTCCTGAGTCTTCCCATCTTGGGGTGTGGTGGTGCCCTCCAATCATGAAAACTCAATCATGAAAAGTTTTGGTTGAACATGGAGAAGAAGAGCGCAGCAGCAAAAAGAATGGTGAGTTTGTCATGACCAGCAGGAACTCATCCCTTGGTAGTCTGGTCAATAGAGGAATATTACAGATCAGCCTTTTCCAAGAAAGCACTTTCCAGATGCATTTTGACTTCAAGTCTCATCATCCCTATCCAGTTTGCCAATGAGCTTTGCAGCCCAAGTCTTTTGGAAGGAACCAGGCTAGGATGGCCTGCTTAAGTCTTGAACATTAATTATTTCCTTTGGGAAAAAGCACAGTGCACAGAACCGTGGCTTTCACAAACTACTTTCAAAGGATGGTTTATAGTTTGTTTGACAAAAGTGTACATGACCAGAATGCACTTTAACATCTTAGATAACTTAATATCCTCTTGCATCATGTGGAGAAAATGGGTAACTGCTGGACTTCACTACAATTATATTTTTAAATCCTTAATTTACCAGCTCCAGTTGATATGCCTTCTTGCCAAGATCATCCCAAAGATTATTTTGTAACAAATAAATATATGTCCCTAGAAGGCATCATACCCAATGTGGTATAGTAATGGACTAGGGCTCAGAAGATCAGAGTTCAAACCCCTACTTCTCCCTGTTTGAGCTATAAGTCAGTTCTGACTTAATGGTACATAACACATAACAACGCTTGAAGGCAGGAATTAACTAAGACAAGGCTACTAGGACTTTGAACTGGGGAACTGAAATTTATATGATGTAAATCCTTGCTGCAGGATAAATTTTCTGGAAAGGCAAGAATTTGCCTACTCTCAGGTGTGGCTGCACTGCCTTCAGTTGTTTCTCCCAAAGCAAAAGGAAATCCTGAAAGGTGGACTCAATGCAGAACCAAGTGGGCCATTAGAGGAAATCATTGCTCCCATTCCCTCATTTATTCTTTCAGCATGGCAATCATGTGGCACAAATTTAATCAGAAGAGCAATCCAGCCTAGGTGCTCAAATGGCTAGCTGCAGCTTTGCTGTAGATGGAACATTTTTCAACCAGTAAGAGTAGAACAGTATGAAATAGTGCATGGAATGTTGAATTTGGGTGTAGAAAACCCAAAATGGAGATCTCTGCTTAACTAATAGTGTCTGTCTAGTCATGCATCTCAACTTGGCTTACCTTATCATGGAGGAGGGATTCTCAACCTGCAGCCCACAGGCTGGATGTGGCCCATGGCACCATTTCATGTGGTCCCTCACCATCTCCACCACACCAGGAAGTGCCATGTGGTGGAAGAAGGGTAAAATGGCCATCTGGCCTCCGAAACTATCTGCGGATGCATGACCTGGTCCCCAGCTTTAAAAGGTTGAGAACTCCAGTCTTGGAGTCATTATTCAGTGAGGAGTCTGTGCAAAGATAGATGACATTCTGCACGTGCAAAAGGACCTGGGAAATCAAGTTCATCTGCATGCAGTTTTTTAAAAAAGTCATTTGGATATCACTTCACCCACTGGCTAGGTGGACCATGACATGTGCCCTCCACTTTCACTTTGCCCAAGGGATCCTATGGAGGATGCTTTGGTGACTCTTGTTCATAGCCTGACATCATTGACAAGTGATGGGCAATGCTACCTAGTTAGACTTGGTTTACTGGATTATAAACCTTGATCATGCTGGATGGAAGCAAGGAAAGGTAAAACTACAATATATAAACCTGAGAAACCCTTGGAGAATAAAAATAGTCTAAGACAGTGATGGTGAACCTTGGCACTCCAGATGTTCTTAAACTTCAATTCTCAGAAGCCCTGATCAGCAGGAGTGCTGACTTGGGCTTCTGGTACTTGAAGTTCAAGAACACCCGGAGTGCCAAGGTTCGCCATCACTGGTCTAAGAGATAGGTTTTACAAATATTTTGTGTAAGCTGGAGACATTTAACAGATTCTTAACACTGTTAAAGACTGATGTGCTAGATCAGAAGTTAATTTCATCTAGTGTCCTGCTTTTCATTGTGTCCAGCATTTATGAGCCTCATACTAATAAGTAAAGCTGGAAGATGAGTAAAGGATGTCTTCTGCTTCACTCTCTGGTTTTCTTCTTGACATGATAGTTAAACAAAAAGGATGTCATCATACACTGTGATCAGCATAACAGCATTTAGAAGAAATGTATTAGATTCCCATTTCAATCTGACTATTCTTAATTTTGCACTTTCAAACAAATATGCAAACAGACTCATTTATCTTTCAAGATCTGTACATTTAAAAAAAATAGTGATGAGATCCTCCAGTTAAAAACAGAAAGTGTACAGAATGTGTGTGTCTAAGAAGGACAGATACAAAAATATATGTTGGTAAAAATAACATTGATGTCTAGTACGTATATGAGAAAATATGGGACTGCGATGTTTCAAGTGGTTAAGATGTGAATTCTTTAGGTGGAAGGTCATAGTTCGATTTCCGTAAAGGAGTGAACTCTCATCTCTGTCCCAGCTCCTGCCAACCTAGCAGCTCAAAAGCAAGAAATTGCAAGATAAATAGGGACCACTTTGGTGGGAAGGTAAACAGCATTTTGTGCACTCCAGTATTTAGTCATGCCTGCCACATGTTCATGGAAAAATCTGCAGATGCAGACAGTGCTGGCTATTTGGCTATAAACAGAGAGGAGCAGTGAACCCTAGAGTTGAATACAGCTGGTTTTTGAGCAAGGGCAATCTTTACCTATTTGAGAAAAATTGATTGATAATTTAGGCAAAATTACACATTAAAATGCAGATATAGGAAAAAAAGTGCAAAAACGCATAACATTTTCATGCAAATTTGAAAGAAAAAACCCTCAACAATTGGGAATGTTGGAAAACCGGGGGGGGGGGGATATAGAAAAACCAAAAAGTGACAGGTTTGTCCATCTCTAGGATGCTAGGATGACGGGACTCCAAGAATCAAAGTGACATCTCTAGCACCTCTATTTGGGGATTTCTTAATAGGTACTTGTGGTGTTTTTTTTTTTTAAAAAAACAGCTTTGATATCTCAGGTTTTTCCCTCCTCCAGAAGTCAGGCTGCACTTTCTATTTTTCTCTCCACCCTTGCTTTTTGAACTGCAACTAATCCTTTATGGATTGCTTCCATTTTGTCACACAGCAGTCTGACAGCAAGGCTCAGCTCAAACTCTGCTGCCTTTTGTATTGCCAGAGTTCCACAGGAATGGTCAGATTTGTATTGGTGTAAAAGAGAGAAGAGAATTTGGCCAAGTACCTTCCTCATGCTGCGCTTGGTGGGAACATGTGTGTTAAAACTTGAAGACAAAAAAGAATCAGACTCTATACTTACAACTGGCAATAGTTTAGGAACATTTTCTTTGCTCTTTTCTTCAGGCTGCAGAGACAGGGTACAGGGGAGAACGCAAGATCAAAAGCAACACCTTCTACAATATTTCCTCAGTTTGAACCTTTTAAAGATTTTTCACCACCATAAAGCTCACTTTTAAAAAAAAATATAAGTAGGTTTGACTTATCTGTCTGTATTCACCCATCTCTCATTTTTGCACTATCAAGAGTGTGTGTGTTTGAGGGGAACAGACCTTAATGCAGACCTTAATGTTCCCATAATGAAATGAAACCTATCTTCTCCATTTCATACAGATCACAATATTGCATGCAGTCTCAGTGCCTTGCAGAACTTAGAACAAGTGGTCTCCAGAGTGTCCTCATAGGATGGATATCTCTAAGGCAGATATCTATAGCTAGTTCTCTTAACTGCAGCTTGGGTCTGAGCTCTCTCACACAACTCAGGATTACCAACACAGTTTCACTGGACAAAATAATATCAGTGATCACATAAACTTCCAGTAACTTGCTATGACTAATTGTGGCCAATTGTGAAGGTGCTGGGACTCAGGGCAGTTGGGGGTATGAGCAGCCACATGACCAAAATGCT
Source organism: Furcifer pardalis (assembly GCA_030440675.1). Classification (NCBI taxonomy): domain Eukaryota; kingdom Metazoa; phylum Chordata; class Lepidosauria; order Squamata; family Chamaeleonidae; genus Furcifer; species Furcifer pardalis. Next base: position 39,831,346 of record CP126896.1, read on the forward strand.
TCCTGATACCTTTTCAGTTAGCTGCAATTCCAGGGAGGATGCATATTATTTTAAAAAAGAACTCCTTATCATAAAATAGCTTTTTAACAGAGAATGGGGGGAGAATGGGTGTATATAAGTCAGGACGTGGGAAATCAGAACAGAGGGCATTGCCTTATGCTGATTTGGGTTGTACGTCCATCTAGTCTAACACTGACTGGCAGCAGGTTCTATGGTTCCTGGCAGAAGTTTCCAATTCCTACCTAGAGACACTGGGGAATATATCTGGGGCCTTCTACATACAAAGCACATGCTGTACTAAGAAGCGACAACTCTTTCTTCCCATACTGCCCTTCTCTACCAGAAAGAAAATGTAGCTATACCTATGAGGGAGAACAATTCTGAAATCCCTTAGGACAGGAACCTCACACTGACAACTAAATCTGAGAGATAAGGGAAAGATGTCTCTTGCTTCTTCTTCTGGCTTTTTTTCTTAATAAACAATGGCACACTGTCAAGTCAGTTCCAAATTATGGTAACAATTTCAGGATTTTCTACTTAGATAATCCTCAGGAGTGGTTTACCATTCTCTTCTTCTGGGGGTACTCTCGGATGTGCCCCTCAACTAAGGTTACAAAACTAGTCCTAATTCCTGGAAGCACAGCGGGGAATTAAACTCTCAACCCCTGGCTTTCCAGCCAGATACCTAAACTACTGAGCTATCCAGTCATCTACCTTATATGAAAATTAAACAAGAAGGATATCAATATATACTGTGATCAACATAATAGGGATTGAGAAGCACATAATGTATCATTAGATACTGTTGTTGTCATTATATATTGGTGTCAGTATACACTAGGATCAACATAGCAGGGACTGGGGAAAAGTTTTTATTAAGCCAAACAAAAAGGTACAACAATGTGAGTAAAAATTCCAGAACTACAGATCTCTTTATTAGGCAAGATTTTACATAATGGAGTTTCAATGTCAAGAAAGATTTTGTTTCCTTCTTAGATGCACATGTTAGCATGGTGAATCGTTTACATGTATCAGTGACACAGAGCAATACTGCCAGGAGGCCATATTCCATTACAAGCCTGGACTCTTAGCAGGCTCAGCCAAGGCTGAATGGTCACAGCTGAGAAACCAGACTACGATGCACCCACCCTCTTCAAGGTCACTGCTGCATCAGCAGAACAGGATGCATAGTTCCAATGGTGATGGGTACTGCATCTGTTGGACAGCAGCAGTTGCTGAAGGGAACAATGGTGGTGACACTCAAACTAACTCTGAGTTAGTACTGACAGAACTATTTCAAGCAAGAGAGACTGAATCTGTCAAAATCCTAACAAGAATATGCCAACAAATATGGAAAACAATGTCTGACAGACTGACAATGTTCAATACGACGTCTCCGCCTCCCCCGGACTCGCAACACCTGTCCTGGGGAGTGAAAAGGGCCCCCGGCAGGAGCTCCGGCCAAGGACGCTCTCGGCCGTTTCCTGGCCGAGAGAACTGAGAATAGCTGTGAGGGGCGACCGGCAGGCATAAAAACTGCACTCCCACCGCCACCACCACCGGACTCTTCTCTCTTTGAGCTGGGCGAGGAGGAATCTGGCCGGTAGCGTCAAGACTTGCTTCACCTGCCAGCGCTCCCGAGCCTCGCCCCCATGCCGGGCTACAAAAGCCCCGGTGGTGGGATGCTGCCATGGCTTCCAGAGCATGCTTGTGGTTAGGGTGAGAGCCCTGACATTGTTGAATCATGTACTGTATTTTTATATTGTATTGCATTGCTGAGACTATGTCATGTATATGTAACTGGAATTGTATTCTGTAACCTTATCTTGAAGTGTGGTTTTGTTTTGTTGCACTGCTGTACTGTATTGTTATATTTATTGCACTATACTGTATGACCTTTGATTATGTTATATTACTTTTGATTGTCTTATATGTATGGTTTCTGTAAACCGCCCTGAGTCGGTTGTACTGAGTAGGGCGGTATACAAATCGAATAAATGAAATGAATGAAATGAAATATACATTCTAATCCCCAAGAAAGGAGATGCCAAAGAATACAGTAACTATAGGACTAATTGTTCTAATTTCCCATGCAAGAAAAGTGATGCTCAAGGTGTATCTTATATGGAGTAAGAATTGCCAACATTCAGGCTGGATTCCGAAAAGAAAGAGGCACTCAAGAGCATATTGTAAATATTTTCTGGCTACTGGAGAATACCTACAAAGTACAGTTTATATTTTATAATATATATTAAAGCCTTTGACTGTGTGGGTCATGAGAAACGATGGGCTGTTCTGAAGGAAAGGGATGCCTCAACACTTGATTGTCCTGATATGAAATTTATGTTATTGACAAGAAGCTACCATTAGGTCAAAATATGGAGAGAGAATGATTTCCTATAAGCAAAGATATCAGAAAAAGTTACCTCCCCACCTCCACCCCCGGCCCCCATTTCTGTTCAATCTGTATGCAGAACATATCATACAGAAAGCCAGACTAGAGTCATATTAAGGAGGATTGAAAACTGGTGGAGGAAACTTCAATAATTTAAGTTATGCAGATAACAGAACATAGCAATGACTTGAAATGTTTTTTTAGTGAAAGTGAAACAAGAAAGTGCCAATGCAGGATTGCAGTGGAACATCAAGAAGACAAAAATCATGACTACAGAAGAAGTACAGAACTTTAATGTTGACAATGAGGAAATTGAAATAGTGAGATATTTTGTATACCTCAAGGTCAATCAATCATCAATCCAAATGGAGACTTCAGCCAATAAATCAGAAGTCTCACACCTGGAAGAAAAGCAATAAATAAGTTTGAAAAGAGCATCAAGTATAAGAATGTGTCACTGGAGACCGAGACAAAGATCATCTGCATGCTTGCATTCCTAATCATAATGTATGAGTGTAAAGGGTGAATAGTAACGAAAGCTGAAAGGAGAAAATGTTACTAGAAGAGAGCTTTGCAGATTAACTAGACCAGTTATGGCAAAACTTGGCATTCCAGGTGTTCTTGGACTTCAATTACCAGAATCCTAAGTCAGCATTCCTACTGATCAGGGCTTCTGGGAATTGAAGTTTAAGAACACTGGAGTGCCAAGACTCGCCATCAATGAACTACTAGACTGACAGAAATACAAACAAAAGGGTCCTATAGTAGATCAAGCTTGATCTATCTTTGGAGGCAAAAATGATGAAATTGAGGTAGTCCTTCTTCAGGCAAATCATGAGAAGGCTGGATTCCCTGGAAAGCTTAAAGACAGCAGAATGGAGGAAAATCAACTACAAGATGGATTGATTCCATAAAGGAACCACTGGCTTGAGTTTATAAGATCTGGAGCAGAACTGAAATCGCCAATATTCAGATTCAAACACTGCAGAAGAAGGAGAGAGAGAGGAGCAGAACTGTTGAGGACAGAACATTTTAGAGATCACTCATTCATAGGGTTGACATAAGCCAGGGTTGACTTGACAGCACATTATTAATAAGGTTTTGATTTGGGGATTAATGATTAAAGAGTATTCAGCATTTTTCTGGTTCAAGCCATGAAAATTCCAGGAAGATGTTTAAGCCAAAGCTCGGCCATTTTGGAAATGCTAAAGAAGAAAAAGGGAAGCCAAAGAATGGAGCTACTGTCATTTTCCTTGCTGAAAAAGTAGACAGTGTATTTGGGCACAACTCTGGTACTAAACTAAACATTTCAGCATGTCTTGTGCCAATTACATTCATTCGCTTTCACTCTCAGGAAAAAAAGAGAGAGAGAAAATATCCCTAGCAGCTGCGTTTCCTCTACCCTACGATGTTCTTTTAAAGATCTAAATACGGCTGTGCTCAGATCTCCATATTCCTTTATCAAGGCACTTCTCCTGCTGTTGGGAATTCTAGTACTGAAATGGTTATTACCACTTTGCTAAAGGCAGCTATTACTCTACTTATCTGAAGACAAAGAAAGACAAGACCCTGTAAAAATGAGATTTTAATCACTGGCTTGTTTTATTTGATACTGAGATTTTAATCGTTTTGCCCTCTCTGAGCCTCAACTTTATTAAATTACAAAATATGAAAAGAGACATGAATCCTGTTAAGGGGTTTCTGCTTGAAACATTTTTAGAGTTTGATACTTCAGAGACAGATATATGGGGCAAAGTTCCTCAACCAGTTGGCTTGTCTGTTCTGCTCCAGTTGTCTCTCCCCCACCCCCATCTCCCCTATCCTTTGGTATAGCTTCCCCTCTTGGCTTCCAAAGATTTTTTTTTGTCTTTTGAGCATAATAAGGGCTCACTTTTCTAAAGTCCCAGGTTTTTCCCTCCAGAACAAAAAGTGCTGGTGTTTTATTTTACTTATAAATACATGCAATAGAATGTGGAACCTTTCCTAAGGCTTAGAAAATGTAATATATTAGACTACACAGCCAGGTTGCCCCATCAGCATGGCCTCTGATTATCCTGACTGGGCAACTCTGGAAGTTCTACTCTCTCTGGGTGGTAAATGCAGATCCATCAAAGTTCCTTTCCAGGACAACACTTTATTCCTCTTTTTTGATCGTGTCTTCTTCTTCTTCCTTGTCTAAGTCAGACATGAAATCGCCAAAATGAAGGCACCTTTTGGTGAGTTCATTCTGCAGTTCCTTTCACCTGACTTAGTGTGAGAAAGATTAGCCAGTAACACAAGGTTGCTGTTACCAGGGTACACTCGATTGTGGTTCAAGAACACCACCATCTTCGAGGAGGCTCTTGATTGTTTCAAGAAGGCTAGAACAAGACAATAAACCATTTTGAATTGGATTCTGTAGTACAGTAAAGTCTCTTGCAGTTGTATTTTAAACAGTTTTCTTCACATCCACACCACACAAACAACTCTCTGTCACTCATGACATTCACATTGACTTTCTCTCTCTCCCACCAGGACTGCATTTGAAGTCTGTGACCGGCTGAGCCACTACGGCTGTCCATCACATGTACCGTTCTATCTTCCTTCCTTCCTTCGTTCCCACTTTATCATCAATGTTATGCAGCCAACTGTCCACAAGGTTCTTCCTTTATCAGGGCTGCAGTTTTTGATGACCATAAGAAAAAGCAGCATTAGCTTTCTTGCTGTGTTCTATTAATCCTTCCTTCACTTTGTGTGTACCATCTGTCCTGCTCGGCCACATTGCTACTTCCTCTCTTGCCACAGGCAAAGGCTTCTTTTCATTCCAATACAATGGCATACCAGTAAAAGAAAATAGACTGCAAAAATTTATTGAAAGAATAAGGAAAAAGAGAATCCATAGTAAAATAAGTATGCAATGGAAAGCAATAGTACTACAAGGAAAAAGGCAAACTTTAACGCAAGAGGATAGATGGAGCAAAGATATGACCTGACAATTCTTTCTGTCACTAGGCACCCCTGGAAATAGTACCAGGCTTGTTCCATTTATGGAATTCACAGCTATATGAATTACACAGCACCAACTAAAGCCTATATTGATGCTCAATAATATCCTTTTATAGGTTTCAGGCAGTTAAAACGCTTGCCTCTTTGGCTATGATCACATCACAGCACATTCCTTCTTAAATGGCAAAATGTTTAAGAGTAGTTCACTAATTGGAAAATTGATAATACTTCTTTCTGTCTTTAAAGTATTTGGTGAGTGAGCAAATTGATAATACATTGAGTTCCCAGACACAGATGTCCAGAATTATTTTGCTGAATTCCTGAGTGATAAACACATACGTTCATGGTAAGTACTTGTCTTCATGGGTAGTTTTTGGCGGGTCAAAGAAAGGGCATGTTAAAAGAAGAGAAATGAAGCTGCAAAATAGCATTACAAAATGGAAAACTGACTTCTACTCAAGATTGGAAAATGAAGGTTTATTCATGTGGTTCCCTACATGGGGCACACCCCCCACAGGAGTGAGGGGCAATTTAAGAATGAGTTACCAACAGTGAATGGCCTTTTAGGCTTCCTCCATGTGAATAGGAGTTCACTTTCTGAATAATAAGAATTATATGACACAGTGGGGGAGGGCATCAGGATTCTAGAGTTGCTTTGGTGGGGCATGGATAAAAAAAAGTTGGGAACCACTGCTTTATTCATATAACCCTATATCTGTATTGAAGGAACCTGGGCTTAGGAAAGAATCACAACTGGGACAAAGCACTACATTTCCTCAGAATATGACAGTCTTCTGGATATGGCATTGCACCTTTCTTTCTGCCAGGTACAAGCTGCTATTTAAATGTCGCTGGAAAGAACAAAGATGCATTGGCCAACACACTGAATCCCTTCCATCTAACTCATATCTTACTTCTGCCTAGGGATACCGCAATGCTGCACAAAGGAATATGTCCTCCTAGAGGCTTTTCCCCTCCTCCCAATTTTCCTTTAAAGGTTAATTCACTTCTACATATGCAGGGAGTTCTGGGTGGTTCCATTTCATTTAATCTTAACTATGGTTTTAGTGGAAGGAAAGTCTGGTTAACACTCTGTACTTCAAAGCTAAGATTACAAACAAGCTGAAATGAAACAATGTCAAACAATAGCAATGAAATCTTATGAATCTTTCATCAGAAGGGAAAAGGAACAGCCTTGTAGGCAGCGATGGGATGTAACAGGTTCTCACCAGTTCTCCAGAACCAGTAGTAACTTTTCCCAGTGTCCCAGAGAACCTGTAGCAGCTTTTGGGGGGAACCACCTTCGGGGATTACCTTTTCACTGGTTCCCCCACTGCGCATGCATGCCAAGCACTTGGTGTGCATGTACACCTAGTGCTTGGCACATATGCACAGCCTCCTTGCTGTCCTCCCAAATGGGAAGGAGGAAGAGAAGCTGCTAGCCTGAAGCTCCCTATAGCCTGAAGCTCCCCATTTTTATTATTTTGTATGTTTTTATTTGGCCCCACCCATGACATGACATCATGATGTTAGCTCCGCCCACACTGTAATGACATCACGGTGGGGTAGTAAAATTTTGGACATCCCACCACTGCTTCATCTAGGCCAGAGTGGATAAAAGCTGACAATTATCTTGTAATGGTGAACTACATTTAGTTTCTGTCTGCATTCTGAAGTAAACCAACTTGATTTGGAACTCAGCTATCCTTCAATGTTTGTATTATAGTACTCTAAACTTTTTAATATAATTCTCAGCTTTAAAAGTACGACACCAAAAATTAGCATAAAATGCCATACCTGGGGATAAAATGTATTTAAAAATGTATATTTTGTGAAGAAAATAATGAACGAATGAAAAATAAAGTACAATAAACAAAATACACCTAATAAGGAAAAAGTGTATGTGTCTTGATTTTTTAAACAATTGCAAAATCCCATCAGTGATGGTTAAGAATGTAAGCTCTGTTTATTTTTCTTTAAAATTTATCAGAGTTTGTGAAATTTGAATGTAGGAAAAAGTGAAACTGATAGATCTGTTGTTCCCTTAAGTTCACGTGATATTCTTGTTTCATTTCATTTTAAGTCAGAATTGGTCAAGATTCACAAAATTTGAACATGTGAGAAAATAAATTTTCCCATCCTATATCACATTGTTCTTTTGTTGCTGATGTTAATGGGGAGAGAACAGAAGCTAAAACATTAAATTATTTAAAATTGTTCTGTATTAACTATGTAGTGAGAGCCAGTGACGTGTAGTAGATAAGAGTGTCAGACTACACTTATTTCAAATTCCTCCTTGCATTTGAAACTTATTGTGGGAAGGTAATGGTAAAAGAAAGTCATCCTTAAGGTAGATCACACACCTATCTAGTATTAATAAATGACCCCAATGGTCTTATTATATTAAGCCCACCTCTAAGATCTTTGATGATTTATTTTTCTCCAAATGAAACAGCATGACCTATCTTGAAACATATATATGACCTTAAATTACCCTGTGGGTTTTATATGGCTGATAATGTCTAACAGCCCCTCAAGATATGCACAGCCTAGAACTGTTTTCAGCCAAGCAGATTCCACTGGAACAGAATCTTCAAATGTTATAAGGCCACAAGAGAAATTGTTATGTGTGTGCATTTGGGACAGGATTTCAACAAGTTCTGAGTTTTAAATCTGAGCACACTACTGTGGTAATAATAACAGATTGTTATTTACAACCTTATTTTCTGCTCGATTGTGTTTAGTACAGTCAAGATCAAAGCTGAACAAAACTATCCTCCCCCAGCCCGCTCACCCCCCATTACATTGTCACTATCCTTTACCCTTATAGGCATGAAAAGGGAAATTCTTCTCTGTTATGGAGAGATAATGTTGCTATGGTTATAATTCTGTAAAGGTAAAATAGATTTATCAAAATAATTGGAGGCATGTACTGCCACTAAGGTCAGTGATTGCTGAGACAGGCTGACATGAAATGACTTAACTTTTAATTTGCTTCGTCTCTCTCTGTCTCATCCCCCCTCCCTCTCTTCTTCCTCTCTTTTTCATCTCTCTCTTTCTGGGGAAGCAGAGATTCAGCATATGCTGACAGGAGTTTAACACAGGAACTTTGCCTTCAGACCACAGTCGGAAACATTAATGCATCAATTAATTTGACTGTTTGATGTGTGTGAAAGAGATCCCTCACACAGGAGATGTTAGTTCTTTGACAGTGGGCATTAGCACCAAATCTAAAGTGTAACAGGAACATGGGAAACTGTCTTGTACGGTGCCAGATCATAGGTTCCTCTGCTTCAATGGCTCTCTAGGGTTTCAAAGAATAATTTTCTCCAGCCCTACTTGTTGATGTTGGGCATTCAACCTGAAACCTTTGGCATATGAGAACTAAATCCAATGTTAGTCTCAACGAGAATAGATTCATAGAAATGGTGGTGGCTTCTTAATGATAAGAAGGAACATCGATTTCAGCAGTTTGAGTCTAACACTGGATTTGGCTAAAACCATGAATGTTGGAGGAATATTATTTTATCTACATTTTTGAGCAAACCAACTGGATCTGTATTTCCTCATCTGCTGAACAATTGAAATATAGTTATTTTTCATTTATCATGCTTTGCCAAACTTTACAGCCCTCAGCCTAGAAATTTTATATTTTGAACAAACCCAGCATATTTTAGGATGGAAAAGAATATTTTTATAAACCATATACAAAAGTATACTGTTCTGTAACAAAGAGGAATTATTGAAATTTTTGAAATGGTACCCATGTTAGTCTGTGTTTCTAGCATATCAGAGAGTAAACAAAACAAAAAGGACAACAAACATAATGTCACTTTACAGATTAACTGATTGTATAGCAATTTTCTTGTTTCTGAGTGCAAAAACAGATGTTCCATGTTTACAGCTAAAGTCTAAAAAGTTTCCCAGGTGCTTTGATACTTTCCCTTCTTTAATGTGCAAGTTATAATTGGATATATAGGTGAATTTTCTCAGGAATGACCAACCTATGGCCCACAGGCCTAATCTGGCCTATGCATGTCATTAATCCAGGCCATGGTGGCCAACCTGGAACCTCTAGACCCACCCACCACCACCATCAGTCATGACACATCACTTACCACAGCATTGGGGGGAAATCACAATTTTTTCAGGTTCTTAGATAGGTTCCATCACTTCCCAGGATGGCAGGAGGCTTTTTGGAGCATGTTTGCTTTAGTTTGGGATTTTTCCAACTCTTCTCCACTGCGCTTCCACAGCTAGAGTGGGTGACTTCCGGTGCTGGGCGAAGCTTATGTCAGTGCCTGGGATCTCAGCGCAGAACCAGGAAATTGCCAACAGTCTCACTCTAGCTGCTGAATCGCAGCCGAGAAGTGTCAGAAAAATCCCAAACAGGAGCGAACATGCTTTGAAAAGCCTCCTGCTACATTGGGAAGTGGCAGGATCTGTCCAAGAACCCACTAAAATGGCACGATTCCAGTCATCGGCACTCCCTACAACAATGTTGATGACAAAAATATAAGTAGTGGGCACACCCATGCCTCCAGCCCCCACAGCTGAACATGGTGGCAGGAACTGGCCCTTGTCGGGAAAACATTAGGAACCCCTGAAGATTTAGCATGGAATTCTGGACTTCTGATGCAGAAAATGAAGACAGACATATTAGTGTTCAACTGGTACCTCCTTGGAACTTTTTTTCCTCTGAGAAGAAATTGGGGACTAGGGAGAAAGATGGGAGGAGAAGTATATTACTTTTTGGAGAAGAATCTGACAGGAATCTCACTGTTCCACCTGACTGTACAGAGTAAGATGATTTTGAAGGAAACCCAAAGTGTCCCTAAAAGAGAAGGTGACTTGGAGAAATCTGCAATTGTCCAATGAAACCTGGAAGAAAATTATCCCAGGATCTCATTGCCCTACCCTGCAAATTGTTCAGGCCTCATCCCAAGCCCTGCCTTTGCTTCCCCATCCAGAAATGAAACAGATACGTATATGGAGTAACTAGGGCCACTTCATTAACTCATGATTAACTGCTAGAACTATGCATAACCATAACATAAATATTATGGAGCATCATTATCCTTGAGTCCTTCCATGAATAATACCTTTCCTAATGTTAGCATTCCTTTACCTAATTTGCACCTATGTTTTCTACCTTATCTGTTGTTTGCTGTGACCATATCCCACCTGGACCCACTGTACTCATTATCCATTTGCACTACCCACCATAGCACAAGGGGCAGGCATAGCTTAAACTGTTGCCCCTGCCCCCTGAGTATCTCAGACCAGAGACACCTCCACAGATTGCTGAGGAACAAGTCCAACCCTCTATTGGTTCTATTGTGCACATTTGGACTTTAGACCCTCAAGACGTCCTACTGGTTCCCCAGCCCCACTCAGCATGGAAAAGAATTCAGGGGAATTTGAAATTGTTGGTGAAGTTAAACTCACTGAAAGAAGAAACACATTTCACCTCCAAAATTCATACATTTGAAAGGCATCCGGACATTTTGGAGAAATAAAGGATGCGTAAACAATGTGCAGGTTTAAAAAAGAGTACAGCCGAAATTAGTACAAGGATGGTGGGGAGTCAAAGCACAGTTCTGTTATAAAATTGTAAAATGATGGGGTTGGATGGGACTAAACCCAACCTCAGGCTCAATGCATTATTGAAATCAAGGCATATATGACAGATGACTATCTAGCTTTCCTTTAAATACCTACAGTTTTGGAGAGACTTGTAGCATGAAATAGCACTTGCCTTTTTGACAGCCACATCATTTTGTTGGCTCTTGTTGAGCTTGTGATCAACAACAATCGCATGATACTTCTTCAACATACTGTTGTTGAGTCAATGGTGGACTAAGGAATTAAGTTTTTAAAATGCAAAATAATAATAATAATGAATACAATAGGAGAAAGCCCTGTAAATGAAGTACAGTATATTTTTAATCTCAAAATCACATGGCTATGAGATGCCCATCCAATGGTGGAAATATACCCACTCACACAGTAGTGAGCATTTAGCATACAATTGCATTAGGGTGAGAGTGAAGGGATGTCCTTTCCTCTTTTCTACTTGGTTATTAAATACAAAGGATAAGGAGGCAAGAGGTCTTTCTATTACATGAGCTGCTTGAAGCTGACTGCCAATGCTGCATTGGAAGAATAAATGTTGAACTAAGAGGTAGCTCTGCCATTCTCTCTGTGCAGGTCAGCACAGTGGCACGGATTAAACAGTCTCCCAGGAAAGCTAGAAATAATTTTAATTGAGTCCAAGCCTCACAGCACAATATATCCTTCCTAAAATAGATGCTTTCTTAATGCATAAAGGTCTGCAATAGTGCAAAAAGTGACTGCTGATTCTAACCCTAGTTGGGGGGAAAATTGCCTTCTCTCTTTGGTTGTATTTAATCTCTATCTCTCCAGGCTGTTATGTATTTTTCTTTGTCCCCTTTTATGCCTTCATCATTCAGCTTGCAAAACTGTTACCTCAAACTGAAATGTGTGTGCTGTGTGTATATGTGTATAGCTGAGAAATATGGTTGGGGAAAGTTGGAAAAAATTGGAATAAAATTGGAATATATAAAATTCAATACACAATTTAAAAAACTAAAAAAAAAAACCCCAACCCCTCCTTATAATTTACCTTAATTTTAACCTTAATTACTGTTGTAAATATTGTGGAATATTGATTGTGACCATGTAACATGTTTTAACTGAATCCAGTAGTAATTTGCAGCTACAGCAGACCCAACGAAAATTAGGATCCCAAGGTAGAGATTAAAATATGAAAAGAAAAGGCAAGATCCACCTTCATAAAAATGTGACACTTGTTATGCAGTAGAGATCTAACTCTCACTACAAAGATCCAAGTAGTGAGATGTTACATATTCACAGTGTTGCTATATGGAGTTGAAGCTTGGACATTGACTAAAGCAGGGGTGCCCATGTATTGTTACATGGAAACATAAAAGTTGCAGCTACCATTATGCCTGCTGCCACCTCAGTTGAATCATGTCCCCTGGTGACATGCATGTTCCAGCAGTGTTCGGGTATGTTTGAGCATTTCAATGAACTGATATCAGAAATAGGTATACAGTATAAGGCAAGATGGACTAAGGGCTTGTCTCTAGTGTGAAACCATCTTATTAGATAGTACAGCTAGGCCATAGTGAGTCTGTTTTGAGCTAAAGATGAGTAGGTGCAGCTGTGTTAATAAACTGGACAATTGCATCTATATGCATAATTAATTTAAGATCCTGACGTCCTAGGCAGAATTGGACTTCAGATTTGGATTCAGTGCACTTGATTTAGTATAGGACACATGGATTAAACCAAGTAGCAGACAAGATTTATTTGCAGTGTTATGTAGAGACATCACCTTGCAAACAAAAATTCACCTAGTGAATTTGGTATTTCCGGTGGTAATGTATGGTTGTGAGAGCTGGACCATAAGGAAAGCTGAGTGCAGAAGAATAGATGCCTTTGAAATGTGGTGTTGGAGGAGAATTTTGAGAGTCCCCTGGACAGCGAGGAGAACAAATAGGTCGATTCTAGAAGAAATCAACCCTGACTGCTCCTTAGAAGTAAAGATGAAGCTAAAGTACTTTGGACATCAAATGAGAAGAGAAGATTCACTTGAGAAAGCCTTGATGCTGAGAAAGGTGGAGGGCAAAAGAAGAAGGGGGCAACCAAAAATGAGATGGCTAGATGGTATTGTAGATGCAATGGGCACAAAGGTGGGCAGGGTGAGGGGGATGGTGGAAGACAGATGTACCTGGTGGGCAATGGTCCATAGGGTCGCAAAGTGTCGGAATTGACTGTGCAACTGAACAACAACAAAAAGTATGCTGGTCCTTGACCATTTTAGTCCACACTGGGCCTTATCCTTTGAGCATGGAAACTTCAACAGTTGTTCTATAAGCCTCTTCTAACACACTCCAAGGGGCTAGGTGGAACCCTTTAATGTCTGTAAACTTCTGCCACTGGTCCCTGTCATGAGAGAAAGAAATTTGAGACATTAAAGTCTCCTTCCTACCCATCCTGAAATTGAAGAGACCCCAAAAGAGCTGCAGAACTTGGGGAGGCGATGGAACAGGAAAGTTAATTAGCAATAAAAGCCCACAGCTGATGGTGTCATTAGCTTGTATAGGTGTACATTTATGCAACAAGAATCTGGCCATTGATCCACACCACTTGTCAATTCCCTCCAGTATCACCGATTTGGACTGGCAGCAGCTCGCCTTTTCAGGAAGGGTTGTTTCCTAGCCCTACCTGGATATGATAGGGTAATGAATGTAACATTTCCATCATTTAAAGTATATATTTTACCCCAAAGCTACAGGTCCTCTTCCATTAGAAAGATGGTGGAAGAGGGAAATGACTTGCTTGTATGTTGAGCCCAAGTACATCATGGGAAGCCCCATCTCTGGCATGTTTTTCAGAGCCTATTAAGGCAACTTATATTTCAGGCCTCTCCTTTCCTTCTTTCTTGTGTGACATTCCATAAGCAAAGGTGGATGTTGAAAGTATATAAAATTCCATGACAACACTAGCTTTGAATGCATGGAGTTTGGGATGATAACTCCAAAATAGTCTAAAAATGACTTTTTCTTTTTTAAAAACAGACTAAAAGGAACAGGGCTGGGTTGTTTTCTTCTAGAATTGGAGAAGACACAGACCCAAGGGATAGAAGCAGTCAGAGCCCAAAGCACTTGATTAAACTTTTTAATATTTTCTTCTAGTTCTTTTTTTCTCTTTTAAAGCTTTCAAGTTTTAATCACTACCTTATGGGATTTGGTAAGAAATTGTTAAAAATAATTGCATACAATAATCACAGATGGAACCACACGAAAGCCGATTCAAGGAAACAGCATGTTCTAACTTTCTGTAAGCAAGGCTTAAGGGAGCTTCATTTTTTCCTTGTCAATATCAAAATGATTATTTATTAGTTGTACTGTGAAGTAAAAAAAAAAATCCTGGAGTTAGGATTTTTGTTAAAAGCAGTCTTGGGACAAATCCTTGTGCTTTGATGGATTGAGTAAGTACACTAAAAGAACTTTTAAATCGTTCCAAGGATAATGAAAGTTTAGGATGAGAGTTCCCTCGCCTAATATTATTCTGTTCAGGGTGGGAGCCTCCACTTTCAGTCGTAGAAATCAGCTTTCCATTAAACCTTGAACCATGATTCAGGCACTGATCATAAAACAAGGATTTATGGATTCATAAATAAAGAAATTGAGATAGTGAAAGATTTTATATACTTTGGTTTAATCATCAATCGTAATGGGGACTGAAGCCAAGAAATTAGAAGAAGACTCAGACTCAGAAGTGCAGCAATGAAGAAATTAGAAAAGATCATCAAGTGTCGGGACATGTCACTGGAAACTAAGATCAAGATCATTCATACTCTTGTATTTCCAATCACCATACATAGATATGAAAGCTGGACACTAAAGAAAGTTGACAGGACATAAATTAATTCATTTTAAATATGTTGCTGGAGGAGAATTCTGCAAGTACCTTGGACCACCAGAGAAACAAACAGTGGATTCTAGAGAAAATCAACTTTGAGCTGTCTCTGAAGGCAAAATATTGAAACTGAGGCTGTCATACTTCAGGCACATCATGAAAAGGCAAGAGCCTCTGGAAAAGACAAAAAGGCAGCAGGAAAAGAGGAATACGAGATGGATTGACTCTGTGAGGCTTGATTCTGCAAGAGCTGAGTAGGGCAGTTGAGGTCAGGATGTTCTGGAGATCTCTCATCCTCAGAGATGAGTTGATGGTACATAGCAACAACAAATGCCTTATGGTTACTTAAGTTTTCCATCACAGGCATTCCAAATATAAATTTAGCTTTTTGTCATCTTCTTGTCCTTGCTAATATAGCACATGCAGCAGGATAAAGTGACCTGTTTTAGGCAGCACCATATGGGGGACAGTTGAAGACAGAACTTGCTACCTGTATAGTGCAGCTGAAACTTGTAAAAGTCCTAATAAGGTCTCACTCAAGGCAGACAAATGTCCTGGGGCATAGTATCTACCAGAAACCAAGGCTCTGTAGATGCAGGGAAGATAAAATGGTGGAAGTGAGTTTGCGGAGGGGATGACCTCTTGACACAATCTAATGGCTTTGTCTTTTCTGCTGTGCTCATTGCAAGGCTTAAAGGCTGGTGGCAAACTACGTGTCTGCCATTGGAGAACAAGCCTGCCTAGACAACGTGACTGTCATCACCGGAAATTTAGCCTCTAAATAATGAATTGCCATAAGAACTACAAATACCATGAGGTAAAGGTAAAGGTCACCATTGTCCAGTCATATCTGACTCTAGGATTCAGTACTCATATCTGTTTATAGCCAAGGAGCCAGCACTATCTGCATCTGCAGACATTTCCATGGACATGTGGCAGGCATGCCCTAGACACTGGAGTGTACAGAATGCTGTTTACCTTCCCACCGAAGTTTATCTACTTGCAATTTTTTGCTGTCAAACTGCTAGGTTGGCAGGAGCTGGGACAGAGATGGGAGGTAACTCCATCATGCAACACTCAGTGTATTTGTGATTGGGTTTGGGTCTACAGACACATGTGCAAGTATGAAGCAAATGAGAGTGTTTGTACATTTCCAAGATTACTATGGGATGTGGGAGGGGGGAGATCCGAAAAGCACTAATGAGGCAGAATAGCACCACGGATCTCTCTTGTTAAATCTAGCATTTTTGCATTACAATTAGAAGTGGGAAAAGAGTAAGAAAAACTAAAGGTAAGGCTGAGTTAACAGCAGTGTAGAAAAATATGTTCATCCCTTAGAACTAAATCCTTTATACCTTTTTTGCTGCAATGTCATTGATCTGATAAAAGGTAAATAAGAATCAAAAGCAGGAAGACCAGGAACCTTAGCAGCACATGGGCAGAAGATTGAACAGCAGAGGCCCAAGTCACTTCATGGTCACTGTGATGACATGTATTTCTAACTTTGCATCTCTACAGGTAAATAAGCTTATGGATTTTCATGCCAATCCACATCTCCTCTCATCTTCCATTTTGGTGATGCCTGCTGCCCTTGTTGATGACATGTAAGCCGTCACCCAAGCTTTAATAGTATACCTAAGCCTAGAAGGTTTTTTTTAAAGATGTCTTGGGAAAGCATCCAGAGATTATTGTGATTTCCTAGCTTTTGCATTGGCAAGAATAGAAACAACAAAGTATGTTAATTAGACATTTACAGCCTTGCACTACAGCTTCCAGACCACACATGTTGTTGGTATATACTCCCACGGTATTGTGACATAATTGATTAAAAAATAATGCTTAAGGTCCTCTCATTATGAGTATATTTTGTACTCATTAGGGTATCACTGATCATAATGACTTCATTTGAGATTCAAGAATGGCATATATTTCTCCATAGGTGCTCATGGACACTTTCAAATGAATTCCTTTCTTTTCTTTCCTGGACCCTTTGATGGCATGCTAATGTATAAGGTGTTTATGTTCAAGCCACCTTCCCGCCACCTCTTGATACCATGAAGCAGAACTTCTCTCACAATGTTTACATTAAGTTATGGGCAAATAAATGCTATTAAACCCCTTAGGGTGAAATTCATGGTGCTGGTATGTCACACTGGAACATCCAGAAGATCTCCAGATCATATACAGTGCTAGTAAGTTCTTGGACTACATCTACCAGGGAAAGGTTTTGAGACACATTCTGGCAATGCTGTTATAACTCTCCCTCAAATACTCTTGTCAAAAAGCCCATTGTCATCACTGGGCTGTATATTTAATGGCCTCTTTAAATAGCTACAAGAATAAATGTAACACTGGATAACGGTAAAACTTGGTTCCACAAGTCTTGGTGTTATCCGATTTTTAGTGTTATCCGATCCATGTTAAAAGCCTATGGGATGGTTTGGATAACGTTAAAGCTCCATAGAGATACATTGTAACCGCACAGGCTTAACAGTTGTTATCCGATCTATCCCATAGGACCTTAATGTCATTCAATCCAATTCTCCTCCCCAGATTACTTAACGTTATGTGATTTTAGTGTTATCCGGTGTTTTACTGTATTATGTATGTATTATTTACACTTATATCCCACCCTTCTAGGGGGGAAATCATCCCTACTCAAGGTGGCTAATAATATTCCCTTATTTGCTCTCTTCCTTTTGCCTGTGACTACCCAAGCTGGCTTTTCTCCCTGGAGGAATAGCCGGGAAACAAACTTCCAGCTTCTGGCTATTCAGCCAGATATCTAAACCACTGAGCTATTTCAGCCAGCTATAAGTCCATAGACTTTAGACAAATACAAGGTGAAGGTGGAACAATCATTGAGTTTAATAAGAATATTAAAAGAGGTAATCAGGAAGTAATAGGAAGGTCTCCATTAAGATGCAACTTCTTAAAATGCCTGCTTCCAAAGGAATATAAATAAATGAATTCACCAAAAGGTGGGTTCATTTTGGCAGTTTCATGTCTGGCCTAGACACTGAGAAGGAGGATGAGGGGTTGATGATGGTGGTAAAGGTCTCCCTTGCTCGTAAGGCACTTGTGTCTAACCTTTACAGGTAAAGAGCCCCAGCTGCCTTCATCTGCAGATGTTTCCATGATCATACTGTAGACATGACTAGGCACTGGAGCACACAGTGTGATTATCTTTCCCATGGTAGAAGTACCTAGTTAGCTCCTTGCAATTTCTTGCTTTCTTGCTCACTCCGTCATGCAGCAGTTGGGTCTTGAACGGCTGACCTGCCAACCTTCTGGACATCAAGATCAGTATCTTAACCCCTAAGCCACCATGGCCCCTTAAAGGACTATAAAGGGCTACCTTAATAAAAGCTGGCTGTTATCTGTATGATGCTGAGAAGCATGACCAACAGTTCTTGAGCAGTTGTTCCTGCCATCCCTACACTACATGGTTGCACAACCACACTTCCAAACCTGTCTATTTAACCTTGCAACTAGTCATTAAAGCCACCCAAAGGCAAGTGGGGAATCAGAAAGTCCAGAGCTGCTGCAAGGTCAGCAATGAAATAAGTGGAAGCAGCTTGTTAGCAACATTCTCTAAGGGGAGCAAGTAACTATGAAATTATTTGTGCCTCAGTGAATTACATTCACATGCCTTGTTTCTTTTTTTCTCCCCATTTGTCAAACGCTGAGAAGCTAACATAGCAATGTTGATATTGCAGAAGTAGACAGTGAAGCAGAGTAAGAAGAGGGAAAAGACACAGAGAGACATATGTGTATAGAGGTTAAAAACACCTTTAACAAATATTTATTTCCATGGCATTTTTTCCTTAAAAGCTCAAATTGCTAATATTGGTTGTATTCCTTCCATTTCACCTCAGCTGAAATACACATTTTACACAGATATTTTAGGTAAAGTATAATCTGATTTATTTATTTGCTAAATACTTTTTCTGGGGTTCTGTCTCACATGTAGAGCCTATCAAGACAGAGTACCTTTCCATGCTTCAGACTCTTGTTTTCACACGTGGTAAGTAGAATGGAACAGTGGTAGTGGATTCCCTTGATGTGGGTGGGCTCTGGACACTTAGATGATGAGTAAATAGGGCTAGAATCAAGTTTTAAATGATATTTTATTTAGTCATAGTGTACCTATTTGCAGTCACTACAGATAGAGTGGCAGTCTCTAAAAATGTGTTCATTGAAAATATCCTTATTTCTTTCATTTTGGATTCTTTCAGGGATACATCTTGCAGCCCGCCCCACCCCGTGGTGCCAATATTATATGAGTGTGACATTGTTGCCCCTCCTGAAAAAAATTGCCCCTGCTGACCCAAACACCCCCATCTAGAATCCTGGCTATGGCCCTGTCTGAGTCACAGTGACTCTTTCCAATATTTTCTAGGTAGATAATGCACAGAAAGTGGCTTACCATCCTCTTCTTCTAGGGGCAGTCTGGGTCTGTACAGCTAGAGGCATTTGGGTCTGTGGTGATACAGTGAGGAATTGAATGCCCAGCATAAACTACTAATCAATCTAGCCAGCTAGTTCTGTATTACCAACCTATTATTCCAGTAATGTTTCTGTTGTCTAATCAAAGACATTTTATATGGGTTTAGCAATGTATGGTTGTGAGAGCTGGACTATTAGGAAAGCTGAACGCAGAAGAATAGACGCCTTTGAGATGTGGTGTTGGAGGAGAGTTTTGAGAGTCCCATGGACAGCGAGGAGAACAAATAGGTCAATCTTAGAAGAAATCATCCCTGACTGCTCATTAGAAGGTCAAATAATAAAGATGAAGCTAAAGTACTTTGGACATCAAATGAGAAGAGAGGATTCACTTGAGAAAGCTTTGATGCTTGGAAGGGTCGAGGGCAAAAGAGGAAGGGGAAGGCCCAGGATGAGATGGCTAGATGGTGTTGTGGAGACGGTGGGTGCAGAGCTGAGCGAGTTGAGGGGGATGGTGGAGGACAGGAGTGCCTGGCGGACAGTGGCCCATGGGGTCGCAGAGGGTCGGAATCGACTGTGCGACTGAACAACAAAAAAATGGCTGTAAACAGAGGGTATTAGGTCCAGGTGGTTGGTACGGAAAATCACACAAATTCTGTCCTGTTGAAATCCATGTTGACTAGGCATTTCTTTAACATAATTATTCCCCTTGTAAACTCCAAGCTTCTGAAGATGTTTATTCTATTTCTAAAAATAGAAATGAATGGACTTCTAGTATACTGTATAAGAATGCCAAAAAGGAGTAACCTTCCTCACCAAGCCCCAATAAAGAGAGTAACAAGGTGGGAAGGAATTAAAGATAAGACTGTGGTTTCCAGCATGTGTTTTTATGGAGGAGAGTTTAACATTTAGTGCTAGTAATAATATAAAAGCCTGCTTTTCTTAAAGATCAAATTTCTGGGTGCTAGTAGAATACCTTATCAACAATTGTCTGAGCTGCCCATTTTCCCATGAAATATGATCTTGGAAGCTATTTAGTTTCCTCCCATATTCTCATATTACGTTTTTGAAGTTTAGCTACAATTTAGAAGTGCAAGACTTTCATCTAAGCTATTAAGATGCAACATATGTCTTTCAGACTTTCTCTGTGGATTCTTTTTTTGTTCTGTATTACCTCTATACTGTAACCTTAAGCACTTTTATCTCCCCCCTCCCTCAAAGCATATTCTTCACAAACTGCAAGTTCTTACTTGGGGAGAAAACACTGGTTAAAAGTTTGCATGATAATATTCTTTAAACTGATAAAGTCATACTGTACTTGATTGTTCTGGACTTTCTTGAATTTCATGTATTGCCAATTGCACAACTGAAAATAAGCTAGAGGTTTTCATGTACAATCCAAAGGAAATCAGAATGATGGCATGCTGCCTAGCAAAAGTTACTTACTGAGAAAAAATAAGGACTGTATTATTAATCATAAAATAAAAAGGATTTAAAGATGTAGGAATTAAGTCATTCAGATAAATTTTAAAAAGAGAAGATAAAGCTCATCTAGCTGGCAAACTGGCAATAGAACCAAAGATCTTCATAATCCAGTGGGGTTATGAAGATCACCACACCACCTGACTGCCATTCAAAATGTGATATTTTCTTTGCTAGCAGAAGATGGAACATTTTCATCCATTAAATACACACATTTTGGCAGTTTCACGTCTGGCCTAGACATGGAAGAAGGAGGAGGAGGAGAAGAGGAGGAAGAAGAAGAGTTTGTTCATTGCCAATCTTGCACCCTTCTTTGAACATGCCTGGCATTGGCTAGGCACTATTGCCCAGCTGCCAGTGAAATCTGGATCCTCTGAAATGAAAACTGCTGCTCTGATTATTATTTTTCTTTGTCTCAAAAGTGCTGAAGCAAACATTAGCACTTCGGGGAGTGCTGATTTTATTCAATTGCTGCTTTGAGCCTTCTTTCCTTCTCTTCAAAATGGTTTCAAAATGAACAAATCCTCCCTTTTTGCTTTATCTTCTCAATAAATTTTGAACCCTAAGCCCAGCCCTCATGTAAATATATAAAAATAGCTACATAGTTGATCGTTACAAAAACCATTTGAATCCTTGATTCTAATAAAGTCTGAGATTTTTTTCCTCTTTGATGCAAATGTCAAGTATATCACTCCACCTGATTATTTAGGTCCTAGTCTGTTGCCAAGTGAGGAAGCTGCCTTGGGTAGCTTATGTCTTATGTTGACCCTAAAAAGATTCACTCATCTACTCCCATCAAGAATTTCTGCTTCAATCATCTATTCCCATTCCAAAAGTTGACGGGAGGGATTCTAACTTTTAGACAGAGTTCCACACTACTCTCTGTTCAGTATTTTACTGATAACAAAAAGGATTTAAAACACCCTTTTGGAGGAACATCCATATTGGCAGATGTCTGCACAAGATCCCCGACCAGCATGAGAGGACGCCCAGAAACAAGACTTACTGTTGTTGTACTTAGGGTGTATGTAGCGAGCGGGGGAGCCTTTCGTGTGTTTTGCTACACCTCAGGTCAGCTTCTCATTTTATCTAAATCTAGATACTCCTCATCCAACATTCTACTATACTTGTGATAAAAGCAGCCCCGTTGCCAGTGGTTCAAATGTGTATATTTCATTCAATAGGATAGTCGGTTCAATCAATAAAATGTTCAGCTTGGAGGGGAGACTTAATCTTAGACTAAACAGAACACTAAAAAATAATCCTGTGCAGCCGGAAGTAATTGATCCTACCTAGCATGGAGCTGTCTCTTTGCATTACATTTTTTAAAAAAAATTATTTATAAATTGTAAAGAAAAAGAATACAAAGAGAAACGACAACAAAAGTTAACCTAGAATACAGATCATATGTAGAAAATAAAATACAAATATAAAGTAAATGACAAGAATAAAAAATTACCATTTCTACAGAAGCTTGTACATTGTAAATTTCTAACATACGCTCCCGACCTTCCTCCGGCCCTCTTCCACCGTGGCCGGAGCCTGAGAACGCCAGTGCAGCTGCGGCCGGTTGAGCTCCTGCCCCCGCCTTCCCTCCGGGCTCGTCCACCTCGCCCGGAGAGCCGATAAAGACCAGTGGCGGCGGACGGCGGAAGACGCTCCCGACCTTCCTCCGGCCCTCTTCCACCATGGCCGGAGCCTGAGGACGCCAGCGCAGCTGCGGCCGGTTGAGCTCCTGCCCCCGCCTTCCCTCCGGGCTCGTTCACCTTGTCCCGGAGAGCCGATAAAAGACCAGTGGCGGCGGGCGGCGGAAGATGCTCCCGACCTTCCTCCGGCCCTTGCTTGTGAGACTGTGACTGTTATGTTATTATTTATTAGCTATGTCATATACTGTATATGTATTGGAATTTATTTTGTAACTTCATATCTTGTAACTTATGATTTGTAACCTTTTTGCAGTGTGATTTTGCTTCATTATACTGTATTGTAACTTTATTTCGTAGTGTGGTTGTGCTTTACTGCACTACTGTATTGCATTGTTGTATTGTATTGTATTAAGTTGAATGACCTTGATTATGTTGTACTCTTTTGATTGTCTTACGTGTGTGGTCTCTGTGAACCGCCCTGAGTCGGTTGCACCGAGTAGGGCGGTATACAAATTGAATAAATGAATGAATGAATGAATGAATGAATGAATACTATTACATAATACATTTGTCTGCTTCTTTTACATCTTAACAACAATCTTCCAAAGTTCACCACCGTGCTATATACATTGTCCGGGGGGTTGTAACATTTCACATCTACTAAAAATTAATTTGTTCCGGTACAGGCTTAATACCTTTATTTTTAACCATTACGTATTCTACAAATTGTCGCCAAATTCTCCAGAATCTATTTTCATGAACTATGCCTTTTTTAATATTCAATTCCCATGTTAACTTGTCATTAAGTGCTAATTGTCACATTTCTTTATACCAATCTTCCACTTTTAATAATACTTCATTTTTCCAATTCTTTGCAATTCATTGTCTTGCTGCAGATATCATAACAGTAATTAATTCTTTATCATCATTACATATTTTAAGTTTATCTACATCAGTCAGCAATGCTATCTCTGGCCCCAATTCAAGTCGCCTTCCCAACATATTTCCAATCTCTTTTTCTATTTTCCCTCATTGCAACTCCACCACATATGCATGTATGTACCCGTTGACTGTTTACATCTCCAACATACCTTGCTAATCTTGTTATCTATTTGATGCAACTTGATTGGGGTCAGGTACCATCGCCATAACAGTTTGTAGTTGTGCTCTTTTACCCTTTCAGACATAGTTCTCATAATCCTTCTTTTCCTTTTCTTCTGCCACATTTCCTCCAAAATTGTCACATTCAATTCTTGTTTGCATTACATTTTAACTGATTCTTTTTTAAAAAAAATATGAAAAGCTCTTACAGGACTGCAAGACTCATGAGGCTTGGAAAGAAGCATTTTTGGATGACAGAAATATCATGGTGAATGTAATTAAGTTTGTTGAAGCTATTCATACAAATGGTTCAATATGAAGGGACTGACACCATTTCCTTTAACTGACCAAAATGGAAACAACTGTCTCATATTTTGCTGCCATTTTAAATACAAATTGGTAGGTTTGAATAAAAGGCATTAACAGATACTACAGTGGTGGAGGTTGTGGTGGTGGTGGTGGTAATTTATGTAGCACTCTACACCAGAGTGAATTCCAGTAAAATCAATGAGTGTACAAACATGGAAACAGAAAATTTAACAATATTAATAGTATAACATATTAATATAATATATATATATATATATATATATATATATATATATATATATATATATATATATATATATATATACAAACAAACATGCAGCAAAATTTCTTATAGTACCTTAACATCTCTTCCATCATTACCCATTTTTTAAATTAAATATAAGGGCAAAGAAAAATGCATGCAGATGGACTTGATTTCTCAAGTCCATTTTGCATGTATGGAATGTCGGTGTGGAGATGTCTACCAATGTGCGAACTCCTCACTGAATAACGACTCCAAAGTATAAGGGCCATTTGGTGTGAAGACTTGGAAGAGTCCCTTTATGGACTAAACCTTACAAAACCCCCAGTGGACATGCTGACTGGTGGATATAGGTCATATATTTTAAAAGAAGAGAGTCCCTTCTCTTTGCCCTATTAGTTAGCATTGTGTAGATTGGCATCCACAGAAGAACGGGAGGTCTGAGAGATTGCCTGGATCTGAATATGTGATGGCCATCCTGGCCCTGTACTAATCCTACGTGGTTTGTTTAACCTTCTGCCAAAGAAAGAACAGCTGAAAGGGATGGGTAGATATGTGCCCTTGTACTCTCTAAATTTCAGGGCCTTGGCTGCCCTGCCCTGCCCCACTGAGAGGTCTAGCTAGGACTGCTTCCACCTTCCCTGCTCTTCACATGTTGAAAGTCACCTTCTGATCAGGACAGCTTTCTTTAGGCATGTGGTCTTTTTGTGTGATTTGAAACCCTGGCTTTTCAAGATTTCCGAATGTGTGGAAAGTGTCTGTGTATAATGGATATTCTCTTCAGACTATCATTCTTCTCAAATACATTAGATGGGGACATGAGGGAAGTTCTTGTCACTGGTTCTAGACCAGTGGTTCCCAGCATGGGGCCCACACCCCACAGGGGAACTTCTATTCCCAGAAGCCTAAGTCAGTACATTGGCTGGCGAATGCTATGCTTAGGTTTCTGGGAACTCAAGTCCAAAACCCAAAAGTTGGGAAACACTTTTCTAGACACTGGAACTCCCTCCCATGGAGTCCTTCTTTACTGTCCTTCTACAGGCTGACTTCTTCTTAATGTCTGGCTGTATAAGAGTGGTTTTTAAATGAACTGTTCTGTTGTGATTATTTGGCGGGGTGATGGTCCCACTCAGTGGAGGAAATGCCACTGGAAACCATCATATCGGGCCAAATGTCAAAATGAGTAGAAGAGGAACTCTGATTCCCAATGGTCATGGAGATGGAAGAGGCCATGCCAGAGGGACTGGCTGTGAAGGCTTGCCTTGATAATATCCTCAAGGCTGTGGCAGTCCATTGCAGTCCCAGTGTTAAATCCTGCATGTCTAATTTCATGTGTGCTGCAGGAGATGGCTCTGTGATCATAGTGTGTGAGTCACGTCATGGCAACATGGGATCCACTTTAAACAAATTCATGCCAGTGACATTTTTCCTGCAACAGAAAAATGCATTCTCAGATACAAGTTGCCATCAACAACAATATTTGTTTACTCATGCATTGGCTTTTAATATTTTTAAATACTGTGAGCCACCTTGGATAATTTTTAGGGGAAAGGTAGCATATGCTACATATATTAAATTACTTAATAATAAATGAGTGTTAAAGCTAGCCTGCTCCCTGGCTTTATGCTTACCCTACCTGAAGGTTTGAAGAGGACCTTTAGCCCAAATGGGTCTAACTTGGGTCTTTCTTCCATTTTTACCTACATCATAATAGCTAAATTATGTTCTAGTTGCTTATCCTCCTAAAGCACCACCACCCTTCAATATGCAAGAGGGATCAGCATTCTACGGGAAACATTTAATGTTTGCAGATGTACAAAACAGTCTTGAGGGGGAAAACCTCTAGGGGGGAAACATGAAAACAAAAACAAACCCCTAATTTCATCCCAAAACTGCAACATGAACTGAGCATGTCCCATAGCCATTGATGTCAACAATGAGTTGGGAGGAAGTACAACTGGAAAGAATAATGAACTGAATTATCCTGTAGGAAAGCAGAGTCAATTGGATGAATCACTGGCCAAGAGCATTTTACACTGCTGCATTTTTTAGTAAGCCCCACTTTGACTCCTAGTTAACAGTGCATTAAGCAAAGGTAGTTCCAGCAAGGATTTGTGGAGTTAATGAATCCTATCATAGCCCTGGTGTGTTCCCTGAGTGACATAACAATTTGCACGTTCAAATTCCTGTCCAAATCTAACATGAAATATTTTTGGCTGTGAAGCAACCAGTTTCTTTTAAAACAGTTTAGTGATGTAACATTGACCATTGTATAGCTCCAGCTACTCATCTTTCAATAAGGTTACTTCCTTAAAAGTGTCCCGTTCATGTTACAATTATCTTTTTTTCCTTTCCCCCCTCCCCCTCTCCCTTGAGAACTTCTCCCAAGCAGCAAGTAGAATGGGATCTTAAACAGAGATTGGGAATAACTAGTTACAAATAACATAATGATATGTAAATGTTACATCTGTGGCAATGCAGAATGTAACTGGTAATTACAAATTTACTTTGGTGTAATAAGTAACATCTAGTAATTTTATCAGGTTACTTTAAAGGGTATTTTTGTAATGGGGTCCCAGGCTTTCTATAATCTGATAAAAGTCATAAAGGAGCATTCTCTGGTTTTGTTTTCCATATTTTAATAAATATTTCTAAGATGCAGTAGCAGAACAGGCAAGTAGAGGGAATCAGAAAGTACTTCTCTCTATTTTTCTGATCTGTAATGGCACAGTGATGTAATAATAATGTGCAACTGTGTATATTCAAAGCAGTGGTACAGATGATAACAGCATCCTTGTTGCCCAAAACAAATGAGGAATGCAGCGAATCCCTTTTAAATTGTAGTGTTCTAGCTCCAGCATTGAATGCATAAAGGTAAAGGTCACCCCTTGCTTGAAACCCAGTTGTATCTGACTCTAGGTATTGGTGCTCATCTCTGTTTATAGCCAAAGAGCCAGCACTGTCTGCATCTGAAGACATTTCCATGGACATGTGGCAGGCATGACTAGACACCAGAGTGCATGGAACACTGTTATCTTCCCATGATAACTTGCAATTTCTTGCTTTCAAGCTGCTAGGTTGGCAGGAGCTGGGACAGAGATGGGAGCTCACTCTGTCATGCACTACTTGGGTCTCAAACTGCTGACCTGCCAACCTTCCAGTCATCAATTCAGCATCTTAACCACTAAGCCACTGCAGTCCCTTACCTTGAATGCACAACAGCCCATTAAATTGATGCAATAAAGCCAGTCTAACAAAAAGGACAGGAAAGAAGGAAGCTGCTAACTCAATGCTATTTTAAATAGAGACACCACTTGTTTCATTACAGTGCTGTCCCTTCCTCCTATGACAGATACAAAAAAAGGCAGCATCTATGGTAGGAGACTCCACATCGTAGTGTATTTTAGACATACTGAGACCTTCCCAAGGCAATTACTTGTCTATATGTCACAAATTATATCCCAAAGTAGTCTGACATTGTATCTATTGAAATGGCTATAGTACATATATCTCTTAGCAAGATAAAAGCCTTTCATCTAGCTAATGCAATAGGAGTGTGTCATTTTGGCAAATCTGATATGTCCCATTGTGAAAAGAGGGAAGTTTTCTCCAGCATACATGACACCATGTATGAAACAATGAAAGGGAATAACGCAAATGAGGCTACAAGAACCAAGTGCAAGCCTTTCTCCCCTGCATTTTAATTTTAATTTAATTTAATTTTAGATTTCTATGCTGCCTCACTCGGAAAAGCAACTCTAGGTGGCTTACAGAATAGGGAACTCACAGCAGTGGGGAGGGAGTCTCTCCCACCATCAAGCCCACATTGAAAGTTTTCCATTTGGGGCAAATTTTTCTATTCTGATCCAGAAATAGAAGGTTCTTTGGCACAATGCTATGAACAAGTAAGTATCTTCTGACCACATAGGAGTAGCTTGTTCCTAAGTGAAAAGTCTAGATCATCAGACATTGTATGTGTTTTGTTGATTCTTTTTTAAAAAAAACACTGTTGTGTACAGATCAGCTAACACCACAATCTTTGTTGAGTACACATAAGTAGGATGGATGAGAATTTGGGGTCGGTGGGTTTTTTTAAAAGAAGGTGGCAAAATATGCATTGAAAATACAAGTTAGAAGAACCTTGGGTTTTGAAAGATGGCACATAGGGGAAATAAAAACTGACAAACATGTCAAATTTGGCAACGGTCTTTGAGTACTTGCCATTTGAAAGTTCTACTTTATTTACATTGGATCCATAGGAAGGGCAAACAGGCTGAGTAAGGTTAAAAGAGGACTAGTGTCAAGGCAGGAAGACATATTTCTGTCTTGTCTAGTGATACCACACCGTCCTGCAACAAAGGTTGCCATCTTTTCTTATGTTGGGGAAAGTTCACACACACACACCCCAAACATGTGGCAGACCAATGGAGTTGTGACAAGGTTCAACTACATTCTACAAATGAGAAATAAATTAAATTAACTTACTGAATGTGTTTGTCAGTATTTACAAGATGCCTATGAAACATAACATATGGGTGTCATTCAATTATAAAATAAAAACCCCGATCAATAACATAGAAAGAGCTAATTACTCTCAAGGAAAATATTCCTCATGCTCCTTTTCCCCCGCCTAAACCAAGGTCCTATAAGACCTATAGCCTAAACGACAAGCATCACAGTAGTTGTAAGATTCCTTAATGAATTATAGAAGAGGATTTGGGGGGAAAATATTTATTCAGATATTTTGAATCAGTGAACCACTGTAAAAATTTAAATGTGAAAAATAAGTTCAAATGTACATGTCTTTTGATTGTTAATTTTAACAACTGGGATATAAAAAAAATAAAAATGATCATGAATATGTATGACAATGTGTGCTGACACGACAATTGATAAGATAATGCAACCAAATTGGTTTGTATTGCTTCCTCAGCATTTAAAATAGTTGGATATATTCATTGGCAGGCTTTATGGAACTGGAAAAGGTTGTCAAAAAGACTTTGAGGAGAAGAGCACTTGACATCAATTAAATAAAGTTTGTTCAGAAAATGCAGGAACGCATAAAGAAGAATACAATTCAGAGAAAGCAAGATGAGACAGTTGGATACAATGAAGAGAATGGGTGGGAGAAAAAGAGGAGATGATAGCAAGAGCTGTGCCTTAAAAGAGACTAGTCGTTAAATGAGCAAGAAAATGTAGCAGTCAGAGAAAAGTCCATGCCCTTGTATAACTTTTCTTCCTTTCTAATATCCCCATCTTTTACACCAGGACAAAGAAAAAGTTCTGGCTAACTCAAAAGCTGAGATACTAGATTTTAAACACATGTCTGCAGCATCCTAGTTTTAGTCTCAACTATAGCTGACACACTGATTCAGTGGGATTTTCATGTATTTTGACTTATTGTTCAGCACTTCGGTAGCTTAGTAGTTAAGATGCTGAGCTTGAAGACTGGAAGGTCAGGGCTTGATACCAGAGTGCTGCATGATGGATCTTGGGGACAGAAAGGAGCTTCATTTAGGCATCCCCTGAGCAGAGTTTCTCCAGCAAAAATCCTTTCAACTAAGAGTAATTTCTGACACAAAATGTATTTATTATCATTCAGTAGTTGATTCTGTAGGTCTACTCTAGTTGTGACTCACAACAAGATCCTGGCACCTAGTTTAAGAATTAAATTAAATTATGGTGGAGATGGCAACCCTCCCACATGATGATCCAGGACCAATTAGGATGGTCCCCCCCCCCTCTTGGATACTTATGGATCCTAATGGTTTCCAGAAGGTCTTGTGAGGGTCTTTGACCAAACAGGATGGTGATACTGTACTGTCATTTCTATAGTGGAAAAATGGTACACAGAGAACACTAAAGCAATTGACACTTGACAGCAATTGACAGCAAATGCCAACTCTTGCTCAAAGTTCATCTGACTCCATGGTTTAATGAAGAACTGTGAACTCTGAAGTGCAGAAGGAAGAGGCTAGAGGGCACCAGAAGGAGAGCTCCCACAGATGACAACCTTAAAGCTGTTAAGGAATGCTCCAGGAGCTATGCCAGTACAATAAAATTGTACAGATCCAGAGCACTGGCAATCAACAAAGAAAGCTGTTTTGGATAGCCTCAGAGCTCCTGGGGAGAAGACAAACAATAAATTTACATTCAGTGGTTGCCAACTGTAATAGGTTGGTAACACATTTTAAGACCAAGGTGGATGTCATCTATAGGGACCTCAATTCTAATTTTGATGCAATATATTGGAAGTCCCATGTGTTTTGGAGCAGTTTCAGCCTATAACACCTCAGGAGGCTTCCAGGGCACTTGCAGGCTGTAGCACAACCACAACATGCCCAGATCCTTGCCCATCTTGGATCATAAGAACAGCCAGTGATGGAGGAGCACGACCAGAGTATAAAGCTGGGAGAGGAGTTGTCTAACCCCTGGGTTCAAAAGTATGGGATACCACAGGAGTTGGTGAACTTCTCAATGTTGTTTAAAGTTGATATGAAGCTGCTGGGAGAGGTCACCAAGAGATTTGAAGCCTGCTTTCATCAGTATGCTGATAGTACACAGCTCTATCTCTCCACCTCAGCAGTGTATGCTGCCCAGAGCCTGGAGAAGTGCCAGGAAAATATGGATGGGGGATAACAAACTGAGACTGAACCCAGACAAGATGAAAGCGATGCTGGTAGGGGATAAGCAATTGCAGGTAGAGAGCAGTGTTTCCCAACTTTTGGTTTTTGGATGTCAATTCCAAGAAGCCTAAATCAATTCCCAAAAGCACAGGTCAGCCAATGTACTGATGCATTCTCTCCTAGAGAATGCACTAAGCATTGTGGGGTGGTATGTAAGTGTAGTTGCTATTGCTATTGTTATTACTTACCTCCCTTCAGGTCGCTTCCTCTTTGGATTGCTGACCCAGTAAATTCTGGCTGACTCCAGTCTGAACTGTGACTATTTTGTCTTTTCCTCATTGCTGCATCTCCTCGATTTATCAGCTTGTCCTTAGACTGCCCTTCCATCATCTTTATAGAGACTGTCCTCATACTGAACATATCTCCCAGTTTTCAGCCTCAGACATGGACAGATCCTGACAGAAATGAATAGAAAGGTTCCAACTGGATGGGAAATACCCGCAAGAACAGCCTTGGCCAGGATGGTCATGACATTCCTCTAGCTACAACTGTTGTAAACAGGCAGAAAGATGAATGAGTAAAACACAGGGAGGCAAGGGATTGTATTGTATTGTATTGTATATTTCGACTTATATGGCACCCCATTTGCACAGCGACTCTGGGCGGCTCACAGAGGAAACAGTTACAATTACATAGCAAAATTCCATAGCATAAAAAACAATTACATATATCACATAGCAAATTACAAATATCACATAGCAAGAATAGCATCACAAAACATATCCAAATACATTAACAATTACAAATTACAAAACATCAGAACATCCTAAAAAATACATCAGAGATACTATAACACCTTCTTACTGCCAAGTTGCAGTCTATTCCCAATGGAATTGCCCGCACAGTCGAGGCGACGGGGCAAACGCCCGCACAGTGGCGGGATGTCAAAAATTTTACTACCCCACCATGATGTCATCACAGTGTGGGCGGAGCTAACATCATGACATCATGGCAGAGCCAACATCATGATGTCATGACATTGTGGATGGGGCCAAATAAAAATAAAATAAAATAAAAATAAGCATGCGCGTGCGCACACACCCCTCAACCCACCCACCCACAACAAAAACCTGTAAATAAAATAAATAAATAAATAAATAAAAATACATTAAAATACACTCAAACACCCACCCACTCACAACACAAATCAACCAGAGCTTTTGAACCAGAGCTTAAAGCTTATTCTGGCTAATCTTTCTCACACTAGGTCAGATGGAAGGAACTACAGAATGAACTCACCACAAGATGGCTTCATTTTGGCACTTTATGGCCTTTTTGGCTAGCACGAGAAGCCACATTTCTACTACAGACTACAAACCTACTAAACTCCATTTTGGATATGTGAAGAACTTGAGGCCTCATTTTATCACACTTTTCAACAGTTAAAGAAGTTAGGTACTAAGTCTTTGCCTAACAAGTTCTCTAGGATATCTAGGGGAGCAGACTATAGGGAGCTTTAGGCTAGCAGCTTCTCTTCCTCCTCCCCGCTTGGGAGGACAGCAAGGAGGCCATACATACGCACCAAGCACTGTAGTCATGAATGCACACCAAGTGCTTGGTGCGCATGTGCAGTGGGGGAATCAGTGAAAAGGTAAGCCCCGAAGGTGGTTCCCCCCAAAAGCTGCAACCAGTTCTCTGGGACGCTGGGAAAAGTTACTACCAGTTCTGGAGAACTGGTGAGAACCTGTTACATCCCATCACTGCGCCCGCATGACCGGGGCTGCTTCTTCGGCCGGGCTCCTGTTGACGGCCCTTTATCCCTCCCAGCCAGGTGGAATGAGTCCGGGGGGGAGGAGGGAGAGGTGGAGGCATCCTCACCTGCCCGCACGGTCGAGGCGGCAGTCATTTTAGAGTGCTTCCATGAATTTTGTTGGCTCTTAGCTTCCAGAAACTTCAGTGTGCCACATGAAGAAAAAAGTTTTATTTTCAATGAATCCCTCCCCACCAACTAAATAGTATGAGTGGGAAAGACACATACAATCCCTTTACACTTGCTAGTTTTGTAATACAGTACTGTGGCCCTTTGGCTTCAAGATGTGTGTAGTCCCTTTTTACAATTATGATATTTTTAAGATTGCATTCCAGCATGCCTCGATGTCAGAGGGGGAAAAAATTCTCTTTTTCTAATGCATTCTAATGTACTCAGAAGATCAGTTAAAGACAATTATAGAAACATAGCCAGAAGGGCTGAGCTGGTTATTGTCTCTTGATTCAAAAATATAAAAAGTACATTCCTATGAATGAAAATGGTCATCTTTATAACTGAGCTTTTCGTTTTCCCCATGAGGGCCTCTACTTTTAATTTCTATGATTTTTTTCAAAACATAATAAGATCTTTGTCAATTAATTAGCCCAAGAGGAATTTTGTACCCAGGCTGTCAAAACAATATGAGTTTTCAATCTCATCTGATACACCAATATTTTAAAATTACCATCTGTGTTTTGTGTGACATTACAATTAATATCTATTTATTCTGCTCAATTTATCACCATCACACCAGCAAGTAACGACTATTTTGTTTAGAAGTTAGCAATTCATGCATAATTGATTAGCAGTGGTTCTTGCTAGGACTATAATTTATCTACCATTTGTTTTCTAATAAGGTAATTAGTTGCCATAATTGTAGAAGAAATGTATAGACCGTTTATTAGCTTCTATACCTGCCAAGCGAGAAAGAAGCTTTCAAGGGAATTTTCCAAGGCACTTCGATCACTTAAATGCACATGCCTTGGTCCCAGTAAATGGGATTGTATTATTTTAACTATCTCCTTCATTTAAACTAGATGAATGGAAACTAGTGATAGCTGATGTTCAAAGCAGTGTGGGTGGTGTTTCGCCTTGAGGCTCCCATTGATCTTAATGAAAGTTGCCTGGCATGGGCAGAAATTTCCCTGTATTTCTTTGAACAATTTTTTCTCCGTCAAAGAGGCTGCCATTAACATTATGGAGAGCAAATCCATGGCACATTGAAACACACCCATAATTCTGCTGTACTTTTCTAGGGAATGAGTGAATGCTATGAGGGGAAATGGTCATCAAATTCTATTACTTCTTTCTTATTGATGGAATGCTTGCTAGGATGATTGCCCAAAGCCGAGATTCCCTCACATAAAGACATTGGTCGCCACATCTCATGTACACTATAAAGTACCCTTTGTAGACATTATTTCAGAAATGTCCAGACCTAATGGTCACCATGAACAGAACCAACCAGAGAAAAACACAAGTAGAGATAGCATAGCTGTCTAAGTAGATCATCATCAGGTTAAATCCAGGAAGCTCTGCTCCCACAGATATCCAGACCCTTTTGACCACAATATTGGAGTTCTACCACCCAGATACTAGCTACTTATGCCTCTATTGGTTTAAATTTGCATATACATTTTTGGAGAGAGGTAAAAATTCTCACCCTTATTTTTTATACAGCAACCTCACTTTTTAATATGTAGTCTATAATTTTTCATAAATGCTTCAGAAATGAATGAAAACAAAATCCCTCTCCTTCATTTGTGCAGGCCAAACTCAGTAACCTCAAACATCAGAATCATACTTGCTTGCTATAGCAAACAGAATATTTTTCAAAAAAGAGGAAACTATTCACTTCTCAAATTCTTCTACTCTCAACGGTTATACAAGTATTCAACTCCAAGCTTTTAAGAGTGAAGCATGTCAAGAAAATGGTGTGCAGTTCTTGTTTCCACCACATTCACATTGTTAAATGTCAATCCCACTCTCGCCCCAAACATGGAAAAATGTGTGAGATTTGGTACATTTTGATTTGAAAAATAAAATTGAGGCTCATCAGTAGTTCTATTGACTCAGAGAAAAAGAAATGAGCTGAGCTTTGGAGGTCTTTTCACATTCATTTATCATGTATACAAGCAACAATATTTTATAGCACCCTACTTATTTTTAAAAAAATAAATGGACACACTTCTGTGTCTCATTTACCTATTCTTTAGGTTCATGGCACACAAACTACATCCATAAGAGTATTTTATCTTATTCAGTCATTGTTCAGCATTGACTGAACAATTTGTTAAGTTACTTTTATTTAGCAAATAGTTACAGAGATAGTTTCAAGGCCCCTTAAATAGTCACTATTATAACTAAAAGTAAAAAACAAAAAAACCAGAAACCCAAGTCTTTATTTAACCATTTCTCAAAAGTGACTAAAGTAGTTACTTTTCAGTTACTATAGACAGAATACCATGAATGCCACGGGCTGCCTGACTAACTTGCAAAGCATGCATCCTGTTTTGGCCTCAACATCTGCAGGAGAGCATGAGAAAGCATCATAAGATGCACCACAAGCCAGGACATGAAGCATGACATACTCCTTTTCTGTCATTTAGTGAAGACACGCAACTTTAACCAAAAAAGTAAATTAAATCTTACTGTGAAACTAAAAAGGGTCTGCTTTTGTCTCTCATTACTTAACAGTTGCATTGTAACATGGCTTAGCCACCAATGCTTAGCTATTGAGAAAAGCAACTAAGTATGAGTAATTAATCATTTATAACTACCTGTTTCAAAGTTCTGACTAGAAATAGTTGTTGATTTAAGCTTTTTCCAAAGCAGATGATTCCACATTCTGGTATTTAGAATACTACAAAACTTGGATTTTCTTTGTCTGTTTAAAGTGGCTATTCTCAGAACAGATGGCTTAAGATAATTTCAGAGCTAACTGTGGAATTGTTTCTTCATACTTAAGTGGTAAAAGCAGAGCTTGTCCATACTTCTTCTTCTTCTTGCATGTCCCAATCAAACCATGGACTGCCAAAAATGAAGCCACATTTTTCATTTTGTCGCTGCCCAAATCTAAGTCCTCATCAGTGCATGCCTCTGGCTGCAATCAGCAGACCAATAAATGAGCTGAATTCTGTGTCTCTCCACATTCACACCATGTGTTGTTGTCCACCAGAAGCCCCCACTTGAGCATGTTGGTCTTGCATTTAGGGACTCTGCCAATTTTCAACCACTCACCAAATAAAATCGGAAAGTAGTCATGCAAACAAAGTGAACAGAAAAATCCAAAAATATATTTCACTTCTTGCTCCTTCAAGATTTTTGCCACCAGGTAAGAGTACAGTTTACAGCACCTCTCTCTCTCTTTTTTTTTTACAGGCTCAACTACAGAATGAACTACCAAAGTAGAACAGAGAAGTTGAATAATGAAATGGAACATCCCCAAGGCAACAAACAGGCTTTTAATTGCTTTAACTTCAGTTTTGCTAATGATTTTCAAGGTGATTGTGTGATGAGAGGTTTCACCAAGCCCTAAATTTTGAGGAATGTGCTAAATAGATTTGTAACAACTCTAGCTGTTCATTCAGCTGTGACCTTGCTAACAAGGCTACAGATGATCTTGGGTCTGGCTTACTTAGCCCTGTAAGATCATGGAAAAGGAGGAGAGTCCACAAAGCGTACATGGAATAATAAAGACAGAGAATTACCAAAGACAACACCTCATTAGTAAAAGTATATCTAGGTACAGATCCTGTCTGTAATACACTGCTGTACAGAATATCACATAGAACACAAGTAGCACTGAAGTATAATCAAAGTATTGTTTGTGGAGTGTGAATACTGTCCAATTCTATTTGTATACAAATATTCGTCATACCAGGTTGAGTGCAGAAAAATAGGTGCCTTAGAATTGTGGTGCTGGACGGAGACTTTTGAGAGTCCTTGGACTGCAAGGAGATCAAATCAATGAATACTAAAGGGAATGAACCCTGACTGCTCCTTGGGAGGACAAATACTACAGCTGAAGCTCAAGTACTTTGGCCACAAAATGAGAAGAGAGGACTCACGGGAGAATGCCCTGATGTTGGGAAAGATCAGAGGCAAAAGGAGAAGTGGGCAGCAGTGGATGAGATGGTTAGGTAGCACCCTTGACACAGTGGGTGTTCATCTGGGTGAGCTATGGAGGATGGCAGATGACAGAGCAGCTTGGGTTGTGGTGGTCCATGGTGTCGCAAAGGCTCAGACTCAATTGTGTGACTGAACAATAATTTGTCATACAAATTAGGAGTGACCCATCCAAAGTGGATTTGGAGGTGATTTGAGTCAATCATTTCTTAGATTTCTGAAGATATTTGAATGCTTCTGAGCTTTGAGGTCAACAAAACATTTTCATATGTAGTGGGAATGTAAGATAGTAAACAAAATGTGGATACACAATTTTAATGAAATTAATCAAATAGTGGATTGAAAATTGCAGATGTGCCCCAGTTGCTTTATTAATGGATTATGGAAATATAATAGTGGATAATTATAAGATAAATTTAATCACTACTTTGATGGTGGCTGCAAGATTGTTGATTTCTAAAAATTGGAAAATATATACAAACTTTAGATCGGAGGACTCGTATAAAGAATTGTGGGATATGGCCTTAAATGATAAATTGACAAGTGAGTTAAAAATGGGGTTAAAAGGAGGAGGAGCCAAGATGGAGACCTGAGAGGTTGCTTTTTCCTCAGCTGCAAAAAGTGGAGTCACATTTTGTGGGATAAAAGTAGATACAGTCTCTTTAAAAATGTAATAAAAGGACCATAAGGATTATAAAGTCAAGGGGAATTTTTTAAAAGTTGTTTTCAACAAAAAGTTTGCTGTGGCTGCTTCACCGGAGATAACGGAGATAATGGACTCGAGCTGGCCGGTTGAACTGTAAGCATTCTAATGAAGTGGGGGTGGGGTGAAGACAATTCCAAGCCAATTCCAAGTCAACAGTAAGGGAAAGTTTGGACATATTTTTTTCCTTAAGATTGTTGGCTTGAGAAGTTAATTACAAGGACTGTGTATCTGGAATGTGTGAGAAGACGAAGCACCGAGACGGAAGATAAGGATATTTTCTTTATTTCTTCCCGGCTGCCGTCTGGCAATTAATTTTTAAAAGTCCTCACCCCTTTACTTACCAACTATAAATCTTCGATAGCAGCCAATTAAGCTGTTTAGACTTTGTATGGCTTTGAAATAATTGCTGGCAGAAGAATTGTTTTTTTTTTCCTCTTGTGGATACTGTTTACCGGAGCGAACTGAAAGTGAAACTGAGGACTGCTGTTGCTATCTCTTGTTTGTTTTTCCCTTCAGTTAAGTGATTTTTGGACTCCTGTTGCTGGTTTTGTTGCACAGAATATATTTACATATTTTCTTCCTCCATTCTTTTTCTCTTTTGGAGGGCGAAGAATGAAAATAGTACTGTTTTGTTTTAAAATAGTATAGACTGCACGATCTGGTCTCTTGGTTTTCTAGCCCTTACATTTAGAAAGAAGAAAAAAAGTTTTTCCTTGATTTGCATAAGGGGGGGAATTGATAGCTTAACAAAACGTTTTATTGGCTATATTAATTTGGAAAAAAAGAATTTCTGGCTCCAATTTATCTAGTTGCAATTGTGTAAATGAATTTATGATTTTATGATTTTATGAAACTTTGTAGTATATTCATGGAACTTTAATAATTGTTTTTTGCTGTGGTGAATGTTATCTGGATGAGTAAAAGAAGGGATAAATCTTTGGAAGATAGACAAGATAACCCTGCTTGGGTAAGAATTGGACGGTTGACAAGAAGAGATCAACAAGGGAAGGTGAAATCACTGAAACAAGAGATTGAAGAG
Source organism: Furcifer pardalis (assembly GCA_030440675.1). Lineage (NCBI taxonomy): Eukaryota > Metazoa > Chordata > Lepidosauria > Squamata > Chamaeleonidae > Furcifer > Furcifer pardalis. Next base: position 39,869,749 of record CP126896.1, read on the forward strand.
GCGGAGGAACTGCAAAGATTAAGGGAGAAGGTTCATCATCAACAACGACAGCAACAGTTTCAACAACACAGAGACAAATCACAACAACGAAATCAAAAATCACATCAAGAGCAAGAAATGGAGTCAAAGGCCGAACAAGGGGCCATAAAAAAGAAAATAAGTGAAAAAGACAAACCTCAATCTGATTTAAGCGAAGTTATGTCAGCATGGATGAAACAACACAAAGAAAATGTTGAGAAAAATTATGACAAATTTAAACAACAATTGTTTGATAGGCTACAGGCTGCAGAAATTCAACGAGTCAAGGAGCAACAAGAACTCATCGAGATCATTCAAAAAGATATAAAAGACTCGTCATCAAACTTGCTAAAAGCCACATCTGAAGGAATGAATAATTTATTGAAGGAGATGGGGAAAATGAAAGAATCAGTGGCCACAGTAAAAAAGGAGGTAGTGGAACTAAAACAAGAAGTTGCGGAGGCGAGAGAAAGAGAGAAAGAAAAAGCAATTAAATTGATTGACCATGAAAAAAGAATGGCGTATCTGGAAGATCAGATAAGAAGGAAAAATGTGATAATTAGAAAAATCCCTGAGAATAAACCGGACAACTTGAAATTAAGATTGTTCACATGGCTGAATGAATTGAAAATGGGGAGGGATTTTGTATCTGAGGACATTGAGAGTGTGTACAGACTGGGTCCAAAGAAACATAAAACGGGTTCTAGAAATGTGCTGGTAAAATTTGCAGATTTGAGTGCAAAATTAAGATTGATGTCTCATATTAAAAATGCTGGTCCGAATGTTCTCAAAATGGAAGGAGTGGATATTGAAATTTTCAACGATATAGCGTTTTAAGAAAGAATTTGGAGAAATCAAATTAAGCCTGTTACAAAAAAATTGAGAGATAAAAGAATCTTATATAATTGGAAATTTTCAAAACAGATGAGGTTTGTGCACCTGGGGAAAACCTTTTATATAAAGGAAGATTCATATGTGCTGGATGTGTTAGCAGAAGCAAAGATTCTGGAAAACGGAACACAAGAGTGGAAGGATCTCAAAGAAGCATTATCATTGGCAGGAGCAAACACAGCAAAAAAATCAGAATCTACAACTGAAGAGGCTCAAGGAGCAACTGGAGGCAATTAAGATGAATTGTATTATAGTGTAACATCTGCAGCTGAAGTATTACTGAAGAATGATTAAGTTTTGTAACCACATGACTCCCCTCCCCCCTTCTCTTATTAGTAGAGGTGCTTTTTTTTTGAAAAAAGAAAGGGGTTATCATCTTTTTGTTTTTTATATGTTTTTCTGTGTAATATATGTTAAATTGTGGGTAGTGGGTAACACGTCCTTTGAAGTCTGCCAGCTATTTCTTAAAAGGTTAAATAATGATAAAACATGAAAAATATTAAGATATTGTCATGGAATGTGAAAGGGGCAGGTTGTCCTACTAAATGTAAACGGTTGGAAATGACCCTAAGAAAAGATAGAGCGGACATCATTTTTTTACAGGAAACTCATCAAAAAGCGGCGGACAAAAATAATTTATATCTTGGTTGGACTCAGTATTATGAAAAGGCTTTTGGTTCTTCCAAGGCAAGGGTGGTGGCGATTATGATATCAAAAAGATTGGGATTTACGAAAACAAAAATGATAGGGGACCCAGAAGGCAGATACTTGATTATAGCTGGAAGTATAGAAGAAGAAGAAATTTTGCTGGTCAATGTCTATGCACCAAATGAGAATCAAGACCAATTCTTGACTAAATTGAGTCATATTTTGATAAAAGAAAATTGTGATAGAATGATAGTTGCTGGAGATTTTAACCTAACAAGGTCAAATATTGATTGTACTAATATAACTAATTATAGAAAAGGTTGGAAAGCTAAATTGTTGGATGATTGGATGAAAAAGTTTGGATTGAAAGATTCCTGGCGAGAACTGAAAGGGGAAGAACGAATTTATACATATTATTCCCAGGTTTATAATTCATATTCTAGGATTGACTATGTATTTGTAACACAAAATATATTGAAGGATTTAAATGATGTAGAAGTAGGAATCTTTAAGGAATCGGATCATGCCAAAGTAATGGTGGAACTACAATTTAAAATAAATAAAAGTAATATTAGAACTTGGAGGTATGACCCGAAATTATTTAAAGACGAGGGGATAAAAGATCAGATAATGAAAAATTGGGAAGAAATTTGGAAAATTAACGATAATAATGAAACAAACTTTAATGTAATTTGGGATGCCATGAAAGGAGTATTTAGGGGTGAGTGTATTAAATTTAAGAGTTTAAAAAACAAACAATATAAAGATAGACAATTGGAGTTGGAAAAAGAGATTAAATTATTGCAAACTAAACATGCCAAAACAAAGGAGAAGAAGACCTTAGAAAGGATACAATTGTTACAGAAGGAGATAGCAGGAAGGGATATTGAAAAAATTAAAAGAGATTTAATTTATTTGAAAAGGGAATATTTTGAGTATAGTGATAAAAGTTCAAAAATGTTAGCAAAAGCAGTGAAAGAGAAGAAGGAAAAAAGGGAGATAGGAACTTTAATAAGGGAGGATATGAAAAGGTGCAATAAAACAGTAGAGAAACTCGACATAGTTAAAAATTTTTATCAAAATTTGTACACAGATAAGAAAATAAATATAAGCAAGTTAGAAAAATATTTACAAGAACACAAGGGGGAGAGTATAAAAGTAGAGCATAGGGCTAAAATGGAAGAACAAATTACAGAGAAAGAGATACTAGATGTTATAAACAAATTGAAAATAGGGAAAACTCCAGGAGAAGATGGATTACCAGTGGAATTTTATAAAGAATTTAAACAAATTATTATTCCAAAATTAATTAGGCTATATAATTATATTTTGGAGGGGGGGAGAATCTCCAAATTCATGGCTTAGATCTATTATAGTATTAATACCAAAACCAGGAAAAAATTTAGAATTGGTTGATTCATATCGTCCAATTTCTTTAATTAATCAGGATGCAAAGATTTTTACAGCAATTATGGCTAACAGGTTAAATAGTTTTCTGGGGGAATACATACATACAGATCAGGCAGGTTTTTTAAAGGAAAGATATATGTCTGATTTAATAAGAAGGGTGTTAAATTTGTTACAAATAAACAAGAGAAAAGAAGGTAAAATAGGACTATTATCTTTAGACATTTTTAAAGCTTTTGATTCTTTACAATGGGTCACTATCAGGGAAATAATTAAAAAAGTAGAATTTGGGGGGAAATTTAAAAATGTAGTTAATCAACTTTATAAAAGTAGTTATGCCAAGGTAAGAGTAAATGACTCATTTATAGAAGATATTGAAATTAAAGCAGGAATGAGACAAGGATGTCCTCTTTCCCCCATTTTGTTTATAATGGCTATGGAATTATTGGCTAGAGCTATAAGGAGTGATACGAACATAGAAGGGATAAATTGAACAAAAATAAGTTTGTATGCAGATGATACTTTAATTATAATGAAAGATCCTATAAAAAATATGGAAAAGATACAAGATCATTTGCAAAAATTTCAAGAGATAACAGGCCTGAGAATAAATTGGGGGAAATCAGAAGCAATCTTTAGTAAATTAAATAAGGAAGAGATAGGGAGAATTAAGGAGAAATTTAAAATTCAAATTAGGAAAAGTATAAAGTATCTAGGAGTTAACATCGCTGACAATGTAGAGGATTTGAAGAAATTAAACTATGATAAAGTGAAAGAGGAAATTAAGAAGAAAATTGTTTGATATAGGGCATTGAAGACTTCCTGGTTTGGTAGAATAGCAATTTGTAAAATGAGTTTATTACCCAAGATTAATTTTTTATTTGAAGTCCTTCCAATTAAACAATCTGAAAAAGAACTAGGAGTTTTTAAAAACTTATTGAATGATTATTGTAATGGAGGGAAAAGAGCAAGGATACCTAAAAGTTTATGGTATAAACCGCAGAAAGAGGGTGGTTTAGGGTTACCTAACATTAAATTGTACTATAGGGCGTTCCAAATTAAAGGTTTGGTAAAACTTTTAACGATAGAGGACCTTATATGGAGGGAGATAGAAATGAAAGATAGTAATGTGTGTGCAAAGGGAGAATTTTTGGAAAATACAGTTTTTGATTTAAAACCAAGAAATAATGTCCTAAAGTCTATGATAAATGTATGGATACAGTTGAAAGATAAATTGGCACCAAACACCTCTCCAATATTAGAGTTGCAAGATCTTAAAACATTCCCAGTTAAAAATTTAGAATTATTAAAAAATGTTATGTTTAAACATGATATAATTTTACTAAAAGATTGGCTGGATCGAATTGAGAATGAAGAAACAAAAAAAGAAATCTATAAGGAATTAAAGTTGAACTGGCTTCAGATACTAATGGTGGATAAGTGGAATAAACAATATAAAGTGAAATTACAGCCAACAAGGCAGCTGACAGACTTTGAGGAGATGGTATATAAAATAAGAAAGGGCTCAATGGGGATAAAAGGAATAGTAAGTAAATTATATAAAATGATAAACAACATGGATGAATCCCAGGATACCCTGAAAAGAATGTGGGAATCGGATTTGAGTATTATTATTACAGATAAGAACTGGAAGAAAAAATGGAAAAGCAGGATGATGCGAAATCTGTCTACAAAAGTTAAAGAACACAACTACAAGATGTTGTGGCGTTGGTATATGACGCCAGTTCAGTTAAATCAAATAAATAGTAGCAACTCAAAAAAATGTTGGAGGTGTCATCAGGAAATTGGGACATACAAACATATGTGGTGGGATTGTAAAATTATTTCCAATTTCTGGCATAAAATGGAACAAGAACTAGAAAAAATTCTAAATATCCGTTTAAAGTTGAATGAAAAAAATGTTTTATTAACGGACTTAGAGGATTTGAATTTAGAGGAAAATATAAAAGAGTTATTGTCTATCTTTTTGACATTGGCAAGACAACAAATAGCCAGAAATTGGAAAGGTGATATGAATTTAGAAATTGGTAAATGGTACGTTGATGTTTGGGATATGGCATTAAATGAAAAACTTACATGGGAATTAAATATAAAAAGGGGATTAATAAAACAAAATAGATTTTGGGACATTTGGAAACCTTTTTTGCAACACACATTGATGGATAATAAAGGAGAAAAACCTGCTCTGAATATAATACAATGTATTTTTGGCAGAATGACTGAGTTGTAAAAGGAGTGGCTGGTAGACTCAAGGACTATAGTGCACTGGGTGGTAGGAACCATGTACAAAATAATAAAGTTGTAATATGGTAGTTTAAGAGGAGAGTAGATATAAAGGTGAAAATATACAGTATAGTAAATGTATAGAAAATAATGTCTGACTACATTATATTATATTGATATGTATTTTTTCTTTCTTTCTTCCTCTTCTCATCTTTTAACGCTGTAGAATGTACGTGGGAACTACTTTTTTTCTTTGTTTGTATGTAATTGTTTTTTTATGTTTTGTAGATTGTTTTGTTAGTTTGTTTTTAATATTGAAAAAATAAAAAAAATAAAAAAATGGGGTTAAAAAGAAAGAAAATAAAAGGTCTGATAATGATTTTCGAAGTATATGGGGGAAATTCATTGATTATGTGTTTGTTAAGAAAAGAGGTCTAGAAGTCATAGTAGGCCATGACATAATGGGGATTTGAACCAAGGTCTCCTGAGTTCTAGTCTGTCTATCCCCTACATCTAACTGGATAGCCTACATCTGATTTTTATTTCTAGAGAGTGTTCTGGCATGGTTTAATTAACTGCCCACTTACTGTATTTGTCTTTTACTTTCTGAGACTTACCTAATCACATTTTTAAAATTTATCCAAGCTGGGTGACCACCACTACCAATCATGCTAGCAAAACCCATTGTTTACAACAGTCTGTAGAATTTATTCCATTGGATTCTTCATTGTTCAATGCCAATGGGTGGTCTCCTGCATTTTGGGGTCTTAGGAATATGGTAATTCTCATGTCATTCTTTAGTCATTTCCTGGATCTGCATATTCACTTTTCATAGCTTTTGGATGATATCTAAAGCATTTTCAAAATATTTCTTCTAGGATACAGAGTCCAAGCATAAATAAATATGCTTCTCCCCAGTTTGCATTAAATCCATATATTAAGGTTAATCATATATTTCACTATTGATTCTTCTTTCATTTGAAATGTATCAACTTTTCTGTAGTGCTTCCTAATAGAGCTCTCAGGAGCTCTTCTGTCATTATCTAATTAATAGAGTAACCATATCCTTGCCTCTCTTTGGAACAAGCAATTATTTCCCTTTATTTGTCAAGGTGTATTTATCAATTCTTGCCAACTGTTATCAACTGAAATGTCTGACTTTCAGCTTTAGAATAAAACAAGACCAGTCAGCATTCCCCCCCCCCCTTCAACTGAAAGATAATTCCAAATGGGTGATGTAGCCTCTAGGCCTAGCTGAGGATGCACTGATCTGTGAATTGGCAATAAACTCTATTATTGGAAAATAAGGGGTGGGGGAAAAGAGAACTTGGTAATCCATTAGTGAATTGTCATTAGGGTTTTCCCTTTATCCTACATCAAAAGCATCTAGAAGTTGATTTCTCCTAGTTTTTATTGTTTCAGAGTTTTAATTAAGAACTTGCAATTTATAATGTGAATCGCCAATAGCAAATGAGTACAACAGGTGTGATTTACATATGAAAGAAAGCAAGATTCTGATTTCTAGCAGTCAGCAGTTTTTGCAACCAAGTGCCATATGTTCCTCAGCGGTTTCTTAAGTAACCTGGTCCACTACCATGTAGGGCTTTAAAGGTAATGACCATTACCTTGAATTGCACTCAGAGGCAAACTAGTAACCAGTGCCAAATCAGATGGAATAGAGTTAAGGAATGGTGATATAAAATTATCAATTATTAAGTACTGCGTCACCCCAAGAACATCTGTCCGGCCCACCAGGGCGGATCGGAGAGGCTCCCTTGTTATTCCTTCGGCGAGAGAGGCGCACCTCGCCTGCACTAGGAGGAGAGCCTTCTCCGTGTCCGCCCCGACCCTCTGGAACCTCCTGCCCACCGAGCTGCGCCTTCAGACAGAGCTCTTGCCCTTCCGGAAGGGTTTGAAAACCTGGCTGGCAGGACAAGTTTGGGGACCAGGGAACGTGGGTTCCCATACTAAGTGGCTTATTTAAAGGATTGCCACTCTGAGTCTGAATGTGGGAATACTGGTGCGTAGTTACTGTATTGTTTTTAACTTTTGATGACTTTTAACTTTGACGATTTTTATTGATATGGATTGTTTTATGTTTTTATTTTTATTTTTTATTTCTATCGTGATGTAAGCCACGCTGAGAGCTGGGTTCTCCCGATTGGGGCGGGGTAACAAATGCAATAAATAAATAATAATAATAATAAATAATAAATCTTAGACTACTAGAAGTGGATCACATCTTGCATAGAAAACTTGATACAAAGGAAACACATCTTGTGGAAAATTTTAAAATCAAAAGTAAATGATAGGAAAAAAAATCAAAAATAATAAACACATAGCCAGTTCCATTAATTAGACACCCATCTTGAATAAAAGATTCAAGCAAAAGTGATTTAGAAGAATTGTACTGAAAAAAAAGGAGATTAAAGAACATGCACCATGTAGCACCCCCCAAAAGTGATGTGGACAGGTTATACTTAAAACAAAAAATTGGAGCCATGGGTTAATAAAAATGCAACAAGTACTAGAGCAAGAAAAATGAAACTTCAATGATTATATCAATAGAAGCAGAGAAAAATTACCTAAGGCTGTAAAAATGGAAAATATTTTGAAAATGACAGAAACAAAGGCAGAATATAATAAACAACCATTTGAAGACACATTAAACAAATGGAATGATGAATCCTAATGGCCAAAATGAAAGCGGCTATTCCATCTACAGAGCAACATTGGTGAACAGCTTATATCGGCATAGGCACACCACTTAGGCAACAGCTACAAAACCATCACTTAGAGTTCTTTGATTCAGAAAACTGCCGATCCGATCCAAATCTTTTGTGAGAAATGAATGAATGGGTACCTATTTTAACCACATAAGATCATTTAACTCAAACTATTTACCTCTAGGTGTCGCAGAACACAGTCATTCCTGCAAAGTAAGAAGGACTGAAATCAAAAAGAGTGATGATGTAATTAAAAGGTCAGCTGGTGGGCTGCTCTCTTCAGTTTTCTGCCATAACAGAACAGACATTAATCATTTTTGCAGTCTGTGGTTGAAGGTGTATTAACCAACTTATCAACCCTGGTAAGATGGCGGCACATGTAATGGCTCCCTCCCTCCCACTTCCCTTCTGAACCCTATAAAATAGTCCTGCCCTTCTCAGGCCCTATGGAAAACACACACACAGTCAGTAAGCCGTGAAAGAGAGAGAGAGAGAAAGAAAGAAACCAACATGTGTATGAAATGATGTAGATGGGTTTGAAAGCCTCCTTTTCTTGGGGCGGGGGGGGGGGGATGCTGAAAGTAATTTCTCAGTGAAGAGAAGCTGTTCTTTTTTAAAAAGGCCATTGGGTTAAATTTAAAGTTACCACAACCTGGCTATACAATGCTAATTTAGTTATTTTCATTAAATTGTTTCACTTTTATACTCTGCTAATTTCTTTCCTTTCCTTGGGTGTTTTATCAAGGTTACAAAATACTCTGGCTACATTAAGAAGCATGGAAATTGATGTACCTCAAATCCCTTCTTCTCCTGAAACCTGGTACTACTCCAAACACTGTTAACACTTCTAAATATAATACCCATTTTATAGCTCTTCATTTGCTGAAACTCACAACAGGGTGATTTTTCTCCCATTAATTCTTTGCCTACGGCCATTCTTCAGCTATAATTCTGTTTTCCTTAACTACGTTTTTGAAAGAGTTCCTTCAGCTTTGGGATAAACTTTACAAAAATTGAGCAGAACTATAACTATTTCAAGTGCAGCTCCACTTTTTAATGCTGATGATACTTTTCATGCCTTTGGTGCTATTTTTTCTTCTTTTACATTTTTGATCTTTCAATTTGACTATGGTAAAACATAATCGGGGGAGTTAACAGTAAACTTCTTTTACAGTATAGTAAGAGCGTAGGAGGATGTGCTTTGGTCAGGACTGTGTAGCATGAGAAAAAAAATTAATGTCAGATTCTTAAACATATAGTATTCTACAGTAGGGAAGGACTGGAGTCCATTCGTTCAGTACAAAACTTTGAAGTAACAATGGGGTAATATCTAACATAAGTAATAGTTACAGGGATTACCTTTTAGGTGTAACAAGTAACATGAAAGTTATTTAGGCATAACAAATAAATTTCACCTATTTCCAAATACTACTGTCCTTTTATTATTTATTTATTATTACTTATTATTTATTATAGTATATTTATTTAAAAGAGTTTTAAAGGCATTTTAGAGACATTTTGAGAAGATGTTTCAATTTTTTAAACAATTGTTTCTAATCCAAAACTGGCAAAGGAAGTGTTGGCTGAAATATTTTGCACTGCTATGTAAAAGGCGTAACTTGGGGAAGTGAATTGCCTCAAGTTCAGAAATCTCCATATACATTATCCATTGCATACCAACTGGTGTAATTCAACCTGCTATACACTGTCTCTACTGAGATTCCTTAACCTGAGACAGCCTCCCTCCCAAAGTGACACTTTTGCATAGCCACACAATAGGACTTCAGCCATTGTTTATTTTTGTCTTTTGCATTTTTATAAATATTCCCAAGGTTCTGGTGAGGATCAAATGACCTCAGTATCAGGATTGTACAGGATGAAATGCTAGGTCAAGGATTCTCAGCCTGCAGCCCATACCAGGAAGTGCCATATGGTGGAGGAAGGGCAAAATGGCCATCCGGCCTCTGGCTTAAAAAGGTTGAGAACTCCTGTGCTAGGTAGTATTCAACTGCTGTAACTGTACAATGTAGATATACTCTCAGTCCTACATCAACTTTGCCCACATATTGAAACTCCCTTCCCTTTTCCCTTGAGCCTAAGGACTGCCTGATGAGTGTTTCCCAATTCCCTAGAGCAGTTTATACAGATACAAGGCAGGCTGCAGAACGAAGGTGCGATTTGCATTGTTCTAACTCCTGTTGTTGCATGGGAAGATATTCAGAATTGGATGCAGCCCTTAAGAGTAAACCCATTGAAATCGGTGGGGACGTAATATTAGTCATTATTCAGTTAACTCCAATTGGTTTGAACTAATCTCTGACTAAGTTTGAATCTAGTCTGCTGTATTTAAGTAGGCTCTTAGGAATATTTATAACATATAATAATTGTGTGCCATCAAGTCAACTCTGATTCGTAGTGACCCTTTCCAAGATTTTCTAGGTAGAGAGTACACAGAAAGTGGTTTATGCTCACATTCTTCTGGGAGCATATATGGACTGTGCTGTTTGCCCATGGCCACACAGATTTCTCTTCTTCCTGGATATACAATCAGTGGAGAATTGAACTACCAGCCTCTGGCTCCACAGCCAAATAGCTAAAACACTGAGCTATATGGACAATATATTTTATGCCTTAGCTCACAAGTGTCTTAATGGGGAAAGGGTTTTTTTTTCCATTGATGCCAATATTCTTATAATCTTGAGGGTATCAGGAGGGAGAATTTGGTTCTCTTTTGCGCGCACGCACACACACACACACACACACACACACACACACACACACACACACACACACACACACACACACACACACACACACACACACACACACACACACACACACCCTCCAGACAAGAGAATGGAATCATTTTTAGGTCAAGAGCCAAACTTAGTTTCAGAGAACTTCTCAAGAGAATCTATTCTAGTGATAGTTGGAGCTAACAGCAAAAAACATAATAAAAAGTAGAGATATTACCTTGCCAACAAAAGTCCACATTGTCAAAGCAATGATATTCCCAGTAGTAATGTGTGGTTGTGAGAGCTGAGCACAGAATATGGTGCTGGAGGAGAATTTTGAGAGTACTCTAGACAGCAAAGAGATCAAATAAGTCCCAGAGGAAATCAACTCTGATTGCTCCTTGGAAGAACAAATATTGAAGAGGAAGCTAGAGTACTTTGGACACCAAATGAGAAGAGAGGACTCACTTGAGAAGGCCTTGATGCTGGGAAAGATCAAAGGTGAAAGGAGAAGGGGGTGACACAGGATGAGATGGCTAGATGGTATTGTTGATGCAATGGGCATAGAGCTGAGCGAGCTGTGGAGGATGGTGGAGGATATGGGGGCCTGACATGCACTGGTCCATGGGGTCACAAAGGGTCGGAATCGACTATGTGACTGAACAACAACAACAAAGAGAAAAATGCAAAAATCTAGGACCAAAAATATCAGCAGTTTTTATTGTAAAGCTCTTGTTCTCAGGTATAGGAGGTATTGGAGTCAAATGGAAATATTTCAGAATGGGAAATAACCTGAACAAAATCTAGAAAACTGCTAAATGATGCTGCACACATGTGCACACACCCCCAAATTAGCTTCAAAGCAATATCTCAAGAACCCTGAGAGACCCAAGGAAGACAGAATTCAGCCCCAGGACCTGAACTTCTAAGGGCAAAAACCTTGCTGCTTCACGTGTATAATTCTTGACAAGTAGTTCCAGTAATACAGACATTGATTATGCTGTAGGAAGCCAAAGAGGCGATCCATCTATGACTCCTAAAGAGGACACATCCTTAATTCTGTTCAGGCAATGCATCTGGTAAGCCTGTTTGACTACAAATACGACACATTCTTGTTGGTGACAGGATCTGTAGGTTGAGTTATTGCAAAAGCAACTATGTTTACACTGTTCCAACTCAGGGAACTGGGTTACCTTTCTATAGAAGAGATGCAAAGGTTAGCCATGCTGCCTGGCGAATTGTGTAGTCCTAAGAGACACACACATTCAGAGCTCTGACTATAGACACAAAGACTTCTTGATCCTGTCATTGGTAGATGGAGCAGTATCTGCTGTAGTTCAACTTTCTCATATTAAGGGCAATGAAAAGAGATTCTTAAAGTGCTGTGCTAGTCATGTGGAAGATCTGTGGACAAATTTAAAATAAATCAAAGATCACAGAAGTCATAAAGGTGGATAAGAAAAAGCCATTAATCCCCTCTGTTGTGATCTGGCAGACAATTCCCCAGTGAATATTCCCCAATACAGTCACAAAAGATGTCCAGTCTTTCTTGTAAATGTCTAGTAAGATACTGTATCCTTTCTTTCATTCAGGGCCATAGCCAGGATTCTATGTGGGTGGGCAAATATTTTTTTCAGGATGGACAACAAAGCCTCTTTTCAATGCATTCTTATGGGAAACCATGCTTTGCCAGGGTGGGCAAACTGCTAGCTCAGGGTGGGCCATGCCCACCCTGGCCCTCCCTCTGGCTATGGCCCTGCTTTCAGTGACCTCCCTCGATGTGTTTTCACTAGCAAATAGTTTACTATCTTATCAGGTTAGCAGAGAGCATGTCCAGATGGGCACTTAGCCTGCTTAGATCTCTCAGTGGTCAGTCCAGGCATCATGTGTCCCCATTTTGTGGACACTAGAAAGGGTCAATATGAGTCAGAGTTGACTTGATGTTTATATGTTAGAAACATTCCTAAGAGCATCCTTAAATACACCAGACTAGATTCCAACCTCCCCTTGGGTATTTATTTTTGTAGTTCTGTCAAGGGTTTTTACTCTCAGCCCCAGCAATTCTCTATGTGCCATTTTCAGTTCCAGTGGGTGTTTGACATGGTATTTAAGGAGCTTCCAGAGTCAAAGGCTGCTTCCAGAGCAGAGGTGCCCAAACATTTTGGGCCGTGGACCAATCATGTGGTTCAGGGAGCTGCTAACTAAGCCCTGGGGGCCGGGTGCGGCCCCCGATGCCAATTCATCCGTCCCATGAAGCCCTCATTGCTCCTGGAAGTGGAAGTAAAACGCGCCCATACAGGCGTGTTTTACTTCCGCTTCCAGGAGCAATGAGGGCTTTGTGGGCCAGATGAATAGGCATCGGGGGCCACACCCAGCCCCTGGGCCTTAGTTTGGGCACCACTGTTCCAGAGTAAACATCTGATATGTTGAAAAAGCTACATTCACTCCATCAGATGTTTAAATTAAATTATTCCCCTGCTCATCAGTAGAAGCACAAGGAAAGTGTAGTTATTTTCCCTCTCCTAGCCAAACACTGCAGTTCTGGATCATTTAGGAGGGTAAAAACATTTGTTATCCATTCCCTATTTTATCTCCAATTGAATCAATGATTGTGCACAGTTTTTCAATTGTCAATAAAAGAGAAAAACAAAGAAAAAAATATTTTCCCCTCCTAAATGATCCAGTGCTGCAGCAAACAGCTACAAGGGAAAAAAATATAATTACCCTTTCCATGCCTCTATGGAGTGTTTCATTGCCCATATGGTAAAGTGGCTCTATTGTGTACAATCTAAAAAACTCATATTTTTCGATCCCAAATATGCCATTTGTAAAATTTGGCAAGCTATTCACAAATAATGCAAAATGAAATATTCCCTCTTCTGTGCCCATATTTTTCAGGCACAAATTTGCCAAGGGTTTATTGCTCCCAGTAGCTCAGATTGTGCACAGTGGTCTAATTTACACATGTTCCTGATTACTTGGTTCTTGACAGGAGGCCCAAATACCTGTGCAGTTTGGTGTGGGGTCCAATAAATTGTCATTTTGGCCATATCCCACATTTGAAAATTTAACTTGCGAGCTTTTGTCATCCTGAATAAGAACATAAAACGGAACTCTGGGGGCACAGTGGTTAAACTGTCATACTGCAGCCAGAACATTGTGAGTTCAATCTGGCCAGGACTCAAGGTAGACTCAGCATTCCATCCTTCCAAGGTCAGTCAGATGTATATCCAGCATGTTGGGGGCAAAATGCTAATTAACTTGTGAACTGCCCAGAGAGTGCACTAAGCGCTATGGGGAGGTATATATGTGTAATTGCTATTGCTAACATTTTGAAAAATTAGGCAAACCTAATTTTGGATCATCTTGGCTGAATAATAAGGGAATTAAATCCAGACTTTCAGTAGTTAAGCTCTCAAACTGCTCAGCCTGAGTGGGCAAATCAATTACTTTGGTTTCTTTTTATACAGTATTCATAATTTTAAAATCAAGTGTCTTCCATTTCTTGTTTGTTTTATTTTATCTATTTTAATTAAAAGGGTGGGAAAGGCATTCCTACCCATCTTTATATTACTGGATTTCAATTTATGCTGTAAGATAACAAAGCTGAGTTGGAATCCTGCTGGATTCACAAGCTGTGTCCGCTGTTTTTTGGGTTACCCTTTAATGCTTAGTCATGACACACTTCTGTAATCAGTTGTGTGGCCAGTCCTGTCCCTAGTCACACAACAGACAGCTCGCAAAACTTGAAAACTGCTTGCATGGTAAAATCCTGGCCCTGGACTTTATTAACAATAGTAGATTTTTCCAGCTCCAAATATAGTTTGTTTGCGCAGCAAAAGATGTATCCAGCTGGCTGAGATAGTATCATTAATTATAACAGAGAAAAAGATACATTCCCAAACCTCCTTTACAGCAATGGTGTTATTATAATCAACCAACATAGATCAAAATATATGCAAACAGAACTCTTCTTCAGGTTGGATGCTACACAAACTTGGAACGAGGTAAAGGTACCTTGCTATTAAAACTAGTAACTGCAATGTATTAAATGCAATCTGGAGATGAGTGCAGGTTTAAGTGTAGTAAATAGTTGTGTTAGAGGCCTCACTCTCCTGTCTGATGAAGTGGATTTAATCAACGAAATCTCACATTTAAATACAGAAGTTAGTCTTTGAGGTGCCACAACATTTTATGTCTTCTTTTTTTATGTTTTGTTCACTCTCTGAGATTACAAGAGTTACTGCTCATTTTCACATTTCAGGACTACTTAGTGTGAAAATTCAAGGGTTTTTTGGCACCAGAAATTGTGTGTGAAGGTTTACACAACAAATACTGAAAAGGTACTCATTTTTATGCTCTCATTCACAAACAAAAATCCCTTTCCTAGATTTATCTCTCTAGCCTTAAGGGGACCTTACAGCTTTCCCGTTATGTGGAGAAGAGATTGCACAATTATAGAAAAAGGCAATTTTTTGGGCACTTTCAGTCTTCGATGGAGAGGAATATAATCAAGCTCCTGCTACAGAAGTCAATCTGTGAAATGATCTGAACAAATGTTGGCATATACTTCTTTCAGACAGCTGATGGCAAAGAAGACAAATAAAAATATGCCAAGCAGTCGTCTTCTTCTTCTTCTTCTTCTTCTTCTTCTTCTTCTTCTTCTTCTTCTTCTTCTTCTTCTTCTTCTTCTTCTTCTTCTTCTTCTTCTTCTTCTTCTTCTTCTTCTTCTTCTTCTTCTTCTTCTTCTTCTTCTTCTTCTTCTTCTTCTTCTTCTTCTTCTTCTTCTTCTTCTTCTTCTTCTTCTTCTTCTTCTTCTTCTTCTTCTTCTTCTTCTTCTTCTTCTTCTTCTTCTTCCTCCTCCTCCTCCTCCTCCTCTTCAGGTGCCATATCCATTCTGGATATTGGCTATCATCATGGCAATAGTCTTCCTATTCTTAATTCATCAGAACAGTTCTTCCGAGGACATTCCACGCCAGTTTCTCAGGTTCTTTGGCCATGATGTCCATCTCCATCCAAGACCTCTCTTCCCAGGGATTTTCCCTTGAACAGAGAATTGGAGTATTCTATATTTCATGTCGTTCCTCATGAAATGCCCAAGGAATTGGAGCTTTCTTTGTTTTATGGCAGGGTTTGCCAACCTTTTTAAGTTGGGGGCTGGGTCACGCTCCCTCAGACAGTTGAAGGGGGTGGGCTGGTGGTCCGTAAATATGTTTATGGCAGCCGCAAATGAGTCTGTAGCTGATTCTACCAACAGTGGCATTGGTGGTGGCTGGAGCAAGAGTAGGGGCCAGATCTGGCCCACAGGCTGTAGGTTGCCTACCCCTGCTTTATGGTCTTAAACAGTTCTCGTTATTTATCCATTAAGTGCAGCACTTCTACATTAATCATATGGTCAATCCATGATATCCTTAGCAGCTGCCTGTAGATCCGCATTTAAAAAGCTTCTATTCTCTTTTCAGATGCTTTAGTCAATGTCCAAAGAGGCACAAGGAAAGGAAATTCTACCCCCTCTCCTTACAAATACATGCCCTTTATCTACTAGCAGTGTAATAATACTACTCCCCATTGCTCTTCTGTAGGATATACTCAGTAGGGGAGCCCACCCTATGTATTGTAGACACTCAAGCCTCAGTTCTCAGTATTGCATGGGTGGGCACTTTAATTTCCTCAGATGCTCCTCATACATAACAGCAGGGGGGTGGAAAATAAGTCTTTGGTGAAGGAGAACAGAGACCTATCAGCCTAAGGAAAGCTTGGTTTTCCTGCCAAGTTTGTGAAGTAAGGAGCTTCAGGGCTCATTTCCAATCATGCCACATGTCTTGTGAAGAAAAGATTGGCAACTGCTATTTAAAGTGTGCTGCTGAAAATGCTTACATCTCTGTAGCACATCCAGCACTGCTCATCTCTCTAGGTACTTTTACATGTGCCACCTTTCTTGCTGCAAAAAGGAAACAAAGTCTGTAAACAAAGAGACTCACAGGTAAACCAACAGAAACAACAAAAGTGAACCTTCCAGAGAAGCGTGAGGTAAAAGAAAATACTGTACTCAAAAATCCAATTGAGAAGTAATTTGTTTTACTCATAGCAAATGGCAGTACATTTTTGTTGTTGAATATTAGGTATGTTTGTACATAGTTGGCATCCCTCCCATCTGAGCCACTGACCCACAAGGGCAGTCATGAGGAGCTTTCAAATCTGTCATGTCGAAACTGAAAACATCTCTTGAGCAACTTCTCACAAGGGGATGTGAACAGCCAAAGTATTGTGCTTCACTGAGTTAGAGTATAGGACAATGGTACTGCAGGGATTGGAGTGGGATTCTACCAACAAGATTGCCATGAAGGGCAATATCACAAAAATGAGAGAATCAGGAAATAAGAGTTGATGGTTATTAATAGTGCCTGTTTTGATCACAAATACTTGCAAAGTGCCAATCATCTATCAGTAGCCACCGTTGTAACTTATACACACAAATGACACTTAGGAAGACAATACATTTTGCTATAAATACTGTCTTAAAACATAGCATTGGACAATTGTTTTATTTTTCATTATATCTGTCAAGCTTAGATCTGAGGAAGGGAGACAAAGCTTTGCAGTTGTTGACAAAGCTTTGTGTTGTTAACAATATAGCCACAATCTCCCAATGGTGTTTCCTGTCAGTACAGTTATTGACATGCCCTCTCTTTCTTTTTACCCTTGTACCTGTTTAAATAGTATTTGCTTCCAGCTAATTTAGCCACTTTTGCTAGCTCCCATTCCTACTCAGATGAAGGATTTGAATAAAATAGAGTATCAAACAAATTTCAGTATAAGGGCTGAGCCTGAAGCACATATTAGTATTAAAATGGTACTGGCAGCATCAAAGTACTACAATGGAAACATAATGCTGGTTACAATAAATCACGTCATCAAAGGTTTGTATGGAACTTCTGATATAGCCAGACACGCATGTTGCTTGAGTTTCACACATACAACACTAAATGTAGATGAAAAGATGACAGAGACTTGCTGCCATTTGTGTAAAGCAAGAGTTCTCATCTTTTTTAAGCCGGGGGCCGGGTCACACTCCCTCAGACAGCTTTGGGGGCTGGACAGCCATTTTGCCCTGCCTCCACCACATGGCACTTCGTGGTGTGGTGGAAGTGGTTGGGGGGGTCACATGAAATGGTGCTGTGGGCTGCATCTGGACCACAGGTTGAAAATCCCTGGTGTAAGGCTTGTGTAACTTAATGCAATTAAGTTTCCAGGACACATCTTGGCTATTCATTTGGCTCCATGGTCACACATGCCACCAGCACATTCACCAACACCCCATCAATAGGCTGCAATAGTTATTAGGCAGTAAAGGGTCCAAATAGCCTTTTAAGGGTCTTCTTGGAGGGTAGATCCTTTATCGGAATCTCTCGCCTATATTAGAAGAGGACCAATTTTGACACCACCACCACCACCACCACCCCAAAGATGTTGCTGGACTTCAACTCAGACCACTTTCAACCAGCATAGCTGTTGGTGAGAAACGTTGGAAGTTGCAATCCAGCATCATCTTTGATGATGTAACCCTGATTCAAGTACAGTATAAGAAGGGAGATCAGGAGCTTTGAAATTATCCAAAAAGAATTAGCATGGACAGTTCAACAGGCACATAGGTTTCCAGTTCACTGTCTTCTCCACTGTAATGAAAGGTATTGCATTTCTCTTTAAATGATAGCTATTAACACTGAATTATCTTCAATAATTATGAAGCAGCATATTAAAATCTTTTTAAACTGCATTAGTTTGCACAGCAGTAATATAAAAACCCCAATCAACAGTGCAAAGATGAATCTAATGCATATGAAAATCTCATGTGAAAACAGTATCCCTCTGTTGTCTTCTTTTTTGTAATGCAAATATTTTCTTGGAAGGGATAAGTGGCCACCCTATTACATGGCTTATGCCTTCAACTGGAGATGAGAAAGATTTATATTCTATTCACATTCCTATGTGAGCTTACCAAATTCACACTTCTAAATTAATATAGACAGATTCATCCACACCTTTTCTGCCAGTAACCAAATGACGAGACATGCATCGGGCTCTGGAGACAAATTTCATAAGGTATGTTGATCATGCCTCAGGCCCATTAAATATGACTTTTGCTCCTTTGTCAGATCCCCCCTAAGTGGCACCCATGCAATCCAAATTGATTTGTGTAGTTGGATTCCACGCCTCCTCTTTTCATCTGAGGAGAGGAAGGCTGCTTACCTTGAGCATTAAGATGCTTTCACCCGCTTATTGCTGTGTATTCTTAACAAGTGAAAAGAAAATCGACATTCGAGGAGCAAGTGTGAAGAATTCTCCCAGTTATCTGAACATTAACAACTGCAATAGTTCATGTAGTTATTTTCCAACTTGATTCCAAGGTCAGCTGATACTGAATTCAGAGGCAATTACAGTGAATCAAATTGTAGAAGTTCCCTATGGGGCAATTTCCAGATCTTTGTGCTGGCACTACTCCCCAGCCCCCCCTTACCCCCCACTTCTAACCCTAGAGCTCACACACATCTAGCAGCTGCTTTCTTTTTGACAATTCGTCACTCCTTAAAAATGTTTGCAAGCACTTTGGATAATTTCCAATTCATTCTTGCAGGAAATGAGGATTTGCTTCCTCACTTGGGATACCTGCTGCTAGGTTTATTCACTAATAAGCATGATAAATGTTTTAGCCTTTGATCAGTGCTAATTTAACAAGTAAGCTCCACAGGAAAAAAAGAGAAGTCTTTGAGGCTCAGGGGCTCAAGAAGGCACACGAGTTGGAAATATGATTGATTCTGTTGCTCTGAGAAATTTCCATAAAGAAATCTTTTATCATGCGCCTGTATTTTGAACAATTATATCAAAACTGGAAGAGACCTACCTTTTAGGGAAGACAGAGACTTCACACAACTGTTTCAAACTGACATAGGTTGATTTTCTAGGGACATTTGCAATCTTCTCTTTAACTAATAGGTAGACTTCTTTTTAAAAATCGCCACTGGTCATTTTTATTATTGACACAAAAGATTCAAATATTCTGGCAGTATATTGTTATTATGTGCTCTCAGGTTGCGTTTAGTGTTTGGTATTCCCAAAAAGGTTTTCAAAATATGTGAGATATTTAACTAGTGCTTTTGCCATTGTTACCTCTGTGAATTTCCATGACCAAATGGGGATTTGAACCAAAGACTACTGACCTCTACTCAATCATTCTATCCACAATGTCACAATGGTTCTCTATACAGTAGTATTTCTAATAAAAAAGTATTATTCCCAGATTATAATCATAGAACATTCTGACTGAAATAGTCACAACTAGAGTAGGCTCATTGAATCAATGGCACTTACAGAGGAATTGACTGCCTTAGAAGTCAGTGAGCCTACTCTATTACAGGATATTATCCCATAGAGAAAGCAATCACCTCTAGAGAAATAGGGCTATGTCCCTGAAAGCAAAATTATGATCTCCCATATTTGTCTGGCTGAGGACTTTCCTGGGACAGGGAGGTAGCACGTAATTGTGAAATAGACAAATAGTGGTGACTGGACATTCTTTTCCCATGCACTTATGCTTTCTCTACATCCCAATGTTCTCTTCTTACTTCTATTCATATTTCCCTCCACTTATTGACTCCCCAGATCCCTTTGACCTACTGTTTGGATAAAACTAAAAAAATCAGTTATTCAGTGCCATGCCTGAAGGCCTGAACCATGAAAGGGAAATATATCCGAATATCATTCACTAGAACAGTCACTCCCAACCTCTTTTTGGCCATGCCCCACCTAAGCATCTCTAAAATCCTGACATCCCACATGACATATAATTCTGATTGTTCAAAAAGTGAACTAGTATTCATGTGGAGGAAGAGTAAAAGGCTGTTCACTGTTAATAACTCATTCTCAAAATCAAATTAGCCCCTGTAAGAAACACGGCTCATTGGGTTACACTGGGACAATGTCTTATCTCACTCTTCATTAATCCTCATGGGTTTTTTAAGGTGCAAAGTGAGATTCCATGCTAAGCTGCTTCTAAGGAAGGCAAAATAGAAAATATAATATGCAAACAAGGGCCTGTTCAACTATATGTAACACCAGGAACAAAAGCATTACGTTTCATTGACAATTTTGTGAACATTATCAAATTGTATTAGAATTGTACAATAGTAGTTGAACATCTATGGAGGAAGAAATCTGTTGTTGTACCAATAGGGATCAGAGTTCTTGGAGCAATACCTAAAGGACTTCCTAGATATTTGGAAATTTTGGATTTATTGAATTTGAACATCCGAACTTTACAAAAATAAAACCTGGGGTGGACATAAAGCAATAAAAAAACTGTCCCTCCTTTATCTTCACCCAGTCTAGTTTATATCAATGGGATGTTTGACTATTCAGCATCTCTTTCAGTAATTAGCAGGAGGGTTGATATGCCTTCAAAAAGCTTTCCCACTGTAATATAAAAGTCCCACAGGCCGGATCCAGTCTGTGACATCAAGTCATAAGGCCTGTGACCTCACTCCAGCTGCTGCTTCCACCACTGCCACCTCCTCCTCAATCCTTGTCCCCTCAGCTTGGCTTGGTGTGTCCCTAACAGCGCTCCATAACAAGGTGGATGTTGTAAGGCTTACAACATGTTCCCTTCCACAGAATACCATTAGGGACACACCAAACCAGGTGGAGGGGACAAGGATTGAAATGGTGGCAGCAGCAGAAGTTGCAGTTGCAGTTAGAGCAAGGATGCGGGCTGGATGATTTGGTGTCATGCAGCTCCTCCAGGCTGGTAAGCAGGTAAGCGGCATGGGGGGGGGTAGTTGGGTGGTTTGGGGTGGACGCCAGTAGCAGCGGTGGCTATGGTGGGGGTGGAGTGGTGGTTGGCTCAGGGTTGGTCCCACTTCTGCCAGCAGTGGTGGGGGAAGTGGTGTGGGCTTGGGGTGGTTCTGCCACCACCCCAAGCTACCCCCACTACCCCCACCATCTTTGGTGGTGGTGGTGGCAGTGGCACCTATCCAGACCGCCAACAGTCTGAGAGGGTTTGATCTGACCCATGGCTGTGCACCAATGACTAGCAGGTGCAGTACTTAGCGGGGTCCTGGGTCTCACCCATCTGGTGCAGGGAGGGGTAAGCGATCTTCCCTTGCCCTGGTGTCAAGTTACACACTGCCTGCTCCCCCCCTCCGCAGGTCCCTCAACTTAATAACTCAATAAACATGGCTCAAGCCTTTTAACTACAGCTGTTTGTGTCTGGTCTTTTTATTTCATGCTGGGGGTGGAATGCTTACTAAAGTTGTGTGACTGCTTTTGTGATTGCTTGTTCAAGATGTACTTCACATACTACAATCTGCTAGTGGCACATAGCAATCTGTATACTTACCAGTTTCTTTCCAGACTTGACTTAAGATACAGTAGAATAGTGGTTAGGGCCAGAAAATAGATGGCATACTTGATATCAGTTTCCAGCAGTGTATATTATGAATAAATGCATATGACTCATACATTTCTAAGAGTTGAAAGCACGAGTCAATCTGAACTTCAAAAGAATTTAGTGGATTCAAAACACCAGCTCTGGTAAATATTGAAATTGCACATTGCTTTTTCATTGGATTCAAATTTCAAAGTGCAGAATTATTATATTCAACATCTATGTCACTTCATTCCTAGTTTACAAAATACTCAGTGATTCTCATCTAATTTATCTACATTGGAGTTCAGTGATTAATGCACATATTTGAAGAAGACTTATCTAATTCTTAAGATGCATGCATGCTTACTTGCCTGAAAAATATAGGACAAAGTCATATTTCATCTCTATTTTTTCATAATCAAATAGAAAAGGGGAAAAACATAAAGGCAAAGGGAAAAACATGTGTTCACGGCATTGATGAGTGAGCAAAAGCTACTTGCTGAGACCATGCTGGGTGTGAGAGTCTGGAAATTTCAGTCTAAATGATTGGATTTTTCAGACTCTGAATACGATATAACATAATCCCTGCTGAAATAAATTCAGATGGTCCCCTACCCACCAGTCAGCAAGACAGAGCTGTAGAATTGAGCCACTTTCTCAAATATTGCTGTGCTTTGGTGCATCTAGAATATTGTGTAGCAGCTACTGCTACCACTTCTCTAGATTTTCACATGGTGAAAGTGAGACATATTAATCTCAAAAACAAGAAGATACACCAGATTATATAGAACAATTCAGGAAAGAGTGTTGAATTATGACAAACACGACAGGCATCTGATTGTAGATATACAAGAGAGGTGTAACCTGTGTCTCTTGAAAAGCTTTTTAGCACAGGTTCAGGTTGTATATCGACCAATTAAACTGATTTATTTACATGGTTCATATCAGGGATTCATCCTCTCTCACTATTCCTGTTAACCAAATAGATATGTGGAACCTTAAGGATAGCAGATATAAGGTAACTTTAAAGTTAGCCCACATAAAGAATAAAGCAGTATAATCTAGCACTGAAATCCCATTGTGATCACAGGTTCATAAGTATTAGCAAGGAAGTAGCTATGAAAGAGAACGTATGAAAAGCAGTGCTTCGACAACAACAAAAATATAGTATTGACCTGACCCAAACTCTACCACATTTTATGGCAGCATTTTCCCATTCAAAGCAACAGATTTTAAACACAGGACTTGTACTGCATATGTGGGAGGGCAAAGTGTTTTCCATTCTGTCTCATGTGTTCTGGTTTGTTAATGCAAGCATACAAATGACCCTAACCTTGTTTACAGATAGCAGACCAAAGGATGTAAAAGCCCAGTGCTATGTGAGGAATAACAAGCCATGATAAGGTTACACGCTGTTGTCTTTTGTATTCCCCTTAACATCTGAGAATTATTGGAGTGAAGCCTGAATGCAGAGGAGGGTGGGTAGGGAGAGGAAAAGGGACTTTAAAAGATGCGATCTGACTGAATGCCAAAAGAAAAATGGGGAAGAATAGCTGCCACAAAGGATTAAATAAGTTGCTGAAATCAGCCCTTGCCAGCTCTATTAGGTCAAATAGTTCATTACATATGAGGATGGGTAGTTGTGTTGTGCTTCGAAGCAGAACAGTCAAAACAGTAATCATCTTTAAGCCCATATGTTCTCATAAACAAAGAAATTAACATAATGGTGTTCAGAATTATATGTAAATTCCTTCCTCCATCTTAAACCCAACATTTTTTTAAAAAAAAACATTCAGTTCCTGCAAACTAGAATGTCCTAACCTAGATGGTCAACAGACCTGTTGGAGAGCTCAATGATTTAGGTATCTGGCTCCAGAACCAGAAGGTGGGAATTTGATTCCCCTTGACAGGAACTTGACTAAATGATCTACAGCAAGGGTCCCCAACTTTTCCCAAACCATGGAACATCTGCATGCCAAACAACTTTTCTATAGTCCAGCAAGTGGGGGCAGCAGGACTGGATGGTACAAGAACACAACAAAATACTGTACAGCAAAGTGGACACTGTACACAGGTAGGGGGAGGAGCCTCACTGCAGCCAAAAACAAGGAGGAGGGGTCCAGCTGCTGACCAGCCACACCACCTGACTCAGGCAGCAAGGCATCACACTGAACACAGGTGTGCCAGAGCCCAGCCACAGTTAAGGAACATGGAGAAGGGGCCCGGCCACCCATACACCTGCTGTGTCTGAAGCCCATGCCCCAGCCCTGCCCACCAGGTAGACCCAGCAGAGCACGCTGAAGGCTACCACCCGGGCTCCCAGTGGCAACCCCCACTTTACCAACAGTTACTATGCCACTAAAGGATACTGTTTTACAATGGCCAAATATTTGCTGAAATCCTGTTGCACTGCTACACAATTAATGCTGAAAACAGCATAATTTTTGGAGGAATCACTGTAGATATTATCCACCACACAGAAGAAACAAAAGTATCTGGCATAAATATGGGGAAAGTTACTTCTTGGGAATAAAACAGTGATGGGATGTAACAGGTTCTCACCAGTTCGCCAGAACCGGTAGTAACTTTTCCCAGTGTCCCAGAGAACCGGTAGCAGCTTTTGGGGGGAACCACCTTCGGGGCTTACCTTTTCACTGTGCATGCATGCCTACAGTGCTTGGCGTGTATGCATGGCCTCCTTGCTGTCCCCCTTGCTGTCCTTGTGTTGTGGGTGGGTGGGTGGGTTGAGGGGTGTGTGTGTGTGTGCTTACTTTTATTTTATTATTATCATTTTATTATTTTTTCTTTGGCTCCGCCTATAATGTCATGATGTCATGACGTTGGCTCCACCCACACTGATGACATCACGGTGGGGTAGTAAAATTTTTGACATCCCACCACTGGAATAAAACTTTTGCAGTTCCCTGGCCAGCAGCTGGGGTCTGATTTGTTCCGAAGCATCCTCCAAGGGTACTCTTTCTTATCAGAGTGAACACTGCCAGGGGATTCTGGGAGTTGTAGCTTCTCCAAGTAAGTTTGGCAGAGTGCTTGACTGGCTGTATCTCAACTTATTTCCCTGTCTCACTGCTGTTCTTACTCTCCCAAGCTAGGTTCATGGGCTGTGCTAGAAATCGAAGTAAATTAATAGCTGTCTGGCTTTGGGAGATTCATGTGTAAAGCAACAGACAGAGAATGGATCTATTTGCAATGGCTCAAGGTAGGCTGGCCACAAGCTCCATTTACTTTCAAAGCCTACTGTGCTGGCAGGCAAAGCTATTGTGGGCCTGGCCTGCATGTTGAGCCAATCCATCCAAGGTGACGGGGAATATAACTACACGATTGATATGCTGCCTTTGTATTAGCTCCTATGAACAGTTTTATAAAGTGATAATTGGACAGTAGCTCCTGCATTCTGATTGCCTGAGGAGATTCACTTCCACTCTAATAAAGGGGATTAAAGTAACATAAGAAAAGTACAGCTTTCTGTTTAACAGCACACACAGTATTGATTTATGTATTTAATGGCATGATTACTTTCTCTCAGAGTTTGAAATCCTCCCCTCCTCCCCCATACTATTTTTAATCCACAGTGTCTGCCAGCTTGAGCAGAATTGGCTTGTGAAACGGTGATCAAGTAAACATCAGATTACAAAGGACCAGATAACTCCTCTGCCATTCTGATTGCCAGCCAGATGACTTCTTCATTCAAGATGGGGAGTGAGATTTGCAAAGAAAACGGCAGGGACGACACCGTGCGATAAATCATGTCCAACAACAAGCTGAAAAATGGGCAAGAGGCAGCTTGTATGGTGACAAATACAGCTGACAACAAGTGTGTACATCTGTTTGGGAGGATTTATGTGACGGGAATACAAACAAGGCAAGGCAAGGCAAGGTTGAGCTTGAAGAGAGTCTGCTTCAAGGCTCTTAATTATATTTTAAACATAATCAGAATGGTAAGAAATGCACACACATGGACCAAATCTGCACCATACAACGTATAGCTCATCAGATATTGCAAACGTCTGAAACATGGTCTGTGTTACTAAAATTTTAGAAAGCTAGTGGAACATGCAGAAAATTCTGGGACTTTGCTACAGAATTTCAAGGTTAACTGTTTGCCAATTCCTATTCATTCACAAGATCTGTTGTGAAACCCTTTGTGAATATTCCTCCGAAAGCTGTTGGTGAGGATCCTGTTGCTCTGTTCTGCTCACAATTGATAGGGCTTCTTAGATATCTTCTATATCCTTGCACAATCAAAGCCTCCACTAAAAACAAGTTGCAGTTGCTGGCTCATGCAGCTGCAAGCTGGAGATGGTGGAATACTGTAAACCACTGTCTCCCCAACCTTTGGGTTTTGGACTTCAGCTCCTAGAGCCTAAGTTAATTCCCCAAAGCACTGATCAGCCAATGTACTGATTTAGGCTTCTGTTGGGCATGGAACCCACTTTGGGAATCACTGCTGTAGACAGACATTTATGCACCACACATTGTATCAGAGAGCTTTGGCCATAGACTCTTGAGGTCTACCAAATGTCTTTGATAAATGCTCAGATTTCATCATTTCTGTCACTTTTCACTGAGCCACTGCAGTGACTCAGTGGTTAAGAAGCATGCCTTGATAGCTGGAAGGCTGGCAAGTCAGCAGTTCAAGACCTGGGTACTGCATGACAGATTGAGTACATGTCTCTGTCCCAGCTCTTGGGGTCATTGAAGGAGCCTCTTTCGAGCATCTCCTAAGTGGAGTTTTTCCAGCAAAAATCCTTTCAACCAATAATAATAATAATAATAATAATAATAATAATAATAATAATAATAATAATAATAATAATAATAATAATAATAATAATAATAATAATAATAATAATAATAATAATAATTATTATTATTATTATTATTATTATTCATAAGTACTCTGTACCTAGAAAGCACTGGAAAGAACTACTTTTAGACCAGAATAGACATGATGGAATTAATGGCATCCAGACTGTTCTTGTCATTAACAGCCTTACTCAGGTCTTGCAAACTAAAGGCCATGGCTTCCTTTATTAAATAAATTCATAATGTATTCAGTTTTTCTCTTTTCTTACTGCCTTCAGTTTTCCTTAGCTTTACTCCCTGTTTACTTACCCATGTTTTAATACCTAGTGCAGTGGTTCCCAATGTGGGACACATGCCCAAAAGGGGGACTTCAATACAACTCTGTTCTACCATGGAGAAAGGTAGGCAGACTACACTAACCTACATTTTTAAAACCTAATTTTAAGGTATCCAACTTTTAGCTTTCCTTTTAGATGGGATAGCTGGATGGACTACGGAGGATCAGGACAAGACAGAAAAGAAAGTCAGTCAAGATTGTGAGGATGGTGGTGGGAATGGCATCCTAACATTTATCAAAACATAT
This sequence comes from Furcifer pardalis, assembly GCA_030440675.1. Taxonomy (NCBI): domain Eukaryota; kingdom Metazoa; phylum Chordata; class Lepidosauria; order Squamata; family Chamaeleonidae; genus Furcifer; species Furcifer pardalis. Next base: position 39,897,247 of record CP126896.1, read on the forward strand.
TTTCTGTAAGTAGAAAAATCAACACTTTATGCATACATGTTATAAATAACCTTCTTTCTGCCATATAATTCTATCCAGATTACAAATGGATGGTGTAGATTAGCATTTTGATTATCAGTTGTGTCTCCATATACCTGATGAACTGATATTAGAAAGGTTCTTAAAAACATACTGATTAAAGACACATTGTTGATGCTATTTTTAACTAGTACATTCAGGTATAAATCAAGTTCTTGATTCCACTTTCATAAATGTATAGTGTAAATTATTAGTTTTCCTTGGTTGGAGGGGGTGTCACGTCATTATCTTCTGTAGTTGGGGTGTGTGTGTGTGTGGTTTTTTTTTTTTTTTACTCTTTGAAATGACTTTACCAAAAAGACCACCAATCAAACTTTGTTTAATTAACTTTATCTCACAAACTCATCAAGGTGCCCTTAGATTCATTATAACAGAAGCTCATCTCATGAGCATTACAGGAGTTATTTGTATCAACACCTAGCCTCTAAATCAGCTGGAAGGGTTTCAGAGCTATGGCTTACAGTTCTGAAGTCTTATTTATTTATTTACATTTCTATACCGCCCTCCTCGCCAAGGCAACCCAGGGCGGTTTAACACATCATAAAACAGTTCCCAGAAGCCTAAGGCTTCAATGAAAGTTTCTGGAAAAGATAAATAAGCACCTCCCAAACGTATCTCTTTTTAAAAAGTAACAGTTACATGTTTGATAGATCAAGGCAACACTTTGAATACCAGTATTTCAGCAAATATTTCAACATGATCTCCCATGATATTCTTTTGGCCAAGCTGCTAAGATGTGGGCTAGAGAATTCTTCTGTTAGGTGCTTTTGTAGCTGATACTGTCTGTACCAAAAGAGATGCCACCTAATGGTTCCTCAGCATCCTTGAAGTGAGAAGTAGTCTATCATAGAGAGGTAGGCTATCACAATGTTCTCTCCTCGGCTCAGGATTTTTGTTCAACATCTTTATAAATGATCTGGCTGAAGAAAAAGAAGAAGCATTCTTCAAAATTTCAGGTGATTGATACTTCAGAAGACAGAACCAAGGTTCAAGATGACATCAGATTGGAGTACTGGGCCAAAGCAAACAGAATGGCTTTCAACAGGGAAAAAAATTGTATTTCTAAAATTTGACAGGAAAAATGAGATGTGCAACTTTAGAAGAGATGACACCTGGCTTGGCAGCAGACAGTGGGGAAGAGAAAACAAAGCATAAAACCATAAAAGGACACAGAAGAGTAGCGTGCCTTGGCAGGGCTCCGTGTAAAAATTTGTTTGGGGGCCCTTAGGAAGGGTAAATATTTGTTTTGCTTACGCACGTTGGGGGCCCCTGTAGCCCGGGGGCCCCGTATAATTGATACGGCAGATACGGCGGTAGCTACGCCTCTGAAAGGACAGTTTAGTTAGCAATTCAACTATAAAGCAGAACTATCAGTTAAGCTCCCCACCCCAAGTTGTTTACACGATGCTTTTATACCCTTTGAGTTAAGTCCAAGAGGCTATTGAAAATTACCATAATACAAATCCTCACAAGGTCTGAGGTTTGTACACCGGCTTTTCTGTGATATGCATTACTGTACAGTCAAACCTCGCATAAAGAGCGCCTCGCTTAAAGAGTAACTCGCTTAAAGAGCAGAATTTTTTTCTGAATATTCGCTTCACTTAACAAATAAAACCAACCCAAAACTCGCTTAACAAATAAATCAGGGTACACAATGCCCCCCCACAATTGGTCACTTACAATGGTGTTTCGCTTAAAGAGCAAACTCGCTTAAAGAGCAATCCTGTGGAACGCATTATGCTCTTTAAGCGAGGTACAACTGTACTTCCTTTCGTTATCTGTCTATATGGTTTTCTGATTATTATAAATTGCATACCTTTTAAATCTTTTTATATTAAGAGAAGTATGTTCTCCAGGGGAATAATATCACAACTCTACTCTGCTTTTACCAGGCTGAACCTGAGGAACTGAGTCCAGATTTGGGCACTAGAACTTAAGAAGGATGTCAAGAAAATGGAACGTGTCCACAGAAGTCAGCCAAAAAAGTAATGGAACTGGAAACCAAAACTATGGTGAATAGTTGTTGGAATTTTATCCAGTCTAGAGAGGAAAGGATGAAGTAGTGATGTGACAATTGTCGTCAAATGTTTGAATGACTGCAAAATGAAGGATAGAGCAGGCTTGTTTTCTGGAGCCATGGAGCGTAAGGCCCAAACCAATGGATTTAAATTCTAAGAAAACAGATTCCATCAAAACCTAAGAGACCGCGTCACCCCAAGAACATCTGTCCGGCCCACCAGGGCGGATCGGAGAGGCTCCCTTGTTATTCCTTCGGTGAGAGAGGCGCGCCTCGCCTGTACTAGGAGGAGAGCCTTCTCCGTGTCCGCCCCGACCCTCTGGAACCTCCTGCCCACTGAACTGCGCCTTCAGACAGAGCTCTTACCCTTCCAGAAGGGCGTGAAAACCTGGCTGGCAGGACAGGTTTGGGGACTCGGGAACGTGGGTTCCCATACCAAGTGGCTTATATAAGGATTGCCTCCCTGGGTTGGAATGTGGGAATACTGGTGTGTAGTTCTGTGCTGTTTTAACTTCTGATGATTTTTTAATTTTGATGCTTTTATTGATATTGAGTGTTTAGGTTTTATTTCTGTTTTTATCAGGATGTAAGCCGCCCAGAGTCGGGTCCTCCCGATTGGGGCGGGGTATCAAATTTAATAAATAAATAAATAATAAATAAATAAAACCAGGGGTGCCAAAACTTTTGGGGCCATGGGCTGGTTACATGGTTCAGCAGGCTGGTAGCGTGATTCAGTGGGCTGGCCATGTGAATCAGCAGGCTGGTCACATGGTTCAGTGGGTCAGTTACATAGTTCCTCCCACCAGAAGCAGAAGTCAAACGTGCCTTGCAATCTGTGTTTTGCAACAGGATGGGATAGATACCATTTTCTCTTGTTAAATCAGGGGTGCCTAAACTATGGCCTGTAGGCCAAATCTGGCCCCTGACATCTATTCATCTGGCCCATGTGCTGTAGTTTGGGCACCCCTGATCTAAACATTAGGAAAATTGCCAGACATTCTCAGTATAGTAGGTTGAGGGAGGCTGGTGTAAACTGACTAGCCAGATTCCAAAAAGAAATCGTTTCTATCTTCACCTATAGATGCTGGCAACAGGATGATCTTGCATGGAAAATGTATACCTTCCTAAGAATAGGTAATTCTTTTCATTTCTCTGTCTTTTCAATGCACTCATTAACAAATAAAAGAGATAATGTCACTTCTCTCCCATTTGCTCATATTTACTTCCTGATAAAGGGTTTAGACCAGGGTAAATAACATGCGATGCAATCAGTTTGGTATTTCTGTGGCAGGGTTATGGTAAGTGGTTCATTGAATTAGTTTAAATAAATCCCAGATTTTATTTATCCTTTCATTTTTATACCACTCACATACTGCTTTCCAAGGCTTGGCACAGGTGCTCAGCATTACGTGTGTTCTTCTTGCTGCAGTTAACAAATACGAGAGGGGATTATGAAGATTTGTAGAATAAATATTTTAAATACAATTTAGAAACCTAATATTGGGCAATGTATCAACAGAGAATGAAAGTTCTCCCTCAATGTACTAATTACCATCTTCTGATATGTTCTTGGTGTTACTCAATGCCAACAGATATCCCTTCCATCTCACTGCCAAAACCAATATATTCCCTAATGAGTAATATACATTTTATGAATTTTTAAGGGGGTTGATTCCATTCGTTATGACATCTAAAAGTGAGACACTAAATGTTTCATAGGATGGTGTCTTTAAAAAAACTCAGTCATTTCTCCTTTGCTGCATTTGATATGATGTAGAATTTTTAACAGGGTATATCAGATTCTTGAATTTACATTCTCTTAGTATCAATGATAGAGTCACTTATCTCTCACATAACATCAAAGCAATTCTACTGATAATAGCTATAACAGTATATGCTTGCATTTTTATTCACCACAGGGGTTAACATTAGGTTTGTAACTTTGAATAAGTAAATGACAATGTTGTTTATGAAGCCTGACTTAGCATCTCCTATAAAAGACTAATCATGCTTTGGAAATACAGTACAGGTTGAATAATACAGGAGAGCTTCTCATGTTGACAGGACCAATTGCTGAATAGTCAGTCATTATCAGCTCAGAGATGGGTAACATCAGAGATTTCTAGGGACAGTTCTGTGCCCCCGAACCTCTAATGAGCTGCTTAAGATGCTACCCAGTCTGGGATGTCATGTTTTTAAGCTTATGAATAATTGTATGTGGTTAATTCAATTATAAGTGGTCTGCAGTGGCTTAGTTGTTAAGATACTACATGATGGATTGAGCTCCTATCTCCATCCAGGACCGTAGCCAGAGGAGGGTCAGGGTGGGCTTGGCCCACCCTGAGTTAGCAGTTTGTCCTCCATGGCAAGGGGTATTTTCCCATAGGAATGTATTGAAAAGAGGCTTTGTTGCTCACCCTGAAAAATATTCACCCACCCACATTTAGAATCCTGGCTACAGCCCTGTCCCCGTTCCAGCTCCTGACAGCCTAGCAGTTCAAAAACAAGACATTGCAAGTAGATAAATAGGTACCACTTTGGTGGGAAGGTAAATAGCATTTGGTGCACTTTGGTTTTTAAGTCAGGTCTGCCACGTGTCCACTGAAACATCTGCAGATGCAGACAGTGCTGGCTCTCTGGCTATAAACAGAGGTGAGCACTGAATCATAGAAACAGATATGACTGGCTTTGAGCAAGGGTGACTTTTACCTACCTTTACTGAATTCAGTTATGACGTATAGAGAATCTTTCCAAGGTTATCTAGAGAGAGAGTACTCAGATGTAGTTCACCACTCTCTTCCTCTGGAGGGGGTCTGGGGCCGCAACTTGCCTGAGGTTAAACAGGTAGAGTGGGGAACTGAACTCCAAAACTTTGTCTCCACAGTCAGATTGGTATTATTCTTTAATATTTTGCATTTCCTTCAATCAGCTCAATGTGACATTGAGGTGGTTCTGCTTCTCCATCCTTTACCCTCAAAGCAACCCTAGGTCAAGCTGATAGAGGATGATGATCATGAAGTCAGTAATTTAAACCTGGATCTTCAATATAATAACCATTATAACTGTTATAACACACTCTCACCCTTAGACAGCAATATAGTATAGTAACAATATTTTCAACAGTTAAGAGAGCAGAGAGTAAGATATGACTTTAAAAAAGTATTTGCAGGGAATTAAATGCTACTAGCATTCCGTGCACTCAGGTGTCTAGTCATGCCTGCCACATGTCCATGGAAATGTCTGCAGATGCAGATAGCGCTGGCTCTTTGCCTGTAAACAAAGATGAGCACTGAACCCTAGAGTCAGATACAACAGGCTTTTAAGCAAAGGTGATTGTTTCCTTTACCTAGCCTAAAATATGAAGCACAATGAGAGACATGGAGTACAATGTTTCATTTTGCTATATATCTTTCTTCCAACACATCATCATTCTTTTACCAGTCTTATGGTGAGCTTTGTCAAACATTTTTCACACATGTTGTCAAACATGACTTATTCGTGTAATTATTACAATTATATCTAAGTACATAATTAAGGTGAATACAATATTCTTGTAATGGTTCTTTTGAGACATTGGTGTCAAAATTGTTCCTGGTTCTGTACCTCGGTTGATCGGCACACTCCACTTTCATTGCCATTAGCTCCACTAGCTTTTTAAAATGCAAAATAATACATGGATTTAATCTACATTATAGAACAACTCCTCTCAGAAGCGGCATTGAAATGTTTATCCCAAAGTAACAGGATGTTTTGGAAATCTCTGTCAAGTTGGCTTTTCTTTTCTTCCGTAGTTGTCAGGCATCTCAAAAAATGACGCATCTTTTGAAAGGTTGTAGAGGCACAAAATTTGGCTTTGAAATATAAGATCAGTTATTTAATGTTAAGAGATTTAACAGCACAACATGCATTAATATCATTGCATGCTTTGCCTCTGTAGTCCAATACTCCAGCTTGGTAGCAGGGTGTTTTAATTTAATATTGGTCAGAGGAGAAATGTGAAATAATTATTTGCACAGGGCATCTCTTCAGGCAGAAATATTGATAAAGCAGCTGGTATAACACTGTTATAAAAGTGCTAGCTTGTTCCACTTTAATAATTATCAGCATACGTTTCACAAATAATGACTATATTTGCAAAGGTTTATATACCTTTTAAAAAGAATTTACAAGGGAGAAAGTGCTATATTAGATTTCTCCTGCAGTTCTATGCAGTGCTTTGGGGTCAGTTAGAGATGTATCTTGATTTCTGAGTTATATCGGTTTGGTACCTTTCCATAATTATGGCTCTGTCTCTAGGAATTCTGGAGTTTGTAGACTGTTGAGGTAGCATGGCTCTGTGGCAAACTTCTAGTGCAGTAGTTGAGGTGAATGCAGTAAAACCTTCTAGCAGAGGATTCTAAATGTGTTATCAAACTATAAATCTCAAAGTTCTTTGGCATGGAACCATAATAACTTCTTCTTCTTTCATGTCCAGATCAAATTTTGAACTTCCAAAATGAAGCCACCTTCTTGGCTTTGTCATTGTTCAAAATTAAGTTCTCATTAATACTGTACATGTTTCTAGTAGTAATTGGTAGAACAACAAATGAGACGGATTCTGTAGCTTTCCACGTTCACACAGTGAGTCATTGTCTGTCTGCAGCTCCCACTTGAGCATGCTTGTCTTACATTTAGATTCTCTGACCCTCACTCAGCCTATTCAGGGTCCTCCAAGTGACATAGAGGAGGTCGAGCTCCTCAGCGATATCATCCTTTAATGTTATTCCAGATCAAACCACAAGAACTAAAGAAATAGAGAGCAAATATAGCCTTGAGGTACAGACAACATTTTTGCCCTCTCTTTTTGAGCTGCACTAGAACGACCTAATGCCAGAAAGATTAGTTGGCACAAGGTGATCATTGCCTGGAGTACACCTGATTGTGGTTCAAAAATACCACAATCTTCAAGGAGGGTTCATTTATATCCTGTCCAGCTTAGTGATGAATATTACTCTGGGTGGCCAATTAAAGCAAAAATACCAACAAACTTATCCAGATCCAAAATAAACAGTAATCCACCCCCATAATCCATGTTCATGGGGGAAACCAGGGGTTGATTTTCCTGAAGCTTTTTGAATAGTGTTGTGTATAGCGTATAGTTATCTGTATTGTGTGAACAATGTACAATAATACCTCGGATAACGCTAAAACTTGGTTCCACAAGTCTTGGTGTTATCCGATTTTTAGTGTTATCCGATGCATGTTAAAATCCTATGGGATGGATCGGATAACGTTAAAGCTCCATAGAGATACATTGTAACCGCACAGGCTTTAGCGGTTGTTATCCGATCCATCCCATAGAACCTTAACGTTATTCAATCCAATTCTCCTCCCTCGATTACTTAACGTTATGCGATTTTAGCGTTATCCGAGGTAAACGTTTTCCGAGGTATTACTGTTTAACATCCCTTATGAAAAATAAACCACAGTTCCTTTGATAACTTGTATGTTTATTGAAGGGAGGGGGACAGAGTAAAGCCATCTTAAACCAGGAGATGCCACACTGCTACCATTCTCTCCTTTTAACATTTTCTGGGGATCACTTTTAGAGTGGATCTTCCAGGTTGCAGAAAAAAGGTTATATTTTGCTGGACCAGCACTCCATGGAAAATTGCTTGGAGTCTCAGTAGTCCCATATTGGAGCTGCCTTTCTCTGTAAACTGCTATATATAGCTGATTGTATTTTTAACATAATACATTTATTTATTTATTAATATCCTTCCACTTGTATCTTGTCTTTCTTTCAAGAAGCTCAGACAAGCCACACAACATTTCATACACAACACTCCCTAGCTTTAGAACAGGGGCACCCAAACTTTTTTCACCATGGGCCAGTCATGTGGTTCAGCAGGCCGGTCATGTGGTTTCTCCAGCTGGAAGCAGAAGTAAAATGGACCTTGCAATCTGTTTTGCAACAGGATAATATAGATTTTAAGTTGCCATTTTCTCTGCTTAAACCAGGGTTGCCCAAACTATGGCCCATAGGCCGGATCGGGCCCCTGACACCAATTCATCCAGCCCGTGGTGCCCTCGTTGCTCCTGGAAGTGGAAGTGAAACATGCAGGTGTATTTTACTTCTGCTTCTAGGGGCAATGAGGCTGGAGCAACCCGGATGAATTGGTGTCATGGGCCAGATGCAGCCCATGGGCCATAGTTTAGGCACCCCTGCTTTAGAACCATGCCATGAGGTAGGTGAGGTTGGGAGATCAATTAGCTGTGGGTCACTCACTGAATTTCATGGCACAGAAGGAAGTCAAACCTGGCTCTCCTACATCCCAGTGTGATGCACCAATCACTGCAGTCTGCCATGTCTCCAAAGGTGGGCAGAATTCTCAATCTTGCCAAGGAATAATTCTTCTCAAATCTCTCAGAAGGGCTTCACATGTCTCTTCAAACAATTCTTTCAGGAGATAACTTGATCCTGCTCGGATCTGACTGAGTCATTACATCAGAAAGAGATAGGGAAATCACCATGCAATAGAAAACAAGCTGTGGTCTGAAGCCACCCTTAAACTATATATTATCAAATGCTTTAGAGTACTGAGCAAACAAATACATCAGCTTTCTAGTTCTAGCAATGGTAGATCATGAGCAGGGTGTCATTACTGCACTCCAAAGAGTACCCTGTGGTGAGGATTAAGATTCTTCCTTCCCTCCCACCCCAGTGTGCGTGTTCCTCATGTGTCAGCACATATCACAGTGCAAAGAAAATTCTCCGGCTTCCTCTATGACACCAACGCCTAGCAAGAGCTAAAGCTGCACACACTGGCAATGCTAATTATACTAATAATCCTGCTAAGTAAGATTATATAGATTCACACTAATTAAGCTCTAGCATGCTTCAGAATTCAGGAAGAAGTATGAGATGTCATATCGGAATGAACTGCTGATAGGCGAGAACATAATTCTTTCGTCTGTCTCCCAAAAGACTGGGGAGGTATTGGAAAAACAGGGGAGTTAGATTAGCAAATGCTGCAGAGTTTATTCTTTCTAGAAAGGGTTATATTAACCAGGAGCTAATCTTTTCCTTTCTTTCGGGTGGTCTGGGGACATGAAATCTGTGCCTGGATTTGAGGGACAAAAGTAAAGATCATCTTGAGCATTGTCACACTGAGATAAGTCTTCACGGCAGTTTTCCTGCTGTCAAGGAGAAACGAGTTCAGAATGAGTTCTTCATGACATGGAAATACCATCAACACAGGGATTGCCATTTAGAGGTGATAATGAAGCCTCTGTTTTCACACAATGGAAGTTATTTTTGTATTCTCTTCTCAGCTGCTTACATTTCTGATGGTTCGTATTGTTAGATAAAGTAGTCTTAGTTTTTTTGAACATCATCCTGGTTTGGGTAGGAGTGTTACTTTTCATAACTTTTAAAAGAAAAAATAATGGTTTAACAATTTTTGTTGTTACTGACAAAAGGCTTCCCCCTCCAAAGGAGGCTGAAGTTCTAATGTTAACTGTGTAAATGTTTACCTCAGTCTATCCCTGTTTCACAGAAGTCTTTCTGATTGTTCACACAATGAATGTTCTCTGACATGGCTTAGTATTTAGCTAGCCTTCAGGATTCTGAAGAAGTAGCTTGTCCAGAAGCAATTTGTATGCATGACTAGTTAGTCTCAGATGTTAGTTCCATCCTGCAAAACAGTACATTATCCATTTACAAGATTGCCAAACATTTTTTAATCCACTCCTGTTCCTGTACTTTGAACATCACCTTGATTTTTTAGACACTAATGGGTAATGATAATATATGCTACCATCTTGCTCTACCTCTTGATTTTTGCAGATCAAAAGCCTTAAATGGCACATGAACCTGCCTGGTTGGTCTTTTCTGGTCAGGTAGTAAACTCACTGGGATGAAAAATTATCTTAAAAAAACACAGCAAAGATGGATGAGAGTATGTGAATGCAGAAACCTCACACACCCTTGGAGTAAACCCTTGCATGAAGTAGCGTTAGACTGGCCATGTGTCTTCTTCTAGGAAAAGGTAGTCTTCAATGTGATAGCCCTTACTTTGAAGATGTCCTCCATCTGAATGATTGCCCAGTCTGAGCACCATAAGAAGGGAAAGCTGGGACCCTGAAAATGCCTATTGACAGTTAGCACCTGGACAGCATATTCAGCAGGTGCACAATCATTTTTGCCACTCAAATAGGATGCAAGGTGATGTTTATCTGATGATGAGCCCTAGAGCAGGGGTACCCAAACTTTTCAGGCTGTGGGCTAATCATGTGGTTCTGAAGGCCAGTCACTACAGCCTGGGGGCCAGATATGGCCCCAATGCCAATTCATCCAGACTGTGAAGCCCTTGTTGCCCATACGGGTGCATTTTACTTCTGCTTCCAGGAGCAATGAGGGCTTTGTGGGCTGGATGAATTGGCATCGGGGGCACCCCTGCCCTAGTGGCATAATGGTTAAACTGCTGTACTGCAGCCAAAACTGCTGATGTTCTGAGTTCAGTCCCATTGGGGATTAAGATTGACTCAGCCTTCCATCCTTCTGGGGTCAGTCAAAAGAGTACCCAGAATGTTTGAGGCAAAATGTCAATTACCTTGTGTACTGCTCAGAGAATGCACTAAGTGCTATGTGGCAGTACCGGTAAGTGTAATTGTTATTTCTAACTAACTTATAAAAATGATTTCTAACTGTATTTGTATATACCAATTAGCCTGTGCAATTTTACGTCCTCTTGAGTTCACTTTTCCAGTGATGTGTTTACTCTAAATAACTTAAAGAACTGTTAGCTTACTATGTATATATTTCTGAGAGGAGACAGAGATTTTTCTGAACATTTTATATTATTTTCAATGTGATTAGTACAGTTTTTGAAATCATGGACCTAATTATTGGGCTTTTAAAAATAGCATTGCTCTCCTCTATGAGGAACACATGTACAGTGGTACCTCACTTAAAGAGCATAGTGTGTTCCACAGGATTGCTCTTTACGCGAGTTTGCTCTTTAACTGAAACACTATTGTATGTGACCGATTGTGACTTCTGGCATTTTACCTCTGCTTCCAGGAACGGCAAGGGCGGTGTGGGCCGGATGAATTTGTGTTAGGGCCATAGTTTGAGCACCCCTGTCCTAAGAGATGCCCTGATACTCCTGATCTGAATGACACCACTTGCCCTACCCCGCACCTAAGAGACTGCTATATCCCGATCAGTTAAATGTCCTTGGCAATTTAAGCTATACAAACTCAGCAGGGAAGGAATTAGAGATGCAAGGAGATCTCATCAAGTGGGATTAGGAATGTGAAGAGATCTCACCCAACCCTTTTCATTCTTGGTTTAGACAGACTGTCTCAATATGGCAAGTTAGCTTGTTAAACCTTCTCCAACCACCACCAGAGTTCTCACTTCCAGTGTGGCAACAAGACATCAAAATCTGTGTTTCGGTTGAGGACTGTGCTACTTGTGCAATACATTTCTAGTTTCTTTTCCAAAGTAAACCTAATACACACAGAGCAAGCATAAAATGGCAGGTTGATTGCTGGTAAAGATGCAAACAACCAATCTAACATCCCCGGGGCTTTAAATAGCCATGGACTTTAAATAGCCACTAGGCAGATTTTTGTCATTGGTTTAAATGTTATGTTATTGGACAAATGTATATTTGTGCAAAATAATAATAATCCAGACTTAAAATGCATAAATTATCTCAAAGGCTGGTATAACAATAACTTGCTGCAATTTTTTGGCCATTTTTTGTTTAGTACATTTAAAAAAAACAGATCACAGGTTAAACTGACAGAATTCAAGGGAAAGTGCCCACAAAGCCTGGTTGCTCATTGACCTTCTTTCCCCATAAGTGGACAAGGAGTTGAATCCATCTGATAAGGCATGGAGTTATATTCAGGGTGATTGGCCACATTTTTCTCCGAGCTATGGATGTGCCCCCAAACCTAGTCCAGGTCCAAATATAGATACATAGGTTGATGCCTGACTCATCTTGTGACCTTTTGCCAACATTCCAACCCACTCTTCATCAATATTTGTGATGGAATCTATATGTTTTTGATTTTCCATAAAAAGCAAAAGATTCCTACAAATTGAGAAATGCAAAGCACCAGGTCAGGTCATATATTGAATGGTGCAAGAAGGATAAAAGGATCTCTGGCTGGCAGCAACAGTATGCAGAGCTAGAAACTCTATGGCCCATGGGTTGTACCTGGCCCATGGCACCATTCCATCTGGCCCATCACTGCTGCCACTGCACCCGGAAGTAGAAGTGGGTGCATTTACGTCAGCTGTAAAATACTCCCACACATGTGTAAACGCGCCCTTGGGTGTCGTAAAAACAGATGTGGGAGCATCTATGACACCAGTAAATACACTCACTTCTGGAGTGTGTGGTCCGGCCTGCTTATCTGTCCTGGGGGCAGGGGCAGACCCACAGTGAAAAAAGGTTGGCCATCCTGCTCTACGTCATGTGTGATCTTCCTCCCTTTTCTGTCTTTGCCTAAAATGGGGAAAACAAAAAAAAACCTTCATAGCTGGTTCTGTGCTAATTAATGTACTTTCTTACACTGATGAGATTGGGGAGGTGTGGGAGAAGAGCTTTGGTGAGGAACCCAGTAAAGGCCACCCCAAAAGTGGAGTGGGTGAGCTTGCATGATACTTAATTATTTCTCACACTTTCTTCAGCTACCCTGCTTTCTTCCTACATCAAGTACTATTGCTCTAGTCTCTCAACCCACCTAATCGCAGTTCCATTCACTTCAAAATTCTTTGTGTGGCCTGACAGGTTCCCTTCTAGGCTTATGTGTAGATACTGTGTCTTGGAAATACAACTGACATATCTATTTAGACATAACTGACTACACAGCATAGCACAGCCTTCAAAAAATGCTTTAATTTGAAACAGTGAGACACTTTAGTCCAGGGGCTTTAAAGTCTGCCCCTTTCCTGTTTCAGAGCAGTGCTAATAAGAGAACACTTCAAGCACAGAAAGTAGGCATGATGGTCATGTTTGTAAGTGACATACCTAATTTGTAACTGCAGCTTTGGGCTCAGGCTCATGGTCCTACATGCTGAATTTTAAAGTCAGAAAATGTACTGGTTAATCCAACCCTATGGCTCATAAGGTGTAGTCTGCCTCTTGTAACAGCAGTTATGACAATGTATAAACAAGCTGAGAATACAAGTGTTACCAAGTATTTTCATAGCATGCTATGTATTACAATAAATCAAAAGTATCATTCAGCATTGGTCACAGGATGGTACAGACAAGTGACAATTTGGAATCACAGAATCATGGAATAACTGAGTTGGAAGGGACTTTTTAAGCCATCGAGCCCAATCCCCTGCTCAGTGCAGAAATCTGAATCAAAGCAGATATGACAGGTGGTTGTCCAATTCTCTCTTGAATGCTTCCAGTGTTGGAGAGCTCACCACCTCTGAAGGCATTTGGTTCCACTATCATACAGCTCTAACCATTAAGAGCCCCCCCCCCCCGATGTTCACTCTGTATCTGGCCTCCTTTAGTTTGGGCCCACTATCACGCATCCTGCACTCTGGGATGATAAAGAACAGACCCTTTCCTTCCTCTTTATGATTACCTTTCAGGTATTTGAAGAATGCTATCATATCCCTTCTCAGTCTCCTTTTCTCAAGGCTAAATATGCCCAGTTCCTTCAGTATTTCCTGTCACCTTTCATCTAGTGATTTCTCCTTTTTTAAAAGATGCGCTCTGAACCGAAAAGCAGATAACCAAGTGAGATGAATTAAGAGAGAAGTTAAATATTGACAAATCCTCTGAAGTACTTCAAGGGAAGGGTGTCTGGAATTTATATGATGTTAGGGCATTCTACTGTGCCAGGCCCACCACTGAGAAGGTGTGGTTTCTCATTACAACTTTCCAAGCCTTCTATGGGATGGAGACCTGGAACCGTTATGATTGAAAGGGCCAAGCAACCTGGGCTATATTTAGTCAGGAGCAATGCTCTGTGAAGTAACAAGATGTGAAGAGCCTAATACATTAGTAATAATACCTTGAATCAGGCACAGAAGTCTACAGGTTGGTCATGTTCAGGGAGGTATTGTCATATTTCTGACTCCTCAATACTAACTTAAGCTACTGCGTTTTGTACTTGCTGCAGTTTCTGTACTGTCTTCAAGGGTAAGGTAAAGGTAAAGGTTTCCCTTGCTCGAAAGTCAGTCGTATCCGACTCTAGGGTAGCCCCATGTAAACAGCAAGTAATTGATTCTCAAGATTACCAAGGCATTATCAGGACTACACATCAACTTGAAAGGAACTGACTCACCAAATCAACAGAAATCCTTTGTGGGGAAGCAGTATCCTTAGCCAGGTGATAATATTGGTTTGCATGACAGAGAGTATTTATATTTATTTATAATTCAAATTTATACAGCCGCCCACTTGCCACATCGTGGCGACTCAGGGTGGCTTACATATAAAATATAGAACTAGAAAGTAACAAAACAAGGGTGCCAAGAAGGGGAAAACACAAAAGTTTGAGCAATGGTGCAAGGTGTCCTTTGCTGCCTGCACATCCAGGGCTGCGAACGTGACCACCCGCACGGCCGGGGCAGTGTTTTCGGCTGAGGTTCCTGCTGGTGGCCCTTTTCTTTCCCCCCAGACAGGTATTTCAAGCCTAGGGGAGACGTCCATGGCTGCCCACGCAGCCGAGGCAGTGAAAGCAGCCATTTGCATAGCCTGGGCAGCGTCTTGGAGTGTGGGTGGTATGCACATGCCTCACCTCTGCTCCAGGAGCTGCACTGGTTGCCAGTATGTCTCCGGGTGCAATTCAAGGTGCTGGTTATTACCTTTAAAGCCCTACATGGTAGTGGGCCAGGATACTTAAGAGACTACCTCACCACAAGAATATCTGTCCGTCCCACTAGAGCGAACCTGAGAGACTCTCTAGTTGTTCCATCGACACATCTCTCTGGCACCAGGAGGAGGGCCTTGTCTGTGTCCACTTCGGCCCTGTGGAACCTCCTGCCAATGGAGCTACATCTCCAAATGGAGTTGCTGCCCTTTAAGAAGAATTTAAAAACATGGCTGGCGGAGCAGGTATGGGGTATGGGAGGTATAATGACTCCAGCTCACTGGATAGTTTAAGTCCCCCTCTCCCCCCCCCCCAAGATGTAACAATTTGGTGTTCTTTTTAAATCTTTTTAAATTTTTTAGATTTTGAATTGTAATCTTTGATAGTTTAAATTTGAGGGTTTTTAGGAATGATTTTGGCAATGTTTTATGTGTTATTGTGATGCTTATTAAGAACTGTAAACTGCCCTTAGTCTCCTTGGTGAGGAGGGTGGTGGATAAATAGGAATAACAAACAAACAAACAAACAAACAAACAAACAAACAAATAAATAAATAAATAAATAAATAAGGCTCCTGCCGATGGTCCTTTTCTATCCTCCCAGACAGGTGTTTCGAGTCCAGGGGAGGGCAGAAACGTCCGTGGCTGCCCACGCAGACGGGGCGGCGAAAGCAGCCACCTGCATGGCCGGGGCAGCGTCTTTGGCTGAGGCTCCTGCCAGAGGTCCTTTTCTATCCCCCCAGACAGGTGTTTCAAGTCCAGGGGAGGGTGGAAATGTATAATGAGAGAACAGTCTAGGTCAGGGATCAGCAAACTTGGCTCCCCGGATGTTCTTGGACTTCAATTCCCAGAAGTCCTGATCAGCAGGCATACTGACTTGGGCTTCTGGTAATTGAAGTCCAAGAACACCTGGAGAGCCAAGTTTGCAGATCCCTGGTCTAGGTGGATGGAGAATTTATTTATTTATTTATTTATTTATTTATTTATTTATTAAAATTTGATACCCCGCCCCAATCGGGAGGACCCGACTCTGAGCGGCTTACATCCTAATAAAAGCAAAACAAAACCTAACCTAAACCTAAACCTAAACCTAAAACCTAAAAAAAAAAAAAAAAAACCCTAAACCTAAACTTAAAACCTAAAAAAAAAAAAAACTAAACCTAAACCTAATTCTACAGAGGGAGAACACCATGTTTTTCCTGGCCTGAAGTGATAGCTCTGGCTAGCAAGCTGAAAGACCTACCCCACTACAAGTATGCCTTCTTGTGAAAAAATGAGGAGTATATTCTAGCAACCCTCTTAAATCCCCAAATTAAACAGCAGGCAAATGTATATTAAGTAGCAGGAGGGGGTTAATGCTAGTCAACTTTTTATCGCAGCAGAAGCTAGTGAAGATGATCCAACTAACATTGAATTCAAGTCCATCACCCCTACAGCTACAAGGCAAGCTTTCTGGGATACTTTCTGGACAAGCAATGACAGAAGCCTTTTTCTCAAGAGACAGCACCCCAGCAGAAGGACACAGAAGAGGCAGAGAGCATCCATACAAGAGCCCTGCTAGCCAAAAGAAAACATCCCCTTGTCTTACTGAGCTGAGGAGTCCTCTCTTGGAGGAGGTCTGGGCAAGGTGGCAGTGGGACTGCTGTCTTGCTCACCAACTAGAGAATGTCTACTGAGAGAATGATCTCTCGGGCATAAGATGTAGTCAGTCCACCCTGATCACATCCAGATCCTGGATTTTAAAAAACAAAAACATATTTTCCTTACAGTCAACTTACCATTGCTGAGCTTCACTTTAAGTAAGAAAGAATAGCATACTCTACTCATAGCACTGGGTATGTTGTGCTGCCCCCTCCTTCTGCCTCTTTCATTCTCCCAAATGACACTCCAAGATTTTGCTCCTTCAGGTAACTTGTGCTTTGCACCACCATAGTGGAACAGTAACACCCACCACAGGCTATTTGTTGCTTCAGGATATTTGTCCATGTCACAGTATGAGCTGTCTTCTGCATTCCTGAGGCTGCTGGCATTTCCTGTCTCATTGCTCAGGGTACAGTTAGTATATGCCCATTACAGTCATTTCCTAATACTTGCTGTAGGTATGTACTCTTTTTGTTTTGCACCATCACTGGGAAGAGGTCAAAGGACACAGGGAAATCCCTTAAAATATTTGTGTGTTTTAAAAGTGGAAAAATAACGACTGTATAGTTTTCATATTCACTGTTAACAGGGTTCTGAATAACTAAAAATTCCAGATTTTTAAAATTCTAGATTTTGACTCCAAAGGGCTATAATTCTGAATTCCAAATCTTCATTCTGAATCCAAATTTTGTTACTGACTCAACCAGGCTATTTCGTTCCTTTGTCTTTATGCATTAGCATTTCTCTGTGCTGATGTGACATGATGACTCTTCTCTCCCCAAATCTGTATGCATTCCAGAGCTAATTGGAGCCCTTGAATCGCATGCAAGGAGGGTAACTGGGAAAAGGTCAAACACTGTTCAGACAAACACCACAGTTATAGATGCTTTCATGTCCTATCTAAAAAATTCATTGTGGCACAAACTTGCATGCAGTTACCTTTTTATTTATGACACCATTATAGGTCAAACTGGTCAGCTGTGGTGCAGGAATTGCCTAGGGAAATATTATTGTAAATCTGTTGACAGGTTGCATTCTATCAGCACTTTGGAACACTAAAGAAATGCTTATTTTGTTCCTTCAGCATGTTCCTCATAGAACACACTCAAGATCTTATAACAAATATTTATAATTTTGAAATTACTTTGTTGCATTCTGCTTCTTGGATGCTATACTCAGAATCCAAATGGTTAATTTAGCAGAGTCCCATTAATGATTGAGATGAGAATTCTAATCTGCGTGATTGCACATTCACTGGCAGTACTAGTAATGCAAATGTTAATCTGTATCCCATTTTACCTTGATCCCTCCGTCACTACCATGTACATTGTGCACATAAACCCGTGGCTTCAATATTATGGTTGATGATGATGGTCACTGACCACAACCATTTATTTATTTATTTGTTCAATTTGTATAGCCATCCCAATTGACATGCGACTCTGGGCAGCGCTCATAAAATCCCCAACGTTTAAACTATAGAGACCCTTAAAATTCCTAAAAACACTGAAAAACCACCTCCCACCCGCACCAATTAAAATCTAGTTTCAAACTATTAAAAGCATGAGTGAACCTCCTCTAAATGAGCCAGTTTGGGGGGTGCTCCCTCTCCACCTCCCCATACCTGCCCTGCCAGCCATGTTTTCAGCTCTTTCCTGAAGGGCAGCAGCTCCATCTGGAGATGCAGTTCAACTGGCAGGAAGTTCCATAGGTCCAGAGTGGATACCAAAAAGGATCTCCTTCTAGTGGCATTTTTCAGTTGGTATTTTTAAAGAGCCCCTCTTGTCTGCTCTAGTGGGATGGGCAAACGTCCTTGGGGTGATGCAGTCTCCTAAGTATCCTGGCCCTCTACCATATAGGCATAGGGCTTTAAAGGTAATTACCAGCACCTTGAATTGCATGTGGAGGCAACCAATGCAGCTCCCATAGCAAGTAAGGCATGGGCATAACGCCCACAGCCCATCATTCATTCATCATGTCTGATGAAGTGAATTGTAATTCAAAAAGTTCTTCAAGTGCCACAAGACTTTGTTGATTAGGACAGTAATTTTAAATGGTGAAAAAAATGCTATCTATGCTTTACCTTGCAAGAATGGTGTAAAATGAACACCATCTAATGATTTCTAGCTGTATTCAACAATCAAACACCCTCTGGCTACCTGTCTTGAACCACATTCTGCCACACCACTAAGAAGATCACTGCTATTATTAAACCTATGGATAAAAATAGCAAGCAACCCTCTTCTCCCAATCCATAACAGCCCCCCTTGCCGAATGATTAAAATCTAGACACCCTGCTTGGTACAATGCAATTAACCTACAGAATAACAATTTCAATTTCTCAGATGCCTGGCTGGAACTCTGGCAACATCTATTCCCAATTTTCCACCATCACATAGTCAAGAAACCCTGCAAATGGCCAGCTGGGTTTCCCCTTCCCAGATGGCAGCAGAGGATGCTGAACATAGTGAGGACCAGCTGTGGTAGATGCAGGGCTACTCTGTTCACATGGGGGTGGAATTTCTCTCCTGAGTGTGACTATGGAGAAGAAGACCTTGCTTGAAAGCCAGTTGTATCTGATTCTAAGGTTCAGGGTTCATCACTGTTTATAGCCAAAGAGCCAGCGCTGTCTGCATCTGCAGACATTTCCATGAATGCAGTTTACTTTCCCACCAAAGTGGTACCTATTTATCTACTTTCAAACAGCTAGGTGGCCATGAGCTGGGACAGAGACGGGAGCTCACTCCATCATGCAGCATTCGGGTCACAAACTGCTGACCTGCTGACCTTCCAGTCATCAAGTTCATTATGTTCGCACCTCACCCCTGCTCAGAGAGCTGCACTGGCTCCCAGTTTGCCTCCGGGTGCAATTCAAGGTGCTGGTTATCACCTTTAAAGCCTTACATGGTAGTGGACCAGGATACTTAAGAGACCGCATCGCCCTGAGGACATCTGTCCATCCAACCAGAGCGGACAGGAGAGGCTCTTTGGTTGTCCCATTGACCAGAGAGGCGCATCTCTATGGCACCAGAAAGAGGGTCTTCTCTGTGTCCGCCCCAGCCCTATGAAACCTCCTACCAGTTGAGTTACAAATGCAGACAGAGCTTCTGTCCTTTAGGAAAGGAGTGAAAACCTGGCTGGCAGGATGGGTTTGGAGGTTGGGTGATACAACCACCACAGCCCATTGGCTAATCTGAGCCCTTTGTCCTCAATGTCAATTTATTAGCTGCAATTTTAGTTTACTCTTTTAATCTTTTAGTCTGTTTTAGCTAGTTTTAAACTTTTGACTTAACAATTTTAAATTGGTTTAACTGTTATTGATGATTCTGTTGTAAATCGCCCTGGGTCACTTTGGTGAGGAGGGTGATGAATAAGTATAACTAACTAACTAACTAATAAGTAAGTAAGTAAGTAAGTAAATAAATAAATAAATAAATAAATAAATAAATAAAAATCATCTTAACCACTAAGCCACCACAGTCCCTAGACTTTAAAGAAAAGGATGAACAAAACCTAACATGCCCACAGGGCTGGAAAACATGTGGGTGTGGGCCCAAAACCTTCTACAGATGTCTACCCCAATACAGATTCTTATAGCATTCAGCATACAATAAAAAAGACATAATGGGAGGGATCCTGTTGCTTAGAGTAAGCCAAATTAAAACTTTTGGTTTCTTCCTTCCAGGCAAACTAACTATTCTGATGAGATTCTCCAGGGCATGTGTGTATGCTGGCTTGTCATGTGTGAGTGTACACGCCCTGAGAACTATGGTGGAAACCACACAATATGGTGACTTTCCCCAGGTGGGGCAGAGCATCTGTTATAGGAATATATAGTGGATGTGGAAAAAGTAGCTCTCCAGATGTAGCTGGCCTTCAGCTTCTGCTAGGCTTAAACTGCATAGCCAGTGCCCAATCTCCTCTCTCAAGCACTTTGGGAAATAGAACATGGTTTTCTATGTGCAGTTCACATTGTCCAGGTGAGCCTGTGACAGGAGATAGGAAAACAGTGCTGTGGGTGGCAATGATACCCTGTTTCCCCAACCTCCTCGTATAGTAAGGCACCCCCCTATTTTTCCCCACCTCGGAAATATAACCCCCCCCCCCCTGAAAATAAGGCACTCACCTAAATCTTGCCCTGGCAATCCGCTGTATCAGCAATAAATGTGTAGTGTATTCTTTTTCATGGAAAAATAAGACATACCCTGAAAATAAGACCTCGTGCATATTTTGGAGTTTTTAAAAATATAAGGCAGTGTCTGATTTTCAGGGAAACACGGTAACTACATTGCTATCCTTTTGTCCTATCTTCCCTCAGAAACTGTTTAAATAGTTCCCAACATTACATCCACGCACCCGAGGAGCTCCCACAACACCATAATTCACATTGTTGAATATTGTGAATATTGCAAATGAGGAACTGTTGACTTTGGAGTATGAAATGCATATCAGGAAAGAAACAAGGGAGATTCTAACTAATCAAACATCCAAATTTGATCCAGACTCTGTAGGAAAAAAAAAACATTGTGTCTCTCTGCTTATATTATCAGCCAGCATTTTCTAGGAAGAGAGATCTAGGGTAGAAGAGATTTTACTTCCTTTTTTTTTTCATAACAGTTTTCCAATATTTGAAAAAAAAAAAACCCTTCAGAATTAAAGGAACCACAAAAGAAGTGAATGCAGGACAACCGAAAACTGGCAGATCTGCACATCTATCTCTAAGCCCTTGAGAACTGTCATAACCTGATTTTAAATCCATGGGTTTTCTCCATGTTAATGCTGAATTAACACCACTTACTCTTTTATAATAATGATTGCTCATCAACAAGATTACTGAGAGATTAAGGCAACAGGAACATTTTAAGGAGAACAGGTAAGAATGTGTCATGGGAGAATATTAATTTCCTATTTCTTCCTTCTTTAAGTGTGCCTAGAAACTTACTTTTGGCTTTCTTCCTTCTCTAAGTGTGTCTGGACACAAAATTAAGAGTCTAGAACTTTTGCTTCCATAATCTTTGAAGATCAAACACATGCTATTATAGGATAAAGTCCCATACATAATTATCTTGAAGTAAAGCCCCTTTCAAATCAATGGGATCTACTTTCGAGGAGGCCTGCAAAGGTTTGCACTGTTAATCTTGCTACTCCTGAGTTTGTGTTTTACTTTGTATTAACTATTGGTTGCATTAGCATACTGCTTTCTGAAATTGTTTACTCGCCTTACTTTTTAATTGACTCTATTATCTGGGTTCAGGCTTATATTGTGCTGTTAAATGAAGGATGAGATACTGCTACAAATACAGATCATCATCATTATCCAGTGATGGGATGTAACAGGTTCGCACCAGTTCACCAGAACCGGCAATAACTTTCCCCAGTGTCCTGGAGAACCGGTAGCAGCTTTGGGGGGGGGGGGAGAACCACCTTCGGGGCTTACCTTTTCACTGGTTCCCCCACTGTGCATGCATGCCAAGCACTTGGTGTACATGCACACCTAAAGTGCTTGGCGTGTATGCACAGCCTCCTTGCTGTCCTCCCAAGTGGGGAGGAGGAAGAGAAGCTGCTAGCCTGAAGCTCCCTATAGCCTGCTCCTCAGGGTAAGTGACTCACCTTTGGATGTGGCATGTCTGTGTGCATTTTAATGTGTATTTAATACCTTTACCTATATTGACGTACTACCACGGTTCCTAAAAAGACCTGGTGGTCGGCAGGCCTGGCGGCTTGGTTTGGGGTTTTTAAGCAAAGTCTTGGAGTTACCTCATCAATAAGCTACACCTGTGCTGTTCCAATTGCTGTTCCAATTGGAGAACCCTTAAGGAGGTACAGCTGTTTTACATTTACATTAAGACATATTATCCTAGAGAACCGGTATGATGACCATATCCATTTTGCAACATGGTGCTGCCCAGGCACTTATACTAACAGGTAAGTGATGAGTTTGTGTTTGGGGTGTGTGGGTTGAGGGGTGTGTGTGTGTGCTTATTTTTATTTTATTATTATTATTTACTATTTTTCTTTGGCCCCACCCATGACATCATGATGTCATGATGTTAGCTCCGCCCACACTGTGATGATGTCACGGTGGGGGTAGTAATTTTTTTGACATCCCACCACTGTCATTATCACCACCATCCAGACCAAATTTTTTTTAGATCTTCTGCTTTCAAAACAGATGTAGGTAAATAAATCATATTTGCATTTGACTTCTCCTTGCAACAGTGGCAGAAAGCATTTGTCAGAATAGCCAGCTTTCATAAGAGTATTTTGTTCCAGTAAGCATAAAGAAAATACAGTATTAGAGAACTGCTCATGAGCCTCGAGCTTGCCTTTCATTTTCTAAAGTACAATATTTTCCCTTATAACATTTTACATTTCCTAGCCCACAGCAAGGTCATCTTTATGGAAGGTCATCTTGGCCTGCAGATGTCTCCTGCACCACAGAGAAAAGTCAAAAGGCACCAGGGCCCTGTCACTGCCAAGTGTAGGCTGGCAAGGGTACACTGCGGTCACTCTCAGAGGAGGGGTGAGAAGCCCGATAGTGAAAGGACACAGGTGTCAGTGGAGGATGGGTGAACCTAAACACCACCTGAGACCTCCAGCATTTGTGCTCAGTTCCAAAGGTCTAACCATGTTCCTCATCTGAAAGTGATAAAGAGAGGAAAGTTGATGGGAGCCATGTGCAGTTGAAGCAAAACTGAGGCAATGACACTGCCAAATGCATACATGGCAGCTGCTGAAACAAGAGGCTGCTATTTCCTGAATCTTTTGCCTGCATGCATTGTGCTGACTACATATTTGCAGCACTGCAAATGTGTGTGCCAGGATAATGCTGAATGTCACACATTTCATTTCCTGTATTTGTGGTTCATATGCCACATGCAAAAAATGCACACACAAACACACTTTTTCCCCATCTCCCTTATGTGCAGAGAGAGAGATTGCAGAACTGCTACAGACCTGGTGATTTCTAAAGTTGTTCAGACTCCACTGATGCTTTCAGTTGTCATGGATGGGCCAAAGGACCCTTTGAGGAAGATAATGCCATTGAGAGGACACTGCAGGGATATCTTCTAAGCCAATTCTTCTATCAGCAGGAATGGGATATTTAAACTGGGGTGGGGGACATAGAAAGTCCCACTGACCACAAAAAAGATCCAGGAATTTCCATGTGCCTCATGTGTGCACCTCTTGTTACAAACCACCCCTTTGGTTAGTGGCAAAGAATAATAATCCTCTCCATTAGTAAAAAGATCCTGTTTGTCGGCTGGAAATATTGAGTGCACTAAGTGCTATGGGGCGGTATATAAATGTGATTGCTTTGCTTTTCTAGGCCTCACTGTAAAGCAGTAACTGAGGGGAGATTTGCTTCTCTTCCTCTTCCCCAAATCCCTGCTTCCAGGTAAGCCTAAAACATTTCATACCTATGTTCCACATTTTGTTGGCTAGGATATTTTCTGGCAGCACAAGGGATATCGACAAACCACAAACACAACACTCCTCCCTGGATAGTTGAGAGGAGGAGATTGGCAGGGATTCCTATTTCTCTACCACTGCAGGATAGATAGATAGATAGAAAGAAAGAAAGAAAGAAAGAAAGAAAGAAAGAAAGAAAGAAAGAAAGAAAGAAAGGAAGGAAGGAAGAAAGAAAGAAAGAAAGAAAGAAAGAAAGAAAGAAAGATGTTTCTGCTTGCTTGCCTTACTCCCCTCTGCATCCAAAAATGGCAAAACCCAAAGGATATACAAGTGCATCCATAATTTCAGCATGATCACATTGTAGATTATCTGTACACCTGATTGGAAATTAAAATGGCACATTGTGAGATTCCACAGTGATGCTGCAAAATCAGAATTTCTGACTGAAATAACTTAGGTGGAGGTGTCGTTCGCCACAAAATTTCAGGATAAGGGGTTCTCTCACAGGGCTGTGGACCACCTAACCAGAATGGAACCAGATAATCTCTAACTGGAATAGTTGCAGAAGGGATTGATCTTGTTCACTCATGCCTACCGTAAACTCATAACATAGTTTTGTGACCAAAATGAAAGCTGACTACTTTTGAGCTCCAACAGCCTTAAATTGCTGGCCTCAGCTATTCCAGCCACAAAATTATGAAAATATATTTCAGAACTGTCCATGAGCTTCCCCCCTTTGCCTCCCATCCCCTGCCACATCAACTTACACCTCTCCTTCTTGTAATCTTCAAATTAGACATTTTCTCAGTGCCCACTCTTTGTTCCTTTCTGCAATGCAATGCATATTTATAGCTCAGGAATGTCAGGGCATGGGAAAAACAAGCTCTCTGCTTCATCTTAATTCTCCTGAACATTAGATAAAAATTCTGTGCACTTGTTTAAAAACAAAGACAAAGTTATTTACATTTGCAGTCATAATATATTTCCATAACACCTTTTTAACATTTGTTCCAGTATAGTTAATTGTCTAATATGAAATAATTCTTGGCAGAAGGTGCTGTGGTTTCCTTTTAAGAAAAAGGTAATAATGCAGGGCACGTACACAATCCAGGTAACTGATTATTTGCTTATTTAACAAAGCTAGTGTAACTAAGAAGGAATAGGTTGCACCCCAGGGACTTTCATACTGTACCACAAAGAAATATCAAAGAAATTTAAATGTATTCTCATTAAACAGTGACCCAGTTTTGGGTGCATACCGCTGAATCATTCTGCTTCTGTTACATTAGAGCAACCTTGTTGTGACTTTGACTTTCCTGAAGAGGAGTTCAAGAGCAAGCCCTTCAACCAGTGGTCTAGAGGAAATGGCCCTTGGCTGCTCCAACATGACCTCTCTTAGAGCTTTAGGGATAAGAGAATAATGAAGGATCAAACCACATGTTAATGGAAATACTTATCTTCTGTTATTTCAATGTGGTTCTCCTGCTGTTTCCTCATACCTCAGTCAGATTTGCATATCAAACTCTTGTTTACTACATAAGGCTAAGCCACAAAAGGAAGCTAAAATGCAAAATGCAGAGTGAGGTATACTCATGCTAGGGTAATCAGAATATATATAACATGCTAGCTGAACTGTCCATCTACAGCCCAGATTAGGAAAGCAAACGTCCAACGATGCCCCAGGTAGTCTCAAGGAAATTTGCCAAAACCTTTATTTGCATTAAATGTAACACTTTACAGAAAGGACTGTTTCTGTCCTAGTGAGAGATGGATCTTCCAGGTTTTACTTTCTCTCTGTTCAATTTTTATTAATTTTGGCCAATTATGATCCAAAGGAAATTGATGTAAAGCTTCATTCATCCTGTTACCTGAAAAATTGTAACTTTTTAAATTTAAGGGAACGTTCCACAGGCAGGGTTGAAGCAGGAGCCAAATGACCACATAATGAGCCCCTAACTAAGAAAGGAGCCACAAACAGCTTGTTGCAATTAGATAAGTTTACTTAGAGAATAAGACAAAAGACAAAAATAAAAATTGGATAGAGAAAAAAAAAGGAAAACTGTGAGGCAAATGAACCTCCATAAGCACATGGCCTGTATGTCATGGAGATTGCCATCACAGGGTAGAACCAGAATGGAGAAGGTTTCACACCATGCAGCTTTTATGAGCATTCAAAAATGGAGAAGGGGATTGTACAAACATCATTGGTTCAAGGCATCACATGGGAGGGAAATGGGTCTGGCCCCCCCCCCCATTTGATTTGTTCAGAAGTCTCCACATAGGAGAGAAGTCCACTCCCAGATTATGGTTGGTCCAGGATGTCACATGGAGGGCTGGGAGGAATTTCACCATGAAGTCAGGTCCAGAGCCATATGTGGTGCTTTCCCAAAAACAATCTCTTGATTGGACATCTTCCCAAGGAAGCCCAGCCCAGCCTCCTGTCGTCACACTTTCTGCTTCAACAAAGGGTTGCTTCTGGTTTATCTTGTCTGGCAGGCATATCTGTCATTAGGCAATTTCCAGATGTGACCATTGTTTGTTTGTTTGGCTTTGGTAATGAGATAACTGCCTCCTGAGGGTTGTGTATATAATTATTCATTAATAAAATAATTTGGTTCTTATAATATGTACAAGAGTGGCTTCTTCGATATGAAAGGAATAAGATTGATCAACTGCACTAGTAATTCAACATATCACAGCACTGGTTTAGCATGATTCTGTTGTTTATCATTTATAGGATGTTAGAGTTCTTACCAACAGAATGGGTACTGTTCTACTCCATAAATGACTCTGATATCCTGTATCTGTGAATGGGTCAATATCTGAATTGTGTACAATACCAAAAATGGGCTTCTCAGAGCTGACACCTTCCCTCAACACAGCCAGCCAGCTGTCAGGAGCCCACTGCTACTTGAGATGGGTCTGCCATCTGTTCTTTATGCAGAGTCACTGAGCAGTTTTGGAAATCAGACAGCCACCATTCTGACATTGCCATGCCAGATGTTCCTAGAATGTTACATCACCTGGAAACTGTGGGAAAATCAAATCAGCACATGATTTGATGTCCATGAGAAACTGGTGCTGTTATGAATTGGGTAAAGCTAATGGAGAGTCCTAGTCTTTGCATTTGGTCTCAGGTCTTCTGTCTGACGAAATAACTTCTGCAGTCCTTTTCAGGAAATGTTAAGTGAGCATGTGATTAATATTGTAGATTTGTCACAAACATCATTGCCCTAAGAAGCAACTTTGCACTATTTAGATATCCATGTCTATGTTTATATGTCTGTCATTTGCCATAGGTATACCTATACTGTATCTACAAATGCCTGATTAGTCCTATATAACCAGGGGCTGCAAGCAATAGGATCAATTTGCAAGGAACTCCTGTTCAGAACTAAGAAAAGCTCTGGATTTTTTGAACTACAGGCCAAAATTTTAGTTACTGACTAGATTTTAGTTGCTGACTGTGTAGTCTCGAGGATTTGGGGAATTCTAGTTCAGTTAAGAAACTTTTCCTCTCCTTTCCACCTTCTGCTAGGATGTTTCTCACTGGAGATCCATGAAAGGTTTGCTTTCTCTGAAAGAATGAAAGCTAACTACAGCCCATTAATCATATTTTTCCCCACCAAGAATATATCTAATAATTCTAAAAAATATTTGGGACCTTTGTCCTTGTTTCTTAGGTTAGACTAAGCTTTCAGATACCCTATGTCTGTTTAGCATAACTCTATCTAAAATTACTAAATCAAATTCCCAACTCAATAGAGTTCAATTAGGTTTTCTGTCATGTTAAGTCATGAGTGTCACAGATTTGGACTGACATCATTACAAATGATTGCCACATTGTACTAACATTTTTACCTCTCACTGATTCTGTTTATGTGATTACAGTCAAACCTCGCATAAGGAGTGTTTCGCTTAGCGAAAAACTCCCATAATGAGCAAGTTTTTTGCTAAGCGGTCTGAATCGCATAATGAAAATTTTTGCTATGCGAGTCGGACTTTTCCTATGGAAAAACTCGCATAACAAGTGTTTCTATGGGAAAAATTCACATAGCGAATTTTTTCGCTTTGCGAGTTTTCCCCCTTGAAATGCTCGTTATGCGAGTTTTCCCATAGGAATTTTGTTTGTTTCGCATAGCAAGCAACCTCGCATAACGAATTAAATTCATTATGTGAGGTATTACTGTATATATATCTATATATCGATATATAGGAGGTGTGGCAGAAGTGCTAGTATTTCTGTGTTCAGTACAATCACCTTTACTTCAGTCTGAATTGTTTTTCTTACAGATCACAACCAATTCAAGTCAATTTATAGCCAATCTGCTTTGAATTCAAATATTTCAAACTACAGTAAAACACCGGATAACGATTTGATCGGATAGTGGTAAAATCGCATAACGTTAAGTAATCTGGGGAAGAGAATTGGATCGAATAACGTTAAGGTCCTATGGGATGGATCGGATAACAACCGTTAAAGCCTGTGTGGTTACAATGTATCTCTATGGAGCTTTAACGTTATCCGATCCATCCCATAGGATTTTAACATGGATCGGATAACACTAAAAATCAGATAACATCAAGACTTGTGGAACCAAGTTTTAGCGTTATCCAGTGTTTTACTGTATTTGAATGTTTTTTGCATTTGCCTGGGCAGTGGGAAATAAAAGACTCTGACCTGGGTTAGAAGTAAAACTTAGGGTGCCTGATCATACCAGAAAGGGTTGCTTTAAGGGGAGCAGTTGCCATGATTTTCTTGGTAGAGAGTATTGGTTCTTGTAGGGCTATCCTGGGATTGTGCAGCTTGCCAAAGGCCAGACAGACTGGAGACAGAGTGAGGAATCAAACTCCCAACCTCTCTTTCTCACTGAGCTACCCAGCCATCTAGCTAACAATACTACCCCACTCAAAACTCACACGATGGCATACATTTCACAAGAACAGTCAGGTTTATATTCAGTTCTGAATAATCCTAAAAGCAAAGAAAACAATTCTCCAAGACGCAGCCACCCTTTCTCCCATGAATAACAACCTCTGTCAGTTTATCATATTTCCCCTGCATAGGGATGGGCAATTTCCTCCCAGGGGCTCCATTATTGGTGTCTCAGGGAGTTCCTTGCAAATTGATCCTATTGCTTGCAGCCCCTGGTTATATAGGACTAATCAGGCATTTGTAAATACAGTATAGGTATATCTATGGTAAATGACAGACATATAAACATAGACATGGCTATCTAAATAGTGCAAAGTTGCTTCTTAGGGCAATGATGTTTGTGGCAAGTGTTCAATTGGTGTCTCAGGGAGAGTGTGGACTTTTCATTTGTGTTTGAGCTGCCAACCTCCTTCTGCTTTTCTCTTTATAGGGTTCTTCTGTTTCAGTGTTGCTTCTGTTTTCTCAATTAGGTGTCTTTTTATAGTGATAAATCTAGCTCGTTTAATTCCAAAGCACCAAAACAATGTTTTGTACTTTGGGAAATGCCAATTTGGTTTAAGTATCATTGAGTATCAATATAGGCTTCATCAATTTGCTTTTAATTGACAAGTACCTCTCTTTGCTTCAAATTCTGAATAATTTCTGAATCCAAAGCCCATTGAATGCATTCACAGATGTGGTTCTCTAGGAAAATCAGTTGTTGGCCTGGGTTTTCTGCAACATTTGCCACAATTGAAATTATTTTTTCTGGAAACACACAGCAGCAAAGGGTGTGATAGATTCAACATCATACTCTATTCCCTTAGCTTTGTTGTTGTTGTTATGTATTGTCAAGTCACCTCAAACTTATGAAGACTGAAAGAAAGAGATGTCTCCACAATATCCTGTCCTCAACAACCCTGCTTCGCTCCTACAAGTTATAGTTTGTGGCTTCCCTTAGTCCAGTGTTTTCCAACCTTTGGTTTTTGGACTTCAAAGTCCCAGAAGCCTAAGTCAATTCCACAAATCATTGATTAGCCAATGTACTGACTTAGGCTTCTGGGAATTGAAGTCCACCAGTGTTCCACAGAACATAATTTGGGAAACATTGCCTCAGGGAATCAATCCATCTTGTGTTTGGATCTTCCTCTTTTCCTGCTGCCTTCCACCTTTCCCAGCATGATTGCCTTTCCCGGTAAATCTTGCCTTCTCAGAATTTACCCAAATGATGACTGCTTCAGTTGCATTATTTTGCCCCTAGAGACATTTCAGCCTTACTTTGCTCTAGGATTCACTTGTTTTGTTTCTGGCAGTCTGTTCCAGTACTATATTAAATAAAAAAAAAAATTCTGTCCTGTCAGTTTTCTTTACTGTCCAGCTTTCACATCCATAGATGGTGTTTGGGAACACAATAGTATGGATTATATTCGTCTTCATCTCCAGTGACACATCTTTATTAATTCTTTCATTGCACCTCTTCTGAATCTGAGTCTTCTGATTTCTTGGCCGCAGTTTCCCTTTGGATTGATGACTGAACTAAGGTATAAAAAATATTTACTGTTAAGTACCATCTCCGTTTTGTTTTACAACAATTCTCTTTCCTCCTTAAAGACATATTTTTTAGAATTATTTTCTTTCATTGAATTTTCAATCTCTCTTCAATTTTTCCCTTACCTAAATCCATTTCCCAAGTTATTCTCAAACTCTGCTGTTGACTATCTGCCTTTTCTAATATTCTACACATTTTGCTTATTAATCCTTCCCTTTTTAAATTTTCTTCATCCAGCTCCCTCTGCATTATTTTTTTCTGCTTTCTACATTTTCCATATTTTTACACAACTTTTAGTTCATCTATCCAAATGAAACACATTATACCATCATTTCCTTTCTCAATCACCTCTTAATATATCCTTTACTACTTTGTTCATCTAATCCTTCAGCCTAGTAATCTTTTCTTTTTTCCAAGTTATTTACTACACTCTTTTGTAAATTCACTTGAAAATTTTCCAAGTCCTCTATCTGGGTTTAGGGAGAAATTGTTGGACTAAAATGTTATTATATTTACTCCAGATTTATAATTGTTTTTAAATGGCTATTTATATCTTTTATGATCTTTTTAACATCTTAACTTATATTACAACATTGCTTCAGTTTACAGAATTTTATAGTTTCTTATATTAAGTAATTTGAATTTCTTATATTAGGAATATTTCTCATTTGTTTTGCAACATAATAATTTAATATTGATAATATCTAATCTTCCTGCCTTTTGCAACAAATACGATTTTTTTAAACATTCTTAGTCTTTATATCCATTGCAAAAAAAAAATTATTATGCTTTACATCTGTTACCATTATTGGTAACATCCAAAGGAAAAAAAACTTGGGTATAATCTTCATTTTACATAACCCAATTCTCTCAAACCAATGATAACCCAAATCTTCTATAACTATTTTTTTCTTCACATACTGTTTCAATTTAACAAAGAAGGGTTTCTTCAAATCTTGCATATTCATAGCAATATTTGTTTCTAAATATTTAAAATTTGAATTCATTTTAATATTTTATTCTATCTTTCTTCTCTGTCTTACAGCTAAATAAAATCATTTTGGATTTATTCCAATTTATTTGTAATCCTGTTACCTATTCAGAAATTCTCAAGTGTTCTTTAATATTCCCCATAAACTTTGTTAAATTTTCAACAGATCAAAGTATCATCTGCAAACAAATTAATCTTTTTTTCTTCATGTCTTATTCCTTTTATTAGCTAACGTTCTTTCATTATATATTCCAGCAATTCTATAATCAATGTGAATAATAATAATAGCGATAAAGGACATCCTTGCCAAGTGCTATGGTCTAAATAAATTTGTTTGATTATTCTATCATCCCGCCCCACCTCCGGGCCCTGCCACCGACACCCAGAGGAGGAGAAGCACTGTCAGCTGTGGGTGGTTGAAGGATGCTCCCACCCACCCCTCCGGGCCCCGCCACCGATGCCCAGAGGAGGAGAAGCAGTGTCAGCTGTGGGTGGTTGGCAGATGCTCCCACCCACCCCCCTTCGGGCCCTGCCACCAGCGCCCGGAGGAGGAGAAGCACTGTCAGCTGTGGGTGCTGCCCAAAGTCGCTCAGTGAATGGGGCGCTGCCTCCCGGAGCCACACCATTGCCTGGGATGAGAGGCAGCTGTGGCCACTGCCCCCGCCCTCCAGCCCTGCCAGGCTGCAGGGTTGAAGAGATGCTGCAGCCACAGGCTGGAGGACTTCGCTGTGGCTTTTTGAGGACGCTCCCACCCGCTCACCCTCGGGCCCTGGCACAGCCGGAGGGAAGAGGTCCGGATTCAGCTGTGGCCATTTGGGTGGTGGAGATGGCTCCCACCCACCTAACTCTGGGCCCCGCCCACCCAGAGAAGGATGAAAGACTGCCACAATTTGGGATTAGGAGGATGCTCTGTATTCCTTTGTATTGCTTTAAATGTGTATTGTTTTTGAAATGTGTTGTTTTTGTAATGTATTTTGCTTTTGAGCTGTAATATTGATATTTATTGATTCTGTGAGCCGCTCTAAGTTGGTTGTCACCGCCACCGCCGCCACCGCCGCCACCGCCGCCACCGCCACCGCCACCGCCGCCGCCGCCGCCACCACCACCACCACCAACAACAACAACAACAACAACAATAATAATAATTCATACTTTTCACATTCCATATTCCAATTGTATTTTTTGTGCAGCATTGAACTTTTGTTTTACAGTACTTCTGTGAAAGCCATTCTTTATATCCCTTTTCCCTTCGTGTCATAAGTATAATATTATAAGAAGGAATTTCTTTGCTCTCCCTTGATCTTTCATCTGTGCCTATAAAACCTGAGGTTTTTAAAAATTAATAAATAAAATAATGTCAACCCCATTAGTAGACTTTTTTCTAAGTCAAAGCTCATGGGGTAATCCTGTTTTTTCCTCATCACAACCTCTGGAGGGAGGTCTTGGTTGTCACATTGACCTACCGTATATAATACTTATTGATCTGAATTCCATGATCAAACCAGAGTTTCAGTTGTGTTTCTCAGGTTTACGTTTACCATGATTAAAGCTTAGCTGCTACATCTTATTATTTTGTTTCTATTCTGTTTCTCCACATAGATAAATCTGTCCATGTGATCAGATTCCATTTCTCCACATAGATCTGAGCAAAGGCAAGACTCTTCAAGTCTAATTACATTTTTTTTGGATGTTCTGGATTAAATTTATAGCTTTTATACATAAAATATCTATAGTTGTCATTGAAGAAAGAAAGAAAGAAATTCTATATTCTATAAATTCTATATTCTATAAAAGCTGCATTTTAGAACTGTAACAGGGCATTATGTGATCCCTGCAGCCAACCTAAATTAAGAATCATTTTGGACCCATTTCTAAATATTTTCCCAAAGTAGCACCCCATAGAGCCTGTTATAGTAATTCATCTGGGATCTAAGTAAGGCATGTGTCACAGTGGCAAGATCAGACATCTCCAGGAATACAGAAATTCACTTCTGGACACCAATGAAACCTGGCCATTGCGGCTAGGGGACAAATCCAGGCGCACACACAAGTTGCACACCTGTTTTCCCCCATCCAGCACAGGCTGGATACCTATTCCAACCAGGCCAGGTGTGCCTCTATCTTATCTGGATTAAGTTTCAATTTACTCACCCTCCACCAGTGGTGGGCATCAGCAGGTTCACACCCGTTTGCCAGAACCGGTAGCAGGAATTCTGGCTGGTCCCGCCCATCCAAGTTTTGAAATGAAGTAGTCCTTATTCGGGTACAATCCAGGGCTTTCCCCCCTGGCCATGCCCACCATACCATGCCCACAGTGTGGTAGTAAATTTTTTTGGAGCCCTCATCCAGCCCATTAATGACAACAGCCACCTATATGAAAGCCTTTTATGTGATGTTTCTCTGGCATTCTAGTCAATAAGTCATTTCCAAAGCTTTTTAGTCTTACTAAAGTGTGAATAAGGGGCTGTGGTGGCTTAGTGGTTAAGATGCTGAACTTGATGACTGGAAGGTTTTCAGGTCAGCAGTTTGAGACTCGAGTAATGTGCAACAGAATGAGATCCCAGCTCTGTCCTAGCTCCTGCCAACTTTGCAGTTCGAAAGCAAGACATTTATTTATTCACCAAGGCAGCTCAGGGCAGCTTACAGTCAAAACAGCAACAGTACAGTAACAATCATAAAAATACAACCTCACAAAACAACCAAAGCAGAACACAGACAAACTCCCCTCTAGCCATTGGTGGGGGCCTGGAGGTGGGGCAAGTCCTCAGCCACCTGCCAGGCCATGGCGTCTTTCCCCTCAGGCCGTTGGTGTGGGCCCAGAGGTGGGGGCAAGGTCCTCAGCTGCTTGCCAGGCCATGGCACCTTTTCTAAGTTCCACTTTGTTGGGAAGGTAAACAGCATTTCATGAAGGTAAACAGCATTCTGTGCACTCCGTTGTCATTCCTGCTGCATGCCATGGAAAAATCTGCACATGCAGGCAGTTCTGGCTCTTTAGTTGTTGTAAATGGAGATGAGCACTAAGCCATAGAGTTGGATACAATTGGCTTTTGAGCAAGGGCAACCTTTACCTAGAGTGTTAACAGAGGAAATATAGTGTTTTGAAGATTACTTTTTAAAAAGGTGATTAACTAAACTTATAATTGTAATAATCCCAAAGGCAAATAGCACTGGTTTTTTTGGGAATTATTTATTTATTTATTTATTTATTTATTTATTTATTTATTAGTTCAAATTTATATTGCCGCCCACTCAGGGCGACTCAGGGCAGCTTACAAAAATACATTACATTACATTACAATATACTGTACTATGTTGGTATGCACTCAGGGGGATGGGCGGTAAGGCCCTCATCCTGCCCTGGCTTCTTCCTCCCCTGGCAGTTGGTATAGGCACAGGGGGAGGGGCAGCAAAGTCCTCAACCTGCCCTGGCTTCTTTAAAATATTAAAAATATTTTCATGTTTTTAGAAGTACTGTAACTAGACTAGGTATTTAGCTACTTTTCAGAATGTGTATCTGAATGCTATATGCAACTGATTGGTGGTACAAATCATTTGAGCCTCCCAATGTCCATTAAAGAGCACACAACAGAAACCTGGGATACTGTACAAACTATCACTTCTAGCATGTGATATTCCTTCTCTCTTGATTAGTAAGACGATGTCTCTGTAATGATAAAGTATTCTTAGAAATTATAGTTGTACTAGGGAAAAAAAGGGAATATATTCCTTGTTAATATTACAAATGTAATGTCACATAGTTATACCTGAATTATTTGGGAAAGGAATTCATTACAGGTGGCTAGTTTTATTATACATACATTAGAACATGCATTAGATAAAATAAAGCTCAAAAACCTCTAAGCCCCCCAAAGTCTGTTTTAATAAACATAAATACACAACCTAATGAATTTTTGTCACTTTTCTATTACCGGCACAAAATAACCATATCCAACATATTTATTATGAGTCATTCATTTTAAAATACAAATAAGGAAGTGTTCATGGGTCTCTGCCTGTCTTCTTGACAAACTGAGCGATTTCTATTATTATTTTAAAAATTGATTCTGTTCTTATGAGCAGATGTTATGACTTTGGATGGATTTCAGTGCCTGAATAGTAAGAACAGTGGAATGACAGGAATGCCAGAAAGCTTAACAGTATCTGATTGCTTAACCTTAAGCCATCTCCAGTGTGAAAACTGTGGGTTTAACTTTGAGAAATCCTTTAGAATCTGACAGCAAAATTACTGTGTTAGCTTTATAGGTGGGTCTGTAGTTTAGTGGGGAGGCCCGGTCATGTTGTTCCTAGATTATTTCTTACAGTGACAGTCTAAAGAACTAGACTTCTAAGAGGTGAGATTTGCTGATGCTGCTTTTTATGAGGCTTTTGTTCGCAAAGAGAATACAGCACAGTTAAAGGCAACAAAGTCATAAGACAGGAGCACCAGGAAGTGGGACAGTAGCTTTTTTTGTGTGATAAGGACATGTCTGTGTGTTTCTGTGGGTATACAAGTGTGAATGTCTGTATACTATGTGCACATCTGTTTTGTGTATCAGCATGCATGTCAACAGTTGCAGAAAGAAATAGAGAATAAACAGCCAGAAAGGGAGACTGAGACAATGTGCCACCGAGCTCAATAAATCTATACAATTTCTTTATACCCTGCAAGGTCATAGATGACGCTGACATTGGTCTCCTAGCAACACACTCTACTAACCTACTTTTGTCCCAATCATCGGAGAATGGGATGAATGCTCTGAGCAATATTTCAACATGTGGGATAAAACAAAACCAAAAAAAATTAAATCAACGCCATGTAAATGCTCTTGTACAACATGTTAGAGAGAGCGAGAAAGAGCATTTTCAAGGGCCCTATCTCTGTTTGTGCTACACAGGGCATTCCAGTCTCAAAGTTGCAGTCCCTAATTCCTCAAATCTTTCTCCAACTTATCAGAATGCTATTGTAGTTAAGTAAAAACCCTGACATGTTCTTTCTTTCATTCATTTATATGCTTGCCTTTCAGGAGCCCCAAAGCAGGTGGCAATTAAAACTATACAACAATCTCAAATTTTAAAATGCCATAAAAACTCTATCAAAGACAATTAAACATTTATTAATACTAATAACACAAATTAAAAATTATTTAAAAAGCATTTTAAAAAGCATTTAAGCATGTCTAGAGAGAGTAGACCCTCTGGCTTCTCAGGGCTGCACATTCCAAAGCTTGGGAACAGCCTCTAAGATGTTCTTTTGTGTCCTGCCCAAACAAGCTTCGGAGGGTGGTAGACATGACACAGGGACCTCTCCTCTTCTCCACCAACAAGTGTTTATGTTATATATTCAATTAACCTGTAATTTATAGTTATCTGAGAGAGTCTGCAGTTGTCTACAATATTAATCTTACAGACGGATGTGCCAGGTATCATCTGTATCTGAGGTCTTTCAGCATGCGGTGAAAAGCACACAAATAAATCAAGTAAAAATGTGCGACTTTTACCTTTGACTCACTTCAGCTTCCTTGTTTCTTCTCATTTGTTTTAGTCTCACAGCATCTTAACTGCAAAAGTATTCCCTATTTTTTTTTATCCTCTCCAGTCCCTGCCATTGGATATGCAGAGAGGTATAAGTCAAAATTTTGGGCCAGCAACAGAAATATCCGTTGGCCTTCTTCAGAGCCTAGACCATCAGTAATTGTCTGCAAAGGTTGATGGAGGGTGAAGTCATCCTTTGTTATAAGTATCCTACATTCACATAGTGTAACTCCAGCTATTATAACCAGACAGAGAGTGCAAATCAGAAATTTAGCAGTGGAAGTGACTTACCTCAATCTCTGTACCAACATGATGAAGGGCAAGCTATATAGACATCTGGTACAGCACAAGCCATAACTTGAACAGAAGAATATTCCACTGACATCAGGTCACACCAATGCAACAATAAAAGTAGGTAAATAGTCACTCTGACGCCACAGGAAGGATGTTGTCTCTCATTAAGTTATAACTGCAATATAATGTAGTTAATGCTTTATTATTATACAAAGATATTAATTACAAGTAACTAATTAAGTGTAACTTTCAAATTGTAATCAGGGTTAGTTGGCAACTACTTAGATGTTGATAATAAAAGTGGCCAATAAGATTCTAACTAGTTGCTCACTCTGTACTAACCATGTCAGCTTACTACCATAACAAAAGCCTTAAATAATCAGACAATGTGTTTTAAGATAGTTTTAAAATTGGATGCAATGTTTAAAAATAATTATTTTAATCTCTTCTGTGGCATATAATCCAGGAGACTTTTCAGAACCTTCTTCTATTTTCATCTCATATACAATTTCTATAGCTCAAGGACTTGGTGCAAAGAATTTCCTTTCCTTTTTGTTTTCTTTCTTTTTTCTCTTTGTCAAAGAAATAGCATTATATAGAGATGTCTTCAGCTAACATTGACTGAGTTACTTTTCATTTATGGCACCCTTCTCACAATTCAAGGACCCAAGGCAGCTCACAAGTTATTTTAAAAAACCAAACTAAGCCCACAATAAATTATAACACGAAGAAAAGCAATTAAACATGTAATAGTACAAACATGATTTAAAATTGTTGAAATAAAATCCCATTGTTTAGCATAGTGAATCATATAAGAGTAGGCCCTTTGAATCAATGATCCCGAGACCATATAGCGGACTACTATTTTCAGTTATCAGAATATCATCTTCAGTATTCATTATTACTTTTCTAGAATCCCAACATTT
Organism: Furcifer pardalis; assembly: GCA_030440675.1. Taxonomy (NCBI): domain Eukaryota; kingdom Metazoa; phylum Chordata; class Lepidosauria; order Squamata; family Chamaeleonidae; genus Furcifer; species Furcifer pardalis. The sequence goes on from CP126896.1 coordinate 39,935,439, forward strand.
CTTGTACAGGTTTAAATTCACAGTTCTTATTCATTTTGTTGTTGTTGTTCAGTTGTACAGTTGAGTCCGACTCTTTATAATCCCATGGACCACTGCACGTCAGGCTTCTCTGTCCTCTGCCATTGTCCGCAGCCCAGCCAATCTTTCCTAGCATCAAGGCCTTCTCAAATGAGCCCTCTCTTCTCATTTGGTAGCCAAAATACTTGAACTTTAGCATTTGCCCTTCCAAGGAGCAGTCAGGGTTGATTTCCTTCAGGGTTAACTGATTTGATCTCCTTGCAAACCAGGGGACTCTCAAGAGTCTCCTCCAGCACCACAATTCAAAGGTGTCTATTCTTCTGTGCTCAGCCTTCCTTATGGTCCATCTCTCACAGCCATACATTACTACTGGGAAGAACATTGCTTTAACTATGTGTACTTTTGTTGGCAGGGTGATGTCTCTACTTTTTATTATGCTGCCTAAGGGTTGTCATAGCTTGCCTCTCAAGAAGTAAGTGTCTTTTTATTTCATGGCTACCATCTGCAGTGATCTTAGATCCCAAGAAGGTAACGTCTGTCACTGCTTCCATTTCCTCCCCTTCTGTTTGCTAGGGAGTGATGGGGCCAGATGCCATGATCTTGGGTTTTTTTTTTAATGTTGAGTTTCAAGCCAGCTTTAGCACTTTCCTCTTCTGCTCTCATCAAGAGGCTCTTTAGATCTTCACTTTCTGTCATTAGGGTAGTATCATCTGTGTATCTCAGGTTGTTGATGTTTCTCCCAGCAATCTTAATTCCAATTTGTGCTTCATCCAGCCCTGCATTACACATGATGAACTCTGCATAGAAGTTAAATAAGCAGGGCAACAATATACAGCCTTGCCATACTCTTTTTCCTATTTTAAACCAACCAGTAATTCTGTATCCTGTCCTGACTGTTGCTTCTTGATTCACATACAGATTTCTCAAAAGACAGATGAGGTGGTCTGGTACTCCTGTCTCTTTAAGGACTTGCCACAGTTTATTGGGATCCACACAATCAAAGGCCTTGGTGTAGTCAATGAAGCAGAAGTAGATGTTTTTTCCCCTGATACTCCTTTGTTTTCTTCAAGATCCAATGATTGTTGACAATTTGGTCTCTAATTCCCCTGCCACATTGGAACCCAGCCTGTACTTCTGGAAGTTCTTGATCCACATACTGCTGAAGCCTTGCTTGTTGGTAAGTGAGATGAATTCAATTGTCCAATAATTTGAGCATTCTTTGGCGTCTCCCTTCTTTGGAATTGGGATGCAGACTGACCTTTTCCAATCCTGAGGTCACTGTTACGTTGGCATATTGAATGCAACACTTTGATTGCATCTTCTTTTAGGGCTTTAAATAACTCAACTGCAATACCATCATCTCCACAAGCCTTTTTGTTAGTAACACTTTCTAAGGCCCATTTGACTTCACACTCTGGATGTCTGGTTTGAACTTGTCCTCCTCTGCATGCGGGGTGGGGGAGGCCTCATGGATGGGCAGAAAGGCCTCCTCCCATTGCTCTGCCCACCATCACCAGGTAGGCTTTGCTAGCTACAAATTCAATAAGAGGTTTCCAAATTTTCCAAAACTGATTGTTCTTGATCAGACCCTTTTTTAACATTAAGTTCCCATGTTACTTTATCTTTTAAAACAATATCCCACATGTCTTTGTACCATTATTTTATTAATCTCCTCCTCCAGTCTCGCCCAAAAATTAACTATATATTTACATTCCCACAACAAATAAATCACTGGCTAATTATGTAGATATTTATTTGTCTATTTGTACATGATTAAAAGGGACTGTGGTGGTTTAGTGGTTAAGATGCTGAACTTGATGACTGGAAGGTCGGCAGGTTAGCAGTTCGAGACCCTGAGTACTGCATGACAGACTGAGTTCCCCTCTTTGTCCCAGCTCCTGCCAACCAAGCAGTTCAAAAGCAAGAAATTGCAAGGAGATAAATAGGTACCACTTCAGTGGGAAGGTAAACAGTGTTCCGTGCACTCTGGTGTCTAGTCATGCCTGCCACACGTCCACGGAAATGTCTGCAGATACGGACAGTGCTGGCTCTTTGGCTATAAACAGAGACGAGCACCGAATCCTGGAGCCTGACTGGCTTTCGAGCAAGGGCGACCTATGTGATTAAAAAAGAAGCCTATTTTATTTGGAAGATTTATCCTGCTCCCCCCCCCAATTGTTACATAAGAGATTAGTTTTGCTGTTGTGCCAGTGCCTTGCCTTTTTGAGACACATATTGCAGCTGCTAAATTAAGACAAAGCTGCTGCCATCACTTACAAAACTCTGCTACCTCTTTTGATCCTCAGAGGAAACAATAGGTTCATAGTCAGATTTTGCCTCTTCCCAGGCTGAGAAGTGGGAGCCCATTTTGAGTATTTAAAGGAATTAAGTGGCTGGTGCAAGAGATAAGCAGCCTTGACAAAAGCAGTGCCAATTGTTTATTGTACTGACTGTAGCTATCAAAGAAATTTTCCTTCAAAGCATAGAACAAGGATCCTTTAAGGTAGTCTTGGCAACAACTTGAACTGTTTCTCACACCTGCTATTAGTTTTCTCTTATCCTCTTTTTTTCCCCTCACCTGATTTGCTGACATTCTTTGGAAACTTTATCTATACACCATATTCTGCCTGAAAAGAGCTCTCTCTCTTTTTGGCAAAAGTTCCATAGTCCTTAGACTTGAACAGATATCTTGTGTGAAATACCTTCAGTTTCAAAACATCCCTCACAAGATTTTACATTTTCCAATACAGTTTAAAGGAAAGATAAGGAATGAATAAACTCCATGGACCAAGGAAGGAAAACCCCTCTTTTCACTATTTAGATCCGATTCCCCCGACACATATGCTGCCAAAGGAAAAACCTCTTAGTTTTGCTTCCTCTCCATTTTTTTGTTTTTTGCTTTTAAAAGTTCAAATTTATGATGCAATTCATGGATTTCCCAGAGTTTCATCCAAAATGAACTAAATGAAATTTTCATCCATCTCTACTGTTCAACTTTAGTAAGTATAGGTACAGCCATTTCCAGTATGAAAGACAATTTTGTATCTGCCTGTGGGACCCACATGCTGTACAAATGCACCCATTGAAGATAAGGGGCCTATCAGTGATGTGGGGGTGGGGGGAGAAAAGAACAATTCAATACCATGAGCATGATTCATATTTCCAGAGATTCAAAGGCAGACTTTCAAGAACACAATCCTGATAGTTGACTGCTTGGATGGAGAAATCAGACACTTTCTTTCTCTCATCTTTGATTTAAGAAAATAAAAACCTCACTTCAAGTTCTTTTCATTATAATTATGAAATCTTGGAAAGTTATTCAATTTAAAAAGTACAGAACAAAGTTTCTACTCCTCTGCAGAAACAATGCAAAAGCACTGGACCAAAGATAGTAACCATTTTGGTACGCAATGACCAAGGATTGGGGAGGAGGAGGGACAGTGAGATGGACTTAAAAGGAGAAACACAGGAGAAAGCAACAGACTTGCCAAAACCTTGATAGGGTGATGACACTACAATACTGTTGGACAGAAAACAGAATTATTTTCCATTAGCACCAACTGAACATATTAGATCCATGCCCAAAACATGTTCAAAATCTTGTAGATGAAGATATACACTAGGATATGCAGTGGCACCTCAGTTAACGTAGTTAATGCGTTCTCTGGGATGTTTCTTACAGCAAAAATTACTTTAACTGAATTTTCCATAGGAAGGCAATGAATGCAATTTCCCATAGGAATGCACTGGAAACCAAAATACATTAACCAAAATGTGGTTTCTCATAGGAATGCTTTGAAAACCAATTAATCTGTTCCGGAAAAAAATTCCACAAACCGAGCCACTATTTTCTATGGATTTCCTTTTGTTATGCAATTTTCATGTTAACCGACCTGTTTGTTAACAAAGGTTCCATTGTATGCCTTTTGTAGAGCCCTGCTGAATTAGTACTGTTCATGTTTTCTCTCTCAGAACAGTCTCTAAAAGAAAATATATTATTTGCACGTTTTCTTTCGACTTTTTGTGTACCCTTCCATTGTATGCATTTCTTACAATGATTTTACAAGAATTTTTAAAAATTCATTCTTTCACTTTTGTGCTATGCCAATATTCAGCTCAAACAGAAGATCTGAGTATATTGACACTGAACAAAATGGGAATTTACTTTAAACTCCATAAATATTATGAATACAATGATCCTCTGAATTGTATTTTAAAAGTCTACTCAGGGAAAGTGTAAAGAAATTAGAAGAGAATATAAAGAAAACAATGAACTGTCTTAATGTATGTGCTTTCTGCTTCCATCCTTTCCAGGTCAGTACAGAAAGTATACCCCTGTCATCACTCATTGTCATTGGGCTGTTACCATGTGTCCCTAAAATACTATTCACATTACACAGCAAAATATTCATTACTTAAGTTTATAGCCCAAATGGAATGCTGATATGGGTAATATATTCCTTACTGGATGTAGGCGATCATGTTTGGTTGTTAGTAAAGCACACCTCTCAATGGTACTCTAGTTTTTGTACTCTAGTACTGTACACATCTTTGTTTCCAATCTGCTTTTTTCTTTTTCAGTTTTGTAAAATCAGTGGTTCATATTGCTCAGCTTCATTTTTATAATTAATCAAAAAAGATGACAAGTGATTAGGATCCATGTTCATCCAAATAAAGTCTTCTTATTTCTTTTTTCGACTCACTACCAGGGATCAGCAAACTTGGCTCTCCAGATGTTCTTGGACTTCAATTCCCAGAAGTCCTGATCAGCAGGCATACTGACTTGGGCTTCTGGTAATTGAAGTCCAAGAACACCTGGAGAGCCAAGTTTGCAGATCCCTCCGCTAGCCCAAGCCCTTTTACCTAATTGTGCTGGCATGACACAAGTGGCTTAACCCGAGGCAAATTACCCTAACTTTAGAAATCATCACAGACGTTATCAGTTGCATACCGAGTTATACTTCTCGGCAAGCAACCAAGCAACGGAATATGTCTGTGGTGATTTCTTAACTGCAGTGATTTGCCTTCAAAAATTGACACCATTTGTGTCACTATGCCAGAAGGTTTTGGTCACAATTATTTGGTCTTTATTTTGGTCATACCACAAGCCCGCCCACCCAGAAATCATCCAAGCTCATTAGACTGGTGGCAACAATACTGTTGGATATATCTGTTAGGTCTTCCCATGTAAACAGATTGCTGAGATGCCACAAGAGAAATGAATGTTTGGAGTGTGCACTTTTCTGCTCTTTTTCTTCTGCTAAGATTTTCTGTTTTACTACATAGGCCAAAATTGTGCTTCAGTTTTAATTATATAGGCTTCAGTTTCTGTGTTTTTGTTTTAAAATCATTCCAAAATACACCTTAGCCTGTATGTTGGTCTCCTACTTTCAAATACAGTTGTACCTTGCTTAAAGAGCATAATGCGTTCCACAGGATTGCTCTTTAAGTGAGTTTGCTCTTTATGCGAAACACCATTGTAAGTGACCAATTGTGACTTCTGGTGGGGGGGGGATTATGAACCCCAATTTAGTTGTTAAGTGAGTTTTTGGTTGGTTTTATTTGTTAAGCGAAGTGAACGTTCAGAGAAAATTCTGCTCTTTAAGCGAGTTAGTCTCTAAGCAAGGCGCTCTTTATCCATGGTTTGACTGTATGCTACTGCTATCACTACAGTGGTTGAAATCCTGTTGCTTAGCATAGTAAGTAGCACTAGAGCAGTGTTTTCCAACCTTTGGGTTTTTTTTTTACTTCAATTCCCAGAAGCCTAAGTCAATTCCCCAAAGCCCTGATCAGCCAAAGCACTGAGTTACGCTTCTGGGAATTGAAGTTTCCAATGTGGGGTGTGTGTCCTACATTGGGAACCACTGCACTAGAGTAAGCCCATCAATTTTGTTGGGATTTGGTGAGGCAAATCCTCCATAATTTCCATTTTGAATGAATTGGGCCAACTGATTTGAATCCATACCAATTAATGGCCCTGCGCTAGTGTTACTTGATACACTTGATAAACATTTTTCTCAGTGATATTATTTTCACTCATTACTACAGGTAGAATGTAATTGGCTTCTTTTTGTATAGGACCCCATGTGTTAGTGCAGAAAGTGTGGTAAGTTAGACACCATTGTGTCACTGAGTAAAGTGAAAGTTCAATCAGAGAAGCAACAAACAGGGCCCTATGCTGTGCTGAGCAGCAAAAGATCCTTGATTTATAGATATAAAAAGAACAGAATCACCATCAACCATCACCAATCCATCAACTCTGATTATCTTATGCAGTTTCAAGGCAGTGCTGCCAATTAAGAAGGAACAGCTATTACTCATAATACCAGAAGATGAAGAAGAATGGCATTGATGGTCATTTTGTTAGACTCTGAAGATAATACTGCTGTTACACATTTCTTAAAATGTGAACAGAATATATTGATGAGCATAGTAATTACTGTATGATACCTAATAATCCAGTAGTGATTATGTTGATTATACCATGTTATGTCCAAGCCCAGCCTATCATACATGGCATATATAATAGTTTCAGAGAGGTGCTACTGATTTTGTTGTTATTTTCTATCATCTTCTGCCATTTGGTTATACTTTTTGTACATACATTAAACCCTGGTTTACGACCTAGGTCAGTTCCGGCAACCTTTATCGTAAACCAGAAAAATCATAAACCAAAGCATGTTTTTCCATGAGAATGCACTCAAAAATAAAATAAAAATGGTCCCTAACCTCCAAAAAATAATACAAAAAATAGAAAAATAATCAAAAAATTCCAAAAAATGCAGAAAACATAGTAAAATGGAATGGAAGACAAAGCTAAACTTCCTACATTTTCCAAAGCTTGGTAAATCCACCACCATCACCACTTTCCTGGGCTCTGAGCCCACGGCCTGGGCTCTCTTGGGTGCTGATTTTTAAAATTAATTTCAAGGCATATTCATCACATTTCCATCAGCACCATCTATTGGCCAGCCCTGGTAATTGCAGGAAAAATCACTGACCACCAGGTGAGGGGGGAAGGGTCCAGCACTTCCTTGTTGCAAGGAGAGCTTCTACTGGAGCAAAAAAGTGATGACAATTTTTAAAAAGTGGAGCTGGAATGCTTCAAACACTTTCCCACCACAGCAGTAAGTGATGAATCGTAACTTCCAGTGGTGGTGGGCGGGTGCTGTTTTAGAGTCTAAAATGGCTCGGGGCTGCCATTTTAGAATCTAAAATGGCACTGGTGGTAAAATTCTTGGTCATAAGGCGAAAAACCATCGTAAAACGGGATGTCATTTTTGCTAGATTTCCCATCGTAAGCAGTGGTAAACGTAGGTCAGGGAACCAGGGTTTTACCACACTTTAGCTTCATCTTGAAAAAGCCTTCCCTCGACCCAACCATAATGGCCAACTTTCAACCGGTATCCAACTTACCCTTTTTGGGTAAAGTGTTGGAAAAGGCAGTGGGATGGTGGTTATAGGAGTTCCTGGATGAAGCCCATTATCTGGACCCTTTTCAGTCAGGATTCAGGCCCGGATATGGGACGGAAACTGCATTGGTCGTGTTGGTGCATGGTCTCTGGAGGGAGCCAGACCCAGTCGGTGTGGCTGGAGGGTGAGATGTCCAGTCCTAGGCTGCTCCAATACGGTGTGCCTCAGGGCTCGGTGCTCTCACCTCTCCTATTTAATATCTACATGAAACTGCTGGGTGAGATCATCTGTTCTCATGGGGTGAGGTACCATCAGTATGCAGATGACACCCAACTGTATATCTCGGCATGTGGGGACCCTAGCGATGCAGTGGAAGCCCTTTCCAGGTGCCTGGAGGCTGTCAAGGCCTGGATCGGGGACAACGGGCTACAACTGAATTCTGGCAAGACTGAGTGGCTGTGGGTTGGGGGTCCCGTGTTGTCTCGGGAACTACCACCTTTGGTTCTGGATGGGGCAGTTCTGCCCCAATCAGAACCGGTACGTAATCTGGGGGTCCTCCTACTGTGGCAGTCATGGCCAGGAGGGCCTTTGCACAACTTCATGTGATTTGCCAGTTACAGCCGTTCCTAGACCGGGACTCCTTGCTCATGGTCACACATGCCTTGGTCACCTCCAGACTTGATTATTGTAATGCACTCTACATGGGCTGCCCTTGGTGACCATTCAGAGGCTTCAGCTGGTCCAGAATGCGGCTGCACGAGTAGTAGTTGGATGCGGGCATTACGCCCGTGCTTCACCGCTGCTGAAGGAGCTGCACTGGCTCCCAGTGTGTCTCCGGGTGCAATTCAAGGTGCTGGTTATTACCTTTAAAGCCCTACATGGTAGTGGACCAGGATACTTAAGAGACCGCATCATCCCAAGGACATCTGCCCGTCCCACTAGAGCGGACCGGAGGGGCTCTCTGGTTGTGCCATTGGCCGGCACAAGAAGGAAGGCTTTCTCGGTGTCTGCTCCAGTCCTCTGGAACCTCCTCCCAACAGAACTATGCCTGCAGATGGAGTTGCTGCCCTTTAGGAAAGGAGTGAAAACCTGGCTGGCAGGTTTGATCTGGGGAGTGGATGGTTCAATTTCCCCAGCCAATTGGTTGGTTTGACCCCAGTATGCCTGTGTTACAATTTCTAGCTTTTAATGTTAAGTTTTTTAAGTTTTTTAAGTTTTTTAATCTTTTAAATGGTTTTATAATTGTTGTAAATCGCCCTGGGACCCTTTGGGGAGGAGGGCGATAAACAAATATAAATAAATAAATAAATCTTAAATATTTGTCCTTCCAAGGAGCAGTCAGGGTTGATTTCCTCCTTGATTGACTTATTTGATCTCTTTGCTGTCCAGGGGACTCTCAAAATCCTACTCCAGCACCACATTGCAAAGGTGTCTATTCTTCTGCGCTCAGCTTTCCTTATGGTCCAGCTCTCACAACCATACATTATTACTAGGAATACAATTGCTTTAACTATGTGGATTTTTGCTGGCAGGGTGATGTCTCTACTTTTAATTATGTTCCTTAGGTTTCCACAGAACAACCACGATGATATTTTGTTTCAATTTAACAAGCACAACACTAAGTATATTTGATTAAATTAGGTCTGCAGGAAACTAATATGAAAAACTTTTCAGTAATACGAGCCTTCACTGGATGTTATCTCCTCCTGACATCTAAAATCAGCATTCTCTTGCTGACTCCAAACATGTTCTAATAATATACACAGTTCACATGAACAAAAATACACAGCTTTGCAATATGATATTTTCACAGTGAAATCTTATCACAACATATGATTTGAAGCAAATCTTCAACAAACATTTGAAAGCCAAAGATAAGCTACTGTACACCACTAGCATCTTTGTGTTTTTGTATTTTCTTTTCTCCTACATACATTGGCAATCTAAAGAATGTGTGATTAATTCCAAAGCTATGTAATAAAGAAAATTAAATGTAGACAGGGCTGTTGTCAAACTAGCAAGAGCATTATGTGTTAGAAGAGTCAACAAGAGCTAAGAATATTTGTAGTTATATATTTCTGATACATTATATATTTCTGTTATATATTTCTGATATGAAGGCTGTAAAGTGTTGTGTACTCTTGAATGGAATCATCGGAAGAAAATGAAGCAAGTGAGAAGGATGGAGACAGGCTGAAGCAGATCATCATCATTAACAATGACTTTAAGTGACAACAGTAATTCCTGCCTAGCAATTGCACCATCTGAACCTAGGACCTACCACATGCAGAGCTTTGGGTTGACCACAACAATTCAACCTTTCTTGGTTGTCTTCATTTTATTTTGGATTCTTCTCCACATTTTATTTTATTTTATTGTTTGTTATTAAAGTGAAGCAATGACTAATCTAGAACTAGTATATTTAATCATCAGTCTTATTACCATAGACTAGGAAAATATGTCACAACATATTAATGTAATTATTCAGTTAATGATGCCACTTATATTCAAAATAATTGGTAAAATCTATTATATTTAAAATGCCTCTATCTGTTTGACCATTTTCAGCAGCTCTGTTTACTATGTTTGGAAGGCATATGGACTTGTATTAGGCATGTTCATCATATTTGGAACAACAATGGACTGGGTCAGGGATATCTGTGTGATTTGGGGCCTATTACAGGGCAGAACAAGGAGCTGCTCTTCATCTCTCCAGTGGAACACCACCACCATGGCTCTTCATATCCCACTTGCAGAGTTAAAAAGGTGGTCAGTGCTTTGGAGGAAAGAGAAAGGTGAAAGTGATGCAATAGTTTCTGCTGATTCTCCAAAGGAGGAGGTGGATGACAGCCGAACTGTTTTCTGTACCCTGCAAAGTGCAAGATGTCTCCTCATCACTGCAATCTGAGCTTGTGACCTGCATTCTAGAATACTGTTCTTTTTCTTTTTTGTCTTGCTCATTTTAGCTTCACTGAAATACTATTACACTATTAGGATTAAGGTTGCCTGTGGATGGACTTTGAATGGCTAGATCACAAAATTAGGACACTATGTAGCCCTCTGAGACCATAACCATTTGCATTTCTGGAGCTCTACTTTTTTAAAAAATGGAGATCCAGATATATCCAATCCAATATCAATTTGTCGTTGCTTATCTATTTAAGCACAAACCAACCAAACTCCAAAATGTTCTAACCTTTGCTTTCTATTTCCATCACTGGCTGAACAGTTTTACCATCGGTTCATCCTATTGTTTTTGGGGTCTGCCTAGTGGTCTTTTGTGGTCCCTTGGTATCCAGCCTCTTAGCCAACAGGTCTTTCTGTTATTCTTTAGGTGGGTGATATGGCCTCCACATCTTCTTTTTACCACATATAGTTCATCGACCACATCACACAGTGGAGTTCTTTGGCGTAATTCCTTATTCTGAACTTATCCCTGATGGTTACTGTGCACAGCCATCTTTCCATTGCTCTTTGGGTTACCACCAGTTTTTCTTCCTCTGATCTTGTTATTGCCCACATTTTGGATGCATACAACATTGTTGGTAACACTGTTGTATTGAATACGTTTTCCCTGATAGTCATCGGCAGACTGTCATCTGTTAGTACTGTTCAGTTTCTAATGAAGGAAATCCAAGCTGCTTTGCGTCTTCTTATCCACTCACCACATGGTACATTATCTGGTTAGATAACTATATCTATACTTATAGTAACAGTAAAGGTGGATAACATAGTTAATAAATATAGATTAAATGCTTTTGGGTACAGAATAGGCTGTGGGACTTCTATACATGCCTTCAACCACATCAAGCCTATACGGCTATCTACGGTATGATATTATTTCCAGTGCTGAAGCCATGACTGATTATGAATTCACTACTAGAGACTGGATTTTTTTTACTACACATATTATAATTCCCCATTTTAGAAGCTCTACTTACCTTTTAATGGCTTTCCAAATACCTTGGTGTAATGAACCAGGGAAAGGGCTTAAATTAGAAGGTTTTGAGGCTTAGCTAGGCTAAGCTTCCTGTTTTTTTAATTTATTTATTTAGATTTATTATCCCACCCCAATCAGGCAAACCCAACCTTAGGCAGCTCACAAAAAAAGAAAAAGTTACACAAATAAGTGCAAACCAAACAATCCCACCATACCCCCACAAACCCAGAAACCAAATCAACTTCAAAAAATAATAATTAAACTATATATTTACAAAAAAAAAAACCCTTAACCTTTTTAACCTTAAAAAGGTTTTTTAAAAGTTTCAAAAGTTAAAAAGATCAGCCACCCAACATGGGACCCCATATTACTGGAGCCCCACACCTGCCCTGCCAGCCAGGTTTTTAGGTCATTCTGAAAGGGCAGTAGCTCTGTCTGTAGGTATAACTCAGTTGGCAGGAGATTCCAAAGGGCCAGGATAGCTCCCGAGATAGCACAGGACCCCTTACCCATAGCCACTCAGTCTTGCTGGGATTCAGTTGTAGCCCGTTATCCCCCATCCGGACCCTGACAGCTTCCTGGCACCTGGATCTACTGCATCAAGAAGGCTCCCAGCTAGCATCAGGGTGGGAACAGGACACGTGAGCACAGATTGGCCTAGCTAAGCCTGAAAGCCGTATAATTTAGGTTTCTTCCAGATGCAGCACATCCAGGTAGTTTCAAAGTGTCTGTAGGGTAGAATGGTGAATTGTGGTGTTTGTAGTTCAGAAAAATCCAACAATTCCATTCCTATTCATTTGCCCATTCCTGTGCAATCTGCATGAATTTACTTTGAAATACATTAAAGGCAATACTAACAGATTTAAATTAAGCAAAAGGTGGACAGTATTAAAAAGTTGGAAGAAGAAATTCATCTTTTTCAAATAAATTTAATATATTTGAAAAGATAATATTTTGAATTTAGTAATAAAAATTTCAAAAAGGTGGCCAGGACTACACAAATCAGAAAAGCTAAGAGTTTGATTGGCGTGGTTAATAATGAGAATGAGAAAAGATGTACATTAACAAAGCAGAAACTGGAAACATTTTATAAATATTTTGATAAGCTGTTTAAGGTGGTAAGATTTTGTTAGGAAGGATAAAACAGAATATAAACAAAATTGGGGGAATAAGATTCAAGAAACATAAAGAAGTAATGCAACAGCCTATAGAGAAGAAGAAATAGAAGATATTGTTAATAATTTGAAAATAGGAAAGACACCTGGGTTAGATGGACTGGAATTGGAGCAGTATAAAACATTTTAAAAACTTTAATACCAAAATTAAAGTATTTGTTTAATGAAATAATGGAAGGAGAAGAGATACCAGCCTTTCAGAAGCATTTATTATACTGATATCTAAACTCAATAAAAAGCCAACAGATTTGAGAGCTTATAGGCCAATCTCTTTAATAAATCAAGATGCAATTTTCCCCTGAATTATTAGCAAAGAGACAGTAACCAAACAAGTGTTAAATGTAATATATGTTATAAAGAAAGAAAAGTAGACCACGGGGTAATAGTATTAGCTATTTTTAAAGCTTTCAATTATGTTGAGGGGCCAACATTAAAAATATTGGTAAGCAAGTTAGGATTTGGTAAATGATTTATGGATGTGGTACATCAGTTGTATTCAGAGAATTCTAAAACTATGATAGTTCTTCTTCTTCTGTGAATGATGGTATAACTGAGGAAATATTCCTAGATTACCGTACAAGTCAAGATTGTTCCATTTCCCCTATATTCTTTGCTTTGTAAATGTGCTTTGGTGGGATAATTTATTAAGAGGTATAGGCTATATGGATAAAGTTATGATTAGTTTATATGTGGATGAAATGTTATTAACAATTAAGTATCCATATAAAGTTATAAAATTAAAATGTATTTAAAAGAATTTGGGCAGAAAATGGGTTTATATGTAAATCGGAGTAAATCAGAGACAATGTTATTCAATTGTAACAAAGCAGAAAAAAGATATTAAAATGTAAACAATTATAAAGTATTTGGGAATAAAAATAACAAAAAATTACAAGATTAACTTTTTGATAAGTAAAACCAAGTTATTAAAGAGAAATTAAATGAATATAGAGGGTTAATTATCATGATCTCGGTTGTAGCCCCCACACTGTGGAACCTCCTCCCGGTAGAACTACGCCTCCAGGCCCAGTTGCTACCATTTAGGAAAGAATTGAAGACGTGGTTGGCAAAATGGGTCTGGGGGCCGAAATTGTCAACAAGCTCCCCTTTCCAGCTCATCTGAGGCTCCCCGCTTCTGTAATTAATTTTTTAATGTTAAGGTTTTGATATTCTACATTTGTTTTTAGATAGTAAATGGTACAGCGGTGGGTGGGTGAGAGTAATATTGCTATGTTTTAAGGGTTTTTAAATTGTTTTATATTGGTTTTAACTTGTGTACACCACCCAGAGTCCATTGGATAGGGCAGTATATAAATCTATTAAATTAATTAAATTAAATTAAATTAAATTAAATTAAGTAATTTATGTATGTATGTATGTATGTATGTATGTATGTATGTATGTGTGTGTGTGTGTGTGTGTGTGTGTATGTATGTATGTGTGTGTGTGTGTGTACAGTTGTACCTCGCTTAAAGAGCATAATGCGTTCCACAGGATTGCTCTTTAAGCGAGTTTGCTCTTTAAGCGAAACACCATTGTAAATGATCAATTGTGGGGAGGATTGCGAACCTCGATTTATTTGTTAAGCGAGTTTTTGGTTGGTTTTATTTGTTAAGCGAAGCAAACATTCAGAGAAAATTCTGCTCTTTAAGCAAGTTACTCTTTAAGCGAAGCACTCTTTATGCGAGGTTTCACTGTATGTATGTATGTATGTATGTATGTATGTATGTATGTATGTATGTATTTGGGGTGCTAACAAATATATACAAAAATACATTAAAATATCTGGCAACACACACAGACACACAGACACACACTAAACACTAACATAAATAGGCAGACAACAATGAACAATGACAACAATAAACTTTAGACAATATGACATGCAAATGCAAGAAACACCTTCCATTACTTGGGTTTATAATGTGTATTGTAATGGCCCAATGGCAAAATGAGCGAAGGAGGAACTCTAATTTCCAATGGTCATGGAGGCAGAAAAGGCCATGCCAGATGGACTGGCTGTGAAGGTGCACCTTGTCCATATCCTCAAGGCTATCGCAGTCCATTGCTGTCCCGGTGTTAAATCCAGCATGTCTCATTTCATATGTGCCTCAGAAGATGGCTCTATGATCACAGTGTGCGAGTCACTTCATGGCAAGCTGTGATCCACCTTAAATAAATTCATGCCAATGGCATTTTTCCTGCTTCGGGGGGGGGGGGGGGAATGCATTCTCGAATATGAGTTGCAGCCACTGCCACTGCTGTATTGTAATTTTATAAATTTGGCCTCAAGGATCCTTCTTGAGGGAAAAATGTGCCTGTGGTGGAATGAATGTGAAACAATGAGGCATTAAACCCTTCTCTAGTGTGGGATACTGGGTGGGCCAGACAGGAAGATTCAACTTTCAAGCATAATTCAGCACAAATAGAAAAACCTTCCAATACATAGCACTGCAAAGCCCAAACTGGAATTCAACAATATAGGGAAATGTGGGACTTAGGAAGCAGGGAACAAAAATGAAGGGATGCAAAAATATACCTAAACAGGAAAGATATCCCAATCTACTATAGAGCAGACCGGAGAGGCTCTCTAGTTGTTCCATCGGCCAGAGAGACACATCTCTCTGGCACTAGAAGGAGGGCCTTCTCTGTGTCCACACCTGCCCTATGGAACCTCCTGCCAATGGAGCTACGTCTCCAGACGGAGCTGCTGCCCTTTAGGAAGAATCTAAAAACACAGGGCAGATATGGGGTGCAGGAGGTATAATGACCCCATCACGCTGGATGATCTGAGGCCCTCTCTCTTCTCTTTTAATTAGTAAGTTGTAGCATTTGGTGTGTTTTTAATCTTTTTTAGATTTTAATTTTACATTTTAACAGTTTTAAGGTTTTTAGGTGGAAGCTTCCACTTCCTAACTCTGGGCTCTACCTGCCCAGAGAAGGATAAGACTAATGTCCTCTGGCCAAGAAGAGGAATGGACTTCAACTGTAGGAGGCGGCAGGCTGATAAATTTGCACTGTCACCTTTACCAGACCTTCATCCAACATCCCCCGGAGAGTTATGTTGTGTATTAATAGTCATGAGGCACTTTTAGTGACTAAAGTTTATTGTGTATGAACATGTAATTTTACATGTGTTGTGAACCGCCCTGAGTCAGTCCTACCAAGTAGGGCGGTACAGAAATCGAAAATGAAATAAATAAATAAATAAACTGAAGTGTTTCAGTGTAAATCAAAAGGAGCAAAAAAGAAGAAAACAGGTAGATAGGGAAGAAGTCCTCCTCTCTACTTCAGGAGAGGGGGGGAATGATCCAACAGGTGATCATAACACTGGAGTCCTGTGCAACCTGTTTCCTAGTGAAATGAAGTGGAAGAATCAGTAAACTGTAGATAACTGCATTCTCCCTTTTTTATTCCAATTAGGTGGCCAAGCCCCCTTATTACACAGATGTTCCAAGGAACTAGGAATAAACAAAGGCAAGAAACATTCTAAAATGCTGCACATTTTGTTTTGTTTTCTTTCTCTTCATTGTCACTACCTTTTCTTGCTCAAGTTAGCTGTTGACTCTTTCCCCTCCCAAACCGATTCCTACCTTCAGGTCTTCAGGAATTTTAGTACATGGGTAAAATTCCAGCTACATTCAAAGTCAGTGGGAGTCTTGCTTCAAATTTGTAATCTTCAATTAGTTTGATTTTAGGAAACCTAGTCAGACATCGACATAGATTAGTCTGATCTTAAATGAACTAGCTGAACTAATCAAACTAATTGAAGTAGAAGTTTTAGTTAGTTTAAAATGCAAACTAAGTACATAAATCAAATATGAAGCTTCTATAGTCCTCAAAGGGTATGAATTATTATTTGGACATTTCAGCTCAACCATATTCATCCATTAATTTTTGCACATGATCGTGGCATTCTAGAGCTTTGGGGTCTTTGTCAGGTAAGCAAATATAGTATTGAGAAACACAGATTGTACCAACTATTATTTATACCACGGGTTCCCAACCTGAGACTTGCGGGCCTGATCTGGCTTGCAGAGCCATTTCATGTCCCCCCCTCTCCAAGGGCATTCAAGAAACAAAATGTCCCCCCCTTTGAAACTGTTGGGACAAAATGGCTGTCTTGCCCTCAAAGCTGACTGAAAGAGCATGACCCGGCCCATAGCTTGAAAAGGTTAGGAACCCCTGATTTACACTATAAGGTCAACCTAGAGAAGCAATAAGCTCAGACTTTTCTGAATCCAACATGTATACAGGTACAGTACTTTGAAATTACAAGTATAATGGGAACCTCCAATTTAATATGCAGTTGAGCTCATTGGAATAGCAATAGCAATTAAACTTATATACCGCCCCATAGCATTTTGTGCACTCTGTGGGCAATTCACAATTAATTAGCATTTTGCCCCCAACATGCTGGGTACTCATTTCACCAACCTTAGAAGGATGGAAGGCTGAATCAACCTTGTACCTGGTCAGGATCGAACTCACAGTGTTCTGGCTGCAGTACAGCAATTTAACCACTGTGCCACCAGAGCTCTGGAATAAGTGAAAAAGTGATGTAAGCACCTTGATTCAAATAATAATGAAGTTAAAATACTGATTTAAATACAGTAACCATAAAAAGGTCATATGGTCATTCCAAAATATAAGAGGATTTGTGACATATCTCACTACTCTCCTGACATTTCTATTTTGTTCCTTCTTTTTTTATATATAATGGGAAAGTGATTTTTTTTCATTAAGGTTTGATAGCAGCACCTAGATCTTGTTCCTACCTTTTCCTCTCTAAAGGTTAGAGTCAACTTTTGGTGACAATAACACATGTGAATGGATTAATCTGTCAAATTAATTTCCCCACTCCCCTCACATCTCAAGTTCTATTCATTGTACTGATGAGGAAATCAATGTGCCATCAAAAATCAACCAAAAATTCTCAACCATCCTTGCTATCCAAATGCAATAAGTATGTCTTTTTCCTGTATTGCTGTGCTGTGCCTGTCCAATCAAGGTGTCTGTCAAAAAGAAGAGGAAGGTGACCAAGAAGGTGAAAATGGCTACTCTAATTCTGCACTGCAAACATGTTTGAATAAATGGGAATCTAAGCTTGACTGATAAGATTTAAGTTTTTCAAGTTCTCTGCCTGGAAAAATCTGTCAGTCTTCCTTTCTTCCACATTCACTTAACAAAAATTCCAAGTTCCTTCTATCAAATTTATGAAGAAATGTGTGAATATTGGAAAGTTTTTATCAGAATGTCCCAGCTCCTGCCAACCTAGCAGTTTGAAAGCAAGAAATTGCAAGTAGATAAATAGAGACCACTTTGGTGGGATGGTAACAGCGTTCTGTGTGTTCTGGTGTCTAGTCATGCCTGCCATATGACCACGGAAACATCTGCAGAAGCAGACAGCACTGGCTTTTCAGCTTTGAAACAGAGATGAGCACTGACCCCTAGAGTCGGATATGACTGGCTTTTGAGCAAGGGAAACCTTTACCTTTACCTTTTAAATCAAAGAAATGTAAAGCTCATCCTTAATAGCAGCACCATTGAGACACTTGGAGATAAACTTATTAATTTTTATATCTAAATAAAGTCAGGATGTTTGATTGGTGATAATGGAGGTAATATAAAAACATGGCCAGAAAGAGAAGGTCAGTCCAATAACAGCTTTTCCAATGTGCTTTTCCACATAGTGGATATAACACGGAAAACAGCTGAATATCTGGATAGGATATATCAACTATTTTTTAAAATTTATGAAAATTGATAAATCTCCTATATTTGGAGATTTCAGTATGGTAGAATACCAATAACTAAACACACACTATAAATAAGGGGTTCTCAACCTGTGGCCAGTGGGCCAGATGTGGCCCACAGCACCATTTCTTGTAGCCCCACCACCACTTCCTCCACAACAAGAAGTGTCATGTGGTGGAGAGAGGGCAAAATGACCATCAAGTCACTGAAGCTGTCTGAGGGAGCGTGACCCCAGCTTTAAAAGGTTGAGAACTCCTGTTACAAAGCAATACATTAAGTCATGATAAAACATTTGTATTATCCATAAAAAGAGTCAAAGCAATGGTATTCCCAGTAGTAATGTATGGTGGTGAGAGCTGGACCATAAGGAAGGCTGAGTACAGAAGAATAGATACCGTTGAACTGTGGTGCTGGAGGAGGCTTTTGAGAGTCCCCTGGATTGCAAGGAGATCAAATCAGTCCATCCTGAAGGAAATCAACCCTGACTGCTTATTGGAAGGACATACTTTGGCCACCAAATGAGAAGAAATGAGGTGGCTTGATAGCATTGTCGACGCAACAGATGTAGATCTGTATGGGCTGCAGAGGGTGGCTGAGGACAGAGGACCCTGGCGTACAATGGTTCATGGGGTCACAAAAGGTTGGACTCAACTGTGTGACTGAACAATGACAACAAAAAATAAAAGAGTTCATAAACCACACAGAATTTTAAAAATACTGGCAAGTCTCCAGCATGAGTCTAAAATTAAGACTGGGGTCATGTAAGATATTAGGAAGGTTATTCCAAATGGCATGTGAAGGTCTGTAGGGTATCAGGACCAGCATTAGGTCCTCTCCAGAAGACCTCAAGAACCAAATGTGACAACGAGAAAGAAGTCAGTGTCTCAGATCTCAAATTACCTCATATTTTGATGTAATCAACACTGAGGCAAGTAGATTCATCACATTCCAGTGTTTCATTTGGTTTACAATGGAATATAATCATTCACACAATTTGAAGAGAAAATTAATTGTGGAATTTATTTCACCTTGTCCTTATGCGACTGAAACAATGTGCTGATCAGCCCTGGAATCAGCCCTGGGACACATGTAGCAAGTTCTTACATTCCCTCCCAACCCAGAAATGAAGAGGCAAAACACAAATAAGTTGAGTATAAACTGGGGTCACAGCTATATTTAATCGAAATCCCCTGACCTATGGTGTGGCTTGGCAGTGCAACACTGGTACTAGAACAGGAAAACTCATCATCATCTCTCTAGACTGGACTGTGGAATCCCTTGCCCCTGTACAGTGATTATTCTTGCCAGCTGATCCCCAGGCAAGCTGAATTGGGAAGACTCACTGAAGCATTTTCAAGTCCGTTCCCTAGAACAGATGCTGGTCATATCACAGTGCTGTCCCATGGTGTGTACCGAATGCCCAATGAATCCCATGAATCATGTCAGACATACAGTATTCACAGTGATGGGCAGCAGCAGGTTCGCATCAGTTCGCCAGAACCGGCAGTAGCTTCCCCCAGTGTCCCGGAGAACCGGTAGTAGCTTTTGGGGGGAGCCACCTCGAAGGCTTACCTTTTTGCCAGTTCCCCCACTGTGCATGTGCACCAAGCGCTTGGTGCACATGCACACTTACAGCACTTGGGACGCTTACAGCGCTTGGCGTGCCTACAGCGCTTGGCATGCGTTCATGCCTATAGCACATGGCACACCTACAGCACTTGGCGTGCATGTGCACCTACAGCACTTGGCGTGCCTACAGCGGTTGGCACACATTTGTGCCTATAGCGCTTGGCATGCCTACAGCGCTCGGCGTGCATTCATGCCTACAGCGTTCTGCCTGCTGAGCCAAGCAGCCATTTGCTACTTGGAGTGTGCCAGTGCAGAGCATTGGGCAGCTACACAGAGCCACGGAGGAACCAGTGGCTGCTCCTGAGGCCCTTGGCAGCCTCCTTGCTGTCCTCCCAAGCAGGGAGGAGGAAGAGCAACTGCTAGCCTGAAGCTCCCTACAGCCTACTCCCCAGGGTAAGTGACTCGCCTTTGGGTGTGGGGTGGGTGGGTATATTTTAATGTGTATTTAATGTGTATTTATTTTAATGTGTATTTTATGTGTTTTTATGTGTATTTTTATGTATTTTTATGTCTATTTAATGTGTATTTTATGTGTACTTATTTTTATAGGGTTTTTTTTACTTTGGCTCCGCCCATGACATCATGATGTTGGCTCCGCCCATGATGTCATGATGTTGGCTCTGCCCATGACATTGGCTCCACCCACAGTGTTGTAGTAAAATTTTTGGCTGCCCACCACTGAGTATTCACCTTGTCCAAGGACACCCTGGAGATTCACCTCTGCCACTCTAACCCAGCATTACCCGCCACCTAATTGTGACCTAATTAAACAGATGGCCATAATAGCCCCTAATGCTCCACAGAACCAGAGTGGGATAGGCAAAAAATGACCCAGGATCTTTTCTTCCATTCTGTCAATCAGGAAACCAGCCCCAAAAACTCCTATCCAGTTCCAGAAGGTGACCTCTAAGCACTGTAGCCTGCAGAGTGGGTGGACGAAAAGAGGCCGAGACTTAGGCAGGGGCAGCTTATAAAGCCCCATTGCACCACCGTCACACCACACAACGTCAAAATGTCACTTGTTTACTAGCCTCTTCCATTATGGGCAAAGGAGGGACACCCCCATTACCGCTGCCTCCATGATGCTGGATGGCTGGATACCAGGAGGGTGCATTCTCATGAATTTCCCTTATTTCACATTGCTGTAGCTCCAAAAGAGATTTTCTTCACAATTTAGCCTAGATGACATATTCTACTTGCATTCCTATTTTGCTTTCCTC
Source organism: Furcifer pardalis (assembly GCA_030440675.1). Lineage (NCBI taxonomy): Eukaryota > Metazoa > Chordata > Lepidosauria > Squamata > Chamaeleonidae > Furcifer > Furcifer pardalis. Next base: position 39,956,591 of record CP126896.1, read on the forward strand.
CATTAGCTATTGCTCTTTAGGTCTTTGTTCCACCTAGACTATTGTTTCCCAACCTTTGTTTTTTGGACTTCAATTCCCAGAAGCCTAAGTCAATTCCCAAAAGCACTGATCAGCCAATGGACTGACTTAGGCTTCTGGGAATTGAAGACCCTCTGTGGGGCACATGCCCCACATTGGAAATCACTGACTTAAAGAGACTGCAAGTTACTGAGAGGAGTCAGTAGGTTGATCCAGAATGGTATTTCCTAGAGATAACTTATCCTCTCACTTCAGGGGCGTAGCTACCGCCGTATCTACCGTATCAATTATACGGGGGGCCCCCAACATGCATAAGCAAAAATTAATAAAAACTTCCCAATTTTTTTTTATTTCACAAATGACAAAAGTCAAAAAAAGGAATTTCTTTTTTCCCCGTGTAAAGCGTGCATTCAAAAGTTGGCAACACCCTCATCGGTTATCGCGGGCTGCGTGATTTCCCCGTTTAAGTCATCTACTTCAACGGGGGAATCCCACAATAATCGATGTACAGATAGATAATTATGATGAATAAATATTTCTTTTAATTTTATACAATTTTTTTTTCTTTTGTGAGAAATCTTTACCCTTCCTAAGGGCCCCCAAACAAATTTTTGTACGGGGCCCCGCCAAGGCACGCTACGCTTCTGTCTCACTTCATTATCACCCATCACATTTTTCTCATGCTGTGACCTGTGTAGTTGTTAGATTACTGGGCTAGAATGCTAAAGACTTGGGTTCAAATTCTGACATAGCCATGAAGCTCTTAGAAAGATCTTAGATCAGTCACTCTCTCTCATTATAATCTACTGATGTTGTTTGTTTGCTTGCTCGCTCGCTCGCTTGCTTCTTTTCTTGTTTATTTAGTTTATCAGTTGCTCTACCCAAAATTGATCTGATGGTAACCTGCTAGTTAAATTCCAAAATCCAAAAATGATCCTTCCTCAGAAAATGAAGCCAAACCACATATAAACCCAGAAAGCAGCCGTGGTAACAAAATTGACAACTTTAAGACAGAGGACAAACTGAAAAAATAACAATCTCAGTAGTGAAAGGTCTTAAAATAACAACTCCACGGAGCTAACACTACCTTAAAATATGGTTGGGCTGCAGAGTTATACTTCATTTTAAAAACCTAAGAGAATACAAAGATATTTTCTTGGCACTGAAACTATATTAATTTAAGTGCCAAGCAGACCCCACAATGATGGGATGTAACAAGTTCTCACCAGTTCACCAGAACCGGTAGTAACTTTCCCCAGTGTCCCAGAGAACCTGTAGCAGCTTTTGGGAGGAACCACCTTTGGGGATTACCTTTTCACTGGTTCCCCCACTGAGCATGTGCACCAAGCACTTGGTGTGCATGCATGTCTACAGTGCTTGGCGCATATGCACAGCCTCCTTGCTGTCCTTGTGTTGTGGGTGGGTTGAGGGGTGTGTGTATGTGTGTGCTTATTTTTATTTTATTTTATTATTTATTATTTTTTGGCTCCGCCCACAATGTCATGACGTCATGATGTTGGCTCCTCTCACACTGATGACATCACGGTGGGGTAGTAAAAAATTTGACATCCCACCACTGAGCCCCCAGTACTGGTGGCCTACTCCTGAAAGTGCCCTATCTAAAGTAACCACTTTCTGTACCTCAGCATGCGATTGTGAGAGGAAAAGAACCACCTCAGAGGCACAGAATATTATAGTATGTAAACAAGCACAAGTTTCTGCTCTCTAAGCAATTGTCATAGCCATCAGCTTCCAAAGGAATACAATTAGAGCCTTCATTGGCTTCTATGCCGCAGTGCTCCTAATACTAGTCATTAAAAATGGCTTCAAATGGAATGAATGCAATTGGGAAGAATTTCCATTCACTTCGAGGCCTTGAGGATTTACAATGTCCAGGCTCTTTCTCTCTCTATGTGATTCATCTGTTAGTTAGAGTTTCAAGGTGTAGTGCATCTCCCTGGGAACAAGCTTCACAACTTATTATCCTAAATAGTTAGTCACTTGGTTCCATTAGCTATAGCTACAGAAAGAATGTTTTGCTTGCTTGGAAATAATTGTGCTGAATATTCACCATTTTCTTGGAGGGTTAATTGGGGAAAATGAAATAGTGTTTTGTGTAAGAGCAGTTATTAAACTGAGAGTATGTTGCAGTTAGAGTCTCATTTTGGATCAGCAAAATGATACTTTGTGCAATCGTCGCTCTCAGCAGTGGGGTTTTGTCCTTTAATGACCTAGCTTTAAAAGGACAGGGGGAAAGTGTTTAACAGACTGTGGTGAACTTTCCCATAGCATACTTCTGCACTTAATCTTGGCCCAAGCCAGTCATGACTGCAAATGAGCCTCTAAGTCCAACAAACAGCAACTCCTTCAGGCAATGGCTTTTGATTGTTCTGCTCATGAGAGACTTTGGCCTATATGAAGAAAGAAACTTTAAATGTCCCCTGACCCTACTAAGCAGGTTCTTACTCTGGGTCATGAATGAAATACTTTGGCAATGCAATGTGATAAATGCTGAGAAGGACAAAATGGCAGATAAACATCAGACCACACTTCTTGGCTCAGCACTATGAAGTGGTACCAAGGACAAAAAGCAGCTAAAGTTAATTGAGGCTGGAGATCAAAATGAAACCCATTGCTAACAAAGAATGTGCATATGGGATCTGCATCGTAGATAAATCTATACAGTATTCCTTTCTCAGCAGAGTAAGAGCTGAGTATATAAATATATTCCTGCACTTCACTTAGTGTGCCACAGCTGGTTGTCTTATTCTTTTCTGACTTGCTTCCAGGTGTGTGGATGCTTTGTCCTGTGAAACACTGGATTTAAATTGATATCTCCAGAAATAAGAGTTCCCTTTGTGACATTTGAGTTTCTTTACACATCCGAGACATTGCTAGAAATCACTGTGGGGCAGTAAGGTACATTAATGTATGAATTTCTCTTAATCTGATCTTTTTCTTTGGCTTTATTAAGACCAACCTAGATGAAAAAATGAAATAAAAAAGGCAGCTAATTCTTGGGAGACAAGCTATGTGGAAATGTAGGGAACATAATTAAAAGTAGAGACATCACCTTTCAAACAAAAGTCTGCCTAGTCAAAGCAATTGTATTTCCAGTAGCAATGTATGGTTGTGAGAGCTGGACCATAAGGAAAGCTGAGCACAGAAGAATAGACGCCTTTGAAATGTAGTGTTGGAGGAGAATTTTGAGAGTACTCTGGACAGCAAAGAGAACAAATAGGTCGATCTTAAAAGAAATCAACCCCGACTGCTCCTTGGAAGGTTAAATACTGAAGATGAAGCTAAAGTACTTTGGACATCAAATGAGAAGAGAGGACTCACTTGAGAGAGCCTTGATGCTGGGAAAGTTTGAGGGCAAAAGAAGGGGGCGGCTGAGAAAGAGATGGCTAGATGATATTGTCGATGCAATAGGCACAGAGCTGGGCAGGTTGAGGAGGATGGTGGAAGATAGGGCTGCCTGGCATGCAATGGTCCATGGGCTCGCAAATGGTCAGACTCAACTATGTGACTGAACAACAACAAGATGAGAGCTACCTGGTATCTTCTGTGCAATACACAATCAGGAATGTGAGTGTGTCTGTAGGAAATGAAGGTACCTACCTCTGCCTTCCTTTCCAAAGGTCCCCAGGAATGGATGTTGCAGAGCAAGCTAAGCAAACTACACTACTTAAGCACTACATAGACCTAGCCTTCTGTAGGTAGGCTGGGAAATAGCATTCATGGAAGTACACTACATATTACCCAGAATCTGTGTAATGGAATAAATGAAATAATATACTTATGTTCTTGATACAAATTGTATTATTTATCTATTGATTGATTAGATACATGATAAAGAAATTAGTATATATGGAAAGCTAAAACTACACTCTGGATAAATGCATACTAATTATGTCCTGCCTTCATTAGTATTCACTCACAACAATTTGTGCTAAGATAACCTAAGCAGCCTCCTGAGAGAATAAGCAAGCCTGGGCTGTTTTTACATTCTACTATCAGAGAGCTCTATTCATATTTGTGTTTCAAAAAAAAAATTGGGGAAAGAAGCAAAAAACCACAGACCACAAACCATAGGGTACTTTTAGTTAATTTAGCCTCTTCTTCTGCCTGGCAACAACACCAGATATGATTTCTGTGGCTGCTTCGAAGAAGTATGTATGCCACTCAACATTTATCACTCAGTAAATTTTGGGTGAATGTGAGAACTGTGAGTTGATATAAGGTGTTGTGAAGTGACAGGTAAAGTCTTTATGTGATGATGGCTGTTTTACTTTTGAGAATCATCTGTTGCAGTCATTGAGTGATGAACATGCAAATGAAAACTCACTCTTAAATTGCCAGAAATCAGAACTGAACATTCAAAAGAATATCCCCTTATTGTGCATTTCATTGGTACCACTCCATTCTGGCATGGAGTACTGAGCAAAATAAAAAAAGTATTCTCAGCTAAGTGAATTAATAAGGTTCTTTTTGTATTATCCAGTTTTCAATTAGAAGGTTTTTTTTAACCTGCCTCATTTTGTGCATTCTAGTGCTTTCTTTCTCTGGTATAAAACCTCACCTGGATCATTTGTGCATTAAACAATGACCCTTCTGAGACAGGCCTAACACCTCTGTCAATAAGATTATTTAATCACTGGTTATGTGAGCAAGAGTAATTACATTTACGCAATTTCAAGAGAATGAAAAATATACAAATGTGAAAAAAGGATATATCCCTCTATCTTGTTCACCTTTTAAATGTGGGGTGGAGGTGGGGAATACTTATCCATTTTATTAGTACTGAAAATTGCAACTGTATAGACTAGCCTCCTTGATATTGATTGATCTTAATATAAATGAAATGCACCTGAAGTACTTCTATATCACTGGTTCTCTAGTGCTCTTCTGTTCATCCACACTTCAACACTATACCTATCTAACCAGAAGTAAATCCTACTTTTTAATACATATGTGTTAAAAGTATTACAAACTCAGTGTGTTGCATTATATGCAATGTGACTTGTGCTTGATTACATTTGAAAGAGATTATCATCAATTTGGTTTTGTTTTGAAGGGTAGAGGCTCCCAGTGTCAATGCTCAGAATGTGCCTGGAGATGTCCTGCTGCCTCAGTTATAAAGATCATAGCAAGGGTAAGGCGTCCAACACCTTACAAAACTGAATCCGGGATAGTGGGGCGGGGCCAACGTCATGACGTCATGGGCGGGGCCAACGTCACGACATCATGGGCGGGGCCAAAAAATAAAGGAGCAAAAAATGGCTCCAATAAACTGTGCATGCGCAGAAACTCAATCTGATGCATTGCGCATGCATCAGATTGAGTTTCTGCGCATGCACAGTTTATTGGAAAATAAGCCATGTGCCGATTTTCGGGGGGCTCTAAAAATATAAGCCACCCCCCGAAAATAAGCCATCAGGCCATTTTTGGCCATTTTGGGGGGGAAAAAAGAATATAAGCCATGGCTTATAATAGGCTATTATAAGCCATGGCTTATATTCTCCCCCCCCCCAATGGCCAAAAATGGCCTGATGGCTTATTTTCGGGGGGTGGCTTATATTTCTATATACTCAGTATATAGAAATATAAGCCACCCCCCGAAAATAAGCAGGCAGCCTGCTCGGACACAGAGAATACACCCCCCAACTCTGCTTACCTTGAAGCTCTGCTTATTTTCTCTCCCGACTAACAGCTGATCAGACTCAGAGGCTTTTTTAAAAACTCCAGTAGGGAAACAAGGAAGGGGGAAAATTTCAGCGATGTGATTGGCTCTCTATGTCAGCTGACATAGAGATCCAATCACATAGCTGAATAGGTGTTTCCCCTATTCAGCGATGTGATTGGCTCTCTATGTCAGCTGACATAGAGATCCAATCACATCGCTGAATAGGTGTTTCCCCTATTCAGCGATGTGATTGGATCTCTATGTCAGCTGACATAGAGAGCCAATCACATCGCTGAATTTTTGGAGCCATTTTTTGCTCCTTTTTTTTTTTTAAATGCCTGCTGCCGAAGAGAAATCGGGACAGCCGGGACGTCATGGGGGAATTCCGTGACCATTTTCCTAAAAATGGTAACTCGGGATTCCCCCTCTCAAATCGGGACTGTCCCTGAGAATCCGTGACGGTTGGCCTCTATAAGCAAGGGGCATTACATTTAAGTGCTGGAAGAGAGAATTCATTCCTTACTGGAAGCCATACCTTCAGTGATCTACATAATCAAAGAGCCTGGCTTAAGGAATGGACATGGATTCGACCTGTCTTTCTTCCTCAACATTTGTTGCTAGCCACTTTATATTCTGTCTTTTATCTCCAAACATTGTCCATATTTTGTCTCCCAGCAAGATGCTGTGTGAAGACAAGTATCTGTGTGAGCATATTTTCCCTCACACACTCTCCATGCCTTTCTATGCTTTTGGAGCATATGGAAGAAGAAAGACCAATAAATCCAGGCATGGGACATGAATTAGAATTTCATCAATACTTCTGTCTGGTTTAGAATGACTAGAGGGGTCATTTAATAAAAGAAACTACACTGTACTTTAGAGAGGGCAAATGCTATGAATGGGGGGTGGGTGACAGAAACAGGAACACTAAATAATTAACTTGTTAATGTTTCACAGGATCTTTTAAGGATTCAGCTGAGGTTTCAATTCTGACTTTGGCGACCCTTTCCAAGGCCTACTAGCTAGCCAACCTGTGTGGCTTGGGCAGGCTGCACAGTCCCAAGGTGCCCTCAGAAGTAGGGAAGGGTAAAACACTAACATTTTCCAGGCATTTATGTCCTTCATAGATAACAACAGGGTTAAAACACTAGGCAACAATCCTTAAAAGCCACCTTATTTTCATCAGAGTGAAAGTCTGTGACAATCTCATTTTATCAGATACACTAGAGCAGTTTTCCCAATGTTGGGTCCGTCCATGCTCCATCACTGGTGACTCCAATTCCTAGAAGCCAAAGTCAGTACATTGGCTGATCAGTGCTTTGGGTAATTGACTTAGGTTTCTGGGAATTGAATTCCAAAAACATAGGTTGGGAAACACTGCACTAGGGATTCCAAAAGGAAAAACCATAGTATTACACCAAATTATGGGAACTTTGAAGCATGTGCAATTTCTTATCAGAAAATGTATCTTCATTATAGGATGAAAAACACATCATTGCACACAAAGGTCTCAATGGAAATGCCATTTTCATGACCTATGGGCAAGTTGCTGAAGGAAATCTAAGAAAGTTGTGAGGAAAAAATACAACTGAGAGGCTTAAACAGCAGTTCTGACAAAGCGCTCGAAACCCACTGAAAACATTTAAAATGTACACAGCTGGAAAAGTGCTTGCGCTCACTACACAGGTTGCCTTTACCCCCAGTAGCCACAGTGCGCAACTGAACTCCCAACCTCTAACTCTGCACCCAGATACCTGAACCAGTGAGCTATCCCCATATTTTTATACAATGACCATTGTGATGGAACAGCTTGTCTGACGGAGAAGTGGACATTCGCACAGCCTGCTGGCACCTCACGAAGGGACCTTTAAAATAGAAACACACACTTTTTTATGGGAAGAACAAGTATGTACAGGTTTGCTGCAGAAATGATTGTACATAATGCCTGTTCTCTTAATGCAGCTCTTTTTAGTAGGCTTTTATTGTGTTTATTGAAAGCTGGCCAGACTGTGAGAGAGGGACTATTAGCTTGGGACAGTGCCAGATCAGCCATATAGAAGGAGTAGCAAATGCTATGGGCCCCACATCTCTGCCCCACCCCCACCCCCGGTCCCTGCACTTGGTTAGAATGAAAATCCAAATTTAAATATTCTGTGCTTTCACACGGATATTGAAAAAAAGGTTCACCTGGAGAGACTCACCTATGCCTCATTGGAGCATTCAGTGTGCACCAAAGAGTAAAGATGCACATGCAGGCAGAGCTGTCTTTGTCTGAGCCCGCATCTTATGCGCTACTCCATAGAAGCATGAATTTGTGTTGAGTAGCAGAGTTGATTGACATGTGGGCTGTGTTTTGTTTTATAGGTTTTTGCTTAATTGTTGGCCTGGAGTTATTTCTTACAATTCTTATGTGGTGTTTTTTATTTGCTTGCTGCTGTTTACTGATACAACAGTTGAGAAGAAGACAGTGCAATATAATTTCTCTCACATTAGGTTTTTTTTTTTACTAATTTGTGCACCTACAGCACTTGGTGCGCATGCGTGGCCTCCTTGCCGTCCTCCCAAGTAGGGAGGAGGAAGAGAAGCTGCTAGCCTGAAGCTCCCTATAGCCTGCTCCCCAGGGTAAGTGATTCACCTTTGGGTGTGGGGTGGATGGGTGTATTTTAATGTGTATTTATTTTTAATGTGTATTTTATTTGTTTTGTGTATTTAATTTGTATTTTCATGTGTTTTTATGTCTATTTAATGTGTATTTATTTTAATGTGCATTTTATGTGTTTTATGTGTATTTTTATGTCTATTTAATTTGTATTTTTACGTGTACTTATTTTTATGGGTTTTTTAAAGTAGGCTCCATCCACATAGGCTCCGCCTATGATGTCATGATGTTGGCTCCGCCCACAATGTTGGCTCCACCCACAGTATAGTAGTAAAAAATTTGGCTGCCCACTACTGTTTTATAGGTATGCTAAATTATAATTTAAACAAGGGACTCTTGACACGATTTGCTACAGGCCTCACACTGGCTTAATCTGGTACTGGCTTGGAATACAGTGTGTGTGTAGATCAGGGGTTCTCAACCTTTTCAAGTCAGGGGCCAGGTCATACTCCCTCAAACAGTAAGTGAGTCTGTGGCCAATTCCAGTGGTTCAGGCAGCAGCAGCTGGAACGAGGGTGGAAGCCAGACTATTTGGCACCATGGGCTGGATTCGGGGCATGGGCCATAGGTTGAGAACCCATGGAGTAGATAGATAGATAGATAGATAGATAGATAGATAGATAGATAGATAGATAGATAGATAGATAGATAGATAGATAGATTGTGGAAAGTTCTCTCTACCATTGTATCCTTCACCTTGTCTTTATCTTCAGAAAATGAAGATCTGCCCATAGCATTAAGGCACTTGCTGCATAAAGGAAAAGAGGCTACTATTCTCTTCACTGCCACCACCTCCATCATCATTCAAAAGGCTGTATCAATGCCAGCTTGTCATAGCAATTTGTCACTCATTTTTTGTGCCCATATATCAGTGACGTCTCCTTCCTCCAGGCACCTGCTGCAGGCAATGCGCTGCAGCCTGGAGAACAAAAAGCATCTCCTACAGAATAGGTGGAGAGTACAATTACAAAAGATACAGCTAATGGCTAAGAAAGACCGTTTCCCTAAACTCCATCTGGCATCCTCACAGAACAGTGGCTGGCTATTGTAAAACGAGGGGAAAATAAATAAATCGAAAGATACATTCAGTGATTTGCAGTTGGATAATTGTTGTGTCCTCCACTGAAATGCATGCTAGTAGGGAGAGTTAAGGACTTTCTCTTGGTTACAACACACACACACACACACACACACACCCTTATTCTTTTCCAGGTGCATTAAAACAAGTCTTAGCAGAAAGGAAGGAGAAACATTTAGACTTTCAGATGTGACTCCTCAGGCCCTGTTAGTTGTAATGCTTGGAAACTAACTGTGTTTTGTATGCTTGTTGATTGGTTGTCATCTGCCCTGAGTCGCTTGTGTGAGTAGGGTGGAATATACATTCAATAAAATAAAATAAATAAATAAATTCAATTAAATAAAATAAACATATGAAGACATAAACTGGATCAGATGGAGAGCCTGTCTGCCCTGGAATTTTATTCACAGAGTAGCCAAATAGATGCCTGTGAGAAATCAACAGGTAGGAATCAAAGGAAATAGCATCTCCTTGTACATCTCTCCCTAGGGACTGTTGAGGGGCACACTGCCTCTAAAATTGCAGGTACCAGCCATCATAAGTACCTGCTTTGGCAGCCTTAGGTAAAGGTCGCCTTTCCTCGAAAGCCAGTTGTATCCGACTCTAGGGTTCAGTGTGTGACTGGGAACCCAGAAAAATCAGGGTTCCTGGTGATGTGTGGAGTATAGTGTAGAAGACACTGCCTTTTTCAGATTTTTGTTCTATACGTGTGGAGAGTAACAACTGAGGCAAAAGTCTAGCATTTTTCCTTACCCAAACATTCAGATCTATCCTGTTTTGAATGTCTTGTATGTCTTCTGGGTATGCCAGTTTTATGTTCAGTGTAGGATCTACACTCTGTTGCAACGCAAATAGATGTAAGAAAAGTAAAGTGAACATATCAGATATCTGTTTCTGTTCAGAAATCCTCAGCTTTCTCCTCCCCCTCTTTCAATTTCTGCTTCTATTACTATTACTATTACTATTACTATTACTATTACTATTGATAAGACAACAGCTGCTTTTCTTTTTGGCTTCTGTTAATCATCCTCTCTCTGGGTCATAAGCCTCTGGCTGATGCTCCCATGGAAACCTTTCAAATTAGTGGAGGTTGTTGTTTCATACATAGCTTTGCTTTCTGATAATCATCACAAAAAATACATTTGCTACCCCAATGATCACAGGGGCATACAAGCATGGAGGTGCACACACTATGGAGACTCATCCAGAGTACATTAGTCTGGACCATTTTCACTAGTTAAAAAAGAAAAGAAAATTAGCTTGCAGGGAGATCCATTAGCAATAACAAAAGCAAATCCAAAGCAATAGTTAAAAGCGAGGTGGGGGGGGTGCATGGGTGGGAAGGGAATGTAACATATTTCATCTTATCTCCTCTCCTTTCAATCCTGATGCTTCAGGGCATAAGCTGATTGCCAGCTGAGGCAGTGAAAAAAATTCCCCATTGTATAGTAGTACATAATTAGATGAATTGTGGGGGTTGTAGGATTTGTCTGAAATAGCCAGCATTAGCCACAGTCACAGACAGGAGGAGGACACTGGATTAGATGCATCATTAGTCTGGCCTGGCTGTGTACTCAGTGGCAGAGATTCTGAATAACAAGGTACCACTGGAGTGGGGGCATGTATGTGTAATTAACAAGGCTCTGTCTGTCAAGATGGCTTTACCCTAGCTAAGAAAATAAGGAAATTATATATATAATATTTTGGATATATACACGGAGGGTGCCAAAATGTATATACACATTTTAAGAGATGTTATCTATGCACAAGCAGTCGCTCGCTATAATCAGAAGTGTCTCCACACTAAAGGAAAAGACTTTCAGCACCTCTTGTAGCTGCAGAAGTAAATGTGGCTTATATTCATTTTTTGTTATTAGTTATAATAAGCAGCTCCCCCGGTGGCTTAGTGGTTATGACGCTGAGCTTGGGGACTGGAAGGTCAGGGACATGGACTAGAAGGTCAGAGACATGAACTTGGGGACATGAAAAGAGCTTCGTTCGAGCATCCCCTGAGTGGAGTTTCTCCAGCAAAAATCCTTTCAACCCAGAGTAATCTCTGAGATGAAATCATTTCATTTCATTTCATTTCAAATTGATACCGCGCCTTGCTCAGGCAAACCTGATTCTAGGCGGCTTACATAGTATAAAAAATAACATCACAAATTCCACATTATCATAATCACAATCATCACAGTATCAGAAAAATAAATATATATATAAATATATACATAACAAAAAATAAATATATACATATCAATAACACAGTATCAATCAGAAAATATTAATATTACCATAAAATGTTACAAAAAACATTAAAAAGAAGAAAAAATAACAAAAACAATACCACGTTTACTGAATCCTGCACTGATTATAAGCAAAATCCTATGAAACGAGGTCTTTTATCGCCGCCCGGGACCCACAGGTGTTGCTCCCACAGGGGTTGCTCCGATGGCGGGGACAGGAGGGCACAGCGGCAGCAGCGGCGTCTTCGAGCCTCCCATTATTATTATTATTATTATTATTATTATTATTATTATTATTATTATTATTATTATTATTATTATTATTATTATTATTATTATTATTATTATACAGTTTTTTCATTTTTTAAAGTGTGCAAACTGTATGGTTTCTTTTCTTTTGGCTTCATTATAAAGCAAAGAAATTGGGGTCTAGCTTGCTGCTTCAAAAGTGAAGAGGACGATAATAATAATAATAATAATAATAATAATAATAATAATAATAATAATAATAATAATAATAATAATAATAATAATAATAATAATAATAATAATAATAATAATAATAATAATAATAACCTTACTGTTTGCATTGGTTTGTGGGTATTTGTTTGCAAGCGTGTCTACTTGAACAAAGCACAGTGCAGAGTACCGAACATTGGCTTGCTTCAGTGAACTGACTTCGAAAACTCTCACACTAAATCTTACTCTTCCAACCCACTCTGCTGGCTCTGGCCACTGGAAAGATGCCTGCCTTTTAAACTCAACCTGTGCTTTTTTCCCCTATTGACTTTCTACAGTCTGTGGGCAGAGTGTTCTATGGCAAATCACAAACTGGAATATGATTTGACACTGGAATATGATTATATTCTGGTTAGTTGTACATTATTTGTGAGAGGAACATTTAGTTCTGGTTTAATACTCTGGGACCCCCAGACAGTGTGTTCCTAACCTTTTTTTTTTTTTTGGCCATGCCCCACCTGTTGTTGTTCAGTCACACAGTCGACCCTTTGCAACCCCATGGACCATTGTCAACCACGCACCCCATCTAAGCATCTCCAAAATCCAGGAACCCCCCTTCCCCCGTGACATATAATTCTTATTATTCAAAAAGTGAACTCCTGTTCATGTGGAGGAAGCTTAAAAGGACATTCACTGTTAACAACTCTTTCTCAGATTGTCCCTTCCCCCTTAAGAATCAAACTGATCCCCTGTGGGGCATGTGCCCCATGTTGGGAACCATGGGACTAGAACAACATCCTCCTGATCAGTTCACAACCAGTCCTTCAAGAGAAAAGGCTCCATGCTTTGTGGCTGAAAGGGGTAAACCTTTACATTGTTAAATGACAGGTAGCATGGGCACAGTAAAGCGGAGAAGGTTTTTAGCCAAATCTTAGTTTAAATACCAGTTCTCCCAAGCTTTCTCCCTGTTTAGCCCAGCCAGTGAATACACTTGCACTAAATGCTTAGAGGAAGAACAAAATATTGTTTACTCACAATTAGGCCAAAGAAATATACAAGATTCTTGGTAAGCTATCTTTAGAAATAAATAAAGTTAAACTTTTTAGGTCTTTTAAGTCTTTTAGACCTGCCACGTCGCCCAGAAAAAGGAGGAGCTCAAATAGACAACTTCCCTCCTTGAAAGGCAAAAGATGAGAGAAGACCAGAACACTCAGGGGCTTAATACATGCAAATAGGTCACATGATCCCTAGAGGCAGGAAGACAGGAAACTTTCCAATCGGTTACCATATATACTTGACTATAAGCCATCCCGAATATAAGTCGAGGTATTTAATTTGGACCTCTAAAACTAGGAAAATAGATTGACCTGAGTATAAGTCGGGGTGGAAAATGCATCAGCTGCTAGTGAGTTTCAATAATTAAAATACATGAAAATACAGTAAAATTAATTAATGCAGACATTTGTGTGGTTATGTTTTTGAGTTTTTATGGTCGTGTTAGTGCTTTTTAAAAAAATGTATGTTTGAATTTGCACCACCTCATTTTGGGACCCTTGGGGTTATTGACCCAAGTATAAGTCGAGTCCCCTTTTTGGTCCTTATTTTTTGGGGGGCTAAAAAACTAGACTTATACTCTAGTATATACAGTACTTAGGGACAATCAATATAAAACATCCTCCTTTAGTTTAGGCTATCATTTCTGTCTCATGGTTATTGTGCTATCACCCACTAAATGCTGGGGTTGTAATACAATACTAAGCATACATAGGGCCTGTCTACGTTGACTCTCCCAGTGAAGACTATGCCAGTTTGGACTTGGCCACTTTAGGATGGGAGAAAGAGCTAAATGATGTTTAGCCCAATCAGTGGCAGATGGCTGTGACAGCCACTTCTGCCACTCACACTGGTGAGTGGCAGCATGGCTGTTGCCCTGCTCTATTATATCCCATCCTCAGAGTGCATGTAAGCTGGAAATGGATTGCAATACAGTTCAGCAAAATAGTAGAACCTCCTGATGGGAGTTCAAAATGGGGAACTTTGTGGAGAGTTGCTCTACTCTGCCATCCAACAGATGTAGACACTGGAAGAAAAAAAGCAGACTGTCATGCCCCCAAACTCCCAAAAGAGAGGGATAAAGAGTGTAGATGGCTTCATAGACAGAAGAAAAGCTTTTGACCAACCAATTGTCACAGACTAGAAACAGACATTAATTAAAACCTGTTGGAAAAATATACATTCGTAACTAGTGCGATCATCAGGTTCTCCTCACCTCCAAAATAATGCAGAGGAGCTTGCTTAGTTTGATGATTGGTCTTCAGCATTTCAGCTCTTAAGCAGGAGATGCCTTTGAAGACTGGTTGCACAAACAAAAAAAAGACCACAGTACTCGTCTCTCTGTAACATTATACTGCTTTCTGAACTAAACAGAAGAAATCTCTAATATCTGTTTCTAGCCTCAGCTGAATCAGTTCTGAAGCATTTTATGATATAGGGTAGAACTGAAATACTGTACTTAAAAGATTTGTCTTGTCTCTTTTCTACAAAATAAATTGTAAAACTGAATGCTGTGCAAAACAGAGTTTGTTATAGAAACTGGTACACAAGTTTCCTCACTTTAGTCTGCTATAGATTTAGTCTGGACAAGTAACAAAGGGACACATTAAAGACTAGCACATTGTCTTCAGCATGAATTTTTGTGTACTACAGCCTACTTTAGCAGGCTGAAGTCCATGAAAGCTCTTGATGTGATGAATTTGTAAATGTTCCACAAGATACTTATCAATAGGATTTGGCAGCACACATCTGTTGATAGATCTGCCTGATCAGCAGAATCAGAAGAAAGTTAATCTCTTCACTTAACCCCCTTTTCACACCCAAAACCTGTTCCAGAAAGCTGGGAGATCCTCGAGACTAGAGCCATGGTTCCCGACATGGGACACACACCTGATTTGAGAGGGGGAATAATTTCATAATGAGCTAGACTAAGTTACTGGCCTTTTAGGCTTCCTCCACGTGAATAGTTCACTTTTTGAATAATAAGAATTATATGTTATGGGGGTGGGAGTGGAAATCAGGATTTTAGAGATGCTTAGGAGTTTTAAGTCTGGCTTGGTAAAGATAAAGATCACTCTTGCTTGAAAGCCAGTCATATCCAACTCTAGGGTTCAGTGATCATCTCTGTTTATAAACTGATGAGCCAGTGCTGTCTGTGTCTGCAGACATCTCCATGGACATGTGGCAGGCTTGACTAGACTCCGGAGTGCACAGAACGCCATTTACCATCCCACCGGAGTGGTCCCTAGTCATCTTCTTGCAATTTCTTGCTTTCGAACTGATAGATTGGCAGGAGTTGGGACTGAGACGGAAGCTCGTTCTGTCATGCAGTACTCGGGTATCAAACTGCTGACCTGCTGCCTTCCAGTCAGCATCTTAACCACTTGAGCCACTGCAGAACTTACGATAATTTCATGTCAGAGATTACTCTGGGTTGAAAGGATTTTTAGGGGATGCCCTGAATGAAGCTCCTTCCATGTCCCCAAATGCAGCTCTTGGGTATCAAACCCCGACCTTCCAGTCTCCAGTTTAGCGTTTCACCACTTAGCCACCAGGGGAGCTGGCTTGGTAGACCCCATAAAAATATTGTCTGTCACTTGCTAGCAATGGAAAAGATAACTGGAGTAACAACATGTAGCATGGAAACCTTGTCTTGCTTCTCCACTCATAAGGCAGGGCACTGCCAGCATGCAAGGGTGTAATTCTATTAATGATTCACACCAAGCAGGCTAATGGTTAGTAAATCCTATCCTTATTCTATTAAGATCAAAGCTCTAATTTCCCCCTTTTCACACCCACTGCTGATAGTGAAGAGAATATTCTAGTGCCAAACAAAAATTAGACACAAGTATGTACCATGAAAAAGAGAATTCAGCAACTTTTCAGAACCAACTCTTTAAATGTGAAAAGTAACCTTCTATAAAAGTCCAAATTCAGCACTTTTCTTTGCTCTGCCAAAGGGCAGCAGTAGTTTTATAAATGCATTTTGTTATATTTAAAATGCAAATGATTTGCAAGAACAAAATCCCTTTCTTGGGAGAGGATTTTATAGCTTCTTTTCACCTCCAGCATGGAAGCGCTGTAGCAGAATTGTAGCATTCAAATGCTCTGCCACTTCTGATTATTTTTTGCTATCTCCAAGAATAAACTAAATCCACATTTTTAACTGTACTGGAAGCATTTCACATGTGTGTAGTTGTGCAGGCACACCAAAGTTGCTGTAATGTGTATCTGTGTGTGCATGCATACACTTACACACTCATGTATCCATTCTTGCTTTGAGTAAACAAATGATTATGGTAATTTGGTTCCTTTATCTACAACTGTTTTTATCAGACCAGTCTGACTCTATATCCCTGATCTTTGGTAAATATTGTTCTAATTTGTACAGCACATCATAATATGATTCTTAATCCTCTTTAGATTTTAGAATTTAAAATGTTTTTCTTCTTACTATCACTATTCCCTCGCATCCAATTCTCATGTTTATAACTATAAGTTAATAATTTTATTCTTATATTGACTAGTCTATCAATATTAATATGATTTCTATTTTACTGTTATCTCAGAGCGATTGTTTGTCTTCTTGTCCATATACTGGTAAATGACCAAAATAAACTATGTATGTATGAAATGATCATCCAGCAATAAGTAGCCAGATGCCCTGAAAATATTTGAGACCAGGTACTCATAATTCCTGATCATTAGCCCTGAGTCTTATTGGAGGTGCAGATTATTTGAAGGGAATAATAGTGCCTACCCTTGTTCATTAGTAAGTTTATGCTTTTTTCCGCAGTATGCATACATTCAGGTACATACATGCAATGGCAGAAATGTGTACAGAAGTGCAGGCAAGAAAATTGCCTGTATTTGAAGGAGAATGAATGTAATTATAATTTGGGATGGATTGGAGACTCATATTTCAGGGAGACTTATTAGTTATGTAACTTTGCATCTGAACATGTCCTTGTGAATGTTCTGGCTGTGAAATCATTTCCCTCCTTCTGGAGAACTCCAGTAAAATTCTGTCTCTGCCCTCGTCACATGACAATTAAATGTATGTGCTTGGCATGTGCAGATAGTTTATATAGTACCTAATTCATACATGGAAAGATAGCAATTTGACCTATCCAAAGTGAAAAGGTAACAAAATATTTTTTTTCCAAGCATAGAAAGAAAAATAATGTGTGAAATCCAAACTGATTGTGTCTCTCCTTAGACTAGCCCCTTCTCTTTCTGAGTCCTTGAGCCATGCCATTAATCCTGATCTATATAAATCAAAGGGAATTCTGTGATTCCTCATAATTGGGCTGTGTCTGTGCATGTATATTAAAGTTCCAGAAAGTTTGCCATATCTTGGTATGCAGAAAGGTTTTCCTTTTATGTGCCACATTGTCTCCAGTTTTTTTAAAAAAATCTCATTTTTGAGAAAAGTAGAGACAGAGGCAAGCAGATAATATGCTGAATGAATTTAGCGAAATGTATTATGAAATGAAGAGACTGATAATAAGGACTTACATACTAAGAGGTCTGTTTTATTGTTGTTTTGACCCCAAAATTTGCGGATAGACATCTCCCTTTGTTCAGTTGTGTTTTCATACAGTAGGTGGGCTAGTTCTTGTGCATCTCTAAAACCTCACATTTATCCCTGACCTTTAGACCTATAAAATTTATCCATCTACCCATCCATTCATCCCTGCCTATCTGAGAGAATTCCCACTCTGGACAGTTTGGAATCCTAAATCTGAAGAGATAATAAATAAGCAAACATAACAATGAAATAGCAATAACATAAAAATCCATTGCTCAACTGAGTGGCATCATGTTGAAAGTAAAATTACACTTATCCTCCCCACCATGGAATATTGTGTCTGGAAAATTCAAGCTAAAATGCTTTGCTTAACTATGTGCTGAGCTTGTAGGAATGACTTTTTTAGGCAACTTCTTTGAGAATCCCTGGGGAGTCGTTTTTCCTCAATTCTGGTTATGTGGTGGGTTGTTTGGAAGGCTTATGAGTCTCTCTATGTGTAGAAACTAAATACAGTCAAACCTCACATAAAGAGTGCCTTGCTTAAAGAGTAACTCGCTTAAAGAGCGGGATTTTCTCTGAATGTTCGCTTCACTTAACAAATAAAACCAACCAAAAACTCACTTAACAAATAAATCAGGGTTCACAATCCCCCCCTCCACATACACACAATTGGTCACTTTCAATGGTATTTTGCTTAAAGAGCAAACTCGCTTAAAGAGCAATCCTGTGGAACACATTATGTTATTTAAACGAGGTACAACTGTACTTGTAATATGGCTGTTGATGTCTCTAAAAATTTTTAAGTACAAGTAGGAGCAGGAAACCAGTTTGGGAGCCAGTGGTTTAGAATAAGGATGTAAAAGGGGGGAGATTACATGACCTCTCATACCAAAACTTCAGTATTCAAAACTGCCTTCTGCCAAAACATTTTACAAAAATATGGAACATTTCCAAGGAATGTGATTTGTTCTATATTTTTATAATTAAAACACATGTTCAAATACACTTTAGAAATGAGAAAATGCATACCAAAACACAGGGGGAAATGTTTCATGATCAAATATGGAAGTGCAATGAATTGAGAATGCCATTAAATCCTAGGAATTAAGCTGTGCTTGTTACTATGTTCTGTTAAGTTGCTTCTGACTTGTAGCAACCCTATGAATTAATGACCTTCAGAAGGCTTTAGCATTAGCAACCCCACTCACATCTTGCAAATTCAAAATTCAATGCATGACATCTTTGGTTGAATCAATCCGTGTCATATTTTGTCTCCTTTTTTTTACTGCTGCCTTCAACCTTTACCAACATATTGTCTTTTCAAGTGACTCCTGCATTCTCATGGTGTGACCAATGTACAATAGCCTCAGTTACCGTATTTGCTGGTGCTTAAGAAGCACTTCCCTTCCTTAAAATACACTGAAAAATGGAGTGCATATAATACACCTGGAACAGTCACCTGCATCCCTCCTCCCTGTTGGTGCAGTTCTAGGATTGGCAGCTGGAGACTGATGTGGTTCAGCGGTTCAAGAGGTTCAGCAGTTCGGCGGTTGCCACTGAACACTAGGAGCTGGGCAAAGGACGGCTTCCAAAGGAGCTCCCTTGTCTAGCCAATCCCGCCCTCTCTGGTTCCTGATGGTCAGCAGCTGTGGGATGGAGTGGAAACAGGCTTCAAAGGATTCCCACCACTCTCTTCTGCTCCTGAAGTTAATTTTGAAAATTCTTGGGAAAATGTAGGGAAAAAATCCCTTAAAATGTGTACAAAAAAACAGGGTGTGTCTTATACTCCAATGCATTTTATATGCCAGCAAATACAGTAAGTTGTTTTTGTCTCTAGATTGAGTTCAGTTTGATTTTGTCAAACTATTTGATTAAAAAAAGCAACAACTGAGAAAGCGTTTACACATGTCACCACCATAAAATCTGTTCTACTAGTCTGGAATCCAGTACTAATATGGCACTACAGAAGATGGGACACAAAATGTGCTAACAGGAAATGCAAGGGTCAAGGATCAATGGAGAGTCACAACCCACCTAGCCCAGGGATCCGCAAACTTGGCTCTCCAGGTGTTCTTGGACTTCAATTACCAGAAGCCCAAGTCAGTATGCCTGCTGATCAGGACTTCTGGGAATTGAAGTCCAAGAACATCTGGAGAGCCAAGTTTGCTGATCCCTGACCTAGCCTATGGTGCCTTCCAATCCAAAAGCCTTGGAGCATCTGCATCAATAAGACCTACATGCCCAGAGAGACCAAGGCAAATTAGGCTTGAAAGCCACCATTTATTGATTTGAAGGCAGCATTTTATTTTATAACTTGTGCAAAATTTTGGAGGGAAATACCCTCTGCAACTATGGACAAAACATTTATCTCTTTTTTAAATCAAAGGATATTACTGTAATACCTGGTTGGGGGTATGGTATACTACCAAAGGACATCTTAAGCAAGGCTGCATTTTAGCACCAATCTCATTCAATTTACATGTGAATGATATTGCTGAGCATTTGGCATCTCCTTCCTTTTGTATCCCCAAATTGGTTACTAAATCCATTTCAGTTGCAATATATGTAGATGATAAAGCAGTTAGTTCAAACTCAAAAGTGTCTGAGAAGATACCCTTGCCAGAAGTAAAATCTAGAGGAGAATTACAAGATAAAAGTAATAGTGTTCTTAAAACATTAAAAACCAAAAGAACCAACTAAACAAGTCAGCATTTTCAGGTAGTTAGACATGGTTTTTCAAGCATCAGGAATATGGACAGCTCAACAAGAATCTGGTGTAAAAAAGACTCCACATAGTATAAAAACTTTGAGACAATTTTTCCAATCCAGTGGTCATCGTTTTATGCCATCAGCTCTATGCATCAAGACAGTAGCTTATTTTTTGTAAAGGATTCAAATGTGAGCCAACACAAACTTAACATCAATAGAAAATATCCAATATAAGATAAATGTTTGTTATATTAGGCTACATTCCAATGTCTTCTTTGATGTTGGAAGGTGGTCTTGCTTCAGTTTTTATGATGAAAATCAGAATATTTGACTTTTGCATAGAGCTGAATGTAACTCCTTCCAGTCTGCTCTCTTTTATTAACAGGAGCCACAATTATAATAACAATTTTATGTTGGAAATTATTCTGGGTTGAAAGGATTTTTGCGGAAGAAACTCCGCTCAGGGAATGGCCAAATGAGGCTCCTTTCATGTCCCCAAGAGCTGGGACAGATACGGGCACTCAATCTATCATGCAGTACCTGGGTCTTGAACTGCTGACTTGCCAACCTTCCAGCTAACAAGGTGAGCTTTTTAACCATTGAGCCACCGCAACCCCACCGGAGCCACAATGGATGAAATGAATGAAAAATATTAAGTCCAACCCATGTACTTTTGGACTGTCATCTCAATACCTACTGGTCATTAGTTATGACAAGATGAGAAATGTACTAAAGCAGTGTTTATATAATGCCAAATATCAAACTATTTTTTGTCACCAAAAATCATGGGCTTGGCATGACTTTTTTTAACAAATTGTCCAAACACAACAGCACAGTAACAGCAAGTGCTAGCAGCTCTGAAATACAGAAGGGTCTTTTCATGTGCACAACTCAATGTCATGCCTCCAGCACTACCCGAGGGTCATTTCAGAAGAATTCCAGTACAAAATCATATAAGCCCATGTGGTGATGGTCTTGAAACACTTTCTCATGTACTACTGATTTGCTCTTATTACAGACATGTGTGCAAAGAGTTAATTTGGGCTTGTTAGACAACAAGCCAGATCTCTCATCAATTTTGTATGTATCGTTTCTTCTTCTAGCTTGGGATTAACAGGTGCTGCTACAGTCTGCAAATTTTTCAGCAAGAAGAATAAAAATAAGTTTGAATAGGGCTTCAACAGGCTTACAGACTTTGTAGACTTACCTGTGTAATTTTTCTGGTCTATTGATATGTAGATTTGATGGTTATGTATTTATCAAATACATAATAAAAATGGCTGGACATCCCGCTATGGCAGGTATGCCCAAACCTTTTGAGCCGTGGGCCAATCATGTGGTTCAGGAAGCCAGTCTCATGGGCTGGGTGCAGCCCCTGAGGCCAATTCATCTGGCCCGCGAAGCCCTCATCACTCCTGGAAGTGGAAGTAAAACGCACCCGTATGGGCGCTTTTTACTTCCACTTCCAGGAGCAATGAGGGCTTTGTGGGCTGGATGAATTGGTCTCAGGGGCGCACCCGGACCACAGGCCTTAGTTTGAGCACCACTGCGCTATGGTAATGGAGTAAACCATACAGCCAATGACTCAATGCTGCATATTGGGCAGCTACCCTAAGGGACCAATGGCTATGGGCGGATGAGCCCCTTTAGGTGGGCTAGTGGCCTCCTCAATGGAGGAAATTCCACTGGGAACCATCATATTGGGCACTTCACTATTCTGATTCCCAATGGTCATGGAGGTGGAAGAAGCCATGCCAAATGGACTGCCTGTGAAGACCCACCTTGTTAATATCTTCAAGGCTGCAGCAGTCCATTGCAGTCTCAGTGCCAAATCCTACATGTCTCATTACATATGTGCCACAGGAGATGGCTCTGTGATCACAGTGTGTGGGTCACTTCATGGCAAGCTGGGACCCACCTTAAACAAATTCACACCGATGGCATTTTCCTTGCAATCCAGGTAAACTGTATATTCGGATACAAGTAGCGGGCAATAGTGCAACTTTTTATGCACTACTTGCAAAAGCATACAGTTAATGCAAAGAAAGAATTGTGTTATGTGCCATCAATTCTTAACCATCTAATAGGGCCTCCAAGGTATTTAAGGAGTGTTCTTAGTAGTTTTACACCTTCAGTGAATTCCCATGGCTGATCAGAGATTCAAACCCAGGCCTTCTGAGTCCTGGACTGTCACTTGAGCTATCCAGTATTGGGTACCCAAATAAAGAATACTCTACTCTATTTGATACAAAATTGCCCAATTTTGATACAAAATTATCATGCTAATCTTTCACAGAAAAAAAGGAAGAAAATATTATGTTAAAGATTACTGAATTTTATTTGGCATAAACAATTTTCACAAATGACACATGGGCAAATGGGCTACAGTCCCTGAAATCTTATACTAATCTTGATAGTCTTTAAGATGTCCCAAGTCTTTCTTTTGTTCATGCTGCAACTGACCTATCACAAACTTCTTCCTAACGTGACAAGACGAAGAATTTTGTGCGGACCTTGCCAGATGGTTGCAACATGGCACTGGAGTTTTAGACTTCTGCCACCAAGCCTAAAACCATGTATCAAACAATGCCATGCACCACACAACCTCAGGAGCACAGAGCACAATCTCAGAAATGATTAGAATGCAAATTAGCTTCCTTTGTTTTAGCAATGGATCCTCAGGAGGTAAACACAGCCTTCATTTGCAAGTCTGACTGCTCAGGGTTGAAGCTCTGTGGAATCCTAGTTGTTTTCTAACAATGTTTTTTTGTGTGTGTGCCATCAGATTTGACCCTGAGAAATGCAACAAAGATTAAACTGACAGGTTTTCAGATCCCTGGAGGTAGTATACCATGTTAGGCGAGGTGACAGAGGGTTTCAGGATCATTCTTTTACCAAAGAGAGCAGAACTGCAACAGCCAGTAATATTCTTCGATGCCATTAAAAACCATGCAATGCCATGCCATGGTATTACTCCTAAGGGCATAGTTGGCAGTGTCATTCCCACTAGGTTTCTTAGCTGACAGTGAGAAATACAGCTGTGCTAATGTACTTTTACCACTGCTAGAACCAGTGCCAGCTTTTGGAAGGGGGAGGAGCTAGAATGAATGAATGAATATTTATTAATTGATTAGTCTTTCAACCTTATCAATAATATAAGAGTTTAAAATCTGTACAATGCAATAAAGTGCGATAAAATACAATAAAAATACAATAAAATTACAATAAATACAATATATACATACCTGAACTACTTTTAAAGAATGTAAACTGGAGCAGGTCCCTAAATACAATTAATTCATGCAGATCGATAGTCAGATAAGTGAATCTCCCTTGCAGGATACCCCAATTTGATTGACATATTCGATTCTTTTAGCTGATGCCTTAATTATAAACTTGGCAGTTCTACACACAACGTGGATATTAGAGCCCAGAAGGAGATAAGACAGTTTATTTTTTGAGTCCCAAAAAGTTGTTTTTTCCAATAGGGATGCAAGGTATTTAGATCTAAGGGAGGAGCTAGAGAAAGAGGCAAAATCTTCTGGTACATTATCTAATGTAGTAAGCCACCCACTGCTTATCAATATAAACATCAGAATACCTCACAAACAAACAAAAACAGGAAGAATCTTCCAAGGTCTTTACAACTCGAAGAGACCCCTCCCACAAGGTGATGTCATGAACTTGAAAAGAACTTAAATAAATCTTCAGAGCAGTAAATCTTCCACTGAGAAAAATTAACAGAAGAAAGCTTGGGAAATTGTCAAGATTTCTTTTTTAAATAAACCTTTTATTTTATAAACATAGAACAAAACAAATCAATTTTAAAATTACAGACTTCCCAAAAAGTGCTCCCCCACAATGAAACCAAAAGAGTTACATAACCATTTCTACAACTTTATATAGTTTGGTTCAGTTTCCAAAATTGCATCAATTTTTCATGAAGCTGTTGAGATCCTTTTCCCTTTAACAAAATATAGCCTATAAACACTCCCCACATATCTTTAAAATTGTTCTGCTTCAATAATCCCCTCTTATCTTAAATATAGCAAGTTAATTTATCATTAAAAGCAATGTCCCAAACCTGTTTATGCCATTTATTTAACTGATAATCAAAATAACTGGCTTTTGAGCAAGGGTGATCCTCATTCATGCCTGAATTTCTGAGTGACTTTGTTTACTGGAAAAGGAGTTCAAAATGAACAAATAGCAACTCTCTTCAGTTGATGTGTAATTTAGTTTGCAATATTCAGAAAACAATTTAAAAACTGAAATATTGATTAATTATCTCTCAGAGCCAAGCTACTCCATCTGAGCCCATAACCAACTGGGAATTTTTGGTTATTCTTCTTAGTTAGCATAGTATAAGGTAGGGGAAAAAACAGCAGCAACACAGAGAAAACATGGAGAGATTGGTCTAGTAGTCCAGTGGTTCCCAACAAGGGGTACACAGCCCACAGGTAGACTTCAATTCCCAGAAGCCTAAGTCAGTACATTGGCTGATCAGTGCTTTGGGGAAATGACTTAGGCTTCTGGGAATTGAAGTCCAAACACCAGCATTTGGGAAACACTGGGACTCTGCCTAACACTTTGGTATCTTTTTCTTTCACACAAACTAGCACTTTGTATGATAAAATAATTCTAGGGGCATTAATAACAACAATTACTACTACAGAGCTAAAAGAGACCCTATGGAACATTGAGTCCATCTCCTCTTCAAGAAGAAACAGTGGAGAATCAAATTCCCAAATTCTGACTCTGCAGCTTATATAGCTAAACCAATAAGCTATCTAACAGGTTTATTAAAAAAAGAAAAAGATATATTTACTTACAGTTACCAGCTGTAGTTACAGTCGAAAGAAATAAAAGGAAAAATGTAGTCTCCAGCATGTGAAGAGATTCTCCATGTTTGGTTGCTTGGTTGAAAGAGGAAGATGAATGGAGTATCAACAAAACAATGGGGACAAAAACAAACAGGAAGAAGGGCTTATTTCAAATGTCAGAACAGGACAAGAACTTTCCCAAACAAGTTAGTGACAAAGGGCAATTACATTATCCTGTAAAGGTCCCTCCCACAGATACTAACAGTTAGTGAATGCAAGACTGCTATTATACACAAACACACACAATCACAGGTTGATCTTGAGAGTGTGACAGCAAAGCCCTATTAAGTCATTAGGTGAGCTTGTTTATTTAATGCATTTTAGTGAACTAGTCACACTCTAGGAAAAAGATCCCAATAATTGCCCAGTTTGTCTGAAGGTGATAGACTAGTCCACTGATAAGGATGACTAAGCTAGAAGTATACTCACAGGTAGTGTGACTTGAAAGATGGTTAGGAAGTAGTGGTTAAGACACTGAACTTGATGACTGGAAGGCCAGCAGGTCAGCAATTCAAGACCTGAATACTGCATGATGGAGTGAGTGGCCATCTCTGTCCCAGCTCCTGCCAACCTAGTAGTTCAAAAACAAGAAATTGCAAGTAACTAAAAAGATACCAGTTCAGTGGGAACTTAAACAGCATTCCATGCACTCCAGTGTCTAGTAATGCCTGCCACATGTCCATGCAGATAGCGCTGGCTCTTTGGCTATAAACAGAGATGAGCACTGAACCTTAGGGTCGGATACAACTGGCTTTCGAGCAAGGGTGACCTTTACCTTTACTTTACCTAATAACAGCTATGTGCCGTCAAGTCAGTTCTGACTTAAGAGCAACCTTTTCCAAGGTTTTTTTTAGAGAAGAATACTCAAAAGCAGTTTACTATTCCTTTCTGTTGGGACTGTGCAACCTGCCCAAGTCTATACATGCTGGTTCTACTGTCAGAAGGCACAGTGAGAAATTCCAAACCTAAACCACTGAGCTAGCCAGCCCAAGCATTATGGTAGTGGAGATAAAAATATAAAATAGAAACCACACATATATAGAAAGCCATCAAATCATAACAAAAATATTTTTAAAAATCTGTAGGATGAACCGGGGATAATTTTTCAGGAAAGAGATAAAAATTCAATGACTGTTCATGTATCCAGTGTATATTCATTTCCAAATTCATATCTGGTTCAAATGCTGTAAGCTTTGTATAGCTGTTTAGTACATGTATAAAATGAAAATGCCCATTTGAAGACCTAATGCCCTTTAAATGTCTGTTCCTATCTGTGAATCTCACTAGAAGGAATATCAAGAAGGGGAGAGGCAAACTGAATGACATTTTCTCTTCGGAGGAAGAGAGGCTAGAGTACGGATTCTCAACCTGTGGCCCATGGCACCATTTCATGTGGGGCCCCCACCGTCTCCACCACACCCGGAAGTGCCGTGTAGTGGAAGAAGGGCAAAATGGCCATCTGGCCCCCAAAACTGTCTGAGGGAGCGTGACCTGGCCCCCGGCTTAGAAAGATTGAGAACTCCTGGGCTAGAGAAATCAGAAATGCTAAATGGCAATTATGTAACACATTATGCCACACTTAAGTATTCTCTCATTATAGCAAGGGCTAAAATACAAGCACCTAGAAAAGGAACTCAAGAATACAGAAGAAAACAAATCTATAGCTTTCTTAATACACTTCCTTGAGGCAGAATAATGTTTGAAATCCACGGCCTAATGTATGAATAATTAACTCCACCTCAAAGACAAGGTGTGCACTATCAAAAACTAGGAAATGCATTACCACAAATGAGGGCACAATTGTTCATAAAATATGGAAGTGTTAACTTTTGTGTATGTAAATTTTTTAAAATAATTGCTATAATTGAAGTAGAAACCAATGTAATTCACAACTATTGGGTAAAGTGTGAACAAAGGACTTATATGGCTACCATTCAGCCTGTAGGCCAGTGGACAACTGAGAGACCTTAGTTTTCCTCTTTAAAAAATAGCTCTTTAATTTGCACCAGACTTTGACTCCTTCAAATACAGGACACATATCTGATTGTCTTCAAATACAAGATACTTTCAAGAGAGGGGTTTCCTCTGACCATTTTCCAGCAAGGTAGGGCAAGTCTAGTTGGTGTTCCATCTTTGTGATTTGTTCTGAGAATCAGGGGGTGTCACACTCAATTTGCATTGTTACGCAGGCCAGACAGGATAGGAGTGACATTTAGGGAGTTCCAGTTATGCCCAATGCAGACTTTGTAGAACCATTTGCTTTTTTGTGACCTGGTTGAGGGGTGGATTTTATGCCATGAGTTTCTGGAACCTTTACTAAAGTTCCAGTTTGGTGTGTAATGTTCAAAGGCTTTTACCATGCTTGGTTTTGAGGGTAGCAGATTCATACCTATCTAGTGGGATTGCTCATGGGTTATTGGAGTAGACATAGTCTGTACAGGTTACTGACATTCTGACTGTTACAAGCAATATGCTTGGCCTTTTGCTCACATGTCCTGAATATTGTCTTCCATGGGTACTGTCTACCAGAGGAGGACATGTGCTACTCTGTGGGGACAGTTTCCTCTTGGGGGTGGCTAGAAGAACTGTGAGGAGTGGATTGGGTAATCAGCCAGTCTGGATGGCCATGCTATGCTGCACTGCAGGCCCAAGTGGGGCATGAGATGGAGTGGTCTTCTGCCAGCACCTTTGGGCAAGGTAAGGATGGTACCCCTAGATACACTGGTGGTACATCACTGCTGGTGCAACTGGGCAATGATTACATGGTACCATAGAAGATAAAGACTTGGTGATGCAGGTGCAGAAAGAGTGTTGGCCTGGTGTGGTCATTGTATGGTTGGCCATTGTGGCCAGGAGTGCTTAGAGAGGGAAATGTAATCCCAATTGGCTAGAGTGAGCACACTGTGGTTAGCACATCATGGTGCACATCATTGGCTTCAGGCATAGGTTTTCAAGAATGAGGATTTTATTTCGACCACTCAGGTATCTAGTTTGGACGCTCTGAGTTGTTCAAAAGACAGGGTACATTTGGTTGATACAGGGGGTGATATTTAATTGTCCGACCTGCAGAAGGTCATTTTAACTGTCCTTGAAGGCAGTTGGGTAGAGAAGAGCCAAGCATGGGCTGGCCCTCTCTGGTGGTGGATAATGTGGTGTTAGGGTGATGGAGGTGAATCCCTCAGGGCCTTTTTGGATAACATGAAAACTGTATACTTGACACAATTTGAATGAATCAGTAGGACATACAATAGACACAATGGGTTGTTGTTGTTCAGTTGCGTAGTTGAGTCTGATCCTTTGCTACCCCATGGACCACAATATGCCAGGCTCCTCTATCATCTGCCATCCTCTGGAGTCTGTCCAGATCTACACCCACTGTGTCAACTATGCTGTTTAACCTTCTCATCCTCTTCCACCCCTTCTCCTTTTGCCTTTGATCTTTCCCAGCATCAGGGTTTTCTCCAGTGAGTCCTCTCTTCTCATTTGGTGGCCAAAGTATTTGAGCTTCAGCTTCAGTATTTCTCTTTCCAAGGAGGGTTGATTTCTTTTAGAATTGACTGATTTGATCTTGCAGTCCAGGGGAAGGAACTGGCAACCCACTTCAGTTTCCTTGCCAAGAAAACCCCATGGACAATATTAACAGACTCCATGGGATAGCACTGCAATATGACTAATGTATGTATGCTCTTGGCAGCTGACTTGGAAATGATCATAGTTATGTCTCTCAGCCTGCACAATAGCTGGCAAGGGTCAGCACAGAGGCTGGGGATTCACCAGTCTGGGTTAGAGGAATTTTCCTACTCTAGTACCAGGTTGTGCATTACAAGGTCCCTCCATAGGCCAGGGGTTTTATTCACATTTCAATAAAGCTGTGGCCCATATTTACACCAAAGTTCTCTGTATGCTGTTTCTTCATTTTGAGGTTGGGAGGGAATAGCTCCTTTCCTTTTGGCATGACTGATATTAGCCACTGGTGTTTGCAAAATATACAGATGTTTGGGGACACTAAAAATACACTTAAATACAGGATGGGCGCATTAAATAACATGACCTTTCTACCTTCTAATGGTCGTCTGAGAGTGCAAACTTGTTTTAATTAGCAGTCAGCAAGCAGACTGTAACTCCGCTGAAGGAGCATTGAAGAATCACTGCCTATTAACAACCCAGCGGTAAGTAAGCCAGCACAAATACTTATAACCAAATAGTGTGCATTTCAGGAGTGGAGAGGATTAGCTATTGGGCACACAACACAGAGGAGGAAATTGCTTTATTCCCAGTACTGCTGGGTACCAGGAGGCAAACACTGTGCCTCCAGCCCATTAACAACATTCAGAGTGTTGCTTCCCATTGAAAGGGTTATTGGCTAACCACTGGGTGACCAATTAAATGCTATGAATAAGTCCCAAACCAAACAGCATGAGGCCTGTTTGTGGCACAGTGGTATCATTACTAAAGTGAAAAACTTGATGAGAAAGGAACATATTTAATTATAGAACTATACAAATGGCTAATTAGGACCATAAAGTGAAATGAATGACTTTCCAGTGGATTTTTGGATGTTACTGATAACTGCTCAGCCTCTTCAGAGGCCATGAAAGTGATCTATAACTCTAACCCATGCACCACCATAATGGATGGATCTTCATTACCAAAAGCTCATTTGACCTGATTGTTCAGGTAGCATGGATTCTTCTAAAGGCAACCCACAATTCTTTCACTGCAAGGGTTCCTTCACTTCAGCCCCCTGGTCTGCCATGAGTTCTGCTTGCTTTCTTAGGACCTCCTATGGTTCACAAGCAGCCATGATACTTGCAGTCAGAAACCTGTCTGAGTTGTACCTCGCTTAAAGAGGATAATGTGTTCCACAGGATTGCTCTTTAAGTGAGTTTTCTCTTTAAGTGAAACACCATTGTAAGTGGCCAATTGTACATCTGGTGGAGGGGATTGGGAACCCCGATCTATTTGTTAAGCTAGTTTTTGGTAGGTTTTATTTGTTAAGAGAAGCGAACATTTAAAGAAAATTCTGCTCTTTACGCGAGTTACTCTTTAAGCGAGGCGCTCTTTATGCGAGGTTTGACTGTACTTCCCCTGCATGTGTGAGGTGTGAGTAGACAGTTCTGTGTAGCAGAATAAAATATGTGATTTGTGGAACACAATGGCACAACAAAAATTTGACACAGCTTTTTGGGCCATTGTCAACATTAGGTTTTGTGTCACTTAAGTATTTATTTATTTATTAGACTTGTATGCTGCCCTACTCAGTAAAAACCAACTCAGAGTGGATCAGTATAAACCCCATATGTGTGGTTTGAGAACATACTTCATGTGAAGGAATAAAATGATTCAAAGCTAAAATAAAACTTTTGGAATAGGTTTTGGGGAGATGGGTGGCATTGTAGCTGAAAGTTAGAGATATCCTATGAGTGGAAGAAGGTAACATTTAACCAATAAGAACTTCTGAGTGTCACAGCAGAGATCTTGTTTGGTGACTGGACATCAGGAGTTAAGCATGCAATCTCTTGAAATCTAATTTCAGAAAAATAGACAAACTGTCTCAGTTACCTTTCAACAATATTAATGTCCTCATAGATCTAAGTACATACTATTCCTAACATCCATTTCTGTCCATAAATACAAGAAAATAAGACGGGGCTGGGGACTGGCGTAACATAACACTTGTTTTGTACAGTAATAGAGAAAGAGATGTGTTTTGTTGCAGGCAGGTAAAGAAGTTATATGATTCTTCTAACATAGTATTCAAACCGCCGAGTTTTTCTTTGTAATCTGCATTCTGCCACGTTGTTAAAGCTTGATCTCTGCCTACATTTAAAGTGCTACAATCTTGTTAACTGACTGATGACAGCCGTGAAGTTCTGCATTTAGAGAGTGCATCGTAAGCAGCTCTTACCAAGAGAAGCCTTATATTAAATCTTTGCTCCTAGATTCCCTCTGATCTTCCCAGCCCAGCTCACCTACCTGACTTGTTTCATGCTTGTCCCTTTTGGCACATGTCTTGTGAGAGGTGAAGGACAAATAACTCCTTCTCCTCTTCTTCCACCACAACTGCTTCATCACTCGTCTGCAATTGTTTTAATAAGCTTCTTCCAGTTATGTCATACAGCATTCACAAATATCAGAATTACAGTCATTTATTTGCAGTCAGATTGCTGCTGATGAGGAGCTTTTTGCAATTTTGCATGACACCTGGGCCGTCTTGACTATGATGAATGATAACCATAGCCTAGCTCACTTGCGCTTGAAGACACATGAAACAAGAGGAATATGCATAGCTGCTCACATTCTATTTCCTTCCCAGCTTCAAGGTAAAGAACTCACCAACCAAAATATTAAGTACACTATTTTCACAAAATATTTGTTAATATTTTTCTCTTCGTTCTACTTCCTGCTGTCATATTAATTTTGCTTTCAGAGAAGCAAACCAAATCCTTAAAAAGCTGCTTTGGGTAACACCTGTTATGTCCAATCTGTTGACCAAGGATGGCTCAAGGCATTTTCACTGGGTAATAATAGTAAGTGAACCAATAATCTAGTCTGGTTATATATCATCAAGCTTGGCCAGGTTATTATGACATCTGTGATACAAGAAGAGAGAAAGAAGGAAAGGGAAAAATCTTTCTCTGAGAATAGGAATATCATAATTATAAAATCAAATAACTAAATATTTGCTTCCTTTCCATGACACTCCAGACCATTTGTAATCCTCTTACTCAGTATATTGATCTGGCCAGCTCTTGTCTTCCACCTCCATGGCTGATATTAACCCTTTTGGTGGGGCTTCGCCATCACAAATGATGTACAGTGCAATATATTGACAGGAAAACTGTAATAAAGCCAGGAATTCAGACAAAAGAATGCATAATGAAATATTTTGATATTACAAATATATACATATACTGAACCAAAAGATCACCAAGCTATACCGTAAACCAAATAAACAATAGATGCACACTGTCATCACACACACAATCTTTCCATATTTGGAAGCCATGTGTTACATTAATTATAACTAAAATGGGTTGTTTTTGATATACAGAAATGAATTACGTATGCCCATGGTAATAGCTATAATGTTCAGTTATGACAGGATAATTATTTGAGTAGATAGTGGCTTCTGGTAATAAGAGTGAGCCAGCTACATTCTTGCTGTAAGGGAATTCAGTTCTGTTGCAACCCTTACCTTCTCTGGTGAAGAAAAATGAGCAGCAGATGGCATGCGGCTATTTTTAAAATTTGTCCATGTCTCTTTCTCACTTATATATGGAAATAAAATGTTGCAAGAAGACATTGTGTGTTACAGCGTTTGGGCATTCCCTGCTTAATAAAGATTTGCTCCTTATTCTGCTCATCCATTTGACAGCGAGATATTATCTTTCTTCTCTTTCTCTCCCCCACCTTATCTATGTACTGTACTTTCATTAATATACCTGTATTCCTCCCAATGGCAACTGTAAGATGTTGCAATGATACTGCAATGAATTTTGGACTTCTGTGAATTGCTCAGCTTCCACATCATTAGGGTAATGCTGCATGTCATGTGTGAAGCTGCACTGTCAAAGCCAGCAGGACTCACCTGATCAAGAAACCAAGTGATATCAGGGTGTCCTGGGCAAAGTGTGTTGGCTGGAGAGGTCTGTGAGTTAGGCACCTGGCTGTGAAGCCACAGGTAGAGATCTATTACCTACCTTGCCTCCAGGGAGAAAAGTCAGCCTGTGTGGCTTAGGGCAAGTTTCACAGTCCCAGGGCGCCCCCACGAGAAGTACATTGAGCACTAAATTATCGATATCTCATATATCTCAAAAACATATTAAGGTTGCTGTAAATCAAAAATTACTTGAGAGAGCTTAGCTCATAATTATGTGGCATTAAGTTGATTCCAATTTATGACAACCCTTTTCCTGGGTTTTTTAACCTTGAAGTGCTCGGAAGTGGTTAGTCAGTCCCTCTGTCTGGAGAGTTTTTGGGACTGTATCATTTGCCCAGGACCACACAGGCTAGGGCAGGATTTCCCAATTTTTGGTTTTTGAACTTCAATTCCCAGAAGCCTAACTCAATTTCCCAAAGCACTGATCAGCCAATAATACTGACTTAGATTTCTAGGAATTGAAGTCCCCTTGTGGGGTGCGTGCCCCACATTGGGAACCACTGGGCTAGGGGATCAGGCGCTCAGTTCCTATTAGGTGTTCCAGCTCACGAGCTGCTTCAGCAAAATGATAACACATAACAATAAAACTGTCAGCTTTCTTTTATTTTTGCACATGTTCTCTGCAGGAATAAGGACAGATATTCTTTTGTTTGTTTGTTTTAAACCCTGTAGATTTCTTGCCTATAGTTCCCCAAATTCTAGTTGGGGGAATTTCTGGTGAATTCAGCAAGGGTTGGGGGGGGGGTATTTTCTCTCCCAAATGGACTCTGTTCACATTAATTTGAGCCCTACTTTGTGTTGGCACATGGATGCAGCCCCAGTAACAAAGGTGCAAGAAAAAGTTGAACACTGCCAGCAGATTCTCAGTGAGAAATTTAAGATTTGTCCTCTTACAGTGCACATCCCTACTTGTAAGTCTGATTCACCATAAGTAGGTCTACATATTCTGGCGACATAAGTAATGAGTTAGAAGTACTGAGTTTTACTGCTTGCCTTCTACAAATGTAAAATATGTTTAATTTGTAGTGTTTTTATGTGTTGCTAAGCATTTATGGATATTGAAAGTAATGTATTACTTAAAATTTCACAAACTATTGACCTTCCCAAGAAATTCAGAGTGTATGTGAATGAATTGTAGAATAAGATGGTATGCTAGCAAGAGAAACAGTTTATTTCTTTACTGGGGTTGTTTGTCATAATTTTTAAAATAATTCTTTGACAAGATAAACAATAAATAAAGTAGAGAAAGTAGGTCCTTAAGTGGTTTCAGGATATCATTTCTAAAATCAGAAGGGGGAGATTCTGATAAATTATCTATACAGCCAGTTTGATCATGTCATTAGAAATGACCTCTGTACAGAATAAAACTCCGTTACAACAAGTACAATGTATGTAAAGAAGTTTTAGAGTGAGAAAAAAATGAGTGAGCGATTTGTCTGAATTCCAGCCGTTAAAGCACTTTCTAAAGCAAAGTAATTATATATACTTTGTTGCTCATGTAAATTGATTTGTGGTCAGCCTTTAATGATAGGTTTCATTAGAGGTGGCTTTAATCCTAGACTTGCTTGCTGCACAGATTCATTGGCAGATTAACATTTGGGGACACCGAGTCATCAGGTTATTGTGAACGCATTTTGCAGCCATTGACTTTGCCCAAGATTGTGATCACAGCAAGCACGATGTTCAGATAAACCTTGCTCTTCATGACATCTTATGTCTCTCATTCCTCTGGCAAGGAGACAATCAGGAGGCTGTGGAAGATTTGACAAGTGGAAGCATTCTCTCTCTTTTAGTATTCTTAATGCCCAGACTAATGGTACAAAATAATGGGGAGCCAACCTATTTCTCAGCCTAATTTAAAGCCCCTTTTTGCCAAATTAAACCATAGCCTTTCACCTTCAGTACTGTGTATATCCCGCCTTCACTTGTCTTATTATTTAACATCTACGGAACAGCACTTGGGCAGACATCTTCTAAACCATTGAAAGCAAGCAGTGAAGGAAATTTTGAAGAATAGTAGGCTTGATCTAAGATACTGGAAATGAGACCTGATTTCTTTTAACACCCTGCTTTTCAAAGAAAACAATGGTTATACTGTGTTTAATAGTGCAGCTGTAATTTATAGGGGCTACAGAGTAAAAGTTTTGTACAGCTTTTGTGAGGGCTAGATTATAGTTAGGGATCAGGAAGAGTCTGATCTTTTCTGGCAGGTGACAGTAGGTGATGTCAATCAGGTTCCCAGTCTGGCATGTTCCATCAGTTTTAGTAACCACAATGATTGCTATCCTAATTTAGCCCCCTTAATGTTGGATGGTGCTCCTTTATTTTCATAATGAATTGGCTTAATATTGATAAGAAGTCTTTCAGAGTTCTTGTCTTTAAAAGGCACATTTTCCTAATGACCTACTATTTTCAACTGGTCCTCAAGACTTCTAGATTTATTTATTTTTGTTGCTGTTGTTATGGAGAGTGTGTCAAAGTAATTTAAAAAGATTAACTTTTGAAAATGGAAAATGTTGTTGTTCTTTTTATTTTAAACTAGTTAGTTAGTTTTTTTTTTTTTTGTTTTTAGGCCATCTTTCTTCCAGTGAAGGAATTTAAGATGGCTCACAATGTTAAAACAGGTAAAACCAAGAAGACAATTTATGATTAAAATTTCTGATTTATTAACTCTAATACTAAATTACTTATTTATATAAACTTTCTGAACATGTTTTGTAAATATAGTTTAACACTTTTGGGATTGGGGTACAATTTGGGGATGGGGAGTTTCACAGATTTATTAATTTAGATTAATCTTTTTTCCTCCCCTGCTGTTCAGTCCACCAGGTATTGTGGTTCATGGAAACTCACAGCACACCCCATAAATGAATAAATGACACACAGATCAAGGCCAACCCCTTCTGTGCCTTTTGGGTAGAGTCATACGGACTAAGTCCCTGGAGTTGTGACATTAACTGTGCATTTCCAGATTTCCATTTTTTAAAAATAGCAACACTCCCATGTATGAAGGACTCAGTGAAATGTTTATGACATACATGTGTCTTTGTGTGTGTGAGAGAGAGATATGCAGAATCTTAACTGTGTTACAATTCCAGTAAGGTTACCCAGAGCAGAAAGGTCACACCAAACAAAGATGCACCCAGCCTTTTCAAGGGTAATGGCCACATAAGCAAAAGAGAATGGATAGTTCCAATGGTGATGGGTTCAAAACTACTGGACAGTAGTGGAAGTTGAAAATGACACTGGTGGTAGAGACGAAGGTGTTGATATGCAAGCTAACCTTAGTTAGTTTGTTTGTAAGAAATTACAAACCAGATTTTTAAAACTGTGACTCAAATTATTCCTGGATGTTTGTTTGTTGACATGGTATATGTTGGAAATTCTTGGGAGCCCTATTAAAATATCCAGGATTACATTCAATCACTTCCTTATGTAGTAATCCCATTTTTTTTATCCCTCCGTAATGTCGTGTAGACAAAGTCAAGCCCTTACTCAAAATCAATAAGTAAAGGATTATTGGAAGTGAAATTAATCTGATCAAAGAGAGTGTGAGAAATATGTAACATGGGAAATGCTTACAAATATTATAATAAGCAAGAGTGCACTTTTTCATATGGAAAAAAAATCTCATGATTAAATAAGCCTTTCTAGATAGTAATTGCAATCATGTTTTAAACCACATCTGCTCTAGCTGTCAGACCTTTTTACTCTGGGAAATAATAATTCACAGTCTGGCCAGATGGGCATTTGTTCCTCTATTTGGTGCATTGATAACGGTAGATTGGGCCACTCTTTCCCCCAGTGTCTACTCTTGTTAATTTTTGAAATCTGGAATTTGTCCCAACCTGTTATTAACCATTGTCAAAAGCTTCTGCTATTTTGGTGCGGAATGGAGTTCTGACATATGGTTACTGGGAATGGACTAAACTAGAGTCTTGCAGCTGAAAAATGCTCCTCCTGATGTTAATTTCTGGAATTGTGAAATGAAACACTTCCCCATATCATTTGTGGAGGGACAGGGGAAGTGAAATTATTGTTTATTTCATTTGCTAGATCATCACTGATGCATTGGATCACTTAGATCACTACACTTACATTTTAAAAAATATTTCCTTTTTATAGTGTAGTGTAGTGTAGTGTAGTGTAGTGTAGTGTAGTGTAGTGTAGTGTAGTGTAGTAAGAATTGTGGCTGTGTGTGGTTTCTTGATCAGCATTGCAAAGAAAGGCAAAGAAAAACATTCTTTTAAAAAATATATCCTAAATTGTCCATCACTTCAGCAAGGTTTTAGCACTCACAAACATAATAATTTGACTTCTGATGACGTGGTTTAGTGAGGAGACAAGCAATGCAATGCCTCTTTTCAGCACCTTCCTGTGGCAGCTGTCAGAGCTGTTCACCCTCCTCCCACTTTGTGTACTGCCTTCCCCAGTAGGCACATACACATGTGCCCACAGCAGCCAGGAGGGAGGGGGAATCCACCCAACTCCTCTTGCCTCTGAGTCTCCTGCTTGTCTCTCCTATTTCATTTTCCTGCTCTCTTCTTCCTTTCCCAACACAGAGTAAGAGAGGAGGCTCCTTCTCTCACTGGCTCCCTCTCACTATGTCCTTCCTGACTTACTTGCACAGCAGAGGAGGAGCTCCTTCATGGCTTTGCATTTCTAATCTCTCTCTCTCTCTTATCATTTTCCTCCCTCTTTTTATTCCCTTCCTATTGCCTGTGTTCAAGTAAAAGGGATAATGTTCAATTGATATTTGACAGTGGAAGGAGCTGGAGGGTCACTTGTGGTTGAATGTGCCATTTTGGATCACACCAAAAGTCATATTGCTCCTCCCTCCCACCCGCCATTCTAACCATTCTATTTACACCACACTAGCCTATTGCAAAATGGACAATCTGAACAGGACCTTAGTAACTTTTTAGGTAACACACTGAATGGTTCAAGCTGCTGGTCTATGGTGCAAAAACACTATATTCTTACCCATCTCATCATTTCTCACAACCGATAACATATTGTGAGGCAGCAGCTCTAGACACACAGCACAGTTCAAGTCAGCTCGGTATATGGGGCAAAAGAGCTGTGCTAGCAACAGATCGCTGCCATTGGTGCTCCTTAATACTCTCTGATGCCACTGTAGTAATAACTATGTGTATAGATATTAGTATACATAGCATGGAGTGGCCACATACCTATCTCTTCCCACCCCTGTTTCTCTCTCGCTGCATCATTCAAAAAAGAGGTCCACAAAAGATTACACATGTCCTTGAAATCTGTCTACTAATTTATGTGCAGATTCAAATTTAAAAATAATTACTATAATTTAAATAGAAATAATGTACCAGACACTATGACAAAACAAGCTGTGTGCTTGCTCAGTAAGCTGTTCAAATACTAGCTGTTGATGTTTTTACATGCTGTTGCTTTCTAAAGTCTTACACTAATTCTCTTCCTAAGGCTCTATTTCTTTAAGCTAAATATGGGATGGTCATCCTTTTCAACAGTGGATGCCCTCAACAGAAGACTGTCCTTAGTTAGTTTATAACTCTGTTTCTTAAACAAGCTCAGGATGGCATATGGCTCTTCATTTCTCCTATTTGTCTTTAGAACAACAAGCCTGAGAGGTAGCTAAGTCTGAAAGAGATTGGCCCAAGATCACCCAGTGAACATCATTCAGTGGGGATTTAAATCAGAATCTCCCAGTCCAACACTCTGGCCACTATGCCACACTGCCTCACAAAATTTTAAATTCTCTTACCATTGCAGTTCCTTTGTGAATCCCAAAATTTACTTTCCATGAGAATCCAATTAACCTTAGTGCCCCAAAATCTGACAATGGACAGGGATGGACCTTTCTTGTTTGAATGAATGACTGAAACCATTAAATGGAGGGGAATAAATGCTAAAACAAAAGGACAAAAAAGTAGGAAACTGAAATAAGCACGCTGCAAAAAGAATCTGGAATGAAAGAAGTATTGCACATTTTGCTGTGCATATTTCTAGCAATGACTGTGGACGAGGATATCTGTTTCCCATCCTCTCTTCAGCTCCCTCTGCAGAGTTAATGGTGGTGGTGACAGATTTCTTTTGCCTGTTCTTCCTCTTCTCCCATTTCCCATGATGTCAATGGGAGGAAAGGAAATAGCCCTCTCTTCCCCACTCCCCAACCTTTCTGCTGATATGCTGTGCCAGCATCCCAAGTGAATTGAAGAATGGGAAAAGTTTTCTCATGATACCCTGACAGGTGACTAAGAATTCTTCTTCTTCTTCTTCTTCTTCTTCTTCTTCTTCTTCTTCTTCTTCTTCTTCTTCTTCTTCTTCTTCTTCTTCTTCTTCTTCTTCTTCTTCTTCTTCTTCTTCTTCTTCTTCTTCTTCTTCTTCTTCTTCTTCTTCTTCTTCTTCTTCTTCTTCTTCTTCTTCTTCTTCTTCTTCTTCTTCTTCTTCCTCCTCCTCCTCCTCCTCCTCCTCCTCCTCCTCCTCCTCCTCCTCCTCCTCCTCCTCCTCCTCCTCCTCCTCTTCTTCTTCTTTGGGATGCAATATTTTCAGAG
Organism: Furcifer pardalis; assembly: GCA_030440675.1. Classification (NCBI taxonomy): domain Eukaryota; kingdom Metazoa; phylum Chordata; class Lepidosauria; order Squamata; family Chamaeleonidae; genus Furcifer; species Furcifer pardalis. The sequence goes on from CP126896.1 coordinate 39,996,121, forward strand.
ATATCATAATAGTCTATTTTGTATCTAGCAAGAGAATCTGTGTCATTAAATTATGTGCTAGAAAGTTAGTAGATGGGGGACACTTCCTGTTGGAAGTGGACTAACAAACAAATGATGTTTCGCCCAATTGTATAAAGCATAAAGTTTTAATACTTCCTGTCTGTTACAATGAACTTTGAAGGGGAAGGTTTATATTACCTGCTCCTTAGAGAAAGAATGCTTGCAATGTTAATGAAGGCTCCTTTCCCCAGAGTATATCTTTAGAAAATTCATGCCTAGAAATAAATGGAGATGGGGAGATAAACTAAGGTGGGCAAGACCAAAAGCACACTCATCCAACCACAGTCTATCTTATCTACGGAGAACAGAGGCTGTGGGAAGAGATTGAATAGCCTCAGGTAACAAGGGGAATGGACATTGAAAAGCAAGAGAAAGAAACTGAAAATTTTCTTGGAATGGCTGATTCACCAGGAGGAGGGAGTCTCGGCTGGCCCATAGAGATATTGGCACAGCAAGAAATAAGAAATTACAAAGAAGAGCCCAATGGAACTCACAGTGAAGAAGTGGAGAAGGTAAAATTGTTTGGTGGTCTTCAAAAGTTAATAGAAAAAAAAACCAATAAGTTCTTTTTAAAGGCATTTGAAAATTCTATGAAACTTCAAATGCAACAGAATAAGAAAGAGACTGTGGCAGAGATTATGACTGAAATGAGATCAGAGTATCTGAGGTTAAGGATGAGAGGAAAGTGGTGTATGCCGGAGATACAGAAGTTGAAAAAATAACTAAGGATAATATAGCAAAAAGAGAGGAAGAGAACATCAGATTTTATGCTAAGTAGAAGCAGACTAAAGACACTGAACAAACTGAGGAGAGAAAAATTGAGATTTCAAGGCTTTCCAGAAGGTGGCTCCTCCTTGTGAGCACTCAGGTCTTGAACTGCTAACCTGCTGACCTTCCAGTCATCAAATTCAACATCTGAACCACTAAGCCAGTCCCAAAAATGGATACTGTATTAACAAAAAATTCCAGGTTTGGTAGAATAGTAATCTTTACAATGAATATTTTACCTAAGATTAATTTTTGTTTAGCATATTACCAATTAGAATACTAAAGATGAATTAAAATAATGGCAAAATACAGTTAATAAATTTTGTAAAGAGGACCAAAAAAGCACACATTAATAAAAAAGATGGTATAAAGTTAAAAATATTTAGGAGGCTTGGGTCTCCCTAATTTGTAATTATATTATGTTGCCAATCAGTGAAGGCATATAGTGGATATTATTTCATGACCCAAAGAATTAATGTGATTAGAGAAATAAGCACAGGAATTGAATTTGAATCTTGAAAATATTTTATTTATAAAACATAAGAATATAATAAAAAGAATAGAAAATAATTTCTTTAAAAGTACAGTATGTTAGAGACTTAGAATAAATTTAGAAATTTTTTTTATCCCTGCTATCTTTTCATTGAGTAATTTGAAAGGAGAATTAGAAGAATTATTAAGAGAAAAGAAAATAATTGGAACAAAAGATTGATTAGGAAAAATGGGCATTAAAGAACAAATGAGTGAAGTATTGGACATGGACATGTTTTAGTTCAATCTTATGCAGTTAGAACAATGGACAATAAAATAAGTAAGAAAATATGACAAATTTTTTAAGCTGATATGGAAATGGTATTGAACGTGAGTGAAACTAAACCAAATAGATAAGAAATATTCAGCATTATATTGGAGAGGATGTCAGGGAAAAGGAACTTATTTTCATATGTGGTGGATTGGTGAGCATGTAGTAAAATTTTGACAAATGGTCTTCAATTAGATATGTGAAATAACTAGATCAAATTTAGAAATACAGTACAGTCAAACCTCACATAAAGAGAGCCTCGCTTAAAGAGTAACTCGCTTAAAGAGCAGAATTTTCTCTGAATGTTCACTTCGCTTAACAAATAAAACCAACAAAAAACTCGCTTAACAAATAAATTGGGGTTCGCAATCCCCCCCACAATCGGTAATTTACAATGGTGTTTCGCTTAAAGAGCAAACTCGCTTAAAGAGCAATCCTATGAAACGCATTATGCTCTTTAAGCGAGATATAACTGTGTTGTACAAATGTTTTAGGCCAACACTAGCTAGTTTAGGGGAAATTCAATGAATGATTTGGGTAGGGGCCATAACTCGGATACCCTAACTCCAAACCTCACCAAATGTGGCGAGGGTTGATAGAAGAACCAGCAGAAGACTCTCCATTTTTGGTGTTTCTAAATAGCTGAGTTATCCCTCCCCCCTCCAAAAAAATTCACTGAATTTCCTCAAACTGGTGGTGGCCTAAGACTTTTGCACAATACTGTATGTCCTAAAATAGTTCTTCCAGCAATATATAATAAGGTGCAATATAACTGGTCAAGTAAAGATCTAATTTCAAATTTGTTAACAGCAGCAAGATTAATGACAGCTAAGAAATGAAAAATATAGTATGATTTTCAATTAAAAATGGTATAAAGAAGTTTTGGGACATTGCTTTTAATGATAAATTAAGTTGTAATTTCAAAGTTAAGAGAGGGCTATTGAAGTAGAATAATTTGAAAGATATCTGTGAAGAATGTATAGATTAAAAGGGAAAAAGAAATAAGAAACAATGCAATTTTGGCAACTGAATGGAGGTTCAGAAAGACATAGGAAATTTTTATGTAACTCTGCTGGTCCTGGTTTAGTGCTATATATAAAAATGATCTATCAGGGTACGTTCTGGACATGGAGCCACTGAACATATCCAACTTGGTCACCTTGCCAAAGGACTGTTGCCATAGCAATCATGTATCTGTATCTTTGCTAATCCCACCAGCACTTGTACAGGCTGGAAAAATCCTCAGCCCTTTTTACCAACAGGAGATAGTCAGTTGAGCAGTTTATGAACAAACCAATGTTTTCCTTGATGCTACTCCACAGGCAGATCATTCCACAAGTCAGTAAACCAGTCCATTAGCCATATACTGGTAGGCCAGTCGAATGCACATGTTCAAAGTACTTTTGTCCAACGTTCACTTGTACCCTAAAAGTAGGACCTGATTAAAATGATGGGAATAAGCTGAAGCCTCACTTGACTTTTCCTTTTGCCACTGCAGAAAGAAACAGGCTGTTCTCTTGATCTTCCTTCACATCCATAAGTCAGTACTTGTTGCAGTTCTTGAGTAATGTCCAAGAAGCAACTGCAAGAGCATTCTCATAGATTAGTCTCTGCCTGGTTGTCACTGAAGGTAGGAGCTGATCACCTTTTCAGAATGGCCAGGATAAATTGCTATCTTATTTCCTCTTCCTAGCTGCACAGAGAAATTCATCTCTTGGTTCACATTAGCTTGGGACCAGTTCCTTTCAAGAGCAGAGCTTTGTTCAGACTTTGAAAAAAAGAGTGGATCTTATGCAATGAGCAGAAGAGGAGTTGGCTAGTCCTTCTCCATTCATCCTAGCTCCTGAGTGTGTTAGAAGCCAAATCTATGGAGGAGAGCAGAAGAACCTTCCACACAATTAAAAAAACCTGAACAATCAGGATGCCTGATTGTATGAAGATACTGACTGTGTGCCATGGCCAGCATGCTGTGGCATGTGTGGTTGGCAGCCAATGTTTGTGAGGTGGCTGTTCACTTTGAACCAGTTGTCTGCAAAGGGTTCAAAATACATTCTGCCTCAGTGGAAAGCAGACTTCTGCTTGTTTTCACAGTGGCTGAACACAGGAAACAGCTTTCCAATTATTGTGCAAACTGGCCTGATCTACACAATTAATAACACAGCCGTTCACTGATTTTTCTCACCTTCCAAAGATTCCTCTGTAGTTCCAAGTTTCACCACCACAATAACCAACATAGTGGAACTATATCACTCTTAACCAGAAAGTAAGTCTTCTTTGTTAGAAGATTGGTGTGGGGGTGAGGGGTGGGGGTTTAAATAGAAATAATCAAAACTGTGAGGGGAAAAAACAAAAAAGCAAACTAGACCATCATGTGAAAAGAATTGTATATTTTGGGCAGAGTTAAAATCCTACTAGCTGTTATTAAAGTTTAATTTAATTTACAGCTTTGACAACCAAACATAAAATAAATGAGATCTGCACCTACTTATCATTGGATTTGGGTTTTAAAATTTTTTGAGCTTATTTATTTGTAATCAGTGGAAGCATGTGTTATACCAAATACACAAAGGGAAAAGAGACAGTGTGGTGGCATACAGCACATAGGATGTCATTTCTCTCTCTTTCTCTGTGTATAATTAAGCAATGAAAGTATGAATTATTAATACACACTAAAGAATAAAGTCTGACACTTAAAATTCACAAAGTCCTGAGTGGCTATAGAGTGCTTTAGAAACTAAATCTCAAGCAAGTAAGTTTGAATAAAATCCCGCACATTCTGCTTAAAGTTTTCAAGGGAATTCTTCTGTCAGCACAACAATTTCCCAATTTGGGTTTATGCATTTCTATCTGAAAATCCAGCAGGGCTGTTTCTTCATTGTATGCTTAAGTCTTCCTCACTCTTAATTTCCCCCCTTCTTCAGCTGAACACACACAGCAGTGAACAATTCTGGTTTATCTGCAGTTGTTGCTTTTTTTTGGGGGGGGGGGAAGAGAGCAATGGACCATTCCTTTCTTCCAGTACTGAATCTTCATTTATATATGAGTGTCCATTAGTATTATCTTTATTAATAGTCTATATAATCTTAAAACTCTCAAGCAAATTATTAAATTTTGTCGAAGAATGCAATTTTAATTATAAGGAAATGTAAACCGGATTAAGGCAAAAGTAAAGTAAACAATAATAATAATTGCATGTAATCAAGTCAATTCTTATATAGCAACCATTTTCAGGGTTTTTAGGTACAGAATACACAGAAATAGTTTACCATTCCTTTTTCTGGGAGCACCCAGGGTCACAGGACGCTCAGTGGGGAATTGAATTCCCAATGTCTTGGTCCTAAACCATTGAGCTATCCAGCAAGGAGTAACTCTTAGTAATGCTAAGATACATGAAATATTGTCAACATGATGATAAAAGCTATAAACCATTCCACAGGACAATCAAAGAACACTACTTATTTGATCTCTATACAAAATACAGTAATACCTTGGATAATGCTAAGACTTGGTTCCACAAGTCTTGGTGTTATCCGATTTTTAGTGTTATCCGATGCATGTTAAAATCCTATGGGATGGATCGGATAACGTTAAAGCTCCATAGAGATACATTGTAACCGCACAAGCTTTAGCGGTTGTTATCCGATCCATCCCATAGGACCTTAACGTTATTCGATCCAATTCTCCTCCCCAGATTACTTAACATTATGCGATTTTAGCGTTATCCGAGGTAAACGTTATCCGAGATATTACTGTACATGTAAGTACAGTAATCCAAATACAGTAGCATTCTATTCTGGAAGGACTCAGTTGGGTGTCAGTGTTTTAATTGAGTAGTAAATATGGGACTGCAGTGGCTCAAGTGGTTAAGACACTGAACTTAAAGACTGGAAGGTCAGAGTTCAAGACCCGAGTACTGCACGATGGAGTGAGCTCCTGTCTCTGTCCCAGCTTCTACCAACTTAGCAGTTTGAAAGCAAGAAATTACAAGTAAATAAATAGGTACCACTTTGGTGGGAAGGTAAATCAGCATTCTGTGCACTCTGGAGTCAGTCATGCCTGCCACATGTCAATGGAAACATCTGCAGGCACCGCTGGCTTTTTGGTTATAAACAGAGATGAGCACTGAACCCTAGAGTCGGATATGACTGGCTTTCAAGCAAGGGCAACCTTTACCTTTACCTTTACCTAAATATGAACTGCTGTGTAGATTAGTTGATTGAAGACATATAACCGAGTAACAGCAGAAGATATGACAAGACTGGAGTTGATATAACAGAGGACAGGACCTTTTAAACTTCAGGGCATCCTCTTGGAATATCAGAAAACAAAACAAAATAAAATAAACAAAATAAAATAAAAAAACACTGTAGCACTTTAAAGACTAACTGCTATATAGTATAGCAGTTAGTCTTTAAAGTGCTACAGTGTTTTTTATTTTATTTTGTTTTGTTTTCTGATATGCCTGAACCACAGACTAACATGGCTACTATTCCAAAAAATCCTCTTGGAATATTTTTCCTTGATATTACTTTCACAAGATGGACACATTCATGATATTTATCTGTGTGTGTGTGTGTGGGGGGGGCATCCCCACACTTTTATCCAGCTGCTCTTGAAACTTCACCCATTTAACCTTCTTAAAGTTAAAATGTCTGCAAAAAGGCACCTCCTGGGGTTTCACTTCAGCATTTACTATGCACACAATGGGTCTGTGTGGATTGTGTGGGTTTGGATCATCAACAACTTTCATGAACTGTGCTCTATCTTCTTGCCAACAAAGATGCTGTCTGGATTTATACCCCCTCCTCCATCTACCACTGTTAATGGATACAGGCAGTCTCAGGTCATAGACAAGTTAGAGGTCACTGGAATCTGCCCAATATACAAGTTGTGCACCATCCTCATTGGTCTAGTTATATCCCCAAGCCTCACTGTGACTTATTTACTTATTTGGTCATAAGTAAAACTGTCCACATCTGTCAGACTTCAGGCGTCTCTGTAAGGGCCCTCCCACTCATGCTCCTGAGCATATGCTCATTTCTGGAACATATTTAACCCTTACCTTTCACCTTTGAGAGACTTGAGCCGCTTTTAAAAAGAACGTACTGAGCTCTGGCAGTAGAGCAGAACAAGGGAGGCTTCTTCTTCAGGTAGCATGCAGCCAAGTTGCGCTGTGTGTGTGCTAATCAAAGAACAACAATCTTCAAAGAGAAACAGCTGTTTTATTCTTCAGGTTCATTGATAGCAAAGTCCATGGAAAAACCGTAGATTAAAAGGTCATAACAAAGAATCAGTCCAATAAGAACAGTCCAAGTATCTTTAGATAATCATAGTGAAAAGGAGAGAAAATCCCATAAGCCAAACTGAGGTCTTAATCCATTGAGAAACAGAGACAAACTAACTCACTGTTCTGCAAAATGGGGAATTCCTGGTCAGGTGATTTAACCTTGGCCAATCAGGTAACAGAGAATAACTTTCTCAAAACAATGGATTGTTTTTACACGCTAAAAAGATAGGAACTCAGGATTATTGTAATATCAACAAACCTCTCGTGACAGTCTTGTGAGACACACAGAGATGGGAAAGGATTTTTATGAGGCCTAGCTCAAAAATAGCAATTTCAAGCCTTGGGAAGCATTAGGAAATAGGTCTTTTCCTGACAACATCATTAAAACTAAAATTTGCTTCTGAGGACTTATAGACAGAGGTAACAGAAAATTGTGGGGTTTGGATGGTGAGAATGTCAATGTTGTTTGTTTCTGCCAATGCAGCTGATATTATACTGAAGCCAGGTCTAATAAAATGGCACTCCCTTACTGGTCATGTAGCCTCTCAACTACTAGTTCCATTTCAGCCACTTTAGGTTTGTATCTTGCTGTCCTTTGCTGTGTTTCGTGGAGTAGAAGTATGTCACATTTTTTTCTGCACATGTTCACTAGTAGGACACTCTTATTACTCAAAAGTCCATCAACACATTTTGGAAATGAGGGTGGATTGACACTGAAAAAAATGTATGAAATGTCACATTGTTGGTACAGTTTTGCATCCCACTGGTAATGATTATTTTAATTTAACCACACTCTGAAGCATACTATTGTTAATTCATGTATGATGAATTTAATATTGTTAATTCATTAATAAATCCATTAATGTGATCCTCCAATGGTCACAAAATTGTGACTTTAAATAGTATCTCACCTTTTAGTTCCCAAATTGCAAGAACAAGTTTTTAGTGTCTGTCATTTCCCAAAGAAAGGATTGAATTGTGATTTTCAAATGAAAGCCCTTCATCCTGAACTGTACAAGAGGAATCATTAGTCATTCTATTTTTTATAATTTAGGAAGTGCATTGTAGACGATGTGGTAAATAATTCCAAAGTTGGAGCTGGAGCTTTAAATGGCCAAACTAATTTCTTACTATAATAGAAATCCCAGCAGTTTTATTAATGTATGTTGCATTAATGTGACATATATGAAAAGACAGGGGGCCATACATTTATGATGAATGGAGGAAAATGTAGGCACACTAGGAGAGAAACTGGTTGTCTTTCCTCTACTTTCATTTGGAATTAAAGTTCATGATACATTAACAGATTCTTTCTTTCACTGCGTAGCAAAGAAATTGCACAATTTTGATAGAATTGTATAGTTTCTTCTGTAAACTTTAATAACAGATATCCCCACAAACACATATTTTGAGAAACCATGTCACTCAAATTATTAAACATGGTACAGCCAAATGTAGGAAGCTGTTCCTCCCTGTCTGTCTGTCTGTCTCTTCTTGCTCTTCCTTTCTCTTCTCTGTCTTTTTAATAGACTAAAGACTATTATCTCTCCGTCTCTATTTCTGTCCTGTCTGGGAGTCTCTCTCTCTGTGTCCACTACTGTTATATGTGTAGAAACTGTAGCCACAAACACATATTTTGAGAAACCATGTCACTCAAATTATTAAACATGGCACAGCCAAATGTAGGAAGCTGTTCCTCCCTGTCTGTCTGTCTGTCTGTCTCTTCTTGTTCTTCCTTTCTCTTCTCTGTCTTTCTAATAGACTAAAGACTATTATCTCTCCGTCTCTATTTCTGTGGTGTCTGGGAATCTCTCTCTGTCCACTACTGTTATATGTGTAGAAACTGTAGCCTAAGGTAAGAGTTAATAAGCACTGAGTCTTTTTTACACTACAGTTCATACAACATTTATTCAATGCTCTTTATCCACAAATATCCCAAAGGATTTGATATGGCATGAGGAAAGCAGAAGCTCGCCTAGGAAATGCTAAATGAAATTAATGTTGTTTGAGCTTCTGACTCTAAACTATTGTCTCTCACTCCATGAATTCTAACACAAATGCCTTGGGGAAACAAAAAAAATGCCCCACGGAAACAAAAAAAAAGTAAGTAAATTCAGCAGTATATCACAGGATGGCAACTCCTGGCTCCTTATTAAAGGCTAAAAAAAATACAGTGGGTAAAGGTTAATGAGATATTTTTTGCCGACATCAAATTACATCACATTTAGATGTACCACTCTTTCATGAATATAGTACAAACACATTCCCCTTTGGCATACATTTTTTGAATAGAGTGAACTAATGCCATTACTTGTCACAACAGATTTTTTTCCTGAAAACTGGACTTTGTAGATTTGTTAGTGTGTAGAGCTGTCTCTATGTTATGTGTTGTAGTGTAACATATTGGATGAAATCCAGTGTTAAGTTACAATTAGACTAGACCAGTGTTTTCCAACCTTTGTTTTTGGACTTCAGTTCTCAGAAGCTTAAGTCAATTCCCCAAAGCACTGATCAGCACTGATCCCAGGCTTCTAGGAATTGAAGTCCCCCTGTGAGGCATGGGCCCCACGTTGGGAACCCCTAGACTAGACCCATTGAATCAAAGGTGATGGTGACTTCATAAATTTCATTAATTCAATGAGCCTACTCTAGCTATAACTTTTTATTTTAACCAATATATAGTAATAAAGTATGACTTACACTTGCTGCCACCTGTTTTCATGAGCAGAATTATTGTTCAGTATTAGTAACATCAAAGAGGTACTCATTACAATCATTTTTCTAGAATGATTTGATACAGCAATAATATTGGATCATCCTCCTCCTCCTTGTTTGTTTGTTGTTAATTTGTTTGTTATTTATTTGGATTTGTAAGCATCCACTTCTCTAAGCAATTTATAACGTAAAACTAAAGACCACCCACCCAGCGTAAGAACCAACCCCATACAATATCAGACAACCAATATAACAATACACTAGCTTAAACACAATTGTAAAAAACCCTAGATTAAAAATTTTAACAACATCTGAGCATGTGTCCTTGAAAACTGCTTTATAGAATTCTAATTTTGCTAGGAAGGACAAAGCCTAGTACACTTGTGGGGGTGGAGTTTGTTCCACAGAATAAGTACTACCATCAAGAAGCTATGGTTTCTAGTCGTCCCCTTTTTACCCTCCCTTTGTTGTGGCCAATTTTAACAATATGGATTGGGGAGAGTGTGTGAAACAGAAGGCTATTTTCTGAAAGAGCTATTCCACCAAATATTGAGCTCCTAAACCATTAAGGGCTTTATAGGTCATTTGACTAGCTCTACTGCACTGTAGATCTTTCTGCTTCTCAATATATTCCATTCTAACTTTCAGTTATAACAACTTTGTGACAGTAAGAACTGGTGTCAAATAATATATCGGTATTAGACCATCATTGCTATTTAAGTACTAAGACTCCATCCTATGGAATCCTTGGATTTGTAGTTTGACAAAGTACTTAAAATTCTATGCTGTAGTTCTAAGAATAAAATAAAACCTCAGGTTACAATTGCCCTGGGTTATGTTTGCCATGGTTTATGACAGCAAATTTAATTAAAATAATTCCCCGGTTTACGACCAAATTTGCACCATTTTAAACTCTAAAATGGTGGCTGGCACCATTTTAGAGTTTAAAATGGCACCCGCCTCCTTTGCCCAAAGTTGTAATGCAGTGCTTACCACTGCAGAGGTACTGTTGGCAGCGGTGGCATTTCTGCTGCTATTTCTGGACTGTCTGCCACCCCTGCTGGCACCGGGAGAATATGGGGACATTATCCGCTCCGCTCCCACCTTCCTCTGAGCTCCCTGGGCAGCGCTACAGCTGGGAACACATGCCTTCCCAGGCTCGTGCCTGGGGCAGGTGCATGTTTTTGGCTATAGTGCTGCCCATGGAGCTTGGAGGAAGGTGGGAACTGTATGGATAAGGTCCCCAGACTCTCCTGTGCCAGTAGGGGCAGAAAATGGGCTCAACGTGTGCCTCCCCCAAGTCGGAACCGAGTGGATAAGATCCCCAAATGTCATGAAAAAGGTAGGAAGATTGCTTCATCACTTTTGTTGGGGTGGGGGACAATTGTGTCTTGCATTTTTTGGATTTTTTGGTGTTTTAATTTTTTAAAAAAATGGATAATTTTTTTGGTCCAGTTGGGGCTGGGTGTGTGGGATGATTGTGTCTGGCATTTTTTGGATGGTTTTGTAGAGTTTTTTTTTTTTTTGTATTTTTAAAAATATTTTTTGTCCAGTCAGGACTTTTTAAATTTTCAATGCATTCCTATGGGAAAACATGCTTTGGTTTATGATTTTTTCATTTTATGATGGAGGCTGTTGGATTGGAGGTTTTACGGTACTACGTCCTCACCTAATTACAGCTCCCTGGATCCTATTAGATGGAGCTATGGCATCTAAAGCATAATCAAACAACTATAATTTTATAGAGACCATAGACCCACAATACAGTAAGACCGCTCTCAAAGTTTTTAATAATCATTTTACTTCTGTCCAATATAATTACATCACCTGAGCATTACAGAAACTGAAGGTTTTTTCCTGCCCTTAAAACACAAATATATGAGTTAGGGCTTCATGAGGAACATATTTTTCTGTTTGGCAGGCTTGTTTTGGTCCATACTTCTCAGACTGCTTACTGACAGGGTACAAGTTGCCCTTCTGAATGTGTACATTGGTGGGCAGCTGGCGATGACCCCTTCCATGTGTATATCTGAACAGCATACATAAAAAATGTGTGCATTTCAAATGTTTGTCAAATGCTAATAATGCACATATCCCATATTTCAATGAGGGAGAGGAAGCATTCGAGCAACATGTAAAATTTTTAGAATGCACATATTTCCAGAAGAATATGCAAAAAAGATGGGTATTTATTTATTTATTTATTGTTCGCATTTAGTATCCCGCCCCAATCGGGAAGACCCGACTCTGGAATTTCTCTCCCTAATGAAAAGAAAAGGTTAAACTGGGCAAAGACAAGATGTGGACATCATAAAGAAAGGGAAAGCATAGATGTGGATTTTCTAAGTGCGTCCTTCTGTACTGTAACTCTTTGTCTGTATTACTCAGTCCACAAAGACATCCCATTCAAAATGTATGCACTCTTCTTTCCTCTATTAAGGGAGGTTCTTTATTAACCTGGCATTTAGTTTCTGGTTGTGGTGAATGCACTTGAGACATGCTCCCAACTGGTGATTTCAGTTATTCCCACTGAAGTGTGTATTTAGATAAACTAGTGAATATGCTTTCTCCCTGATTTCTATGATTTAGTTAGATTCTGAATTATTATATTGGGGAGAAATCCACCAGACTAGGGGGGAAACTGCCCTTGATTCGCAGGGAGGGTCATTCGAGTAGAATGTAAGAGCAAATCTATTTAAATACAAGAAGAGACGCAATTACACATCTGGTAATCAGTGTTTGTGCAGGTGTTGCTGGAATAAGATTCAAGCAGATTAATTATTTACACAGATTACATTGCCGATTTTCGATGGACTTAGGGGAGGTTTCTTGGCATGGCTTGGGAGAAGGGGGGATTGTTTGTGATTAACTTAAAAGCAAGGATAAAGCAATGCCATTATTAAATAAATACAACCGTCTATGGCAGTGTTTCCCGATAGCTCAGTCAAGTCCTGAATTATGGCTGGATTTCTTTGGCCAGCAGAGCTGGAAAATGAAGACAAAACAGCATCGTCCTTACTAGCATGCTAGAATGCCAGAGTTTCTCCTTCTGCTTGCCCTTTCTGTCAATGGCTCTGTGTACTGAGAGGGAAAAGAGTGGGAATGAATTAGAATTTTCTAAATATTGAGATTCAGTTGCCATAATGTGCTTATGGGCATTATAGTGAAATGAGTGTCTGGAGGCAGATTGAGGGACTTGACCTAATGCCCTTATCTCTCAGCCTTCCAACTTCACTCTAATGAACATATACTCATAATTATTTCTCAGTTTCCATCTAATTTTAAAGTGGGTAATTTATAGCACTTGTAGGAAACTGCTGCAAGTTTCATTATAATACTCAGCAGAAGGAGAAATTTGAACAGAATATATTTCTTTACTGTACCACAAAGTCATACATATTTATAACAAACCTTTTCAGTTGCTTAAATAATAGCATTCTCTTCCATGGATCTGCATACTAATGTTAATATTTCTGTCTCAGTAGAAGGATGGTTACCATTGCTGAATGACTTGCTGTTTGGTGAGTGGAATTCTTCATTCATTTCTACCCTTCAGTTTGGATTTGTTCTGGGGCAAGGTGTACACGTTATAAGCAATGAAGAAAAGGCTTTTAAGGTTGACTCTGTAAGATGGACATTTGATTTATACTTGGAATGGAATAAAAGAAACCTCACCCACAATGCTGCCATGGTCTGCTGGTTAAGGGGCTAGAGAAGAAAAGGAAGCCTTAGTAGACCTCTAAGCTTGTTTTCTAGCATTCTTGCTAAATGAAATATTCTTAGCAATAGCAATTACACTTACACACACACACACACCATAGCGCTTACTGCATTCTTTCATCCTGAGGACTCATTTTACCAACCTCAAAAGGCTGGAAGGCTGAATCAACCTTAAGTCAGGGTCAGGATCAAACTCACAATGTTTTGGCTGCAGTACAGCAGTTTAACCGCTGTGCCACCCAGGCTCCTGCTTCTTATACAGAGAAAAACTTTCTTCCCATAGCATCCGCTGATTTCTGCCTCTGGATGGCAAGAAACACTGGTTCCTTCTTTGGAGCTTAATTTGAATGGGACCTTTTCTGAAGTGAAATAGGAGCCATTGGAGAGATATAAACCATGCTAACTGCTTAGCCCTTCCTGAGAAGAAACATGGTTCTCACTCCTTCACCTGTATGGTTTTGCATCAAAAAAGCTGGCCTTACCATTCGGTTCTGGCTGGGTAGAGAGTCAGGCATTTGGCTGTGGAGCCAGAGGTTGGGAGTTTCCTTTCCCACTGAGCTTCCTGGAAGAAGACTGTGTAGCCATGGGTTGTGTCGGAAGAAGGGAATGGCAAGCCACTTCTGAGTAGTTCAATGTGACAGCACAGTTACCCAGGCAGGAGGCTTGGCTCAAATGTGTTGCAGTTAACCAAATTCACTTAAGGTTTTCATTGTACTTTTGTACAGATATGCTTTTCTTCCATCTTCAGCTCCATCTAGATATATTTATATTTGTCTTGTGATATTTCTGGATGAGCATGAATAGGTGGAGCTTTTATGTACCACTGTCTACCCAGTGCAAGCCCAGGCATTGGTACCAGTCCCCTTTCTGTGGGGCAGAAATAAGTACCGTATTTGCTGGCATATGAGATACACCTTCCCACCTTAAAATATGCCTGAAAAATGGAGTGTGTAACAGACACACACACACTAGTGTGGTTTGGCGACAAGAGAGGATTGGCAGCTAGAGACAAGAAAGGGCTAAAGTGGAACCTCATACAACAATCACCCCGTATAGCAAGGAAATCGCATAACAATTAGGTTTGGGGGGGAAATGGTGTCCCGCATAACAATTTTCCCTTTGGAAAAAAATCATACAACAATTTTTCAATGGGAAAAACCTCTTAGTGAAAAAAATGTTGTACGATGCATCCCATAGGGAAAATCGCTATACGATGCATGCATCGTATAGCAATTATTTCATACAACAACGAGCCCCATGGAATGGATTAAAATCTTTGCATGATGTACCACTGTATTTTTAAAACTGCCCTCACCATTCACCCTTCCCTCCCCCTGCTTGTGCAGTTTGGTGGCCACCACTGACTTCTAGGAGCCAGGTGAAGGGCGGTTTCCAAAATAACTCTTGTGCCCAGCCAATCCCACCCTCCCTGTTAGTGATGGTCAGTGGGGGTGGAATGGGGTGGAAATGGGCTTAAAGGATCCTTCTTTACCCCCCATCCCACTCTCCCCAGCTGCTGGTGGGGTGGTGGGAGAAATGGATTCAAAGAATCCTCTGTTTCCCCCACCCACCCACTTTCCATAGCTGGTGGTGGGATGGTGAGGAAATGTGCTTCAAAGAATCTTATGCCCCCCCTCCCACTCTCCTTGCTGGTGGTGTGATGGTGGGGAAACGGGTTTCAAAGGAGCAAGCTCCCCCATCCCACTATCCTTGGCTCCTGGAGTTAACTTTGGAAATTCATGGGGAAAATGTAGCAAATTAATTTTTTCCTTTCAAATGTACATAAAAATGGGGTGCGTTTTATACTCCGATGCATCTTATACATCAGCAAATACAGTAATTTTGTAAGTGTACCTTCAGTACTAGGTGATAAAAGGGGCAGTACTGTATCTCATTTTCTACTAGAGATTTTCCTAATCTAGTATTTCTGGGTCAGTCCGGCCAGGTTATCTTGCTATGGCAATAGAGTAAACCATACTGGTAGAGCCTCAATGTTGATTGTCAGGTGGTGGATAACAACCCTGAGGAATAATGGTCTTAGGTAGCAAAGTCCACAGGGAAGGGTGATGGTCCCCAAGTGGCTTAAACTCCCACTTGAATCCATCTTGATGGAGGGCAGCAGCTTCATCGATACTAGCCTGGGGATGAGGAGAATTTAGCATGCCAAATGGGCTTAGGAACAGAAAGTGACTCATGGAACAGGTTCAGTGATATGGGTGTCATGCTGCAATGTGGAAGGCAAATAGAAGGCCACTGCATTATATTCTCAGGACAATCTTCATGGCTGATTTCCATGGTGATTGCTGATATTTGGAATCAAATATGGCACATGTAGTAGTAGTAGTAGTAGTAGTAGTAGTAGTAGTAGTAGTGGTGGTGGTGGTGGTGGTGGTGGTGGTGGTGGTGGTGGTGGTGGTGGTGGTGGTGGTAGTAGTAGTAGTAGTAGTAGTAGTAGTAGTAGTAATGTAGCCACCGCTGCCGCTGCCCCACATAGCAAAAGAATAAAAATCTACACAACTTAAATTCAAGGTGCTTGAAATGACCTTTAAAGCCCTTCATGGTAGTGGACCAGGATATTTAAGAGACCACATCACCCCATGATGATCTGCCCATCCTGCAAGATCAGACCGGATGGGCTCCCTAGTGGTTCTGTCTGCCAGAGAGGCTCGTCTCTCTGGCACTAGAGGGAGGACCTTCTCTGTATCTGCTCCAGCCTTGTGGTACCTCCAGGCAGAGCTGCTGGCCTTCAGAAAGGGCCTTAAAACCTGGTTAGCGCAGCAGGTGTGGGACACTGCTGGCGTGGTAGCCCACCCCCTGCTGGCTTATATAAGGCCATCTGGATTTTTCAAATTTACAAGGAGGGTGTTTTAATCTGGTTTTAATGGTTTTTACAGTTTTAATTGTTTGGTCCTATATGATGAGGATGTTTTGTATTTTGAATTTTTGATACTGTTGCAACAGGAAATTTTAAAATTTGATATATCTGTACATAATATGCAGGACAACTCACTAATTAAAGATTGTAAAGGCAAAAACATTTTTTTAATGGATTGTCACCAAGAAAGTAGTTGAGATAATAATTGAGGGACAGAGAGAGATTGAGAGGGAGAGGGTAATGGATTGATGAAAATACTCTAATGAGATTAGCGTATATCAGGGGTGCCCACCTTTTGTGATCGCGGGCCGGTCACGTGGTTTCTCCCACCAGAAACAGAAGTAAAACATGCCTTGCAATCTGTTTTGCAACAGGATGAGGTAGATTTTAAGCTGCCATTTTCTCTGCTTAAACAAGGGATGCCCAAACTATGGCCCGTGGGCCGGATCCAGCCCCAACACCAATTCATCCAGCCCACACCACCATTTAGATTATTATTTTTTGCGTGTTTTTTTTTTGCATTTTATGTTTTACCTCCACTTCCAGGAGTGACAAGGATGGTGTATGCCAGATGAATTGGGATTAGGGGGCAGATCTGGCCCATAGGCCATAGTTTGGGCCCCTGGTGTATATCTTTGTTCAGATAGAATTTTTTTATCATGTAAAGAGTTTCTGAATAATGGAATGAATTGACAAAGGCAACGATAGAAGCAAGTGTTAATTATTCTGAAAGATTTCTGTAGGAGAGACTCAGAGAGGACACTTGCTAGCTAGATTTCTAGGATGATAACTGATGATATATGAACTGATTTAATTTCAGTTTGTAGAGATGTTGATGGAAACCATGAACAAGAGATGTTGGTGAAAGATACAGCATTAAAATTACAAGTTCAATCTAGGTCTTAATTGATGAAACCTTGTTCTAATATAAAGGCATTTTTAATTACAGGTAATTACAAAACAAGGCCTAATGCAAACCAAGCGGTGGTTATAAGTATTTTATAAAAGGCCAGTATTGAAATATTTACTACCACCATTATTATTTATCACCTACATAGACAGTATAAGCAAAAAAGCCAACCCAATGAATGGAAACAATATCAACACATCATTTTTTGCAAATGATCAGGCATTGATAGCAATTACACCTAAGGAATTCCAGCAACACCTTATACCCATGAGCCAAGAATGCAAGATAAAGAATATGAGAATCAATGAAGAGAAGACTGAGGTAATGGCAATTGGAAGAAAACAGCATACTTTAAATATAGAAATAGAGGGAACAGATATAAAACAAGTGGCTGAGTTCAAATACCTAGGAACAACATTTACTGAAGATGACAAAATGAACAAAGAGATTAACATGGTGTAGTAAGGCAAACCAAATATTGGGACAGTTAGCTCCACTCTTACAATATAAGGCAATACCAACCAGCACAAAGAAACATGTTATACAAAGCATATTCATTCCCACCTTATGTTACCAGTGCCAAACATGGACACATAAAACAAAACATAAACAATAGTTGGCCACCATGGAAATGAGATGTCTGAGGAAGGCTGCTGGAGTGACTAGAAGTGATAAAATCAGGAATATAATTCTAAGGGAAATAATTGGAATAGAACCAACTACATCTTAAACTAAATACAGAGACAACAAACTAAATACAGTGGTTTGCCCATTTGGGGAGAATCTCTTGGAATTCCATACCTTACAAAGCCTATGTGGAAAGAGAAGGACAAAGACCATGAGGCAGACCCAGAGAAAGGTGGAGAGACACCATCAAAAAACACCAAACAACGCAGGTACAGACAGCTAGAAGTGCCAGAGCAATAACCCTGCATCTCCCTCGACACCCAATGGGGTAAAAGAGGAAGCAAAGAAGAAGATTGAAATATTATTTTTATGTAGCCATGCAATCTTTCTTCATTATTTTCAGTTTCTGCATATTTGAGAATGTTTCTGATTAAGGAGAGGGATAAACCAAGGCTGCTTCCCCAGTCCCACAGGGAGAGAATAAACTGAATAATTTTTTTCCTGCTTCCTGCTCTTCTGGCCAATTTTGTCACAAGTTGATCCACTTTTTCTTCTGGTGTCTACACCTGAAACAACTCACCACAAAGCACTTCTTTTTGAAACCCTATCAGAGATTTCTAACATTTTGCAGGACTCCCTTTGATCCTGTTCCCAGCATATGTAGATGCTAAAAATGGCATAAAAGCAAGAGAAACAACTTTCAGAGCTGTTTCCAATGTTAATGTCCAGCATCGTTCATTGGCTGAGGAGCCAGTGTTTGATGACGGCAAATTACTATTATTTTCTTCAGTTCACTAACTGACCACTGCAGTGGTAAAGTTGTCATATAGGGAACAAGAAAAAAAATACTTCCCCCTAATATACCTAATTAGGAAGTGTTTGGTTCACTGTGATTGTACTGCTGCACCAATAAAATACATTGTTTACTTTGCAGCTGTTGTCTGTGATCAGAACAAAGTAAACACTTCTCCTGCTTGCTGCAGCTGACCAAGAGAAGTGTAATTCCCCTCTCACCCCTTTAATTCATTAGCTGGTCACTGGACTGGAAGGATCAAGTTGGGATTTCTGCAAAAAGGACACAAGGCAGTGCTGTTTTAACCTATGTGACTCATATAGTCACAAGGTAAGTTAGGGAGAGGGGCTGTATAAATCCCTAACTTACTCTGTTAAAAGTTTCTTTTAATCATTCTTGTTAACCATTCCTCACAAGGACTGTGAGGAAATTTTGTTTATCTCTAGAACATGAATTTGCTATGGAATCAATATACATCAGCTACATCATTGTTTGCACAAGAAAAAGAAAACTCAACAACTTAAGTAAAACTTGGCACTATCCCCCCTTGTCCCCCAGCAAGCCCCTTTACACAGGTCTTCACGTTGTGAAATGTATTTCCATATCCCATTGAAACCCATTATCTAGTCATTATTTATCATATCAAACATCCCTTTTTAATTTCTACTTCAATGGAATTTTTTGTTCTGCTCCCCACCCTCCTCCTCTCCCCTCTGCTTTTATAAAGTTGCACAACCTTTTGGGAAAAGAGAATGTTGTTTACAATGTGTAATTATGATACTAAAAAAGAAATCAAATCACAAATTCATTGTGGAGTGTTTGATCCAGAATATTGTTAGAAACATAATTAATAACTAAAAATATTTGAAGCAACACTTTCCAACATAGGGCATATTAACCAGCCACAGGGAGGGAAAATTTATATATACAGTATTTACCTTTTGAAGGTGCATGAGTCTGAGTAAGTCAATGTTGGCCTTGCTTTTATTCACATGAAAAGATGGCACAATAGTTTTGCCTCTGGTCTTCTGTGAGTGTTCTGTAGACTTTGACTGTTGTTATGTTTAAATATTTGGGCCATAAATATGCAACTTTTTACAAAGAAAAATGCAAAATATAAATCTTGTTTTGTCCTGTTGGATTTTTTTTTTTTGCCTACACTATTAACTTTATTGCAAAATAAAACAAAAATTCTATGGGGAAAAAGAAAAATGCAAAGTACAATATTCCCACAGGCAGGTTGCTTTGATTGTTGTTCTACCCTTAAACTTCTTTCATTCTTCCCACATTTCTGGTTTGTCTAAGACTTTGTATAGTTTTTTTTTTCTTAAATCCTTTAAAATTAGGACATTACTTCATGGTGAAACACTTAAACTGAAGAGCTGTCTATAAAATAAGAACAATGACATCAGTTGTGTTGATATATGTTCCTGGTACATAAATACTGAATGTCTGACAGAGATGTAAGTGTTGTAAGGTAGTTGAATATAACACAATAACTACCATGAGATATAAACTTAGCAGGAAGGACATGGGCAACGAGAAGGTCTAATGTCCTTGAATGTGAGCCTGTGAGATGGGATTAGATCAGCGGCTGGTCTATTTAATAGCTCATCTGACACTTTTTTTCAGTCCCACTGTCTGAGATAGTATTAACTGAAGACAGAAGGAAGGGATTAATGCCCAGGGATATGATCTGTCCTTGACTTGGGCTCCTTCAACATATCTCATCCATGAACTATCTCTGGGAAAATTACAAGAATAATCGGTACAGTTAAATTCTCATTGTGCCCATGAAATGTGAGGTCAAGTCCTCTTTCAACCAAAAAACTCACTGACCTTGGGATAATCACCCCCTGGTTTCCCAACCATCTCCAGGGTTGTTATGGCCATAGAATGAGTTGTGAGAAGAGGACCCTCTATATTGTTATGTGAGAAAAAGTGGGGCATAAGTATAACTTTAAGAAAATAGCCTGATGAAATGATTCAATGTATATGAAGGATCTTTTTAAAAAGAGGCTTAGTCAATATCAAACACTGGTCTGGAAATCTAACGATTGCTGACATTTTAGAGTGCTTAACTGAAGGATCCAATATATCTTGGATTCTAATCAGTGATGGGATGTAACAGGTTCACACCAGTTTGCCAGAACCTGTAGTAACTTTCCCCAGTGTCCCGGAGAACTGGTAGCAGCTTTTGGGGGAACCAACTGCCCAGGCACTTATACTAACAGGTAAGTGACGGGTTTGTGTTTGGGGTGGGTGGATGGGTGGGTTGATTTGTGTTTGGGGTGGGTAGGTAAAGGTAAAGGTTTCCCTTGCTCGAAAGCCAGTCGTATCCGACTCTAGGTGTCAGTGCTCATCTCTGTTTTAAGCCGAAGAGCCAGCGTTGTCTGCTTCTGCCGACGTTTCCATGGTCATGTGGCAGGCATGACTAGACACGGAACGCTGTTACCTTCCCACCGAAGTGGTCCCTATTTATCTACTTGCAATTTCTTGCTTTCGAACTGCTAGGTTGGCAGGAGCTGGGACAGAGACAGGAGCTCATTCCGTCCTGCAGTACTCGGGAATCGAACTGCTGACCTTCCGCCTCCCAGTCAGCGTCTTAGTGACTTGAGCCACTGGGGTGGGTGGGTGTATTTTAATGTAATTTTTATTTTATTTATTTATTTATTTTACGGGTTTGTGTTGTGGGTAGGTGGATGGGTTGAGGGGTGTGTGTGCTTATTTTTTCATTTTTTCATTTTATTTTTTCTTTGCCCCCACCCACGATGTCATGACGTCATGACATTAGCTCCGCCCACACTGTGATGACATCACGGTGGGGTAGTAAATTTTTTGACATCCCACCACTGATTCTAATGCAACTGGAAAACACAAGAGCCCTAGTCAGGGAACCAGGGGGCAGAGCCCTACTCCCCTTTGATTGTTTTCTTCCAATAGACAGGAATCATATGAAAAGGACAGTATCCTCTTTGTTTAGAGATTCTCCACATGATCAGAAACCTTTTCAGGATTCTGGATTGCAAGGACAGCTTCTGTCCATAGCAAAAGTGCTATTTTTCACTCTCTGCATATAAAAGGGATCCTCAACCACCAGGCCATGGACTGGTACCTAACTACGGGCTGTCCTGAACCAGGCCGCAGGGGTGGGTAGCACTGGGAGCCCTGATGACAGCCTTCTGCCTCAATGTTCTCCGCCGGGTCTAGCCAGTGAACAGAGCGAGAGCATGGGCTTCAGACACAGTTGATAGGCAGGTGGCTGGGGCCCTCCTCAACATTGCTTAACTATGGCAGGGATTCCACACACACACACACACACTCCCAACCTGTGTGCAGTGTGATACCTCACTGCCTGAGTCAAACGGTGTGGCTGGCAGACGAGGCCATGGTGCAAAAATGTTGGGGACCCCTGACATAGAATGAGTAATGATATAATGGGGTAGAAGGTTTGCTTTTATTTGAATGTTGAGGGAGAAAAGTTTACCAGTCCTTTGATGTGCTTTTTTCTTTTTACTTTCCCTCCTAGAATTTGGTTCTTTTCTGCAACTCACCCAACAGATGATCTTCTCATCAACACATCCACAGAGCTGCACTATTGCTATTGCATTTGATTTAATTAAGTGTCACTTCTAATAAAGAGCTAATAGGACAAGCAGGGATATATGAAATGTTAAAGTTGAGGAGAAGGGGAGACTTATCTTAATATTTTAGAATAGAAATTCCTGATAGATATAATTTGATCACTCAAATATCTGGCTTCATTAACAATTTCATTCACAGCCAAGGCACAATAGAATAAATCTCATTCTCAGCCAGTGAACGGAAGTGAAATCTGCATACAATTTGTAACACTTTGAATCACTGCAATGTAAAGACCAAGCCAAATTGTCTCCGGATAAAGTTCAGTTTTTCTAACCCAACTACAGTCTTAAATATCCTTGTAGTAATTGAGACTTACTTAGTCCAAACTGCTACGAATGTATTTTACTAAACTAAAGAACTGGGAAAGGCACAAAGAACCTTCTTATCCAATAATTCTGATGATTATAATGAGCAATGAAATAAAAATAAATCCTACTAAATGTGAACCCAATTACCACCACTCTGCATTCCCAACTGTTATTTTAATCTCTGTTTTGTATCTTGTCAATCCTTAAATGTTCATTGAATAAACAAAAAAGGGCACTAATGGAATCTATGTCCTTGTAACACTAATAATCAGACTATAGTTCATAATTAAGAGTGGTATCAAAGAAAAAGAATGATAGCTCCTCCAATCTCATAGGCTGTGTGAAGTAAAATGGAGCCTGATCCATTCCTGTCCCATCCCACTACTGTCAGAGCAAGGTCCTTCCAATCCAGAGGAATACGGTTTTATCAACAAGGCAAGGATGGATGCTATCAGACAATGCAGAACACAGCAGGACCATGAATTTACAGATACTCCTTCTTGTTCACCTTAACATGGTGATACATTTTAAGTCTAATCATGAAGACTAGACACTAGAAGGCTAGACTTCATGATGGTTCTTTACTTTTAGAAAGAATACCCAAAGTGGAATGGTCAAATCTAAGATGTATCCACCCTCTTCAGGACACATTCAATTGAAACATTGAATGTGAGAAATCTGAATCAAGACAAACTGGAAATGGTCAGGCAAGAAATGGAATGTTTAAACATTGTTGACCTTGATGTAAGCGAAGTGAAGTAGATTGGAGTGGGACATTTATCTGCCAGACAACCATGAAGTGTTTTACTTTTTAAAAAGCCAGACTCATCAGAAATTGAGTGGATCTAATATGGAGGCAAAATATACAACAAGCACTTAGGGCCTATAATGCAAAGTTTGACTGAATAATATCAATCAGATGTCTTGGAAAACCTATGAATATAACCGTAAGTCTCATAAATCTCAGCTCCAGTTACGAATGCATAAGAAAAAAGTGGAAACTTCTCTAGAAGTGTCTGTGAGGAAACTGATCACATTCCAAAACAAGATAGGATGATCAGTACAGCTGGTAATGATACAAAAGCAGAAAACAAATCTATCCAAACATTGTTGGAGGTTTGGCCTAGGAGTCAGGAATTAAGCAAGGGAACGACAATAGAAATCTTTGACACCAACAAAGTATTTATTGCAATACACCTTTCAGACAACCAAACAGATTATTATGCACATGGATGCCATCAGATGGCTAATATAGTAATTAAATAGAATATATACAAGAATCAGAGAGATCAGTAATTGTGTTGTTGTAACTATGTAAAAATGTCTTGTGGAAAAGGGTGAGGAGAAAACGAGGACCTGTGCTTGAAAGCTGTTGCTCTTGAGAATATTGAGTCAGTCTGAGAGATCTGGGAGTGGAAAATCTGTCTGAACTTGGAAAACACTCTTTGTTGCAATACCTATGTACCTTATCTTACCTATGTATGCTGCTGCCCAAATAAGTTACCCCAAAACCACTCACTAAATTTAGGATTGCCACTTAGGCTTGTGAGTAGGTGTTCCTTGTCATGACTTATGCCTATCACCAACCCAGGCAAAGAGCAATTACTCCCCTTTTATACTGCTGCTTTACCTCACCAATGCTAAGGGTTATCTTCATTCTTTCCTTTGTAGACCAAATTTGATTTATCAGTTTGGTTCAAAATGCAGCTCCCCAACTGGTGATCGGGTGTGGGCAGTCAAAAATTTTACTACCACACTGTGGGCGGAGCCAACATCATGGGTGGAGCCAACATTATGACATCATGGGCAGAACCAACATCATGATGTCATGGGCAGAGCCAATTATGTGGGTGGAGCCAACATAAAAACCCCATAAAAATAAGTACATATAAAAATACAAATTAAATAGACATAAAAATACATAAAAATACACATAACACACAAAATACACATAAAACACATAAAAATACACATTAAAAATAAATACACATTAAATACACATTAAAATACACACCCACACCCAAAGGTGAGTCACTTACCCTGGGGAGCAGGCTATAGGGAGCTTCAGGCTAGCAGCTTCTCTTTCTCCCCGCTTGGGAGGACAGCAAGGAGGCTGCACATGTGTGCCAAGCGCTATAGGCACACATGTGCAGTGGGAGAACCGGTGAAAAGGTAAGCCCCCGAGGTGGTTTCCCCCCAAAAGCCGCTACTGGTTCTCCGGGATACTGAGAAAAGTTACTACTGGTTCTGGCGAACTGGTGTGAACCTGTTGTTGCCCGTCACTGGGTGTGGGAGTTATGCCTATGCCTCACCCCTACTACTGGTGCATTGGCTACCAGTGTGCCTCCGGGTGCAATTCAAGGTGCTGGTGAGATCATGTCACCCCAAGGATATCTGCCCATCCCATTAGAGCAGACTGGAAGGGCTCTCTAATTGTGCCATCAGCTTGCCTCTCTAGCATGAGAAGGAGGACCTTCTCTGTGTCTGCTCCGGCCCTGTGGAACCTCTTGCCAATGAAATTCGTCTCCAGGCAGAGCTTTTATCCTTTCATAAAAACCTCAAAACCTGGCTGACACAACAAGTGTGGGGGGCAGCTGGGGAGATAATAGCCACTCCAGGCTGACTCATTCAAGTGCCACTTGGGCTCCTAGCATTGACTGTTTTAGTGTTAGTTTTAGTAATTTAAGGATGTGGCACTGGGGAGGGTACAGTAATATCCCGGATAACGATTGCATCAGATAACACTAGAATCGGATGATGATGCAAGTTTTTTGGAAAAAACTTGCATCGGATAACGATTCTTTTAGCGTTGTCTGATACAATGGTCTGCGGGTGTGGGGTGGTTTGGGTAGAACTACCCAATCCAACCCCACCCGCAGTGGTCTCTGCCACTGCAGTAGGGTTGGGGAAAAGCACCCGCCTTTTCCCAACCCTACTGCAGTCGCAAAGCCTCCTTGTCTATTTCCCTCCCTGTATTTTTACTACAGGGAAGGGGGAAAGAGAGACGTGATTGGTCCTCTAGAGCAGTGTTTCCCAAATGCTGGTTTTTGGACTTCAATTCCCAGAAGCCTAAGTCATTTCCCCAAAGCACTGATCAGCCAATGTACTGACTTAGGCTTCTGGGAATTGAAGTCCACTAGTGGGCTGTGTACCCCTTGTTGGGAACCACTGCTCTAGAGAACCAATCACATCTCTCTCTTTCCCCCTCCCTGTAGTTTAAATACAGGGAGGGAAAAGGAGGGAGGGAAAGACGGAAGCAGTTCTTTTTCCTCCCTGTATTTAAACTACAGGAAGAGAGAGGCTTGTGTTTTTTTCTTCCCCTCCCTGTATTTAAAACACAACCCTCTCTCTTCCTGTAGTTTAAATACAGGAAGGAAAAAAGACGCAATCACGTGATCACATCTTTTTTCCTCCCTGTATTTAAACTACAGGAAGATAGAGGGTTGTGTTTTAAATACAGGGAGGGGAAGAAAAAAACACAAGCTTCTCTCTTCCTGTAGTTTAAATTTAACTGCTGGTGGTGGGGGGTGGCTTTAAAGGCAGGGAGGAAAAGTTCTTTCCCTGCCTGCCTTTAAAGCAGTTTGTCCTTGAAGTCAGGGCTTTTTTTTTTAGCGTTGTTTAATGCATGCATCGGACAACGCTAAAAATCGGATAACGTCATGACTTGTGGAACCAAGTCATAACGTTATCCGGGGTATTACTATATTTTAAATTTTTAAATTTTAATCAATTTAATATTTTAACGTCTTTTATTCTATTGTTCTGTAGAGTTTTTATCTGTGGTGTTTTTATATCTGTAAACCACCCTGAGTCCGCTCGGTGATAAGGCGGCAGTAAAAATGAGTTTAAATAAATAAATAAATTGAAACACGCACACACAAAGAGATAGTATGGTTTGATAATAATAATTTTGTGTCAGAAATTATTCTGGGTTGAAAGGATTTTTGCTGGAGAAACTCTTCTCAGGGAATGCCCAAATGAGGCTCCTTTGATGTCCCCATGAGCTGGGACAGAGATGGACACTCAATCCATCATTCAGTAACTGGGTCTCAAACTGCTGACTTGCCAGCCTTCCAGCTAAAAAGGTGAGCTTCTTAACCACTGAGCCACCATAGTCCCTCTATGGTTTGATGAACAGATAAAAAACAACAGGAACAAAATTTTAACTGTTGAGTTTTTACAACATATCATAAGCCTTTACATAAGCCTCACATTAAACCTTTTCTGTTCTTTTTAGCAAATGGATAGATATTTTCTTTGGCAGAAGTACTAAAAAGACTACATTCACAAACCATGACCATGTTCTTTTATAAACTACTATTTTAGTTAGCAAGCTAGCTCACAGCTTTGCCTGACAACACTAACTGAACAGGACTAACTAATCCACAGCTCTGACTAACTCTCTCTCTTTCTCAAACTCCTTTATATATAAAATAGAACCTCTCCAGCCAGGAGCCTTACAGGCCAATCAGCTTGCAGTTCTATAGATAAACATTTGTTCACACTTCTCAACTGTCATAACTGTCACTCTACCACACATCCCACGTATAACTTTCACTCAACCCCAGTCACTTACCATGCAAGCCAATACCCAAAACATATACACAGTGCAAAATCATTCAGCTTTTCCTGTGGAGACTGTGAAGGTTATCACATTGCACAATAGTTAGCTTTTCATGGTGCAGAAGCAGAGACAAGACTCAAAACCATGGGTCTAGAGTAAATCTTTACTAGTTCCAAGTAGCTAACCTTGCAAACCATTGATATTTCAGCAACCAATCTGTTCAGTGAAACAGCTGTGATGGCCAATCTTCTTCTTCTTCTGCCATATCCGAATCCGAATATAGGCGATTATCATGGCAATCAGCCATGAAGACTGTCCTGAGAATATAATGCAGTGGCCTTTCATCTGCCTTCCACATTGCAGCATGACACTCAGACCACTGATTCAGTTCCCGTGCCTTTTTGGCATTCAGAGTCCTCATCAACCTCAGAGCAGCATTGATGAAGCTGCTGCCCTCCATCAAGATGGATACAAGTGGGATTTAATTCACTTGGGAACCATCACTCTCGCCTGTGGACTTCATCACCCAAGCCCATTAGTCTTCAGGGCTGTCAGGTCATTTAACTGTCACCTGACACTCTGTGTTGAGTTGCTGGCAGTATGGTCTACTGCAGTGATGGCGAACCTTGGCATTCCAGATGTTCTTGAACTTCTATTCCCAGAAGCCCTGATCAGCAAGAGTGCTGGCTTGGGCTTCTAGTAATTGAAGGCCAAAAACACCTGGAGTGCCAAGGTTCGCCGTCACTGCTCTATTCTGTTACCATAACCTGGCCAGGCTAGGTTGGACAATAGAAAGAGGTTAAAAAAGGGTTAATGCGTAGGCATAATCAGATGGCAGGTCCCCTTCCCTAGCATGGCTTAATTAAAAACAGACATGCAGTTGCTTTTAAATAACACTTTTTCGTCACACTTTTTCATTATTGGCTTTTTCATTATTGGCTAAGAAACTGTGTACTACTATCAGTGTCATTGCTGCTACCTTTCTCGCTATATCAAATGTTTCCAATCCATTATTGATATGTTTCCAAGCATGTATCAGGAAGAAGGATTGTTTTATATGTTGCTGTATAATGGATAGATGTATCTCTTTCAATAGCAAAGGATGCTTCCTTTGCTAATTTATAGAGCCACCTCTCTCTTCTTTCCTTGGGGATATTTAAAAACAGCTTCTCAGGACCAAGGCACACATACAATATATAATCCATCATTATAGCTGAAGTCACATTAGCACTCCAGAGATATGACTTCAACAGCCTTTCCTGTCTCAGAAGTCAGATTTGCAACTAAAGCCTATGTTTTTCTTTGTTTGGTAAATAATGGCCAATTGCAAAACAAAGGGAACTAATTTACAAAATATGTGAGATGTGAAAACTTTTTAAAGTGAGAATCACATGTCCTTCTGCACTTCAGGAATCTCCTTTTTTTAATGATAGGTTATCTGCAATGTATTGTTTCACTCTCATTTCCCAGGATGTGACATAGTAGTGTTTATTTTAATTAATTTCTCTCTCTCTCTCTCTCTCTCTCTCTCTCTCTCTCTCTCTGTTGGGGAAGGGGAGGCTTCTATCTATCTTCCTGTTCCATTTCCTTCATCCCTTCGACCAGGTTGTTACATTTTCCCCTTTCCTTAATTATGTGCCATTTTGGATTTGGGATTGTTGTTGTTTTACTCTTGTAGGTTTCAGATGGTTGCAAAGTTGTTGTTTGTATGATATTTATTTATTTTTATTTTATTACATTTATAGCCCGCCCTTATCCAAGGACTCAGGGCAGCTCACAATTTAAAAAAATTTAAAACACATTAATTACAATAAGAGCTAAAGTTAAAAGATTAAAAAGTTAAAAAAAACGACAGGGAGAGAGGCGGGGTATTCAAAGGAGCCAGCTGGCCGAACTGACAGGTCTTCACCCCCTTCCTAAAGGGCAGCAGCTCTGTCTAGAGACAAAACTCACTTGGCAGGAGGTTCCATAGGGCCAGAGCAGACACAGAAAAGGCCCTCCTTCTTGTGCTAGAGATATGAGCCTCTCTAGCTGATGATAAGACCAGAGAGCCTCTCCTGTCCACTCTGGTGGGACTGACAGATGTTCTTGGGGTGATGCGGTCTCGTAAGTATCCTGGCCCACTACCATGTAGGACTTTAAAGGTTATAACCACCACCTTGAATTGCACCCAGAGGCATACTGGAAGCCAGTGCAGCTCTTGGAGAAGTGGTGAGGTACGAGCATAATGCCCGCACCCCATCACAACCTAAGCAGCCACATTCTGGACCAGTTGAAACCTCCGAATGGCTGCCAAGGGCAACCCCATGTAGAGCGCATTACAATAATCAAGTCTGGAGGTGACCAAGGCATGTGTGATCATGAGCGAGGAGCCCCGATCTAGGAGCAGGCGCAACTGGCGCACAACATGAAGTTGTGCAAAAGCCCTCCTAGCGACAACTGCCACCTGCTCTTTGAGCAGGAGTCGTGAGTCCAGAAGGACTCCCAGATTATGCACCAGGTCTGCTTGGGGCAAAACTGCCCCATCCAGAACCAAACATGGTAGCTCCCGAGTTAACGGAGGACCCCTGACTGACAACCACTCAGTCTTGTCAGGATTCAGCTGTAGCCCATTGTCCCCCATCCAGACCCTCACAGCCTCTAGGCACCTGGAAAGGACTTCCACTGCATCACTTGGGTCTCCACGGGCCGAGATATACAGTTGGGTATCAGTGCAGCACAGGGAGCCACCCAGGTGGTCACGGAGGCAGCGGCAGTGGAAACAGCGACAGTCCTGGCACACACCCCACCAATGCCGCTCTCCTCCCAGCTCCTGTAGCCCAGTGTGGGGCAGAGCTGGGGCCAGGGCTGGGAAGTGCCAGCTGCTGTGAGAGTCCTGGTGCTCCCTGGAACATGTCCTCAGCCAGCCAGCCAATGACCGGGGGGGGGGGTGTCTGCTGCAAGTGCCACCAAACTTCCCTCCTGCCATGGCCCTTGTAGCCTGGCGTGGGGATCAGGGCCGAAGCCAGGGAGCACCAGCAGCTGTGGGAGTCCTTGAGCTCCCCAGGACATCTTTGGCCAGCTGGCCAAGGTCTGGGTGGTGGTGGTGGCAGGTCCCACCAAGCTCCCCCCCCCCCGGGCTCTTGTAGCCTGGCGTGGGGGTGAAGGCGAGGCTGGGGAGTGCCAGCAGGTGTGGGAGTTCTGACGCTCCCCAGGACATCTTCAATATATTGTGCCTGGTGCATAGCTATTGTTCCTATATAAAAATGAGGACAGAAAAATTCATATTAGTTCTTCTTAATGTGATGGTAGTTCTATTTATTTATTTATTTATTTTATCACATTTATATCCCACCCTCATCCAAAGACTCAGGGGTGCAAGAAAACTTAGGAGGCACTTTTATTGGTACAGTTATGACAGAAGAAAACATGTTTTAAGAAGATTTGGACATATGGCTCTTCATCTTTTCCATTCTTCCTGTAACAGATTAATTATTCCGTTACATGGATATACATATTTGTTAGCTGCTGGGAGAAATTGTTTCAAATTTAGCATCAGCATAAAGTGAAGATTACTGTTGCCCCACCAAAAGTGTATTTTAAGTAAACAAGAAACCCTACGGGTGATGCCAGGAGGATGTTATACAAATGAATTTGAGAGCATCTACTAAGCTAAGCACACATAGCCACCTAAGCTACAGAGTGGTACTAAAATGACAAAGAGGACACTCTACAGTCTAACTCTCTCATTTTGGTTTAAAAAACAACAACATAATTTGACTTTATAATCAATAACTCAAGGCAGATGCTTAGTACAAGGATTCAATGACAGACACCACCTTGTTAATTAAAGCTTTAGTGCTTGGAGTATCATCTTATTTAAAGAGAAACGAATGCAAAGCTGATTTGAAATAGGAGTTGCAACTCACAAACACAGGGATAAAGAAGCAAGACACAAATTCAGTCCTGAAAAGAAAGCAGACAGGATCTGCAGTGGGATATTTGAACACTTTATTTATACCAGGGGTTCCCAAACTACAGTCCGTGGGCTGGATCTGGCCCCTGAAACCATTTCATCCACCCCAATGCCCTCACCACTCCCAGAAGTAGAAGTAAAATGCAAATTGTGTGGGTGTGTTATGCACCCCTTGTTTACTTTATCGTCACAACAATCCATTGCCACCACTTTCTTCCCAGTGTCATTTGATTTGCAGCGTTCTAACTCTGAATGGCTACCTTGACAGTCGGGCATTTTTCTTTTCAGATTTTTTTAAAATACCTCTGCAAAAATGAATTAGCCTTGAGGACTTAGAACTATACATTATTAAAATAGCCAAGAAAGTTAGCTGAACTATCAAGAAAAAAGGTGGTCAATTAGCAAAAGAAAAACGTTCATAGGCCAGAAACACGTCAATTTACCCATCCATCCTAACAACAAGAAGAACTATAAAATATAATACTATATACAGTTTTGAGATACCTTAAAACAGGGGTGTCCAAACTATGGCTCATGGGCCGGATATGGCCCTGATGCCAATTCATCTGGCTCATGGTGCCCTTGCCTCTCCCAGAAGTGGATGGGGTATACACCTCCAAATGCACATGCACATCTGGAACCACTTCTGGGAGTGGCATGCACATGTTTGCATATGTGTGGGACATCTGGAACAACTTCTGGGAGTGGCATAGGACATCCACGCCACTTCTGGCAGTAGCTCCGTATGTCCTCGCACATGCACAACTGCATCTACGCCACTCCCGGAAGTGGTTTCGGACATTCCCATGCATGTGCAAACACATCTGTGCCACTCCTGGAAGTGGTTCCAGATGTTGCTGACCACGTGCAAACATGTCTGCTCCACTCCCAGAAGTGGTTCTGGATGTGCATGCACAAACATGCCCTGTTCCGGGGGCATGGACAGGCCCGCTCAGCTGTTCCAGGGGTGTGGTCAGGCACCTGGAGCAAAGGTTTTGGGCACCCCTACCTTAAAGACTAACCAGATTTGCCATAAGAGGGAGAGGGAGGGAAGGAATGAGATAGTGCACTATAGAAGCAAACAAAAAAAAAGGGTCAAGTCAGGGAAAAGGTATAACATATTCAGATATGTTTGCCTTCTTCTGCACAATACTAACAAGAATTAGCCTACGTGTCACTGTCATTGTCTGTGAATGATCTTCCACCCATGCTACCTCTCATTACTGCTGCTACCCAGTAGCTGCCCTTCAGAATTTCTCCACACACACACCATTAACATGGATTCTACCATCTTTCCCTGCCAATGCATTTGTTAATTCCAGGAGAGTATAGATGCCCTCACTCTCTCACAGCCTTAACTTATCTAATAAAATTGTTGTTATGGGGATAAGGCGTGGAGGAGAGACATGCATGACACTTTTAGCTCCTTTGGAGGAAAGTTGAGTCAAAAATAATTCCAATAAATACATGGTGGGTATTGGAATCCCCTGGAAAATGAAAATTGTTCTTGCACTTTGATAGAATGGGTTTTTCATATTCAAATGAATCTAATGCTTTGTTTCCTTTTTTGAATGAGTTTAATGCTTTGTTGATAGCTTGCCTTAAAGACCTACTCTTAAAAAAAATTAAAGTGAGTGAAAAACAAAACTTGTCCCTAAGCCTACTGTATAACATACCTACTTTTTGTTGAAAATTTTGGTGAGGGTGGAATGTTGTATCAATTACAGCTAGTGGGGAAAATATCTACTGTGAAATAGTACAGGAAGCCCTTATTCGACACTTTGCTTTCGCTCCTTCCATTGCTTTGAGTAAATCTGATGTTATAAGCATAACTGACTCTCTGAGGACCTCTTAAATAATTTAAAGATGCTGAGCCTCATATTCTGCCACTGAAAGATGCTGACATTATTTCAAATTAGGTTTTTAGACTTAAAATGTATTGAAGTGCATTTTGGGGAGACAAAGTTTTGCTACCTGTGCTTCACCCCCACCTCCCTCCTCCTCAGAGTACTGGTGTGCTGTAGTAGAGTGGAGACATGAGAATAAAAAGAATAGTCACCTTTTTACTTAAGGACATTATAATCTCTGTCAAGAACTAACTTGAAATATCTATTTTCTGTCCTAGAAATTTGCCAGGCTTTCTCTTTTTGTTAGCCTTCATTTTCTGCCTAAAAGTCAGAAGCATTTTAACAAAAAGACATGGGGATTCACCACCCACCCACCCTGCCTTGTGCAGCAAAAAGCAAGATTCCATGACTAAAGCCATGCAAATGTCATCCAGAGTTGTAATTGCAAAAAGGATACTGTATTTATGAACTAATAATAATTTTGTGCCAGAAATTATTCTGGGTTGAAAGGATTATTGCTGGAGAAACTCCACTCAGGGAACGCCCCAATGAGATCCCTTATATTTATTTATTTATTTATTTATATTTGTTTATCGTCCTCCTCCCGGAATGGACCCATGGTGATTCACAACACGTCAGCATTGTGTTATTAATCTTGTAACTGTTATATATTGTTTCATTGTGAGCTGCCCAGAGTCACTATATGTGAGTGGGGTGGCATAAAAATCGAACAAACAACAACAACAACAAGGGATATCATATTTGCTGGTGTATAAGATACATCAGAGTATAAGATGTACCCCGTTATTTCCAAAATAGCTCACTATAGGCCACAATATACTATACAGGAGGCACTCCATTTTTTCAGTGTATTTTAAGGTGGGGGAGTTGGTCTTGTACACCAGAAAAATAGGGTAATTTCATTCTTTTTGAAAGGTGTCTGTAATTTCTCAGTTAAGTTTATAGTTATGTAAAAAATGGATTCACTAAATGATGGTCAATTCTCACACAATTCAAGCTGTGGTTTCTGCAGCTACTAAATTATGGGTGATGTGGTAATGGGAGGCAGAAGAGTGGAGGAGATGATGTTTTGTACCAAAAATCATCAGCATGCAGCATATAAATACTGGAATTAAAGTATTCCAATTACATATATAAAATATTCCATTTTCCTTCCTTCTCACTTCCCACCCACACTATGAGATAATATTCTCAGCTGAAAGATGGATGATCTGGTGAATTTAATGACCACGGAGTCAAAACAGATATATCTGCTTCAACAGGGTTTCTCAAACTTGGGTTTGCAGGTGTTCTTGGACTTCAATTACCAGAAACCCAAGTCAGCACATCTGCTGATCAGGGCTTGTGGGAACTGAAGTCCAAGCTCATTTGAGAGCCCAAGGTTGAAAAACCCTGACATACAGCATTAAGCCTGTCTTTTGAGTAATGTGTGAATCAGTTTTCAACAGCAACACTAGTCTTCTTACACTGAATCAGAACTGTGTTGATAAGTCCATATTTTTGTATCCTTCTTACTCAAATCATCACTTGGGGCAAAGAGTAACATTAGATCAACATGAGTGCCTTTACCCAAAAGGTGGTGGGCCATAAATGTCACAGCACTTTGGGACATAGAAAGCATTCATGAATAACTATAAGGATTTGAAGGATACTTCTCTAATCTAGAACATGTAGAGTCCTATGATAATGTCTTGTTAGATGCAAGTGTGAAGGAAATATTTAAGTCTTAGAATGTTCTCATTGATCTAAGATGAGAGCTCTCAAACGTGAACCCCCCAAGAAGGCCACAGGTTGATTTAGCCAAAAAGTGGTGGGCAGTTTTTAAAAATACAATGAACACAAATTTTCTTCAATTCCCTCATAATTGGAGCATGTCTAGGGAGATATAGCTTGTTAGTTGGAAGGAAACATTCAAAACTACAACATTCACTGTCCACATGTTTTGGATGGTACAGCCCTCTACCCTTCCCCTAAGCTTTGCTTTTTGAGTCCCCATCAGGGATTCTACCATTTTGGGGTGTTCACTTTTAGCATGTTGATGCTGAGAACAGGCAAAACATGAGCCTTGTAGCTGTCAAATTCAGCTTCTGGTTTATACATCTGGTATAAAATGGAAATACAAGCCCCTTCAGCCTATTGGATATTGTTTCCCTCTGAAGCTGCGGGGTGGGGTTCCCTCTGCACTGGAAAGAGGAGGCAAAAGGAGGCTGGATGCCAGCAATAGCTCTGTAGAACACAGAACAGGGTAAGCAATGTTATTTAGCCTCCCCCATCCCTGGTTCTGGCCTCTTTGTTCTGTTTCCGGCATCCCACCCACTCCGCAGTCTAGAGTGCCTAGGGGTTGTCTATTGGGGCTGGATAGGAATATTGGAGCTTAGTTTCCAGGTAGACAGTTTTTGAAACGGGGCTGTTTTTTCCCTATCCTACTCTGGGTCTGCAGGGATATAGTTTATGTGTAGCTGGTTTTAAATAGGTCATGATTAGTTGGAGAAAAGTCCTGGGTTAAGGTGGCAAAGGTGATTCCTTTAGGGCCATGATGGTGAATCTTGGCACTCCAGTTGTTCTTGGACTTCAATTACCAGAAGCACAAGTCAGCACTCCTGCTGCTGACCAGGGCTTCTGGGAACTGAAGTTCAAGAACAGCTGGAGTGCCAAGGTTCACCATCACTGTCTTAGAGCTTCATTTGACGAGATGAGTGATGGATGCCTGACATGATTCATGCAAATCTGTTGGGAATCCAGTACACACCATGAGGCAGCACTGTGATGTGACCAATATTGGTTCATGTG
Organism: Furcifer pardalis; assembly: GCA_030440675.1. Classification (NCBI taxonomy): domain Eukaryota; kingdom Metazoa; phylum Chordata; class Lepidosauria; order Squamata; family Chamaeleonidae; genus Furcifer; species Furcifer pardalis. The sequence goes on from CP126896.1 coordinate 40,031,808, forward strand.
AACTGAGTTGGAAATGCCTATATCAGGGGTGCCCAAAATACAGCCTGTGGGATGGATCTGGCACCTGAGATCAATTCATCTGGCCCATGAAGCCCTCATCACTCTCAGAAGTGGAAGTAAAATGTGCGCCTTGTAAATACTTGCAAGGACCAGGACTGCTTGGGGACAAGGATTTCCCAGTTTTGGTTCAGGGAGGTGAGGATTAACTTTACTTACCATGCTGTCAGGTTTAAGCACTACCAGGCCCCACTGTAAATTAGGGGATTTTTCTATTAAATTTAATAAATTTTGGGCTGAGTTTTCAAACCATACCATTGTTGTCTTATCTCTTCCTTTCTGACTGTGGTGGGGTGGAGAGATGAACATGTTTCTCAATTGTTTGTGAACAGTCAGGGGAAATGAAAAAACTTTGGTACATCTTCTAGGTAATCTCTGATGCAATATATCACAGATGTTGTTTTAAAAATCCTTTGTGTGTGTGTATATATATATTGGCTGATCAAAATCATGGTCCTGAGTGCTTTTTTGATGGTAGATTTGGTTATATCACGAGCAAGGCCTGGAAAGGACTGGATACTTTTAAGCTGTCTCTAGGCACCTGCTAATGAAGTTCTAGGAAGCTCAAACTAAGTGTCTCCTTTTTAATGAGACTATTAATCCTAATATTTAAAACATAGCATAGATCACAGGTTTTCTAGCTCTTGTTTATAGAAGCACAACTTGCTAAGCAGTAAGGATATTGTCGCACGTGTGAGAAAATAAACAATTCTTGAAAACAATCTGATTTGACAACTGGTATGATTGGAAACAGGCTAATGGAGAGAAGTTTTGGTTACTTAATAATACAAACCTGACTTTTATTTCTTTGTTAATCTTCATTTTCTCAAAGAAAACCACTGGAATTCAGATTGGGGTATTTTTTTACTTCTTTTAATACAAATGTGTTTCTAAAATGAAATTACCTGTTCAAGAGTATGAAGTGCTGATGTAAATGAAATCTGACTTTCTCTATTTTTTGCCTTTTCCTTTATACAGCTCCACCACAATCTTGAATGCTTTTTGTCATGATGGTTTCCGATGGCATAATTGCTGCCCTTGTGCCATTTGAAGCCTTTCATTTTATGAAAGAGAAACTTCAATCGGGAGGTTACATTTCCTTGTTTTGATTTTAGAAGCAAAAGTTTGAAATGCTGCAGACGGCAGCACAAGCGCGGTTTGAAGGCGCATTAGTGTTGACACTGGATCTTCAGATTCTATCTTTAAAGATTCTGAGAAATGGAAATACATTTAGAAGTTAAATCATGCTCCTTTCTCTTCTCGCTCTTTTATTAAAACTCTTCCCCCACCTCCAGTTTTGTTTTAAAGATTTAGTTTTCATTAATTAAATGTTTCATGCGCTGATACCCTCTTTATGTTCTCTAACAGGAGAGAATTTCAATGACTGATACACCACAATCATGCAAATTTCCTGCTTTTCATATTCATAAACCCTACACCTAACATAGCCAGCTTCACAGCCTCTATAACGCACCTCAAGGGTGTACAGCTGAAAAAAGAGACAGTCAGCAACTACTTTACATGACTTAAAAAAAAAAAAAAAAGAACAGAAAAAGAAAAAGACTGGGAAAAGTTTCAAAAAATTTAAGAGTGCAAATTATTTCTGCTAAGGGCAGAAACAAAGTTTATAGAATATTCTCCGCCGCTGACGGAAACGAACCCTCAGTAGTTCTTTTTTTCTTTTATGAAGGAGAGGGAGAGCAGCTTGGTCAATGCTTTGAAATGGATACCAGCTCCACAGGAACAGCCAAATATACTCCTGGAAACACACACACACTCCTTCTTCAGCAGGTGGTGTTCTCCTGCCACACACACATTTTTCACCTCTTCTATTCCTTTTCATCTCTAATTTACTGGGAATCTGGGCAGACAATTTGTGGCCCTCCAGCTGTTTTGTAGGCTGCATCTCCCATTGTCCCTCAGCATCAGCTATGACAATGAGAGGAATTGTATTCCCACAACATCTGGAGGATGACGCATTGTTCACCCTCAACTTAGGGCCAAATTGCATTTCTGTTCATCTTTAGTACTGTGTATCCCACGGCTCCTATGCAGTGCTATAAGTACAGTAAAAACTGTTGTCTTAAAGTTAAGTTGGGTTGTTAGGGAAGTTTGGGGCTCACCTTAAAACAGAGTGTAGCTATGGGGCTGTCTTGTTTGGAATGTCATTATAACAATTAGAATACATGAAATAATAAGAGAGATTAGCAGTCTGAATAAAACTTTATTACCTTCCAGGAAGAAGTCAAACTGGAGGAAAGGAGGTGAGATATGACACTCAACATGAACACATGCAAGGGAGAAAGTACAATTGAAAGTATAACTTCAACTTAACGACTGCTTAATAGTGGCAATGGGAATGTAGTGGACATCTCAGCAGCAAAGAATAGAAAGAGATTCAGTGCAAGAGTCAGAGTAATTGGTGGGACAGGGCGATCCCAGAGTGGGACAGGGCGATCTCAGAGTGGGACAGGGCAATCCCAGATCAAGTCCCCACACAGGTGTGAAATTAACAGGTGTGAAATTTACTAGGAGCAACCAGCCTCTCTCCCAGCATCACTTCCTCAATAACCAGACTGCCCACAACTGGATGGAGATGGCTGGGTGATCATGGCCAGATTCAGTTCTTCAGAAAGAGAAAACCAGTTCTTGAACAAGTAGAGCCTCGCACAAGTCAAACGCAGTGGTGGGCTCAAAAAAAAATTACTACCACACTATGGGCATGGTGTGGTGGACATGGCAAGGGGGAAAGACTACTTTATTTCAAAGCTTGGATGGGTGGGGCCAGCCAGAATTTCTGCTACTAGTTCTGGCAAATTGGTGTGAACTTGCTGTTGCCTATTACTGGTCAAACGGTAACAGTTTCATGAGCCTCCACCCCATTTTCTAAAACAGAGTAAAAGGCATGATATCTGTTCCAGTAATTTGAAGCATCAGACATCGTATATTGCCCTATTCTTCTGACGTTCAAAATAACAGAAGCCACAATTTCTAATTTGTTCTCTGCCAACCAACTGTTAAAGACATGAGACCATATTTTGCTCCTTCAGCAGGGGGCAACATGAAGACCCTTGTCTAAAAAATGGCAAACAAACTTGCACATATGCTGTACTGTAAGCCTAAGGCAGGCTTCCTCAACCTTGGCCCTCCAGGTGTTCTTGGACTTCAATTCCCATAAGCCCAAGTCAGAAGTCCTGCTGATCAGGGGTTCTGGGAATCAAACGTTGAGAACAGTTGGAGGGCCAAGGTTGAGGAAGCCTGGAAAGCCATCCTTTTTATAACATATTTAGACCAACAATGTTAAATGTTCTCATGCTACACTTGTTCCAATAAGCTCTGAAATTTATTTTAGCCTAGCAGAAGCTTATGGTATAAATATCATACATCAGTAAAACTCCTGTTTATTTGAATGCCTTACTGTGTGGATGACTATTTGTTAATTTGATGAAGAGTGATTTAAATCCTGAAAACTGCAGGAAATACTGTAGGGCCTCATAGGAAGTCCAACATACAAGGCAAGATCAGAGACTGAAACCAGTGAGAAATCAGAAACTTGTGTTCTTGGAGATAATCCTCATATTGACTATCCCACTTTAAAAGATAATTCATTCACATGACAGAATATTCTTCTACACCAGCTTGTTCTAAGTAGGGTTGTGCATTGTGGTGCCATGGAGCCAGGGCTTTTAGGGTTGAAGCCTCAGGAATTCCTGAGTTGCAGGGACTATGATATCATCTGGAACCCCCTTGCTGGCTTCCATCTGAATTTAACTGCAATCTTCAAAGTAATTGCAGGAGCAAAGGATTCTCTCAGGAAAAATATATCACTGCAAATTGTCCCCGCAAAATATTTAAGGGAGGATAAATACTGCAAGTACTTTAAAGAAACACCCTAAATTTTTCACAAGAACGGCTCCTTATTGATTGATTTGGACCAATACAGCTAACTGTACTTTGGACTCTCCAGGGACAAGTTAAAGATTGAAACAGCCATTATGAAAACCCAAAGTACATCACTGATCGTAATCTTCATACACCAATGGGCTTCTTCTGGATCTTTGGATGCTTAGGTAGGAGTGGCTGTGACCTTTTTCCAGCTTCATCTAGTATGCCTGTTGTGGGTAGATTGCCATGCTTCCTGAAGCAGTAAGTATGTAGATGATGTTACCTATCACTAACTCTACTAAGTCCTCCTGGTATGCTTGCCACTTCCCTTATATCAGTGATGGCAAACCTTTTAGAGACTGAGTGCCCAAATGGCAACCCCAAACCCATTTATTTATCACAAAGTGCCAACACAGCAAGGGGAGGGAGGAAACTCTCCCATTGGGTTGCTGAGCAGAGGAGCAGGGTAAACTCTGTACTGGGGAGGGAAGAAGTGCTCCCATTGGGTTGCTGGGCAGAGGGGTGGGGCAAACTGTGCTGGGGCAACTGCATGGATGCCCACAGAGAGGGCTCTGAGTGCCATCTCTGGCATAGGTTCACCACCACTGCCCTATGTAGTAATTCATTCCTTAGAGAGATTGGATTACTCTAATGCACTTTACATGGGAATGCACTTGAAGGCAGTTTGGAAGCATGAATAGGGTTAGAAGGCAATTACTAGTGTTCTAGTAAAGGATCAAGAGATCAACAGTGCTGATTACTATGCTGTTTCCAAACTCAAGACACTGACTTTGACTGTTAAAAGGTATTAAACAGCAAAAGAATAGTTTGACTTTTCTTGTTCAGTACTAAAGGAATCTTCTCTGCGTTTATCTTTGGTGTCATGGGTGGGACTTCACAGTTGCGTATAGCTTGCCTAAGGAGACATGTTTTCCTCAATCAATGACGTTGCTCTTGGATTTATTATTTTATTGCTTAGTTATAGTTATAATTTGAATGTTAAGATTTCAGTTGTTTTATAGAGAGGTGTTCTGTGTACATGTCAGAGAAGGGATGACTTATAGACTGGAATATGTATGCTTTTCACTTCCACATTTAATGTTTTTGCAATGCAATATCTTGTAATCTTGTAACTGGGATATATTGTTTTTTCTCTGTTATTGTATACTTTGTATCTTTGTTAGCCATCCAGAGTCGGTTGGCGAGTGGGGTGGCATACAAGTTGAACAATAATAATAATAATAATAATAATAATAAGTAGTCCCCACTCCATTCATGAACCAGTTTTACTTATGTGTAACAAATCACTAATACAGACACTGAACTCAATCAGATAATCAGCCAGCCAACCAACCATCACTATTTTAAAATGAATCTGCTACTGAATCATATATTTTAAATTAATAAAGGGGTATCTTTATGTGCTTTTGTACTTTTTAATAAAATCATGAAACATTTGAAGTAATTGAATTAGATTAAAATTTGTAATAATTTTAACAAAGTAAATTGTTGTTTATTATCATGCATGTTGCATTTCAAAAACTAAAATACTAGCATCCAAAACACATTTGCCTGGGAAATGTACCACTGAACTCAGTGGAATTTACCTCTTAATCAGTATGTATAGAATCAAGATGAGGGAGGAAGATTTTTTTCCTTTATCAAACTTCCATTTTGTCAAATTTTCATATCCTTCTTGATCACAGTTTAAACAGAAAGGCAATTAGTATTCTTCCTCCTAAGACTAATTTGGTAACAGAATGAATTTCTATTGCCCACTGTACGACAGAAAATCAACCGGAAACACGAACAGTATGCATAATATAGTAGTAAGATCTGTGAAATATTTCATTTTTATGCCATGATTGTAAAGTTCTTTTTCTCTTGGCATAATACATAACACTGTGCAGATATATAACATTAAGTGATGAGACTCTAATTTTTAATAAATCCATTAACTTCACACCAGAGCAGAACAATGTCTTCAAAGACAGTGAGGGTGGTTTTTTTCTTCTTCTTTTAATCAAAGGTATAGAGTAAGAAATTTGTAGGAGATCAAATGCATTCAACTGCATAAAAAGGATTGTGATATCTATGTATTAAGGCATTACATTTGAAACATCAAGAACTAGGGCAAAAAAAAAAACCACCACCCAGATCTTGCAAGTGGGAGACTTATGTCTTCCAAAGCATTGGTGGACTCATGGTAGAAGGCAATAAGGAATGGCATTCCACCCTACATTTTGGGTTCACTTTTACTATTTGTCTCTCATCCTTTGCTTGTTGAGAAGTGGGAGACATTCCCAGGACCATGCTGGAGAATGGAATAACTATGGGTCCTACAGCTATCACCTCCTCTTTGGATCCCAGCTTGCCAAGAAGTGACACTAGGATCTTGGAGCCATCCCCTGCAGCACACATGAAATCAGGCGTGCAAGATTCAACACCAGGACTGCAATGGACTGCCACAGCCTTGAGGATATTACCAGATGGATGGATCACACAATATCCCAGGACAAAGGATGAGTTAAGAACACATTACAGTATTTTATAAATGTTTTCACAGGGCAATCTAGTTGTCTTGTTGGAGTGCTCTGAAGTGCAAGAACCTAAGCAATTCCAAAGCTTTAGATACTGGAGCACTTGTGAAGCTAGGATCCTGTCAGAAAGGCAGAAATGAAAAGGAAATAGTGTTGGCTATGCTCCTGCTGTGTGTGACATTTTTTGTCATTGCAGTCAATGGGAAGGAAATCATTTAGGCCACTTCCAATGATTCTGCCAATATTTTCCCAGATTAAAGGCATGGTTAAGGGCTAGGCTTCAGGACCTGCTGATAAAAGGCCTCCCTTGTTCTACTCACATCAGAAGTTTAGAGTATCTCTTTCCTTCCCCTCTCCAAGTATTGGAGGGGTGAGACATGTGGATCTTTTCAGTAAGAACATACTGGATTGTGGGTTCAAGATCAGCCTGCATCCTCTGGGACCAGAATTCTGTCTTCAATTTATGTGTAACATCCGTCTCATTTTTAATTCTCAAACACATGTATGGGGCTTAAGGGGGAAGGCTAATTCCCACCATGAACTGCAAGTCCTGTACATTAAAAAGAATTGGAAAGTGCCTTAAGTACTCATGCAAGAGTCGAATTGTTGACTGTCTATCTACATCTGGCATCCAGGCAGCAACAAGACGTTGTGCAGAGTTTAGAGTGCTGCCTCTGACACTTGAAGGAGAAACCACACAAATTCTGTGTTGGTTGCTGGTGAATCCATTTTAGGATCCATCTCACTGGCAGAGGCTGCTTTCAAATAGCAACAACAGCAACATTCCTTCAGGTTGAGTTTGACTCCAGGATTTTCTAAGTATATTTTCTAAGTATAGAGTGCTCAGCAGTTGTTTACCATTTTTTTTTCTGGGGAGGGGATGATGAAGCTTATCCAAAGACACATAGGCTGGCTCTTCTCCTAAAAGGCACAATGGGGAATTAAACTTCCAGCCCTTCACCCCACAACCACATACTCCATCTCTGCGAGCTATCCATCCAGCTGCTCTAACATATGTGTATGTGCAATGTTTCATCAAGTCACATCAGATTTATAATAATCCTAATGTCATCTTCAAATGAAGTGTGGTATTTAAGGGGTGGTTTTATCAGTGGTACCACAAATCCCAGTGAGTTTCCATGGCTAAGCAGGGATTTGAACACAGGTCTGCTAAGTCCAGGTTCATCACTCTATTCACTGTACCACATGGGATACTGTTTTCACATATTTAAGAAAAAAATATAGTTCCAAATCATCTTTAGGGGATGAATGATGGTATGTCCATGACAGACATATCTTGGAGGACATTTTTATTTGTAGGCATGCCAAATATGTTTCCAATTATTTTTGTTCACTATTTGTATACTGCATAGGTGTTGATCAACAACTTGACAATATCTTCTCTAGTTCTCTGAAAACCTATTGTTTCCTTGTAGCCTATATTTACATTGTACATTGACTTAGATCCAAGTACTCCAGATATACAGTCTCTCTCTCTCTCTCTCTCTCTCTCTCACACACACACACACACACACACACACACACACACACACACACACACACACACACACACACACACACACACACACAGCCAGAGACATAGAGGAGAAGGAGGGCAAGGAGCCAAATTGGAGGAGGGTTTTTAATAGCCATTTTGCCCCCCATGAAGTAATGCCTGACGGCGGTCCCGTGAGGTGGCAGGGCGTAATGGGAGGTGGTTTTAGTGGGTAAAAATCCCACACACTGTGAAGCCAGAGCAAGGGCTCACAGTGTCTTTTGAAGATTTCCACCTGCCCTTAAACACACACACACACACACACACACACACACACACACACACACACACACACACACACACACACACACACACACACACACACACACACACACACACACCCCTCCCTCAAATACAATTCAAGATATATGTTGTTATCCCCCCCCCCCCCGGTGACAAGGTTTGGGACATCCTGTACTGGTTTATGTACCTTAGAAGTAGGCGTTCAGAACAAGGCTGGCCCTATCTTTGTGTTATGGTCTGTATAGCTCAAAAACCTGTATTTGCAAGCTATGCCACAACCCCAGGCCAGTTGATCCACATGCAAATGAAAAAAGAAAACTAAAATGGGGGCGGGGAAGAAAGAGTCTCTAGCACACACAAAAAGAATGAAAGAAGCTGTTGGCTCCTGGAGGCATCAGAGCCGTTCATTCTTTCTTTTTCTTTCTTAAAAAGATCACAGAGTCCCCTTACACCATTTAATACTCAAAACGATTTCTTCTTCCAAAACCAAAAGTAGACTTTCATCTATTTCTGGTTATGTCCCCCTTCTCCTTACACCACTCTCCAAAGGTGCCCATTCCAACCACAATTGATGCATTTTCATCAGTCTCATAAACATGCTGCCTTCCTACTTTTTGGCTAACATTTTGACCTCCTCTCTGTTATACATGTAATTCAACTGAAACATGCAATGAATACTAACATAATTTGTCACATAACAAGAAAAAACACATTTCTAGACAGACTGTTGTTCAGTTGCAGTCGATTCTGACCCTTTGCGACCCCATGGACCACTGTCCTCCAGGCACTTCTGCCCTCCACCATCCTCCTCAATTTTCTCAGCTCTGTGCCCATTGTGTCTACAATACCATCTAGCCATCTCATTTTTGGCCGCCCCCTTCTTCTTTTGCCCTCCACCTTTCCCAGCATCAAGGCTTTCTCTAGTGAATCTTCTCCTCTCATTTGATGTCCAAAGTACTTTAGCTTCATCTTTACTATTTGGCCTTCTAAGGAGCAGCCAGGGTTAATTTCTTCTAAGATTGACCTATTTGTTCTCCTCACTGTCCAGGGGACTCTCAAAACTCTCCTCCAACACCACATCTCAACACCACATCTTCTGCGCTCAGCTTTCCTAGTGGTCCAGCTCTCACAACCATACATTGCCGCCGGGAATACCATTGCTTTGACTATACGAATTTTTGTTTGCAAGGTGATGTCTCTACTTTTCACTGTGTTCCCCAGGTTTCTCATAGCTTGCCTCCCAAGAATCAGTCACTTTTTTATTTCATAGCTGCAATCACCATCTGCAGTGAGCTTCAATCCTAAGAAAGTAAAATCTGTCACTGCTTCTACTTCTTCCCCATCTATTTTCCAAGGACTGATAGGCTCCGTTGCCATGATCTTGGTTTTCTTGATATTGAGTCTCAAGCCAGCTTTTTCACTTTCTTCTTTCCACCTAATCAGGAGCTTCTTTAGGACCTCCTCGCTTTCTGTACTAACATGTTTGTCAGCAAAGCTGTTTTGCCTTTTATACCACAGAGTTTATTGACTTCCAGTTAGCACTGAAGCATCTTGACCATCCTCTGTTCTGTTCAATAGCTTGTTTGCCTTCTACAAGGACAGACATTTGCATGGACATTTTGGCTACTATAAGGAATGCATTTATTTAGGGTAAATGGATGAATGAGAGCATGCACAGAGTGTTGGGTACTAATAGATAGAAAGTAGCCTTGGTCAAAATATTGCAGGAAAAGACAGGGAAGATTCCCAGCAGTGGGTAGAAACTGCTGTCTTTCATTCCCCCCCCTTTTTTTTTTTACATCTGACTATTGATTTTTGTAAATACATCAGTGTTGTTGTAGTGGTTCAAGTGGCTAAGACGCTGACTGGAAGGCGGTAGGTCAGCAGTTCAATACCCAAATACTACAGTTACACGCTACCAAGAATAGGCCAAAACACTGGTTGTTAACTAACCCTAGGAAGAGGGCAGGCTGAAATTTGTCAAGGCAGGCCAGGATTGAGTTATTGAAGATCCCAGGACTTGACTGCTGTTAAGAAAAATCCAGGCCAGACTTTGCAGTTAAAGCATCCTGGTCTGGTTCAATCTCAGACCAAGATTTTCATAGGGAAATGGTCGGATGATCGTTACAGCTACATGGCCAAGAGAAAGAGAACCATCCTTGACTTTTTTAAAAAGCTCACCTAAATTTACCTTCCTGTAATAACAACCTGATGTCACCTTGTCAAGACTTCTGAACACATGTCATGAGTAAACATTCTTTTTAACGTTTTCCTTGAAACTTTGACAGGTTACTAGCTTGGCAATTTGGCTGGTAGGAATTTTGGGGAGCTTGCTTTAATTCTAAGCCTAATTTCTGCCCTGCTTTGATCATGCCACTACCAACAGCCCAGCACTGTCATAAAAGATGGATGCCATTCAGTCTGAAACACATAAAACAGAAATGAGCAGAAGAGGTATGCAAACCAACTGGTGGAACTCCCAATTGATTTAGAGAAGACCAGGAAGGTCTGCTGCGTCCCAATGTAATAATAACTAGGTCAAGGTCTCCCTTGCTTTAGGGAGCAGTGCTCATTTCTGTTTACAGCCAAAGAGCCAATGCTGTCTTTATCTGCAGATAGTTCTGTGGTCATGTGGCAGGCATGACTAGATACCAGAGTGCAAAGAATCCCATTACCTTTTCTGCCAAAGCAGTACATATTTATCTACTTGTAATTTCTTGATTTCAAACTGCTAGGTTGGCAGGAGCTGAGACAGACAACAGGAGCTTACTTTGTCATGCAAAACTCTGGTCTCGAACTGCTGATCTGCTGACCTTCCAGAATAATAACTAGTAGACTGTTAATATTTAGGTTACTAAAAAAGGATAATTTTGGAGAAGAGTTTTTGTGTGCGCGCATTGTTGTTCTGGTACCTGTTCCTTTAATTCATAGCAATTGTTCACTGACACAAATCACTGTTTTGCACCAGGCTCAGACTGAAGAATTCTGTTGTCAAGCGAAGATGTAAAGCAAAGTCGATCCTCCAAGCCTGAGCTATCTATTTTTATTTAAAATCCCAAGGAGATTATAAGGCTAACACCCTCACACATGTGTACATACAATAACACACCTTTGCATCAATACTCAGCTCTTAACAAATGTGAATTAGAAGAAAGTGGCAGGACATTTTACCTGGAGTAAACAGTAGGATTAGCATTCAAACTGCCATTACTCAGTAGACAGTTGTCAATAAAATTACTGATAAATCATGAGTCTAAGCCCATAGGGCACCATAAACACACATTGCAATTGAAGTATGGCCATTTACTGACATTTCTATCATATCAAAGTGCTTTAACTGGATATGTTCTGCAGATCTATGCATTGGTTTCCCATTTTAGAATAGTGTTTTGATGCAAGTACTTCCTATGAACTTGCCTCGAAGGCCCTGAGATTTTTCCATTGAATGTTTCTAAAATGGGGATAGCAACAGGAATCAAAGCTGAAAGTCAGAAGCTGATCATTTCACTGCTAATAAAATGGCTTCCACTGAGGATATTTCTCTTCTGAATCTGATATCTAATAAAAACTTTGCATTGCAGCTAAGCTAAAGTTAATCAGATCTCATCATCTTTATTCCAAAACTGCAGAAGCTCCAGCCACATACAGTGCTGCTTAATTGAGATGTTAAATTGGGTAGTGGTTATCTGTGTTTGCAAATTAATCCATTATGAATTGCACATCGTTCTCCCTCACTTTCTGCCATTGTTATTGTGGATTTTATTAACCCAGTCTTTGCTATGCATAAACCGGGGTGCCAAAGGAAGATTTCTGATGCTATGGTCGGGGAATCTATGAGCATTATAAAATATTAAGCTGCAGAAAACCTGGTGCATCTAGCAGAACCTTTGTATCTCAAAGGAAATGCACTAAACATTTTAAGATGTCTCTATCTTTAGAAAAAACCTGGGTGTCTAGTATTGTGAATACAGCAAGGTCCTTGCCCTTTGGAATCAGTACCAGTAAGTTAATGAGCCAAGTATTAATCTTCTTAGAGATATTTGGAAACCATTTTTGAAGCAACTAATAATGTGATTTCAAAATTCCCCTTACATCATTTTACTTTGAATTCTAAATAACATCTCAGTGGCTACGTTTGCCAGGGAATTATGACAAAAGTTTTCAAGTCTGAGGGATATAATCAGGTTGGAATCTACATCAGAAAAACTGCCTGACGTTTTGTAGCATTATTATCATCTGCTCTATCTTTCACAAGGCATGAGTGACTGACTAAATCCCTAGCATTTATAGTGCTGTTCTACAGTAAAACTTTCTCGGGTGACATGTCTCCGTCAGACAGATTTATGGAATATGTTTAAGGCACTACCGTGTGAGCACAATATCCATGCTTATTTTAGCACTGGGCTAAAATTAGAGCCGCATTTCATGTAATGTTTGACAAGAACTACCCTGCCATCATTTTACAATGTAACATTTTTACCATTGTGTGGTTTCCAGAAATGGTGAATGGTAGAATTAGTTCAGTTCAAATGTTCATATGGAGCAACCTAATACAGTAATACCCCGGATAACGATTGTACCGTATAGCGCTAAAACCGCATAACGTTACAAGATTTTTTGGAAAAATCTTGTATCGAATAACGCGATTTTTAGCGTTATCCGGAACAATCATGTGGGGGAGGGAGGGGTTGGATTGGGTAGAACATCTACCCAATCCAACCCCCCCCCCCAGGGCCCGCCCACACGATGTTTGGAAAGGGTATGGGCCCCCATATCCTTTCCAAACATCGTGCAGGCATGCACCTGTCAAATGAAGCTTGGGGAGCATACGGAGAAAATCTCCGTATGCTCCCCAAACCACGTTTGACACACGCGCACCAACCCGCCCAATTTTTGGAAAGGGTATGGTCCCCCATACCCTTTCCAAACATTGTGCAAGTGCGCACCTGTCAAACGAGGTTTGGGGAGGATACGGAGATTTTCTCCGTATCCTCCCCAAACCGCGTTTGACACGCGCGCCAACGCGCCCGATGTTTTTTAGCATTGTTCGGTGTATACCCCGAACAACGCTAAAAACCGGATAACAACATGACTTGTGGAACCAAGTCATAACGTTATCCAGGGTATTAGTGTACAACATTTTCACATGTGTAAGGAAACTGTTTCCTTCCAGGTGTGAAAAGGTTGAATTAAGTTTCTCCGTATGAACATTTGAACAAGTATCCTTCAATATCTGAACTCCTCCAAGTTTTGTCAGGCAGTTCTTGGATAAGAAAACCATATGCCTTAAATAAAATTCCACACCAATATTTGAGGGGAATTGTACACAAACGTTACACTCCAGCAATGAGGAAGATGATAGATGTGTTTTATATGTTTGTCTGTCCCATTGTAAGAGTGACCTTCTGCTCATGTGGTGTAAAATTTCATGTGTCATGGCTTAAGCTTTTAAGCCCATTTCATTACATATCCATGAATTACTGTATTTTCTGTTGAAGAAAATTTTTTTCCTCATTCATTGAATTTACATCCTGCCTTTCTTGTAGTGAGCCCAAGGTGGCATGAAGGCCTCTCCTCTTCCCCAAACACAAGCCTTGTAAGACAGGTTAGACTGAGGCCCAAAGTCATTCAATGAGCTTAACAGCTGAATGGGGATTTGAACTCAAATATTCTGAATCCTTCTGTTGCTCTCCAATCCAACATCCTATTACCTTTGTCAGTGGTGGCAAACCTATGGCACTCATACCAGAGTTGGTACTTGGAGTCCTGTCTGTGGGCACCCATGCAGTCACCCCAGCACAGAGTTTACCCCTCCCTTCTGTCCAGCAGTTCAGTGGGAGTTCTTCATCCCTCTCCCCAGCACAGAGTTCATCCTGCCCCTCTGTCCAGGAGTCCAATGGGAGCGTTTCCTTCCTTCCCTGTTGCTGTGTTGGCACTTTGCGATAAATAAGTGGGTTTTGGGTTGCAGTTTGGGCACCTGGTCTCTAAAAGGTTCACCATCACGGATCTAGGTAAAAACAACAACAATGAAACAGTATGATTTTTTATTCTTCTTCCATGTCTAGGCAGGATGTGAAATTTCCAAAATGAAGGCATCTTTTGATTAGTTCATTCCACAGTTCCTTTCAACTGACCTAGTGTGAGGAAGATTCGCTGACAACACAAGGTTGCTGTTAACAGGGCATGCCCAATTGTGGCTCAAAAATATCACAATCTTTGAGGAGATTGTGTACTCCAACAGTATGATCAAAAGATCAAAAGTGCAAAAATATCGGTCTCTAATCTTGAATCTACATAAAAATAAGTATCATTTTCTCTTTCCTGTTTTTCTCCACATGCACTGGTTTTTCTTTCCATTCTATACAAGGTGAAATTACAGTCAAACCTTGCATAAGAAGTGTTTTGCTTATCGAATAACTCGCATAATGAGCGAGTTTTTTGCTAAGCGGTCCAACTCGCATAACAAAAATTATAGCTACTATATATGCTGGCGTATAAGACTACTTTTCCCCCCTGAAAAACATGCCTCCAAGTGGGGGGGGGGGTCGTCTTATACGCCAGGTGTACTTCAGTTGGGATAGACATAGCTGCCCATAGTGGCCTCCCGATGCTCACCCGGTGCCTATTGTGGCCTCCCGATGCCTGCCTGGTGCCCATAGTGGCCTCCCGATGCCCACCCACCTCATTCTACATACCATCCAGTATCACGCGGTATCCAGCGTGGCTGCGGCGAGCATCAACAGCGAGACAGGGGTGCCAGCCTTTTCGGCGTGACCGGCCCGTTCTGCTCAGCAGGAAGCAGCGGTACTCCGCCCCTCCCCTTGTCTACGCAGAGCTTGCACATGCGCACTTGTGCACTAGTGCCGGCCACAGGGAGATATTGAAATCAAATCTGATGTTCTTTTATGTTTCGTTTGGTGTGTGGAAGGTGTGAGGAAGAGGGGGTAGTCTTATACAGCGAGTATATAACAAACTATATTTTGAGTGGAAATGTTGGGGGGTCGTCTTATACGCCCAGTCGTCTTATACACCGGCATATATGGTATGCGAGTTGGACTTTCCCTATGAAAAAACTCGCATAACAAGCATTTCTATGGGGAAAACTTGCATAGCAAAAAAAAAAATCGCTATGCAAGTTTTTTCCCTTGAAACGCTCGTTATGTGAGTTTCCCCATAGGAATTTTCACTATGCGAGTTTGTTTCACATAGCAAAAAAGTCACATAGTGAGCAGCCTCCGCAGAACGAATTAAATTCGTTATGCAAGGTATGACTGTACATACTTTGTTTGTTGCTTGGATTTATATCTCTGCATTTCTCCTAAATGAAAGATGCAAAGAAGCTTATAGTAAGGTTAAATTAAGAACTCTAATTATAACACTAAAGAAATTATAATAATATAGTGCAGTTGTTGTTTTAAAAATCAGTAAACACAATACTCACCCAGTAAAAGTGTTTTTCTCAGCAAAACACAGGAGGCAGGCTTCATCTGTTTTGGTACACGGTTCCACAGTCTGAGAAAGCCCTTTCTTGTTTCTCCACCAGACATGCATTCCTAAGAACCAGGACAGAGGCAAATATATTTTCTATTCTTTTGTGCTTTCATTAAAGGAAACAGTTCAGTTGGTCTAACTAATAAGTCAGAAATTACAGGTGGTGGTGAACAGAGTTGTGAAAAATAGTCACTTGTGATTTTGGCTCTCTTGATAACATGAGATACCTTATTGGGGAGTTTGGTGGCCTTGCAAAATCCCTTGCATCTTGCTGAGAGTGAAGCTAGTGGCTTTGCTTAGGACACTTCAAACATAGGCTCGTTGTTAAGAAAGGCACAAACAACCCATCCAAGGTTTAAAATTGGTAAATGTCCATGAAACAAAGCAATAATTTGTTGGGAAATATCCTTAGAAATACAAGCAATAATATAAGAGTGCAATAAAATCATTCAGCTTTGATAGGTGACCAGAACACCTGTTGCAATTCCTTCCCTTGCCTAAAAGGAGAAGACAAATGAGGAACTACATCCCCTCTGAACAGTCTGTTTTGCTATGTTGTGTGGTACAAAAGACAATGATAGATGGCTAGAGCTGCCCAAAGTTGAGGACAGACAATAGGGCATTTCCCCCAAACCTCCATAAAACCAGGGTTTCTCTCCCTTAGCTTTGTACTTAGCACTGGTCGCTGCCCTGCCAGCAATATTTCTTAACATTTTTATGTTTTTCATTAAAAAGTGAATGGAAGAAGTGGCTTAAGAATTAAGGATATAAAAGCTCCTACATTTGACAGTTCATTTGTTTTTAAAGCTCAGCTTGGATCCTTGTTTAACTGTCAAATGTACAAAGAAATCTACAGATTTTGGAAATATTTTATTTTTAAAAAATATTGCTCCCAATCTTTTGGAACCAAAGCATCTACAAACTAAAGTGATTGTCATCACAAGATTGCTCTGTGGCACATCAAATAGTGTAGCAACAGCTAGACCAGAAGTTCTCCAGTTTGAACCCTACTAGAGTCAGAAAATTACTGAACTTCATTCCCTTAAAGCTAATCAATTTTTTGGTAATATTCTTGACTCTGACCAATAGGTAAATTCTGCATTCTCCTACATTCAAAAGGCTCCCATATTTTATTTCCACATCCTAAATAGGTAGGAATGTGTGGATTTTGGTTGATTCTTATAAGAAGGAATCTGCAAATTTTGGCAGATTCTTACAAGATATAAAACAAAATTCTCACTCATCCTTATTACAGTGTAATGATTCGCTTGCTAATAATGAATTATATGGATGTAATTTTATATAAGAAAACCTTTGCCTTGGTGATAAATATTGCATGTTCTTTGTCTCTAATCATACTCTAGGCATAATTGCTATATCCATGGAAGTTAATAAGATATTTAAAAGATAGGCCAGCAAATTTTATTCATTTTTAACAAACCTGATTTTGTATCTTCTAGGTTCATATTGATTGCTTCTTGCATCCAAATGTAATATGCACTTTTGGCTGCATATGGGTTTCAGGTTTTTACCTGCCATTCTCCGCCTCCCAATTTCCCTCTCTGTTTGATAAATTCAGGATGCACTACCCAGCCACTTAATTGCCATAATCAATATGAGACCAGCTTAGTAACTGTAATTAAAATGGTGTGGTCAATAAACAATGTGAATCTGAAACACTAAGGACTGCATAACGGAGAGAAAACATGTAATTAAAATGAGCTGTGTAGTCTTTGTGGGAGATAGGCCAGTCTAACTATAATGGATGAGTGTTTGACTTTAGAAATAGACAAATAATTTGTAATGAGTATTTTCCCCATGGAGAATAGATTCTATCTCTTTATCACAGTTCAGAATGAAGGCAAGAGGGGAAGTTCGCAATGCTTAAATGTGGCAGAAGCATGGTAAGCAAACAGACCTTCTGCCATACCGATTGTAAAGGATAGTACGGACTGTCCTTTACAATAGGCACAGGCAAAAGAGAGGTCAAGATTTGCATGGTCAGTAGATAGTCAAGAAAGATTGCAGTATAACATGAAAAAGAAACATACTCTATCATTTTTGTTCTCTCCCTTTCACCAATGGTCTACAGTCCAAGTGGAGTGAGAGGAAGTTATCTTGCCCTGGCAGAATGAATCTGCTCTCAACAGGAATGGAGCACAGGTCATCAGTATGATCTATCTATCCAGAAAAGGTGGGGAAGAGGGAATGTTTTCTGCCACTTGCCAATGCTATGCTGGAATAGGCCCATGTTTTCCAAGAACTCCAGTGCTGGACCTGATAAAGACACTGTCAGGAAAAGACCTATTTCCTAATGCTTCCCAAGACTTGAAATTGCTATTTTTCAGCTAGGCCTCATAAAAATCCATTTTTCTCTCTGTATGCCTCATAGACTCATGTCACAAGATTGCCTGTTTTCCAGTATTTCTTATCTTTCTAGCTAGTTGAGATGCATGTTTTGTCTACATGCCAGAACACTGATTGCACACGTGTAAAAATAATCCATTGTTTTGAGAAAGTTATTCTCTGTTACCTGATTGGCCAAGGTTAAATCACCTGACCAGGAATTCTCCATTTTGGAGAACAGTTAGTTAGTTCGTCTCTGTTTCTCAATGGACTAAGACCTCAGTTTGGCTTATGGGATTTTCTCTCCTTTTCACTATGATTACCTAAAGATACTTGAACTGTTCTTATTGGACTGATTCTTTGTTATGACCTTTTAATCTACGGTTTTTCCATGGACTTTGTTATCAATGAACCTGAAGAATAAAACAGCTGTTTTTCTTTGAAGATTGTTGTTTTTCTTATCACACACACAAAAGGCAACTCGGCTGCATGCTTACTGAAGAAGAAGCCTCCCTTGTTCTGCTCTACTGCTAGAGCTCAGTAAATTCTTTTTAAAAGCGGCTCAGGTCTCTCAAAGGTGAAAGGTAAGGGTTAAATATGTTCCAGAAATGAGCATATGCTCAGGAGCATGAGTGGGAGGGCCCTTACAGAGACGCCTGAAGTCTGACAGACACCATTGGCATGGATGTTGAAATCTTCCAAGAGAACAAATCTGGGAGGTCTCAAAACCACTGCTGATACAAATTCCACCAGTTCTGGTAGAAAGACTGCAGGATTGCTGGGAGAGAGGTCAGCCAGCAGAATCACAACACCATTCCTAAGGTCAATGGATAATTGGACAGCCACAAGAACAGGCTTTGAATAGGTTAGAGAGCCTGACAATCTTCAGGGAACTGCTATATATAATGGCAACATCCCCTCTCTGCCCCTCAAATCTGCCCTGATGCTGAACAGAGAACCCTAGAAGAGGCAAAGCAATCCTGCACTCTTTCTACCAGAGGTGGTAGAATTTGTATCAGCAGTGGTTTTGAGACCTCCCAAGTTTGTTCTCATGGAAAACTTCAACATCCATGCCAAAGGTGTCTTTATCAGGTCCAGCACTGGAGTTCCTGAAAACCATGGCAACCATGGGCCTATTTCAGCATGTCATTGGCAAGTGGAACAAAATGTTTGTCATTGACCCAGGTTTTTGTGATACATACCAAGTTGGCCATTTCCTCTGAGATCAAATCATGGATGGGTTGAAATTTATTTTGAACCAACCTAGAATGCAACAACAATAGGGTTAGAGCAGAAGGAAGGCCAAGACAAATACCTTGAACATGCCATGTGATATGGCAACTATCACAAGGGTCAGATATTAAGCATCTGGCTTAATTCTTCTGAAACAATCAGTTGTCCTGGCAATGCCATACCTTCCTCTGGCCATTAAAGTTGAAGTTTTGAGTTCCTTCATTTAACTGTGGTAGATTCACCTCCCAGATGAAAAGGGGAGGTGATGTCAGGGGAGACATCAAAAAATAAAGATGAAGAAAATTAAATTAAAATAAACGTAAAGAATTATATTCATAGCAATATCAGAACTAAATACAGATACCAGCATATACTCATAAACAAAAGAAAAATAAAGCAAATTACAACAATGTTATCATAGAAATATTATATACAATAATACTGTACTTCTCAGACTAAGCCTGGTGTGTGAGGGGTTAAATGAGGGATCCGGGTAGATGTTTAATGGTGGAACATCTATGAACAACTCAGCTCCTCCAACCCACCATCACTGCCAGAAAATAGAGTGACAACTAAAGGTCCCAAACAGGTAGTCTTTCATTTCAACCAACGTATTATTCTACTGTCTTGATCACTCTCCAAGTCTTCTATCAACAGCTCATCCTCAGCTGGTTGCCATTTTCTGCTCTCTTTAAGCACATCCCAACACTGTATGTCACTCTTTGTATCCCAAGCATTTTATTCCCCTTCGGTTTCACCATATCCATTCCATTCCCTCCAGCTATTACTACCCACTTTTACCTCATCATGTTCTGAGAAATATCAGCCCACTCAGTTAAAAAATATCAAAATCCCCTTTAGCAGCATCCCCGTTTCCACCATTCACCCTTTCTCTCTCAGATCGTTCAATCAATAGCATAGCAAGGGCTGCTGTCAACAATCCATCAGAGATTTTGAGTCTATAACAGAAGCTGGATTGGTTGGAACATAATTATGCTTTCCTCAAGGTAGAGTGTTCTACCTAACATGCAAGGTAGACTGTTCTACCTAACCTTACAAATGGTATCTCCTGCAACATCTATACTAGTGTAATCATGTCCACCATCCAGAGTGGAAATAACCTCCCAGTATACTCCAAGGTGAATGCAGCCACAAGAATAAAAAGAAGAATGAATCTTCTTTTTATTCTGTGGCTGCATTCACCTTGGAGTATACTGGGAGGTATTTCCACTCTGGATAGTGGACATGATTACACTAGTATAGATTAATTCGTGGGAGGCAAGCTATGAAAAACCTAGGGAACACAATAAAAGTAGAGACATCACCCTGACAACAAAAGTCCACATAGTCAAAGCAATGGTATTCCCAGTAGAAATGTATGGTTATGAGAGCTGGTCCATAAGGGAGGCTGAGTGCAGAAGAGCAGACGCCTTTGAAATCTGGTGCTGGTGGAGAATTTTGAGAGTACCCTAGATAGCAAAGAGATCAAATAAGTCAATCCTGAAGAAAATTAACCCTGACTACTCCTTGGAAGGACAAATATTGGAGATGAAGCTAAAGTATTTTGGATACCAAGTGAGAAGAGAGGACTCACTTGAGAAGGTTTTGATGCTGGGAAAGATAGAAGGTGAAAGTAGAAGAGGAAAGCAGAAAATGAGACAGTCAGATGGCATTGTAGACGCAATGGGCATAGAGCTGAGTGGGCGGAGGATAGGGGTGCTTGGTGTGCAGTGATCCATGGGGTCACAAAGGGTCATACTCAACTGTGTGACTGAACAACAACAACAAATACTCCAAGGTATCCAAGTTTTAGATGTTTTAAGCAAAATAAGTGGATTTTAATCCTAATAAGGTGTAGGTGAAATTTAGAAATGAATTAAAGAAAAATCTCATTCAATTTAGCCCTGTGAAACAAGGAAAAGGGGAGGGGGGCTCGTCTCTCTCTAAGCTCTCAGCAGTTCTTGGTCAATGTTCAATTCTTGCCACTGGGAGTGCTGTAAAATGGACACATAGCCAGCACAGTAGGTGCTAATCCAATCTGTTGTGCATGTTTGCAGTTACCATATTGTAACACTATAGCCCTTTAGCAGACACTGTTTGCATAAGCACAGTCAAATTGCTTGTTTCCTTAGTGGATTTCAAGGAACAGTTAATCATAATTAAAAATCAGGAGTTCATGCTTTGTCCTCCTGACCTGCCTTCCTGAGATAGCCTGAAACTACACATTTGTGCGTGCACATGACAATCAAAACCCGTTGAGGTGGTCTCACACTTATTGTGCTGTGGAAGAAGACTGGAATCAGTCCATTTGCACTGTTTCCAGGATAAAATCAATCTGTTTTGCACACATGTCAAGTACTGTATCATGTTACTTTCATATCAATTACCACACCTACCACCTCAACTGGACAAATATCTGTCTTGCCTGTAGTCAGCGCCCCTCTCCCACTTTTAGTGGAGCCTGTTTCTCACAAGCTTCATGTATTGACTTTTCTTTCAAATGATTATGCTTCCTCTCAATCTCTATCCAAGGGAAACTGGAACAAGGCATTTTTGCCTGGGACCAGCGGGTCTTTGATTTTAGAAGGCTGTTTAACCTAAATAAATGGATTTCTGATTTTAAATGAATGAATGAATTAATTAATTAAATTGATTCACCTGTGAGAAAGGCCTAAATTAGAAGTCTTTGAGGTTTAGCTAGGCAATGAGGAACGTCCCATTCCTCATTGCTAACTGTGTGCTTTCTTCCTGAGAAAGGATACTTAGGCCTTTCAATTTATGCCTTTATGGCATGTGCATGACATTGACATATTTGTGCCTGTAAGGTAGGTAGAACTCTCAGAATGGAGGATAATGGTATTTGCCATCCACAAAATTATTTTAAAAATCATCACTAGAACTTAGCATGGTTTTCTATGAAATCTTGCAACTGGGAGAGAAGATTTGGACTGCTGGAGCAAGAAAAAACTGAGCTGTAATAAAACTCATTCTCCTGTTCATTTTTGTTCCTAACTCCAGGAATATTTTTTAAAATTAGTGAACTTGGGTGTTGGGAGCGGAGAGAGACTCATGTCAGTTGACTGTGAATTGTATGTTTCCAACAGGTACTCTTTCAGCAACAATACAACAAAGGGAAGGAGACTTCTGGCTGGAGAGAATCAGACTAGAGACTGGTCACAGTTTATTTGAACTTAACCATTTACAGCTTATTCAGCTTGTTTGGGTTACAGGTTGCCAGCTTTGAAAAGACAGTGGTACACAAGATCTACCCAACTTCATTCAAGCTATGTCTTGATGAGATGCATTCTAATTATGTCCTCCCCGGTTCACTGAAGCTTAATCCCTATTCAAAGGGGATTAGTATTCAAATTTATCATCAAATCAAGAGTGATTAGTGGCCTAACACATACAGTATGTCACTGAAGACTCTTTGAAATCCCAAATGGTAAGCTCTTGTTTCGGTGTGTGGGTTAGGCTACTGTTGTCATTGTGTGTGTTGTTGTTGTTTGAAAAAAAATCATAATACATTCTGTCTCTGAGCCAACTGGCCTTTGAGCTCATTTTCATTTTCTGTATGAAATGACTGGCATACACATTATAGCAGTAATTTTTCTTTCTTTCTTGTGAGGGAGACCAAAGGCTGGATTTGGACAGTGCCACTTAGCAGCTGTATGCTAATGACTTGGAAAAGTTCTATACATCCTCCTTTGGCAGCAGGATTGTCTCCAATCATCAATGTCTGAAGAAGTCATTAATGGGACACTTCATAAGAAAGGGCTGGTTTTTTGAAGAAGGTCTGTGATCACAGATTTTGACGGAAGGCGGTCTGTCTTTAGGGTCTGTCTTCAGAGAGAGAGACTCCTCTAATAGATTGAACATGCACTTGAAGCTTGAAACAGGGCTGAAAACTTTCTGACAACTTTAAACTTAGTAGCATCAAAAGATGCAAAAGTGAGCTGAAATCCAAACTTTAATCATCATGTCTGCTCTTAAAAGTTGCATTTCCAAAGGCACAAGTTGAGAATGGTTAGTTAATATTTTAGGATTCCATGAGGCTTTGAGGTCAGGAACACTTACAATTCCCTATCCTTGGATTCATTGTAAAATAAATCTCTTTAAAATGGAAAGCTTAGAGGTAGCATATGGACATTTGTGTGAGGTTCCCCCCTGCCCTTGTCCATGAGGGTCCCATGCTAATTCTAGCATTTAAGAATGTCAAACTCTGCTCTTTCAGTATCCATCTGTAATTTTAGGTAGATAAACTTCCGCAAATCTGAGGATAAATGTCCTGCCTTGGGATTCTCTGGGAATTAAAATAGACCACCAAAAATGGCAACATGCACAACAGTGATATCAGAAATGGCTAGATGACAATTTCTGTCTCTGTGCTTTAGCAGCTTCAGAAGCAGTGGGAATTTTCAGGGTTGTCGCACCCTTCACATGGAACACCTCATCTGCTAAATATGGTGATCAAGGTGTCATTAAAGACTTAGCTATAGAGATCAGTGAAAAGTTGACAACCATGTACATGCCTTATGGAAGTCACATATATAATTAGATGTATGTGGAAAGCTGTTGTATAAATGGTATATGTGAACAGTTAATATATGCAAGAGCCCTGCTGGTGCAGTTGTTAAACCTCTGTACTGCACCCAAAACATTGTGAGTTCTATCCTAATGGTGGATCAAGTTGACTCAGTCTTCCATTCTTCCGAGGTAGGTTAAATGAGTACCCTACACATTGGGGACAAATGTTAATTACCTTTTGAACCAGCCAGAGACTGCACTAAGCACTATGAGGCGGTATATAAGTGTAATTGCTATTGCTAATATACAGTAATACCTCAGATAACACTAAGACTTGGCTCTACAAGTCTTGGTGTTATCTGATTTTTAGTGTTATCCGATGCATGTTAAAATCCTATGGGATATATCGGATAACGTTAAAGCTCCATAGAGATACATTGTAACCACACAGGCTTTAGCGGTTGTTATCTGATACATCCCATAGGACCTCAACGTTAATGGATCCAATTCTCCTCCCCAGATTACTTAACGTTATGCGATTTTAGCGTTATCCGAGGTAAACGTTATCCGAGGTATTACTGTACCTATAAAAATAACTGCTTTAGAACATTGCTTAGATAACATCCTCAAATCCATCAGCCAGCAGGAGGATTTTAGAATTGTAATTTTTCCAAGCTCTGCTTTCATGAAAAGTAGTGCATTCTGAACTAGTAGCAAAGAACACATACATACGTATGACCAAAAATGCATGTTCATAGGGAGGTTTTGGACAACCTACTCCCTCTCATCTGCCATCTTCACCATGTAAGTCACAATTCCAAAGCCCCTCACAGAACAGCTCCAGGGTGGATTGTGGCAAACGTTGTTTTCATAAGGAACTGTAGCAGAGAGATTTGCACATTTATAGAGGAGAGAATGAGTTCTGAGGTTATATGTTCTTCCCACCTTTCTCCTGGTTGGCTATTGTGTGGACCGAAAATAAATAATTAAACACATTCTTAAAACTCAAGCTTTTCTTCTTAAAACAGGATGCGCTGAAGATGGATGGCTAGTACACAACAACAGATGGTGTGTGTATGATTTGAAGTATGTCTTGTGTTCTGACGCACACCTTTACGCATACAACCCTGCATTTCATGGTTAAACAAGAATACACCATTAGAAATTAGCAAAGTCAAAATCCCCAACCCTATGCACCAGCTAATCAATTGGGAAAGGATTCCCCATCACTTTTCTTTTCTCTCCCCCCCCCCCAATTACCTCCATCTACAGTCTTCTGCAAAAAATAAATAAAAGTCCACACAGTTTAAGTAGTGTGCCCGTTCCTTGTGTAAATAATATGGCCTTACTTTACAGATGCCTTACATTTAGTCTGCATACATTACTTAAGCCGTGGTAATATTACCGCAAGTAGACTCTGCAGCTGGCTGTGCTACTGGAAGGGTTGTTATGGATTAGACTGTGCCTGTCTCCTGACCAGGTATTAATAGAGTTCTCCTCAGCAACCCACCAGTGATTAATGAGATGAGAAGATAAAATACTCCACCTGCTGCAGCAGCCATGAAAACTGAATTAATGAGTGCAAACAAAAAGAGAAGAAATAAATGGAAAGAAAAGGGAAGAGTCTTGATGCCTTGGTGTGCAGTGTGAGGCAGATCCACAGTTTATTTACTGCAGTACCTAATGATGCTATTTACGAATGAGTTAGAGCTTTTTAGATTTGTGCAGCATGAGGCAGCCAATCCAGGGGAAAATTATACATTATGATAATAATTACTATGTTCCATAAAAATGCTTATCTATCGTCATGACTGTAATCTTAGGAGAAACACCTTCTCCTCATTATTCCATTATAGATATTTCGTAAGCACAGTAATTTGGCAGCAGAAATACACACTGGAGTAAATGCTGTGAAGAGAGGTTTGCACACTGAGCATAATGAGAGCACAAAGATTTCCATCTTGAGTTTATGAGATGGGGAAAAAAGATTTTACACAGTAGCCAGATTCTTGCTTAGAGCAAAGTTTACACCAAGGAGATCCATTTAGGATATGCCAGACACATTTTTAAAAAGTCAAAACTACAAAACAGAGACTCTGTTTCAATTTCTTCTAGATTTAAAGTGTGCACATGTTAAGGTATCTCCATCTTAGCTCTTCTATTCTCCCCCCATAGCACTGGTCAAATTCAATAGGTTTAGTTAGTCCTGCATGGTTAGAAGTATTCTGTAGCTTCTAGCTATATAGGGATCAAGAAGAAGAACATCTCCAGAAAATAGATGGCAATCCTAGTTCAACCCTAAAATGGCTGAACACACTGGCCAAAATCCTATTTCAAAAGTGCACAGAGGGGAAAATGCACAGCAGTTTTTCCTACTGTCTGGCCATCTGTGTGCAATTGGCTGTTTGACAAGGCACAAGCCTGATTTTGCAACAGGTTTGAGACCAGTTATGTAGAAGAAGGTCTGGTGGGAGGAACTCTTACACTAATAGGATTCTATTGATGTTCAAACACTAGGCTAAATTCAACCATTTGTCCCAACAAGAGTAGAAGCATTAAATGCACTGAACATGTTAAATCAAAATTTATGTAAGACCCATCTGTATCACTAGTGTATGTACTTGGGGCTGCCAGTTTAAGTTCACTGCCAGACTGTAAGAATTAAGGACTATCCTTCAGAGAGCTCCCTTGCAGTGGCAGGTAGAGGAGTAGAGTTTTCCATGGGACATGCTTACCTGATTGGGATTCAACAGATGAGCTTATTGGGTGATAGAATCACCCAATTTAGTCTTGCTCACACAGTCGGCGATGGTGTGGCCAGCCTCCCCTCTTGGCTCACCAGGTGAATGAAGGTGAAGGCACCGTGTCTTCTCTCAGATGAAGCGGAAGTAATTCCTCTGCCTTGGCTTCCTCCCTTTCGTCCCTTGCAGAGCCTGGAGACAATGGTGTGTCTGGAGGGAGTTGAGGTTGATGTCTTTCTCACCCACCAGACAGAGCAGAGGTGATTCCTTTGCCCTGACTTCCTCACCCTCTTGGTCTCTTGCAGGGCCTGGAAGCAATGGTGTGTCTGGTGAACTAAGTACCTCAATTTTGTTTGATCAACCTTTTTGTTACCTCCTCCAACCTCTAGTCACAGTGATGGCGAACCTTTGCACTCCAGCTGTTCTTGAACTTCAATTCCCAGAAGCCCTGATCAGCAGCAGTGCTAGCTTGGGCTTCTGGTAATAGGCTCCCAACCCTGGTCCTTTTTGCACTTCTACATCTGACATCACCCAGTCTCCTTTGGGGACATCTTCCTGGCACATTTTCTCCCTTACCTATAGGAATCTACATTGTTCATGGCCCATTTCAGCCTTCAAGTTATCTCCCAGTCAACCCCTACATTTTATCCAGTGGTGGGCATCAACAGGTTTGTACCAGTTTGCCAGAACCAGTAGCAGAAATTCTGGCTGGCCCCACCCATCCAAGTTTTGAAATAAAGTAGTCCTAATTTGGGTACAACGTAGGGCTTTCCCCATGGCCACGCCTACCATACTACACCCACTCGGTGGTAGTAATTTTTTTTTTTTAGCAGACTGTGGCTCAGATCATAATCTACTGATTGCCAGATTCAAGTTTAGGTTAAGAAAACAGGGGAAACAACTAAGACACACATCCCTGAGGAATACACGGTGGAGTTGTGGAACAGATTTAATGGTTTAGACTTGATAGATAGAGTACCAGAAGAATTATGGACAGAAGTTCAGGACATCATAAAGGAGATAGCAAGTAAAACTATACCAAAAGAAAAGAAGCATAAGAAAGGAAAATGCCAAAGAAAGTTAAAATTATTGAATAATTGCGCTCATCCCATATGCTAGCAAGGTCATGCTCAAGATAATACAGGACAGGCTTCAGCAGCATGTGGAGAAAGAACTACCAGAAGTACAGACTGGGTTCAGAAGAGGCAGGGGAGCTAGAGACTAAATTGCCAGAATACATTGGATCATGGAGAAAACAAAGAAATCAGAAACAAGTCTACTTCTGTTTCATTGACTACACCAAGGCCTTTGACTGTGTGGACCACAATAAAATGTAGCAAGTAATTAAAAAGATGGGAATACCAGAAGACCTTATATGTCTCATGAGAAATCTGTACATGAGTCAAGAAGCAACAGTTAGCACAGGATACTGAATGACAGAGTGGCTTGGAATAGGAAAAGGAGTTAGACAAGGCTGCATTTTGTCACCCTGCTTATTTAATTTATATATAGTGGACATAATGCACAACACATGGTATGTTAGCTGCCTGAGTCACTCTGGTGAATAGAGCAGCATACAAGTATAATAATAATAATAATAATAATAATAATAATAATAATAATAATAATAATAATAATAATAATAATAATAATAATAATGATGATGATGATGATGATGATGATGATGATGATGATGATGATGATGATGATGATGATGAGGAAGAAGAAGAAGAAGAAGAAGAAGAAGAAGAAGAAGAAGAAGAAGAAGAAGAAGAAGAAGAAGAAGAAGAAGAAGAAGAAGAAGAAGAAGAAGAAGAAGAAGAAGAAGAAGAAGAAGAAGAAGAAGAAGAAGAAGAAGAAGAAGAAGCTAAAGTACTTTGGACATTGAATAAGAAGAGAGGATTCACTTGAGAAAGCCTTGATGCTAGGAAAGGTGGAAGAAGGGGGCAGCCAAAAATGAGATGGCTAAATGGTATTGTAGATGCAATTAGCACAGAGCTGGGCGGGTTGAGGAGGATGGTGGAGGATAGGAGTGCCTGACATGCCGTGGGGTTGTGAAAGGTCAGAATTGACTATGTGATTAAACAACAAAGTTCACCTCAATCAATGTTTTCTTGCCTCCTGATTTAAAGGTGGAGTTGTAAGGGCTATCACATTCCAGGCAATTATATGAAAAACAAAAATGAGAGCTAATTTGGTTGCAGAAGATAAATCAATGAAATGCATAGAAATTCATGTTACCAAATTTCAGTTTGGTTTCAGGTTCAGATTGGGCAGGATAAAAGGCAAGTAACCAACCAGAACCCAATTCAAATCATCACTCTGGGCTGTAAATAAAAATGGGTGATGCTGTACTTGCACAGATTTGTTAACAAGAGAGACACTTTGCCAGTTAAACTTGAAGAGAAAACTCCTTCAAAAGAAAATGGATTCTACTGGCTAGTGATTAAATTTCAAGAGGTAATGAAAGACAGAACCATACTGAGAAATAGGCTGAGATTGTCATTATCATGAAAGAACACAACAAGAAGACATAAGAGTTATGTGCTTGTTTGGGGTATTTTGGGATGAAAGTGCCTTCAGTAACAGGCATCTTTAAAATCTGGACCTCTTCATTTACATGGCCTAATCTTGCTCTCACTTTCTTGCAAATGGCTTTGTTAATAAATTCATGATCAACAGTGATGTTATCTTTTAGAAAACTTGAAAAACCATATTGATTTAGAAGACAACTCTGAGTAGGCAACATGTAACTACCCTTAAAAAAAGTTTCCAGCTTCCTAATATTTGTAAAAGCAATCACACCCACAAAAGCCACTGTTAAAAAGTTTTAAATTAACAAAAAGAGTGAAATATATATTGTGTGTTGATACTGGAAGTAATACACTAAATATGGCTTCTCTTAAAATGGTCCCATTTCTAGGAGAAGAGACACAAAGAATTATCTGATAGCTTTCAATGGAGGAAAGTATGACAGAAAACGCCCTGTTTCTACTAAATATCCCAAGATGATGGCAAAAGTATAGTTGTACCTTGCTTAAAGAGCATGATGTCTTCCATGGGATTACTCTTTAAGCAAGTTTATTTATTTATTTATTTATTTATTAAAATTTGATACCCCGCCCCAATCGGGAGGACCCGACTCTGGGCGGCTTACATCCTAATAAAAGCAAAACAAAACCTAAACACTCAATTAAAAACGTCAGGATTAAAAATCATCAGAAATTTAAAAACAAAACAGAAACTACACCCCAGTATTCCCCCAATCCAACTCAGGAAGGCAGTCCTTATATAAGCCACTTGGTATGGGAACCCACGCTCCCGGGTCCCCAAACCTGACCTGCCAGCCAGGTTTTCACGCCCTTCCGGAAGGGCAAGAGCTCTGTCTGCAGGCGCAGTTCGGTGGGCAGGAGGTTCCAAAGGGTCGGGGCGGATACGGAGAAGGCTCTCCTCCTAGTACTGGCGAGGTGCGCCTCTCTCGCCGAAGGGACAGCAAGGGAGCCTCTCCGATCCGCCCTGGTGGGCCGGACAGATGTTCTTGGGGTGACGCGGTTTGCTCTTTAAGCGAAACACCATTGTAAGTGACCAATTGTGACTCCTGGTGTGGGGGGGATTGTGAACCCCAATTTATTTGTTAAGCAAGTTTTTGGTCGGTTTTATTTGTTAAGCAAAGCAAACATTTGTAGAAAATTCTGCTCTTTAAGTGAGTTACTCTTTAAGTGAGGCAATCTTTATGTGAGGTTTGACTGTATGGCCCTTTTGCAAGTACTCTTTACTGCTAAGCTTAGCTTCCTTATCTGTTATATTTAAAAAGAAGATATCTGTTATTCATTAATTTATTAACAAAGAAGTAAGTGGCTAACTATCTCAAGAATACTTGTAATGACAATATTAATCACTCAAATTTACTCAAGGTAGTAACCATGTTTTAACAGGCATTAACAATTTTCAACAATTTGGGAGCAGACCTTTCTGATTTCCTCCTTCCTAGGTGTATCAGAATCTCATTAGCCTATTGTTTAATAAGCAGGATACTTTTTTAAAAAATCACTGATTCTAAATGTAACTGTTATTTAAATGCACTTTAAATTGCTAAATTCATCCAATGTAGAGGCCTTTTAGTCCTTGATAGATAATAAATTCTATATGTCAAATCGTCAGCTATCTAATTTATTAGTAAATAAAAATATCAAATAATTTATTCATTAAAAAGGCCAATGCTGAAAGGATAAATTATTCATAATGAACAAGCCAGCCATCCCATCTCTGTATAGAAAAGGCACTTGCTGTTTGCCACTCATTTATAATATTTCTTTAAAACTTCCATCCCCGTGGCTTCAGGCAGTTTTCAGCAGTTCAAGTGCACTAGAGTTTGGAATAAAATCTGCAATTGCAATGAACTACCCTCTCAAAATAACTTAGACTAATTGTCAATCTGGTTGGCCACAAGGGGCTTCAGTACACTGAAAGGGTGTCGGCGTGTGCTTGACATTCTGTAGACTTTCCTCCAACAGTTCTTCTAGGCACAGTCAGTAAAATCCCAGTTCTGGAATGGTGATCTGGATACATGTTGAGAGAAAGGAAAAGCTTAGGAGGAAGTTGCATTTTATCAATTCTACCAGTTGTATGAAGGAAACCCAGTTGTATGAAGGAAACAGTATAAGTGAGCCTTACTATAGTTCTTCTCCCTAAGACGTTGTCATATTCAGATGTAAATTCTTGGCCACATTTAATGAGTAGACCTGAAACACTGTATTGCCTTGGCCAACAGACTAAAAACAGAGCTTTGGAAAGGCTTGGTTTAGTTAAATTTGTTTGGCATACAGTAAAACCTCACCTAAAGAGTGTCTCACTTAAAGAGTAACTCGCTTGAAGAGCAGAATTTTCTCTGAATGTTCGCTTCGCTTAACAAATAAAACCAAACAAAAACTCGCTTAACAAATAAATCGGGGTTCGCATTCCCCACCACCACCAGAAGTCACAACTGGTCACTTACAATGGTGTTTCACTCAAAGAGCAAACTCGCTCTTTGGGAACACATTACGCTCTTTAAGCGAGGTACCACTGTACTTGTGTTTGCATAACAGTGTCCTGTAAATAGCATGAATACAGTGTATACTGGTTTGGGGAGTCTAGGAATTCCTACCTGCAAAAGTAATTTTTCCCAAGGATTCAGTTAAAAATCTGATCAGCTGTATCAGGACCATCAAGCAACCTCCCCGGGGCATTCAATGCACATTTGACTTCAGGTGCATTCCAAAAGACATGAGAATGTCATTACTACACATTTTAGAAACCTCTACTGACATATTTGTCTAAGCCAGCTCAAAACCAGGTACATTGGCAGTTCCAGGAGGTATGTGAGAGACTGGAAGGCTAATGATGGACCCTCATAGTTACCCCAGGTTCCATCTGTGGACAGATATGAAGAGACATCTCTGTGCATGGAGGTTGTTCATGTGACTCTAAACCTGTGGTTCCCAATGGGCAATTTGACTTTTGGAAGCTATGAGGTTTTACAATTCCCCGGACGATGTATATAGCACAAGGGTGATAATAAAGGTGTGTAAAGAAGTAGAGTAGGAAAACATATGTATTAGTAAACAGGAGGAAAAATAATACTATTGTATGAATTTGTACTCTTATTTTTTCTTGATTTAATCTGAGTGATTTTACTTATATTTACTACAAGGGTGAAGACTTCAATGTAATATCGCTGATTATGTTACTTTTTTCATGTTTTACATTGTTTTCATGTATACCTATAATTGTTTTGTTTTATATACCTAATAAAAATTAATAATAAAAAAAAGAATTCTAGGTACTGAACCTGAATGTTAGTTTACTCTTAATTTAATAATGTCTGGGCCGAACCCAATCAATACCTTAGTGCAGTGATGGCTAACCTTGGCACTCCAGGTGTTCTTTAACTTCAATTCCCAGAAGCCCTGATCAGCAGGAGTGCTGACTTGGGCTTCTGGGAATTGAAGTCCAACAACACCTGGAATGCCAAGGTTCGCCATCATGACCTTAGTGCAAGCTTTAATTCTTTTGACTACCGAAACAAAAGATTAAGAATAGAGTGTTTATTGGGTTGCAATAATTGGTTTTTTTTTCTGAAACCTTTTTTAAAAATCCCTCCTCCTTTTTCTGGGGAGCAGGTTTTCTTCCATTCTGTTATTGAGCCTGTCAACTGAAGAATTGTCTACCATATCTTCTAAGTTATTGACCTTCATTCAAGTCCCTTCTAAGAGAATGTTGAATTCTCCAGACTTAAAGCACAACATAAATGGCTGCATCAGGGTTATGTGACAGGAAACTAAAGATGTTCATTCTATTTATTGTGTAACTTGGTAGCATTAGTTCTATCCTGACATTAAGACGGAAAGCATATACTGTACAAAGCATTAATTGTGGTGATGATGGGCAGCTATAAGTGTCATCCCCATACCACAATTGCCTATGGAAATAAGGCAGACTTTTGTGTGTTCACTCTGAAGGCCTGCATAGGTGCTTTTTAGCACATTCAGATGAACACCCTTGTATTTGCTCTAATCGGAAGCTCAGAAAAACCAAGTTGTCCAATTAAGGAAATTGTTATAAAAGGGTCTCAGTGGACATCCTTAGAAGTACCTTTCCAGACTTTTGTAGAGAACATGGGGAAGTCTATCATATTTCCTGTTGAGCAGTGGGCACACATGTACCCCTTTGCTCCCATTACATCTCTTGATGCCATCAGGCATGTAGCCTGAATACTCAAGAACCACTGCCATCTATAATTCAGCAGTAGCAGGATGATGCCCTGGGACCAAGAGCGTCATCCTACATCTGTTCTGAATTTGTGTGGCTTCAAGATGTTATTATAAATTGAGGCTTCTTAAAAGTAACATTCTAGTTTCTGCTTTAAAGCATATGAAAGCAAAGACAGGTATTAAAAGTTTATGGCCTCTTCAAAAGAAAAATACAGGGGGAAAATCAAGGCCTACTTGAAATCCAGTGAGTGTTTCTCTAATTAGTGATATCCCTAGTCTCCTTTTTACCTTTATGGAAGCATTAGCGTTTCAATGGTAGGTTTATGGTTTTCATAAAACTGTATCAAGTAAGGAGTCAAACCATTTGCTTCATTTCCTAGAAAAAGTATGCACAAATGCATAATTCCCCCTGTCAGAGTGTCTTTTGATGTAAGTTTGTAAGTTTATTGTGGTAGCATTCAAAGGCTGAGCCTGAGAAGTTCTTTAACATATGCCATATATTTAACATGGCTTGTGAATTAAAAATAACAGCCTGCCATCTGCCTTTGTGAGCAGATTTTATCAAAGTCTAAATGAAAAAAGCTCAAAGATGTGAATATTGTCAATTAAAATATGAAATACTATAGTGTAAAAGAGGTCAGATTCACCTCACTTGAACTTGAGTCACTAACTAGCTAGCGAAGGTGCCCTGATTTGAATAGAACCTTTTTATGCACGAATACATTGTAGAGCAGATTAACGTTCAAGAATGTCCTTTGTTTTGTCAAATTTTAAACTGCAGACCTTTGCCTGCCTTTGCCACAAGGAGCTGAGAATCTCAGCAAAGCTATAAAAGGAGTTAAGAAGGAAATCCTTTTGACTCCATAACAATCAATGTGAATGGGACCCTTGCTTCAGAGGGAAGAGGATTTAATGCTAATGCCAAACCTTCAAAATGTTCCCTGCCTAATGAACAGGGGACCATGCCTTAACAGCCTTTCATTAGGAGTGCAATGAATATTGCAGCCCCGTCTCTGGGTTGAGACAGACAAGACCTGCCCAGGCTGTATCAGGACCATCAAGCAACCTCCCCGGGGCATTCAATGCACATTTGACTTCAGGTGCATTCCAAAAGACATGAGAATGTCATTACTACACATTTTAGAAACCTCTACTGACATATTTGTCAAAGCCAGCTCAAAACCAGGTACATTGGCAGCTCCAGGAGGTATGTGAGAGACTGGAAGGCTAATGATGGACCCTCATAGTTACCCCAGGTTCCATCTGTGGACAGATATGAAGAGACATCTCTGTGCATGAGGTTGTTCATGTGACTCTAAACCTGTGGTTCCCAATGGGCAATTTGATATTTAAGGGGGGCAATTCAAGAATGAGTTATTAACAGTGAATGACCTTTTAGGCTTCCTCCACATGAATACGAGTTCCCTTTTTGAATACTATGTCACAGGTGTGTGTGTGTGTGGGGGGGTTGAATCAGGATTTTAGAGATGCTTATGTGGGGCATGGCCAAAGAAAGGTTGGGAACCACTGCTCCAAACCCTGGAAAATCAGACTTTCATGGGGAGTCCTTAAAATCCTCCTTCCCCACTAAATTGCCCTTCATCCAACTCTATGCTTCAGCAGCTCCCTATGAACCCCCTTCCTCAAGTATCACTGTTTCTCGCTAGGGACTGTGGTGGCTCAGTGGTTAAGAAGTTTGCCTTGTTAGCTGGAAGGTTGGCAAGTTGGCAGTTTGAGACCTGGGTACTGCATGATGGATTAATTGCCCATCTCTGTCCTAGTTCTTGGGGACATGAAAGGAGCCTCAATTGGGCATTCCCTGAGCAGAGTTTCTTCTGCAAAAATCCTTTCAACCCAGAATAATTTCTGACGCAAAATTATTATCATTACTTTATCTCACTGCAAAACCTCTAAAATCACCCCTTGCCCCGGAAGTGCTTAAATGAAACTTCTGATTGAAAAATCGGACTAAGGGAATAGAGTCCATTACTCTGTCGGTTGCTATATTAGTATTGTATTGTATTATGATGTGCCATGTTGTTTAATTATATTGTGATATTGGTAGTTGCACAATATTACAATTCCTAAATGAATTTCGTTTCCAGGACTACTTGATCTGGTGAAAATAGAAGATGAGCAATTATTTATTCAGGGTGCAGGATTGGTACAGAAGGGCCCCTCGAGCAGGCCCAGGTTGTTATAACAGCCTGCCGTCATTCTGAAATGAGTAGCTCATGATTAAGAGGTCAGTTGTTACCAACGTTAGCAGATGTTGTTGCTGTTCATCTGACTAAAGTATCTGCTGTCTGCAAAACAAAGTCTCCATTAAAAGAAAAACCCAAGTCTATCTTCCTTGGAGGATTAGACCCCCTCCCCATTTAATTTTTATCCTGGCACATTGCCATTGTATCCTGGACTGCTGCAAGAATATGCAATGGATTTTTTTTTTCTTTTGCAGCAAATAAAAAGTGTTTTCCAATTGACCAAATGCAGTCTCCAGTTTCAGCCCCCACCCCACCCGGAAAAAAAATGATTCTCTCTGTCATTTATTTTAAGTTTCTTAGAAATTGCTGTTTGGGTTTAACGTTAGGACTGCCAAATAGGAGTTTACGATAATCCTCCCCACCCCTTGAAACATAGCTACAGTCACCATTTGTGTTAACATATCATTATGGATTGATTTATGCATATTCTAAGCAGGGTGGGAGAATCTTGGTCACCAATTTGTCTATTGTTACAGCAAAGGTGTCTTTTTGACAATTCCCAACAGTTAAAATGAAAAGAACTCTCTTTTAAACCCTTGCCATGTTGTACAGTAAAACCTCATATAACACTAAAACCTGGTTCCACAAGTCTTCGTGTTATATGATTTTTAGTGTTATCTGATCCTCTATGGGATCCATAGAGATACATTGTAACCACACAGGCTTTCGCGGTTGTTATCTGAAGCATCCCATAGGATCTTAATGTTATCTGATGCAATTCTTCCTCCCAGATTCCTTGATGTTATGCGATTTTCGTGTTATTCGATACTAATGTTATATGAGGTATTACTGTATTTCTATTTTCACACATTTCAATGGGGAGTTGTTGCAAGTTAAAATATTGGTATAGTTTGCTTTCCACTTCAGTCATGTGATTCAGCAAATGCCTACACTGATTTTTAACTGGTGGCAATTCATGGCTGAAATTTACAACTATGGATTTGCCCTGGCATAAATATGTAACAGGATTCTGGTCTCATTCATGTAGAAAATTTAAGTGACTTTAGTCAAATGCACGAAGATCTCCCCTTTAGAGCTTGAATTCTATGCAAAAATGTTTGAGTCACCTGTTATCAAGGATGGGATTGTTAGGGGCAACAAGGCAAATGGATGCAGCACTGTTCTCCAAACTCCTCCCACCAACCAAAATACTCACTAATACTCTAGTTTAGGTTGGCCAGACATCCCACTATGGTAATGGAGGAGACCATACAGCCAGTGAATCAGTGCTGAATGTTGGGCTGTGGTAAATGAGCTGATTCCCTAAAGGGGACAATGGCTATGGGTGGATGAGCCCCTTTAGGTCGGGTGATGGCCCCCTCAGTGGAGGAAATACCACTGGAATCCATCATATTGGGCCCAATGACAAAATGAGCAGAGGAGGAACTACTTCCCTCTTCTGATGCTGATTCCCAATGGTCATGGAGGCAGAAGATGTCATGCCAGATGGACTGGCTGTGAAGGCGCACCTTGTTAATATCCTCAAGGTTGCAGCAATCCATTGCAGTCCCAGTGTTAAATCCTGCATGTCTCATTTCATAAGTATCACAGGAGATGGATCCATGATCACAGTGTGTGGGTCACTTCATGTCAAGCTGTGATCCACCTTAAATAAATTTATACTGGTGGCATTTTTCCTGTTTGTCATTATGATTTCCAGGAAAAATGTATACTCAGATACGAGTATAATAAGATAATAATTTTGTGTCAGAAATTATTCTGGGTTGAAAGGATTTTTGCAGAAGAAACTTCACTCAGGGAACACTCAGATGTTGCTACTTTCATCTCCTCAAGAGATGGGACAGAGATGGGAGCTCAATCTGTCATGTAGTACCTAGGTCTCAAACTGCCGACTTGCCAGCCTTCCAGCTAACAAGGCGAGCTTCTTAACCACTGAGACACCACAGCTCCTTAAATATGTAGCAGCCAACAACAAGGACAAGGCTACCTTGGCTTGATGAAACACATTTGTGAGGAATTTTCAAACCCCATAAGATTCTTTACACCCAGAAAATGGAAAGACAAAGTGAAAGACAAAGTGAAATGTTATTTGCTCTTGCCGAGATCTCTGTAATTTGCACACACTGCCTCTGCACAAAACATGTGTCCTTTTCCTTTGAGAAGCAAAACTCCACACACACAGCATACATTGCATGGCTGGCTGTTTGTTTTTAAAAAAGATTTAAACAACCCCTTCAATGCTTCTAATGAGGGGTGTGCAGATACAGGTCTAGGTCAGTGGTGATGAACCTATGGCACATGTGCCAGAGAGGGCACATACAGCACTCTCTGTGGGCAAATGCACCATTGCTTCAGCACAAAGTTCACCTTGCTCCTCTGCCCAGCAGCCCAATGGGAGTACTTCCTCTCTCTCTCTCTCCCCAGCACAGAGTTTGCTCCACCCCTCTGCCCAGCAGCCCAATGGGAGTGCTCCCTCCCTCCCCCAGTACAGAGTTCACCCACCCCTCTGCCCAACATCCATATGGGAGTGCTTCCTCCCTTCCTAGCACAGAGTTCTCCCTACCCCTCTGTTTCTGCACTCGGTCTCCAAAAGGTTCACTATCACTAATCTAGGTACTAGGTAAAGAAGATCACACTCAACTTCTGGAAAGCACAAGTCTTTAACTTATGGTGTGAAGTAGCTTAAACTGGAAGATTTAAGAAAGTCATAAAACTGATTGCAGTTCAGCAAATGACTTGTGAACAATCAAGCTTGTTAACCATAAAGGATTATAAACACTACAGTCTGAACCACATTAAGGATGGTTAATAATATTTTTCTTTTCTTTTCTTTTTTAAAATATGAATTTACCAAATAAAAATATGTTTTTGTATATGAGAAAGCCAGAATCAGAGACTTTTTAAAAATGAATGTGGAGGAAACTTAGTCATCTAATGCTTTGAGTTTTCCACTCTCAACCTTAACACCTACATGGTAGACAATTAAACAATTGTGGCGGGGTGTGTGTGTTTATGCAGTAAATTATGGTACCTACTGAATGTGACAAACACATATTATGTAGGATTTCATTTCTGTCCATTTTAAAGAATTTTCCATAATCCACATACTGTATTTCTATTCAAGATGAAAAGAATTTGAAGTTTAAAAAATGAAATTGGAGGAACCCTCATTTTTATTCAATTTTAGACTTTTGAATCTTTTGCTTGCCATTCTGGCACAATACTGTACAACTAGTAATGTTCCATTCTCCTATCACTAACTTCACATTTCCATCCAGCTTTGCTTTGACATTGTGCTTCTGATTCTGGGAAGATTCAGACCAAATAGTTAAAGAATATCCTGTTCATGTCTTTATCTTTTCCTTCATCATCTGTTGTTGTGCAAGCAGTAATGACAAATAGGTATGTGCCCTAATATCTACACATTAGAGCACATATCTATTTATCATCATTGCTTGGACAACAAGCTGTATGCATACACACGTGAATACAGTAGGTGTACATCTACCCTTCCCATTTTTATAGCCTATAAAAGAGAGAAGAGACAGCATTTGCTTTCCTACTTGAGTTTCAAGCTACTAGTATCTGTTATTATAAAATATTAAAATAATATTGCTATTTTCTTCTCATTTTCATTTTGTACATATCTGAGAACAGGTATTTGAGCATTGCAGTGAATCCCCTCCATCTTGAAAACCATGAACACCTCCCTGGTTCAGCCTTAGATTAGCATTCTTGCTGTGCTTTCCACAATTACGCTGGGCTCTTATGATTTAGTAGTAAGACAGTTTTTACCATTTTTATTTCTCCTTGGTGAAGAAGAGGATCCTGCTCTCCATATCAACCTTGTTTTCTTTTCCTTATTGCTAAGTGTTTCCTTTTCCACATCCCATGCAACCTGATTGTGCCAAGGCATCTAAATAAATTATAGCCAATTTATATGGTGTGAGGAGGAATGGGATAGGCTCATTAAAGTGTCCATATTTTTGGCAGTGATTTTAATACATTATTATTTTCATATTAGAGGAACATCATGTAACATATTTATTCCCAAATTGGTTAGGCTATATATTTTAGAACCAATTAAAATCATATCTGTGCCTATACCAACTGCCAGGGGAAGAAGAAGCCAGGGCAGGATTAGGACCTTGCTGCCCCTCCCCCTGTGCCTATACCAACTGCCAGGGGAAGAAGAAGCCAGGGCAGGATGAGGACCTTGCTGCCCCTTCCCCTGTGCCTACATCAACTGCCAGGGGAAGAAGAAGCCAGGGCAGGATGAGGACTTTGCCGCCCCTCCCCCTGTGCCTATACCAACTGCCAGGGGAAGAAGAAGCCAGGGCAGGATGAGGACCTTGCTGCCCCTCCCCCTGTGCCTACACCAACATATTGTAATGTAATGTAATGTATTGTCTGTAAGCCGCCCTGAGTCGCCACGGTGAGTGGGTGGCAATATAAATTTGAAATAATAATAATAATAATAATAATAATAATAATAATAATAATAATAATAATAATAATAATAATAATAATAATAATAATAATAATATCATCATCTATGATGTGAACAACAGATTTTAAGATGTGTGGACTGTTAGCTTGTAGTTCAGGTGCAAAGCGGGAAAGAGCAACAAATTTTCTCCTGGATTTTCTGACCTCTGAGGGGAGATCCTCAACACTTCCTGCCTTTCTCCTACAGCCAGTACTGAGATTTCCAGCATTATTCCTTTTTCTTCTGGTCAGAACTTCCAATGCTGTAGAGAAGAAAAAAGACTATGAAGGACATACATGAGAATGGAGAGGTAGAGAGAGAACATTGGACATACAATCCTTTGAACCCCAACTACATCTCCAATGTCTGGATCAGCCAAGACTGATTAATGAAGTCTCTCCCAATATTTCCTCCAGTAGGAGGAACTATTGACTAAAATCCTATGCAGCTGTCCTTTCATGTCTCCAAGTTCCACCAGTGGTTGGGAAATTCTTGTCAAGGTGGAAGTCATATCCACCAAGCAGCTCTGCAGAGGAAGTGGCACAACAATTGGCGTGATCATGTGCAGAATGAGTTCTGCAAACAGTTGCACAACTAGTTATAAGAGCAGTTGAGTCTGCTTTAATTCCCCAGAATTGGACTGTTCTTTTATGAACCTATCCAGTCTTAACATTCGCTTGGGAGACCATACTCTCTAGGACACTCTTTTGTTTGGAAAAGTATAAGTAAGAGGTTCTTCTCACTGGTAGTAATAATAATAATTTAGTGTCAGAATTATTCTGGGTTGACAGGATTTTTGTGGGGAAAAACTCCACTCAGGGAATGCCCAAATGAGGCTTCTTTCATGTCCACACGAGCTGGGACAGAGATGGGCACTCAGTCCAGGGTCTCGAACTGCCAGCTTGCCAGCTTTCCAGTTTACAAGGTGATCTTCTTAACCACTGAGCCACGGCAGACCTCACTGGTAGTACTGGAACCTTATAGTCTGTCAGCAGGCTCCCAGTTCTACTTCAACACTGGTGGCAAAGACATTTTTATTTCAGCTAGCATTTTAATGAATGTATTCCTGCTTATCCTTTTTTTCAGCTGTTTGTGCAAAGTTTTAGTGTTACTTCTTTTGTTCAAGTCAATGGTAACTTTATTATTTTAATTAAATTAGTGTTAAGGTTCATCTCTATTGTATTGCATTTCCCCATAAATAATAAACTGACTAAAAAGCACCCCCAAGTAGATGAATATATGCATGTCTCTATAAAAGTGACTACTTAATAGTACAGTATTTGGAAACCTATTTTTAAGCATAATTTGTTGTTATCCCTTAGTAATGCTTGAAGAAATAACTTGTATTAATCATAATATTGCCCATTATGCTTTGTTATAGGGGGAAGATAAACAAATGGCATAAAACTTTAAAAATCTCACTCAAAATGCCCTACAATTCCCTCAAAGTATCTTTAAAAGGTAACTTAGGATGCAATGATTTAACAGGAAAAAAATGTGAATAAATCTGTTATGAAGTCACACCCAGGAAGCCAGGTGTCCCTAGGTTTATTTGCTTCCACCAACTGTGAAGGAGTCAGCAGAGAGAAAGGAGGAAATGCTTGTTAGCAGCTTGTTAAGCATTTGAATCCTTTCCTCCTCACACTTGGTTCCTGAGGTCTGTTTGTTTCCTTCTTCCTTTTCCATTCCATTCCTTCCTTCCTTTGGATTGCTTGTTTTTCTAATGTTAGACTAGCACTATTACAGGAGCCAGAGGGAATGGCTTCAAGTATAATGGCTACAAACCTATTCATATCTGTTCAAATGATCACACCACTGAACCAGTGATGGGATATAACAGGTTCTCACCAGTTCGCCAGAACCGGTAGTAACTTTTCCCAGTGTCCCTAAGAACCGGTAGCAGCTTTTTGGGGGGAACCACCTTCGGGGCTGACCTTTTCACTGGTTCCCCCACTGTGCATGCGCACCAAGTACTTGGTGTGCATGCACGCCTGCAGTGCTTGGCACGTATGCACAGCCTCCTTGCTGTCTTACCAAGCGGGGAGGAGAAAGAGAAGCTGCTAGCCTGAAACTCACTATAGCCTGCTCCCCAGGGTAAGTGATTCACCTTTGGATGTGGTTTGTCTGTGTGTATTTTAATGTGTGTTTAATACCTTTACCTATATTGACGTACTACCACAGTTCCTAAAAAAGGCCTTGTGGCCAGCACGTCTGGCGGCCTGGCTTGGGGTTTTTAAGCAAAGTCTTGGAGTTACCTCATCAATAAGCTACACCTGTCCTGTTCGAATTGCTGTTTCAATTGGAGAACCCTTAAGGAGGTACAGCTGTTTTACATTTACATTAAGGCATATTATCCTAGACAACTGGTTAGGCAAAGACTTAGTAACTAGCTTCTTGAACTGTTGAAAAGTTGAAAAGTGCCAAAATGAAGCCATCTTGTGGTGAGTTCATTCTGTAGTTCCTTCCATCTGACCTAGTGTGAGAAAGATTAGCCAGAATAAGCTTTAAGTTCTGATTTAAAAGCTCATCCTATGTTGGGAATATAGGAAATTAAATAGGACTGTCTCCACTTTGGCCTAATTTTGTGCTAGTCTAGAATTAATGCCCCCAGGCCTAAAGGAGTGTTGACTCTGGCCTGTTCTTTGCCAGCTGATGTCAGCCAGTGCAACTGTTAAAATATTTGGCCAGCAGATTTCTGAGATCGGCCAGTGCAAGGGGATTTTGCCCTGCAAAGATAGCTGTTTGGGCACAAAGAGAGATGTGCCAGGATAAGATGTTTCTGCACATTCCACATCCTCTATGTAGCAGGACTGTCTGGGACAGGGTGGTAACATCTGTCAGCATTTTTAGCGCCAATACAGTATGTTAAAGGTGGCTTTAGTGCTTAAGACGCTGAACTTGACAACTGGAAGGTCGGCAGGTCAGCAATTCAAGATCTGAATGCTGCATGGTGGAGTGGGCTCCCATTTCTGTCCCAGCTCCTGCCAACCGGGCAGTTTGAAAGCAAGACATTGTAAGTAGATAAATAGGTACCACTTTGGTAGGAAGGTAACAGCCATATGTCCTGCTGCCATATGTCCACAGATGCGTCTGCAGATGCAGACAGCACTGTCTCTTGGGCTGTAAACTGAGCTGAGCACCATACCCCAGAGATGGACACAACTGGCTTTTGAGCAAAGGTGACCTTTACTTAAGAGGGAAAGGAATGACTGGGTCTCCTTTTGCCAGCTTAAATTGCAGGACATCTTGGCTTTGACCTCCTTTGGACTCTTCAC
This sequence comes from Furcifer pardalis, assembly GCA_030440675.1. NCBI lineage: Eukaryota > Metazoa > Chordata > Lepidosauria > Squamata > Chamaeleonidae > Furcifer > Furcifer pardalis. Next base: position 40,075,167 of record CP126896.1, read on the forward strand.
CCTTTTTTGGTCCTGGACAGGTGGGGGCAGGAGCTTGTACCACCACTGCCTCCACCATTGCTGCTCCTGGCAGGAGGAAGTCTGTCCATGGCTTGCATTATGCCAAGCATGTCAGCCTGCATCATGGGTGATTCTGCTCTACTGTAATTGCTCATACTGGGCTTGTGAATTGTGTAGACAATGAGGCCCAATTCAATACACAAACCCAGTATGAGCAATTATTATGCTTTCAATTATGATTGAGGCTGTGATTCAAACAATTCTGATTCAACTCTGCAACATAGGCAAACTCTTTGTTAACCCAACACAGGAGTCACAGAAATTCACTGGCACCATTTCTCCCAACCACCTGAATTCTGCTCCGAAGGTGTCTTGACTCCTATGGAGCAGCTTTATCCCTTTCCTTTTGCACTGCAGAAGTAGCTTCTACTGTTGGATCCAACCCTCTATGCCAGGGGTGCCCAAACTTTTCAGGCCGTGGGCTGGTCACATGTTTCGGGGTGCCCAAACTATGGCCCGTAGGTCAGATCTTGACCCCAATGCCAATTCATCCAGCCCATGACACCCTTGTCATTCGCAGAAGCGGAAGTAAAACCTGCCCATACAGGCACATTTTACTTCCGCTTCTGGGAGCAACAAGGGGGGCATGGGTCGGATGAATTGGCATTGGGGGCTGGATCCAACTCCAGGCCATAATTTGGGCACCCCTGCTCTATGATATTGCTTGAATTGTGGTTTCTGATGTGACAGGCCATTGCTCCAAGCATGGTAATCAATGCAACAGTTCGGTGGGCAGCAGAATGGTGTGCACATCTCAAAAGCATCAGAAGTGCATGAAATAGCCACTCTTTTAGCAAAATCAAAGCAGAGTTACCCACCTGCTTGTGGAAGCTTGTTGGAAGAAGGCAAACAAAAAATCTTGTAGAGACACATGGTTGACAGCTCCTCCCATGGGTGATGAGGGGTACACAGGCTCCCCAACTCCTTTTGACATTTATTTATTTTCCTGCACTAAACTTTTTGAGAGTGACTGAGTTCATAAAACCCTCGGCAGTGATCCTGAGGACAACATTAGCTGTCTTCTCCCTTCCTCTCCTATTACAGCTATCCGGAAAAACCCTCCACCCCCCTCAAGTGGGAAATGCTAGTTTTAAAAAGCTGCAGGGTTGTCCTGACAATTGTAAGGCTTTCCAAATAGCAAAACTTGGAGCTGGCGGTAGCAGGGGTGGGGGAACCCAGCAAGCATCTCTTTAGCATTCTGCAACAGTTCTGCTTGTGCTTCAGCCACACTGAGAGCTCAAGATCAATGGAGTGTTGTTAGGGAAAACAAATGTCAGGGGTTTTGTTGATGCAGGTTCAAAGTCACAATTGCATAACCCCCTGCACTCTACTGATGCTTGACTTCAAGTGCCCAAAGAGATGCATAATTGACAAGATAGTTAAATGTAGCAGATTTCAGTCAAACTACAATGAACGGCTTGATTATCTGAAGAGCTGGCAAGCGATTCCAACAGTACAATGAAACCTGCTCTGCACTTTTATGTGTGCTGTTAACATCTGGCAAATAAATGGTCTCTCTGGCCTTGTGACAGCAGTACTCAAGTGTGTTGTACGTTGCAGAAGGCTAGGGCCTAGAAGTAGTGCCTTTGGCATTCATGTCCTGTTCAAGGCTCAGCAAGAAATGGAACAGCAGTTTTGATAGCTGGGCTCATGGACCCAGCTGGGGCACTTTCTGCACATTACTTTGCCAAGCACTCCAGAGCAGCCACTCAAAGCTTCAAGACTTGCATCCCAAACATCTTGAAAATGTAGGCAGATGTGGGCTTGGAGCCATTCCATTTAATGATAGCAAAGAAGCTGTCCATGTAGTGGTGTAGTGTGGGTTTCAGCCGCCCGGGGCGTAGGCCAAATTCACCGTCACGGACGGACTTCCCCAAAGGGACTTAGCCACACCGTCTCCTAATTTGCAGGTGTTATTAGACAATATTGAACTCTATTCTTTATATGAAAGAATTAATTCTCGCTGAATATTCGTCATGAACAATCCGAGCACAAAATAAAACATGGGTAATTACCGCAAGACAACTGGTTAGTACAGACGGTGTTGCCAGTCACTAGAGCGAGCAAGATGACTACACTCATTTAAAGAAAGAGGATTCCCCAGTTCCATCACAGATTAAATGATTAAAAGTTCTGTGCTCATTTTAATAGGTCCAAATTGTAGGTATGACAAAAAATATGAAATATGAAATGGTTCAAGCTTTTAGTTCAGATTACAAGATATTATTATTATTTATTGTGAATTTTGCCACCCCCAAAAAGTGCCACCCAAGGTGGGCCACCCCCACTGCCCCTGCTATGCTATGCCACTGTGTCCATGTCATTTCTTCTGACGCTAAAACATTGGGATTTGGGAGAGGGAGTGAGGCAGTCTATGTGGTTTGTTGATGGACTAGGTGGTTGTCTTCTTCAGTGACACCTGGCACTTAGCAAAGGCTGAGCTACAAGGTTGAATTTCCTTGATTCACAATATTCCTCTTTTTGTAGTGCAAAGTATGGCTTCAGTCTTGCATAAGAAGCCAATTGTGTTTGCCATGAAGTTATGACCAATGCATAATTTTTATGTAACCCTATCAGAATAATTTTGGTACTTGATGTAAATTACTAACCTCAAGAGGATTTGTGGAACAATGCTGAAGAAGATTCTTTTGTTCATTGTCGATTGTCATTGGAAGTTGGGGCTTCTACTCTGAGCACAGAGAAATGGTGAATGTGGTAGTTTTCTTGATATATTTTTTTAAAAAATAAAGATATTCAATAGCTCATGGAAGGGACTGAATAGCTACCTCTCTTAAACATCATTATACATAAAATATATTCTGCCTTTGCTTCTACATCTCTTCTAGCAAACAAGTGGGAAATAGAAGTAAAAGCAGCTTTAAATTGCATTTTCCTTGATACCTTTCATTAGAACTGTGCATTTCTCACAGGCTCAGATTTTTGAGGTTAATATTTTTAAGTCCTGTAAAATGTTTTGAAGGTTTTTAAAATTTTATTTTTAATAAGGTCACATTTTGCTGCACAGAACAGCACCAGCAGAACTTAACATTCATCAACAAAAGCATTGTTAAAAACTTTATGCACTCTTGCAGTAGTCATGATAAAAACCTGCAGACCAACACAAATAACATTTCAGTATGCGAGCTTGTGATCTTAACGTCCATTATTCGCAAATGCTAGGGTATAGCTGTATTGCTCATATAATTCACAAGAATAATCATCTCTGAAATCAAACTGTAATATTGTCTACCCAAAAGCTTTGTTGCATCTTCCAGGAATGTGGAAGTTGTAAAGGTTTTTAAATTCAAAACATAAAATGCCAGGTAGTAAAATGCTCCCTGTGTATAATTGGCTACTTCTTTGTTTAGAATTCTCCAAACTCATTAATCCTTGTCTTACTTTCTTAAGTCGAGCATTCTTTAAGTGTCACTTTAAAACAGTAAATACATCTTTTAATTAAAACAAGCCAAAATTAATGGAAATGTGGAGCTGCAAAGAAATCTACAAGTCATGATTAACAATGGAGTTTCACAGTATGTATTGTAGCAAATAATAGTGAAGTAATTGAAAATAAAGCAAAATACATAGGCCATTTCCCTATCTGGGGCATTTCCCCTGCCTCAAAAGGCTCCTCTTGTGTGACTGGTCATGGACCCTGGTACATTTCCAATTTTACAACCAGTATACATTTCTGCATGCAAGGAGGTAAGGACTAGTGTTCTGCAACCAAAAGGTTGTGAGTTTGATCCTGACCAGGATCAAAGTTGACTCAGCCTTCCATCCTTCCAAGGTTGGTAAAATGAGTACCCAGCATGTTGGGGATAAAATCAGTGATGGGATGACAAAAATTCTACTACCACGCCATGACGTCACGGACGTCATGGGCGTGGCCAATGTCATGACGTCATGACGTCATGGCCGAAGCCGACGTCATGACGTCATGACGTCATGACGTTGTGGGCGGGGCCAAAAATAAAAATAAATAAAAAATAAAAATAAACATACACACACACACCCCTCCCTCTCAGCCCGCCCACCCAGACACAAATAAATAAATAAATAAATAAAATAAAAACAACCACCCACCCAAAACACAAATAAATTACCCCTCACTTACCTTTCTTGGGACCCGGCACCCCGACTGCGTCCACAGCTGCCGACGCCGCCACCGACGCCGGAGCTGCCTGCACCCCTGTGGCGTCCTCCTCGGGCCGGTACCTTTTTAGCCCGGCTCCGGCCATGGCCAGGGGCGGCGGGCAGCAGTGGCTCTGGCGCTGGCTCCAGCCGCGGCTGCCGAGCCTCCCTGGGCCGTCCCCATGCCACACCGCCTGCAGATTCCTCCTGCGCCAGGCGCCGCCGCCGGGCTAAAAAGGGACCGGCCCAATGAGGAGGCCACAGGAATGCAGCCAGCGGCAGCTCCGGCGGCGGTGGACGGCAGTTGCAGGCACCCAGCCCACAGGTGCCTGGCGGAGGAGGCGGCATCAGCGGTGTGCCGCGCCGGGCGTCCCCAGGGCATGGGGCTTGTCAGCAGCGGATGGCCCAGGCAGCCCTCAACGTGCCACGGGGGAGGTGCCCTTCTCAGAGGGCTGGTGCCACCGCCACTGTCCTGAAAGCTTTAAACAATTTTTTTTTAAATTGGAACTAAAATGGCTCCAATTGACTGCGCATGCGCAGAAACTCAATCTGACGCATGCGCAATGCGTCAGATTGAGTTTCTGCGCATGCACAGTCAATTGGAGCCATTTTAGCTCCAATTAAAAAAAAATTCTTTCGGTGAGGCGTCCGGAACCGGACGCCCCAAAAGTGGACTCCCCTCCCGGAGAACCCTCCGGAATTGGTCCTACCGGTTCCAAGGAACCGTCTGGAACCGGGGACATCCCATCTCTGGATAAAATGCTACTTAACTTGTGAATTGCCCAGAGATTGCACTTGAGTGCTATGAGGAGGTATACAAGAATGATTGCTTTGCTTTGCTTTGCTTTGCTTTGCTTTGCTTTGCTTTGCTTTGCTTTGCTTTGCTTTGCTTTGCTTTGCTTTGCTTTGCTTTGCTTTGCTTTGTAGACCCCACACATAAACACATTTCTAGAACAGAATGTTGGCCATTGAATTTTAGAGAAAAAGTCTATCTTCTAAGATCCTCTGAAAAGCAGTTGTACCCTTCATAGGAACATTTCTCTCAGTGATCTATTCCCGCCCCCCCAAATGACCTAATCAACCCAAATATCTAACTTGTGCAACTCAGTATGTAATATCCACAGAGATTACTTAATTTGAGGCAATTCATCCCCAAAAGTTACACCTTTTGCACGGCAGCAAAACAGGATTGCTGGTAGGGTCATCCTATAACAAGGATGCCCAGCATATAACAAGGAGCTAGTGTGATGTAATAGATGTAACAAATCCCAACTGAGCTGTGCAGTGGTGGGATGTCAAAAATTTTACTATCCCACAGTGATGTCATCACAGTGTGGGCGGAGCTAACATCATGATGTCATGGGTGGGGCCAAAGAAAAAAATTAAAAAATAATAAAAAAAATAAAAAAAATAAGCACACACACGTGCGCACACACACACACACCTCAACCCACCTACCCACAACACAAACCCGTAAATTAAATAAATAAATAAATAATACATTAAAATACAGCCAGCCACCCCCCCCCACCCCAAACACAAATCAACCAGAGCTTTTAAACCAGAGCTTAAAGCTTATTCTGGCTAATCTTTCTCACACTAGGTCAGATGGAAGGAACTACAGAATGAACTCACCACAAGATGGCTTCATTTTGGCACTTTTCAACTTTTCAACAGTTCAAGAAGTTAGGTACTAAGTCTTTGCCTAACCAGTTCTCTAGGATAATATGCCTTAATGTAAAACAGCTGTACCTCCTTAAGGGTTCTCCAACTGGAACAGCACTTGGAACAGCACAGGTATAGCTTATTGGTGAGGTAACTCCAAGACTTTGCTTAAAAACCCCAAGCCAGGCTACCAGGCCTTTTTAGGAACTGTGGTAGTACGTCAATATAGGTAAAGGTATTAAACACACATTAAAATACACAGAGACACACCACATCCAAAAGTGAATCACTTACCCTGGGGAGCAGGCTATAGGGAGCTTCAGGCTAGAAGCTTCTCTTCCTCTTCCCTGCTTGGGAGGACAGCAAGGAGGCTGTGCACCAAGTACTGTAGGCGTGCATGCGCAGTGGGGGAACCAGTGAAAAGGTAAGCCCCAAAGGTGGTTCCCCCCAAAAGCTGCTCCTGGTTCTCTGGGACACTGGGAAAAGATACTACCGGTTCTGGCGAACTGGGGAGAACCTGTTACATCCCATCACTGGAGCTATGAATATTAAAGCAGGGATTCCTAACCTTTTCAAGCCAGGGACCAGGTCATTCCCTCAGTCAGCTTTGAGGGTTGGACAGCCATTTTGCCCTGCCTGCACAATGGGGATGACCATTTTGTCCCAATAGTTTCAAAGGGTGACCACTTTGTTTCTAAAATGTCCTTGCAGGGGTGGGGCACATGAGATGGTGCCATGGGCCAGATCTGGCCCACAGGCCTTAGGTTGAGAACCCCTGTCTTAGAGGATGAATATGTCAGTCATGGTCTCTGGTACTGACTTGCCTTACTGTTTGCTGTTGTAAAAATAAAAGTGGTGAAGAGCTATATATGCCACCATGAGATACTTAGGAGAAAAGTGGGATGTAAATGTCACAGATCAAATAAGTGAATAATTCCCATGGGGCAATTGGCTGTGGTGGCAGGGCATAGTCCAGATGGAGCAAACATCTGCTTCATAGTTTGGAAAAGTAACTTTTTCAGACTGCAGAGGGCTATCCTGTCAGGGGAATTCTTGAATTCTGATCCTTGTTTCCTTTCTACTCTCTCATGAAATTCTCCTTAGAGCTCATCTGGTGCCAAATGGTTCTCACAGAAGTTTAGCGCTACCCGATTTGCAATTTTAAGCAATTTTATCATTGCTCATACACAGCAATGACTTTCTATTGAGCTAACAACACCTGAAATATTGGGTGTGTGTTTAAAAAAAGCTAATGCACCCCTGTCATTCAATTGTGTCTCTTTCAACAAATCTCATATTAGCCCAAAATAAATAATTATTGAAAGATATGAGGGAAGAAGGGCCAGAAAATCCCCATCTTAGGGACTGCCTTCCCTTTATAATATTCTGGAGGCAGCCCAGAGGAACCAACGTAGGGGCTGTGATCTTGGCAAATCTTTACCCTCCAAATATTTTATATAGCTAACAGGTTTCAGTGTCATGTCCTTTCATTGGATTTTTAGTGCAAATGTAACAAATATTAGGTGATATTTTGACATTTACTTTCATAAGACAGTTCTACACTAGTGTCAATATATTTTTAACAGAATTATCTAAATAATGTTCAGACCATCTTCTAGTGTGGCAAATCAGCCTGGAAACCATGGTTTTTATCTATCAGGAGGATTGTTTGCTCTTTGTTGTTCTGGGAAGCATTTGTTTTTCTTGCTTTGCATGCATGATGATTTTATGTATGATCTTGTTATGCATGTATGCCCAGATCTTATAGAGCAAGGCTATTTGAAAATAAAATGGCCTCTAAATGCCAGCAGGACTGCTTACTAGAATTAGGCAAACCACATGTAAACACACTGTTTCCTAGCCTATTTATGCTTTTTTAAAAAAAAAAATACAGAGGAATGGTCAAGTGAATTTCCTCACTAAAAACTCATACATGAGATAACACAGCCAAAAATTTACATTTGTGCTAGGTTCAAGACTGGTGGGACCCTAAGGACTAGAAAATAATGAATAAAATATCATCAACATTGATGAGTTATTCATGATGCCATTTCTTACCACTAATCTAAAGCATGCAGTTTGCTATGAAGATCTTAGATACTTGAAGTGGATACTTTGTTCGCATTTCTGCTGCTTTCCTAACATCTATGCAGTCAAGCTTCTGCCATTTTAAAATATTCATAGGGGGGGGGGGACACAACAATCTCCTGAGTATCTTTGGAATAGGGTTCATCAAAAAATCTTTTGCATGCAAAAGGTCCTGGGATGAAGCCCTAGTTTCTTTAACTCAAATGATCTAGGGGTCAGGAGGCCTTCCCAAGATCCTGGAAAGATGTCAGCCAACAGGGACAAAACCAGAAAATCCAAGTGAGAGCTCTGGAACAATATGGGGTGAGGGGATGTTTACATGTGCATGTGAGCATTTATCACTGCTGCTATTATAGGGTAAATAAATTTTGTGTCAGAAATTACTCTGGGTTGAAAGGATTTTTGCTGGAGAAACACCACTCAAGGGACACTCGAATGAGGCTCCTTTCATGTCCCCAAGATCCATCTCGCAGCACTCGGGTATTGAAACCCAACCTTCCAGTCTCCAAACTCAGCGTCTTAACCACTATTATAGGGTAACATGTATTTAATACTAGTTAGTAAGGTAAAGGCTACTCTTGTTTGAAAGCCAGGCGTATTTGACTCTATGATGCAGTGCTCACCTCTGTTTACAGCCAAGGAACCAGCGATGTCTGTGTCTGCAGACATTTCCGTGGACATGTGGCAGGCATGACTAGATGCCAGAGTGCACAGAATGCTGTTATCTTCCCACCAAATCAGTACCTATTTATCAACTTGCAATTTCTTGCTTTCGAACTCCTAGGTTGACAGGTGCTGAGACTGAGACAGGAGCTCACCGTGTAGTGCAGCACTTGGGTCTTTTATCTGCTGACTTGCCAACCTTACAGTCATTAAGTTCAGCATCTTTACCACTAGTTTTGTTGTTCAGTCGCACAGTCGATTCCGACCCTCTGCGACCCCATGGGCCACTGTCCGCCAGGCACTCCTGTCCTCCACCATCCCCCTCAACTCGCTCAGCTCTGGGCCCATTGTCTCTACAATACCATCTAGCCATCTCATCTTGGGCCGTCCACTTCTTCTTTTGCCCTCGACCCTTCCAAGCATCAAGGCTTTCTCAAGTGAATCCTCTCTTCTCATTTGATGTCCAAAGTACTTTAGCTTCATCTTTATTATTTGACCTTCTAAGGAGCAGTTAGGGTTGATTTCTTCTAAAATTGATTTATTTGCTCTCCTCACTGTCCAGGGTACTTTCTAAACTCTCATCCAACACCACATTTCAAAGGCTTCTATTCTTCTGCACTCAGCTTTCCTAATGGTCCAGCTCTTGCAACCATACATTACCACCGGGAATGCCATTGCTTTGACTATGCAATTTTTTGTTTGCAAGGTGATGTCTCTACTTTTAACTGTATTCCCCAGGTTTCTCATACTTAAGTCCTCATCAGTGCATGTTTCTGGCAGTAATTGGCAGACCAGCAAATCAGTCAGATTCTGTAACACTCCACATTCACACAGTGTGTTGTTGTCTGCCAGCAGCCCTCACTTGAGCATGTTAGTCCTATTTAGGTGCTCCAACCCACAGCTTATTCAGAGTCCTCCAAGTGACATAGGGGAGGTTGAATTTCTCAGCTGTATCCTCCTTTAATGTTGTTCCTTGTCCAGTGAGCTCCTTCCTCCATCTTCTAATTTGGTTTTGCTCTTGTGTACCCTCAAGAATGTTTGTTCCTGCCATAAAGCTCTTCCTGGATCTGAGCCACAGCCGCCCAGAGTTGGGTTTCGACCCGATTGGGGCGGGATAACAAGTTGGAAATAAATAAATAAATAAAAATAAAATAAAGATCATATCCATTTATAGGATGTCAAGGATCAGTTTCTTGCTTAGTTCTCTTGGTGTCCATTGCTACTTCTCTCCTTCTCTTATGTGGAGCAGTACCAACAAGAGGATTTTCTCAACTGGTGTAGGTTTGAAGCATCCTGTCACTATACACATGACTTCATTAACAGTTGTGTCAACTTGCTTTGTCTGCGTCGATGCACTCCATACCAGAGCAGCATACTCTGCTGCGGAGATGCTCAGTGATGTATGCAGTATGAATTGTTGAGTTCCCCATTTATAATTTGTGAGATTCCTGATGATGTTGCTCCTTGTACTAACTTTGGCTGTGGTATTCAGGCAATGCTGCTTAAAAGAGAGTGTCCTGTCAAGCATCATCCCGAGGTATTTTGGAGCTGAACAATGCTGTAATTGGTTCCCTTGCCATGTAGCATCCAACTCAAATCTTGCCTCTCAGTTTTGAAGGTGTAAAGCAGACACTTGAGTCTTGCCTGGATTCGGCTTCAAATGGTTATAATATTTATATTAGTCATTTTAAAAAAAATACAAGGATCTTTTTTCCCAAGTTATTTTTTTAAAAAAGACAAGAATGTAGAGTATGATGCAGAATGCACACTTGTGTGAATTGATTGCTCTGCAGCTAGAAGCAGATGTTGAAGGCAAGACACAATCCCCAACCAGAGACTCTACCTCCCCACCCCACCCCCATGGCTTCTCCTCCTTTTACATCAAAGATTACAAAAGGGCTACGGTGGTGCAGTGATGTCATATAAATGGTGAAGTGCAGGAGTCTACTTACATAATGGGCAGGTGTAATTCTAAACAGAGATGATCATCGGACCCTAGAGTCAGATACAACCAGCTTTCAAGCAAGGGTGATCTTTACCTTTAATATTGGTGTTTACTGGTATTATTCTACGTACTGCTGCTCTTTGTGGTATATGGGTGGAAACAGTTGTATATAGCTGACAATAGCAGTACTTCCACATAGAGTATAGTATTATGTGTAAATTGTTCTTTGTGATGCAAAGGGGTAGGGGCTGGGGGATTTTGGATTGATAACAGTAGAATGTAACTTCGTATACAATTTGTTAGGATCAGCATGGCAGTAATACTATGGCTGGAGTCCAACTGAAAAATTACACTGACATCACTCCATATGCACAAATATCAACAGTGAATCAGCACAAGAAGTCAGGTTAGGCAGTTTCTGTTGCATGACATACAACATTGGTATGCAACAGCAACTGTATATGCCATTTTTTAAAACTGGTGACAATTTACAGCTGAGATTTGCAGCAAAACTAGAGGAGGCCGACTGAATCAGTGGAGATTTGATGAGTCAACACTTATGCAAGTTCTATTAATTCAATAAGTTACTCTAGTTGCAACCTACTACTGGATTTCAGCCATGGAGTTATTCTGACAGAAATAACTAATGTGGTGCTTACCTTCAAATGCAAGGGTTCAAATAATAAAGCATCTTGAGCTTTAACAAATAGACCGGGGATTCTCAACCTTTTTATGCCAGGAGCCAGGTCACGCTCCCCCAGACAGCCTTGGGGGCTGGATGCCCATTTTGGGTGTGGTGGTGGGCCACATGAAATGACACTGCAGGCTGCATCTGGCTCATGAGCCAGAGGTTGAGAATCCATGAAATAGATTTCCGCAGGGCTAAAATGCAATTTTTTTGTCTAATTAAAAACCAGTACAATCTTGCCACTGAAAATGGGGAAATGGATGAATAGATTAACATACAATGCAGTAAAGCAAACCAAATATTGGGGCAGTTACAACTCCTCTCTTACAACAAAAGGCAATACCAATCAACACAAAGAAATGCCTCATACAAAGCACATTCATTCTCACCTTAGGTTACCAGTGCCCAACATGGATACTTACAACAAAACATAAGCAGAAGTTGGTCACTATGGAAATAAAATGTCCTAGGAAGGCTGCTAGAGTGACTAGAAGGGATAAAATCAGGAATGAGGTTATATGGGAAAGTATTGGAACAGGACCAATCTTGCACTACATACAGAGACAACAAATAAATTGGTTTGCCTGTTTGGAGAGAATGTCTTGGAATTCCATACCTTTCAAGCCATATGTGGAAAGAGGAGAAGGACAAAGAGGCAGGACCAGAGGAAGGTGGAGAGATAGCATCAAAGACATATTATGAGAACACCAGAGAACACTGGCGGAGGCTGCTAGAAGTTCAAGAACAAGAACCTTTCATCTCCCTTGACACCAAAGGAATAAAAGAGGAAGCAAAGAAGAAGACAAACTTGCTGGGATGTTCTCCATTTTAGATATTACTAGGAACAAAGAAATCCATTTAAGGAAAGGAAAGAGGTGCCTAGTTGCTGTCTGATTGCTTTCCTTACTCTTTGCTAATCTTTCAAAAACAATAGAAAAATTGGAAAGCCTCCTGGGAAGCCTCATGACCATCCTCCATGGAGAGTGTTTCCATTACCCTGGCATTACAGCAATTGACATGTTCCCTCTTCCTCCATGCCACAGACCTGCTATTGTTATACACCAAGCTTCCCCATAGCTACAAACAGTAGCCAATGAACTGGACTAAGCTAAACATTCACATGGAGGGGATGTGATTTCACAAATTGTGCAATATGGAATATTACAAAGAGAGAAGGACAATTTTTTTTTTCAGGCAGGCTTTTAAGCAACATGTGGAGCTCTAATTGTTCAATTTAAAGTTTTTAATTCTTTTTCATATTTTAAGAACTGGTTTTAATTTATAGTTTTAATACTGAAAAATGTTGAATTGCTTTTTAAAATACAGTACAGGAATTCTTGAGGTTTGTTGGCATTTTTGATTTTTTTTTTTTTAGACAGGTGATTCTTGTATAGTTTTAATTTGCACAAGCCACCTTAGATCCCTTATGGGAGAAAAGCAGCATATAAACTAACTAAACAAATAAATAGGAAAATTATAACTTGGGGAGAGCACCACAGCAGCGCCTTGGTTTGCCCTCACAGATTTATCAACAAGAAATGGGCAAGAATGTTCCCCTTTCTGTAAGCTACTGGGAGACAGCTATTTTTTTTTCTTCAATCCGTATCTGGATGGTTCACAAGGTAATTAGAATTTTTGCCCCCAACATGCTGGGTACTGGTTTTACCAACCTTGGAAGGATGAAAGGCTGATCCAACTTTGATCCCCTTCAGGATTGAACTCAGATCATGAGCACGCTATTGGCTGCTGTATAGCAGTTTAACTACTGCACCACAAAAGCTCTGAAATTAAACTATATTCTGTGCAAATTGTAAAAAGCATGAGACAAAAACCTCATTTGGCATTTCAGTCTCATTCTGGTGCCAAAATCTTTCTGATGAGGTTGGACAATTCTCAAGGAGCTGACTCACTGTGTGAGCCAGTTTTGACTAGACTATTCACAACAGGGAGTCTGTTCCCTAGTCCCAAACTGTTAGAAAATTTATCCCAAACAAATATCTATTCCTGTAGATTGCAATCCAGTTGAAATTAAGCACTGTCCATTTTGTATTGTACAAAACAAAAACCAGGAAAGAAGCAAAAATAAACGAAGTCACATATATAGAAAGCAGAAGAGAAACATGGTGGGTTTTATATTAACAAAACCTGCCATACATTTAGGGTGGGTTACTAGGGGAAAGAGTCAATAGAAGCCAAACTGAGTCATCAATAGAAGCTTAATTCGATGAGACTTTGAACCTGAACATTAGAAAAGAACAAAGCTCCTTAGTTCACCATCTTTCCCCCCAACAATGACCAGAGAGATATAGTGGAAAAGCCATTAAACAAGGTGAATAGCAATGTGCTGAATCTGAACCTGGAGCTTCTAATTAGAGATCTTGATTGCTAGCCATCAACGGACTTTTCCTCCATGGATTCATCTAGTCCAGGGGTGCCAAAACTAAGGCCCATGGACTGGATCCAACCCATGGCGCCAATTAATCTGACCTCTGCCACTCATGCTGCTCCCAGAAGCGGAAGTAAAACATGCATGTTCTTGAACATAATGTTCCTGTGCATGAGCAGAACACTGCCATAAATGAGCCATGGATGTCGTAAACATGTGTTTCACTTCCACTTCCAGGTGGGAGGAATCACATGACCGACACAGTTGACCACATGACTGGCTTGCAGCCCAAAAAGTTTGGGCACCACGGAGCTAGTCCTTCATATGAATATTGAAGCTAACAGCTCTTAGTACATTTTATACTAATGAATTCCACAAGTTAAAGATGAGTGTCATGCGAAGCACTTGCATCTATCTGTCAGAAATTTGGTACTGATCAGTGAAATTGGTGACCCTAGGAACTGAGGAGAAAGAATATAGGTAATATAGAGTCAGTAAGTATCATCTAGTTATTGTAAACAGTATCTAAATATGGAGCTCACGGAAATGGACATTATTCATTCGATGGAGGGAAGGGGGGAACAGTGCCCTGATTTAGGCTTCTTTCTGACCATCAACAAGCTACAATTCCAGGTTTGCTTGATTAATAAAGATCTGTATTTCTACTGAACTCATCCATGAAGTGAGAAATGCCTGAAACCTGTCGAAACCCATGCATATGCGCCAAGCACTGTAGGCATGCATGCACACCAAGTGCTTGGCACACATGTGCAGTGGGGGAACCAGTCAAAAGGTAAGCCCCTAAGGTGGTTCCCCCCAAAAGCTGCTACCAGTGCCTGAAACCTGTCGACCTTTTCAGACACATGCCTGAAACTTGTCGACCTTTTCAGACACATTAGGACACATTTTTGGCTATTTTGTCCACTGTGTTCACACACAGCAAAGCAAAGAGTTGGGATGTGCACTCATATAGACAAATGGGTAAAAGAAATGAAACTAGTCCAGTGGTATTGATGGGACAGAACAACAACCCTGTTCCCTTGCATCAAATACAGCATGAACACATCATGAGTAGAAATGTAAACAGAGAAAGAAAAACTCAGGAAGATGCTGTGATGGCAGCAACAGAGAAGGGGTACACAGAAAGAAGAGCCTCCTTGAAGATTGTGGTATTTTTGAACCATGTTTGGGTGTACCCTGGGCAACATTACCCCTGTTGTGCCAGCTAGGTCAGGTGATCCCTTTCAGGAATTAAGGAATGAATTCACCAAAAGGTGGCTTCATTTTGGCTGTGTAAAGTCTGACCTAGACATGAAAGAAGAAGAACCAACAGTGGAGAGTATACTGTTTACATTAGAAATTATCCTTTCTTGCCTTTCACATGGCAAGGTCATTGAATCAAATTAAAGTCTATTCTGTGCAACTAGTAACCTGAGATCAAATAACATGGTAGGCTGTTGGGATGTGCGGAGTGTAGAACAAAGGTAGAGGTATATATTGCTTTTTAAAGAAAAAATAAAGAAGGTCATGCCCATTTCCATTTTAAAATCCCTCCCACAGTCCTTTCTCATTTGCTGCCACAGGAAACTGATGAGAGCTTTTTCTCCTAGTAGCTGAGCAAAGGTAAAGGTAAAGGTCACCCTTGCTCAAAAGCCAATCATATCCGACTCTAGGGTTCAGTGCTCATCTCTGTTTATAGCCAAAGAGCCAAGGCTGTCTACATCTGCAGATGTTTCTGTGGACATGTGGCAGGCTTGACCCAACACCGGAGTGCATGGAACTCAGTTTACCTTCCCATCAAATAGTATCTATTTATCTACTTGCAATTTATTGCTTTCAAATTGCTAGGTTGGCAGGAGCTGGAACAGAGCTGGAAGCTCGCTCCGTCGTGCAGTACTCGGGAATCAAACTCCGACCTTCCAGTCATTGCTTCAGCATTTTAGCCACTTGAGCCACCGATGTCCCTTGAGGACTGACGAAAAGGGGGAGATAAAAATAAAGCAGGATTTACAGTTCTTCAGCCAATTGCTACTGGTCAAAAGCCCTTCTGTCTTGTCTATGCTACTGAGTCTATGATCTGGCCTTATCGTTTTTGAATTTCCTCATTGATAGAAATGGTCCCCCACCTCCTCCCCACCCCCCACGGAACTCTGTTTACATTCCAGCGAAGTGGGAAAGGTCCCCCTCCAACGGTGGCAGCAGTGGCTCTTCCTCCTCCTCCTCCCTGCTCAGGAGGATGTCCCCCTCCAACGGTGGCAGCAGTGGCTCTTCCTCCACCTCCTCCCTGCTCAGGAGGATGTCCCCCTCCAACGGTGGCAGCAGTGGGTCTTCCTCCACCTCCTCCCTGCTCAGGAGGATGTCCCCCTCCAACTGTGGCAGCAGTGGCTGTTCCTCCTCCCTGCTCAGGAGGATCTGAGGGCCTCAATGACGTGGCTGGGGCACCTGCAAGGGCTTCAGCAGCAGTGTGCTGAGTGCTGGAGGTGTGCATGCATGCTGGAGGTGCACATGCGCAGTGGGGGAAACCGGGGAAAAGGTAAAAAACCTCAGGGTGGTTGCCCTCAAAAGTTACCACTGGTTCACGCGGACACTGTAAAAAGTTACTAATGGTTCACATGATCCAGTGCGAACCGCCTCTTGCCCACCACTGGATAGGATGTACGTTAAACTCTACTACTACTTCTTCCATGTCTAGGCCAGGCGTGAAACTGCCAAAATGAAGGGATCTTTTGGTGAATTCATTCTGCAGTTTCTTTCACCTGACCTAGTATGAGAAAGATTAGCTGGCAACACAAGGTTGCAATTACCAGGGTACACCTGATTGTGGTTCAAAAATACCACAATCCTCAAGGAGGCTCTTTCTATGTACCCCATTATACAATACTAAGACAAAAGGATGTACAGTAAAACACCGGATAACGATTGGATTGGATAACGCTAAAATCGCATAACGTTAAGCAATCTGGGGAGGAGAATTGGATCGAATAATGTTAAGGTTCTATGGAAACCGCTAAAGCCTGTGCGGTTACAATGTGTCTCTATGGAGCTTTAATGTTATCTGATCCATCCCATAGGATTTTAACATGGATCGGATAACACTAAAAATCGCATAACACCAAGACTTGTGGAACCAAGTTTTAGCGTTATCCAGTGTTTTACTGTATATCAAAGACTAACACTATCACAAGATAGCACTTTTCAAATGCTTGAAAGTTAGTCATAATGAGAAGGGGCAGCATTTGTTTTTGACCATCCCAGAGCACAGGACATATAATAATGGGCTCAAGTTAAAGGAAGCCAGATACAGGCTGAATATCAGGCAAAACATCTTAACTGTTAGAGCAGTACAATGATGGAACAAATTACCTCAGGAAGTGGTAAGCATTCAACAGAAAATTGGACAATTGTCAGATCTGCTTTGAACTGGGCAGTGGGTTGGACCTGTTTGCCTCATAGTTCCCCTCCAACTCAATTAGTCTATGAGCACTAACACTAACTAAAACCCCAAACCTAACCCTACTGGTAACAGTCAATATACTAGCATCCTCATTGGAGTAAAGTTCTTATAACCTGGTGGATTACAATTAATAAATATTTTTGAAATTATCTCTATCATAGTAATGAGTCCTCCATCAGTAGAATTGTGGCCTATAAATGAGACAAATTAAAAAGAATGATCAGAATGGAGCAATTATTATGTCCGCTCCATGTTTAACTAGGTGATGTTATCCCCAATCCATAACTTCCAAAACTTTTGAAAAATAAACTATAATTTTGTCCATGTTGGAATGGTCTTACACTTTCCTGAATTCACTATATAATGCATTTCTTTTTAGAAAGCTCAGATAAAATGCATTAAAAAATACCAACATGAACAAAGACAGAGAACATCTTTACTCAATAGATATAGGTGTGATATAATTAACCATTCAGCTGAAGAACAGTTCAGGAGAAAAAACATTATTTAAAATGAAAAGGAGATAATACAACATCTCACTTAAATAGAAGGTCTCTGCTCTTGTTCTGTTGGCATTCTCTTTACTTCTCACCACACAAGCACACAGTTTCCTGTTAAAGAAGCTTGTCACTCGTTTATATACAGGTGACTTCTGAGAAGATTGTTCTTTCTTTCTTTTCTTTTCTTTTTGTGTACAGTATAATGTGGCCAATCATTCTACCCCATATGCCTGATGGATGTGGATGAGTACAATTCTCTTTTTTTCTTTCCTCCATTGGACCCAGGTGGGCTTGGGGCCTGCTGGTAGCAAATGAGGCTTCTATTGTGCCTAACAGAGATTGTAATGAGAGCTTTCTGTGAACTACATGGTATGATATACTTTCCTGACAGCCTATGGAAGGGTAGGTTACTAGAATTTGTGGTGATGTTTCCATCCAGGGGGTCCCAGGGGAATGGCTTATTGAGATCTTTTCCCATCTGGATCCAGGCCTCATTATAGAACAGATTCTTTGGTGGACAGTTTATGGATTTGACAGGAGAGGAAAGTGCTCCATCATCAGTTCTGCTGGCTTTCAAGAAAATCATTGTGGTTCTAGCTACACAGCCAAAAACAAGGAAGAGTAGGATACCTTTGGGGTGTCTTTGCAGTGATCCTAGTTGGAAAGGAAAATAATGCAATGGTATGGTGTGTTGTTATGAGCCCATGTGGCTAGCCATTAGAACTCTGAACTGGGTCATGTGATCATGGCATTCACTGGATGACCTTGGAGCAACTGCAGTCACTACCTAGCCTACTTCCCAAAATTGTTGTACATTGGGGTTGTCAGCCATGAGTACCATCTTGAACTCACTGCAGAAAAGATGTGTTGTCAATGAAAAACATAAATCCCAGAACTTTCTTCATGAGACTGGAATCGCTGTGGAACTATGGACAGCGACATGACAGATGGGGAAGCCATTACAGATGAAATGGGTGGAGAGATGGTACTATTCAATTGGCATGTCTTCCAACTGGGAATTCAACAAAGACTCAGAAAATATCTCATTCTCTGTCATTCACAGAGTTTTGTCATGCCGAGACATCCAGACAGGACTTCCCCCACATCCATGAGATCTCCTTGTCATCCCATGAGAACAAATATTAGAACAATTCTCTCCTAAAAGGTTACTGCATCTGTCAGTTGAATTCTGTTCTGAGAAAGAAAACAAAAGGAAAAATCTTTCTAGATTTCTCACAATACTCAGTGGGAGGCAAATCCCATTCCAAATCTTGGCTAAAGAGTCTTCCAGGAAGATGATTTCTTGCAGCTTCAGAAGTGGCTTGTGCACTGATCTCAGCTGAAATTCCTCTGATATCCGGTTGGCATTTTCCTTTTCTCACACCATGCCAAACAGTTTTTTTCCTGCAAGTTGCACTCTAAAACGCTTATCTAACAGTGGTGGGATGTCAAATTTTTTACTACCCCACAGTGATGTCATCACAGTGTGAGCGGAGCCAACATCATGATGTCATGACATTGTGGGCGGAGCCAAAGAAAATAAATAAATAAAATAAAATAAAAATAAGCACATACACACACACACCTCAACCCACCCACCCACAACACAAGGACAGCAAGGAGGCCGTGCATATGCGCCAAGCACTGTAGGCATGCATGCATACCATGTGCTTGGTGCACATGCGCAGTGGGGGAACCAGTCAAAAGGTAAGCCCTGAAGGTGGTCCCCCACAAAAAAGAAGCTGCTACCAGTTCTCTGGGACAGTGGGGAAAGTTACTACCGGTTCTGGCGAACTGGTGATAACCTGTTACATCCCATCGCTGCTTATCTATTTTTGTATGGCTCTGAAATGAGGGCCAGTTTAGCAATTTAGCACTGTTGGCACTAGGAAGGATTTGGAAAGGATGAAGCCATTTTGGAACTGGTTAAAGTGCCTGTTAGCTCCCTTGGTAGCTGCTTTCTATTACTCACCTTTGTTTGCTGGATTCAGGACCCCTGAGTGAAGATGATGAATCTGAAAGCCGCCACCATTTCCCATGTTCCACCTTCGACTCCTGCTTGCTTATTCGCAAACTGAAGCAAACAATTGTAAATATTCAGAAGGCAGCCACTCCTGTTCCCCAGGAGATGAAGTCTGGTGATTTCCTTTCCACCTCGCTAACATCAGCAGCCATGGGTAGCCACAGCCAACTATGTTTCATTTCCCCATCTTTGTTTTCCTTTTGCGTGGCCACTGATTTTAGTCAGTACACAGTTTGGTCCAAACCAAATCAGGACAATTTATGAAGCAAGTATTCAGTGTTTGCAATGAATTGTGTGATGCACACTCCTATTTTTAACTCAGAAATCTACTTGCAGAAGAAATGTCTTCTCTTCCATAAAACAGATATAGTTGGTTCTATGGCTTTGTCTCCTTTGTATTGAGGCCAAACCAGCATGTCATAAGATTACAATAAACTCTGGAATAGATGAATTAATGCCTCCCTTTTATCACAAATCACTATAATCATTGCCATTGTACCTCAGAGTTACCCTTCTTTGGTTTACAGCAAGCACTTGGCTTAACCTTGGGTGCCCTTATGATCTGAGGAGTTAAGAGATGGCTTTTTAAATGCTCGTGTTAATGTATAATCAGTAAAACACGAGTCTGACCAAAGAAGTGGTCTTAGCATAGTGTTCAACATTGCAGCAAGACACCTGCTGCTTACTTTTCCCTCACCCAGGTTTTCTGATATTTAAAAATATATTTAAGCAGAAAGTATTTATCCCACAGGTCAGTTTGTTTGTCACAACAGTTGCTTTAGCAGACATCTCAGGTCCCTGTTTTGACATTCAATGAAACCACTAGGTTTTTAGAATAAACAGTGTTCAATAGTGGTCTAGCTGGATAGTTCAATGGTTTGGGGCACGGGTTCCAAACCTTTTTACACCATGGGCCTGACCAAGTACCCTGGAAGTGGAAGTAATTTATGACAGCCATGGGCGTATTTACAACTGATGTAATTGTGTTTACGCATGTGTGGGCATGTTTTACCACTGTCATAAACGCATCTGCTTCCATTTCCAGGTGCAGCAGCAGTGCGCCACATGAAATGGGTCTGCGGGCTGGGTCTAGCCCTGTAGGTTGGGTACCCCAGTTTTAGGTATTTGGCTGTGAAGCTAGAGGTTGGGATTTCAGTTCCCAGCAAGCTGCACAGTCCTGGAATGCTTCTAGGACAGTGGTGGCGAAACTATGGCACAGCGTTTGCCCCACTCCTCTGCCCAGCAACCCAATGGGAGCACTTCCTTCTTCACTCCGCCCCCCTGTTTGGGCACTCAATCTCTAAAACATTCACCACCACTCCTCTAGAAGAAGGAAATCATAAACCACTTCTGAGTACTATCTTCCTGGAACATCCTGAAAAGAGTCACCATAAGTAAAACTGACTTGATTGCACATGGTGAAGTTGTTTAATAGAGAACTGGCATTTTCTGAGGTTGGAGGGGAAAATGCATAGAGAGGGTTAATGTTGCATTCTGAGAAATCTAGAATTCCGTGGAGAACATGGGGGTCAGATAAATGACAGCCATTGAAATTGTAGACTATTTCTACTTCTGAGGTTTCCTCACATTGATTAATTTAACTTCTGGTGAATCCCTCGTTCCTCACGTGTATATACAAACATAATTTTTCTCTTGGCTTCAGAGCACAATTTCAGACTCTGAATGTATATTTCTGAATAACATTTTAAGTCCTGAAACAGACTTCAGAAAGCTTACTATGAAGATCGTTGGAGACAGTGGGGTATACAGATAGAGCCTCCTCAGAGACTGTGGTATTTTTGAACCACATTCGGGTGTACCCTGGTAACGGCAACCTTGTGTTCCTGGCTAATCTTTCTTACACTGGCTCAGGTGAAAGCAACTGTGGAAATGAATTCACCAAAGGTGGCTTTAAAGCTAAAATGTGTACATCCACTCATCTCTTCACTGAGCTGCCTTGGTGGAATGGAAAAAGTCCTGATATAAGCACTTGAGACCCACTACTATATTGATGCCCATGTCCCACACCCATAGTGAAAAAATCAAAATGGATTGCTCCAGGTTTTAGGTGGCAATTTAAGCACCTTCTCCCAACTACCCAGTCCTTAAGCCTACACTGTGCATATTCTGTACATCATCTATGAGTAGATGACCTGTTAGTTTTACCTTCTTCCTCTATATATAAATTCAGCAGGTACAGCAGCTCCCAGCATGGAAAAGATCGTGTTGTACCTGCTGAATCTTTAACACAGAGGTGTTAAAGATGAAAGACCTAAAGGGAGAAAGAGTGAGAAAAAAGAAGTGGCAATCTGATGTCAGCACCACCAACATGACTAAATACACAGAGATCTAACACCAGACTTTTAAGATCTAAATATACTGGCTAGATGTCTCTTTTGTGCTTTCTCCTACATCTGTGTTTTTGTTTTAATTTAAAAAACCCTGAAGTTTATACATCAGTCATACTTAGGAAGTAATCTGCAGATTCTCGAAATGTCATAGCCAAAAATATTGAACAAATTTAAATTCTCACTTATCTCTGCAGTCACAATCACAAAATAAACTTACATATGCATTCAAAGTATGCGAGTCCAAACAGGAGGTTCTTGCCAAGGGCCTTCTGGAATTTGAACTTGATTCTGCCTCATATAATCCTAGGAACTTTAGTTTGGGAAATCGACTGGTACCACTTCCAGAAACCTTTATGGAGCAGTATAAGAATAACCAACTCTAATAGCCATGCTCTTAGAAGATTAGCTCTTTTCTTGCATTCTCCTGAATGTGTCCATTTCAATTAATTTTTTGATGTTAAGTTTTTGTAGATTTTATATTTGTTTTTAGATAGTAAATGGCACAGTGGGGGGTAATATTACTACGTTTTTGAGGGTTTTAAAATTGTTTTATATTGGTTTTAACTTGTGTACACCGCCCAGAGTCCATTGGATAGGGTGGTATATAAATTAATTAAATTAAATAAAATTAAAATTAAATGTCTGAGGACTTAAACTCTAGCCATTGATATGCATGTTGCCCCCAATTTCTCCACATCTGCCAACTTCACCCCTTTAGTTCACCAACTATGTCATGTTAAATAGGAATAGCAATTACACTTATATACTACCCCATAGCCCTTAGAGGACTCCTGGGGTGCCCCCATTAAACTGGGTACTCATTTTACCAACCTAAGAAGGAGTCAACCTTGAGCCTATCAGGATTGAACTCAGATAGTGAGTAGTTTGGGTGCAGTATTGCAGCTTAACCATTGCATCATGAAGCCTCTCTATGGTGAGGTCTGCAGACATGAGTAGAGCTCTCAGCAGAAATAGAGATCCTGACAAAACTGCTTCTACTGTAATGTAAGCAGATGTGGCTTGCAGACTTGTCAGTCAGCATAAAAAGGTTGGAGAACTGAGAGAGTGCAGCCAGCATACACAGGCATGTTGGGTCACAGTAAGGACACCTCATCACACCACTTTATTTCTTTACTTGTCCAGTTTATATAGTTATATGTTTCCAGTTTAAGACTCTACCTGTTCAGCAGCACATCTGCATAAAAGTATGGGACCGGGGAGCCCTGGTAGCACAGAGGGTAAATTGCTGTCCTGAAACCAAAAGTTTGGAAGTTCGATCCTAACCAAGCTTCAAGGTTGACTCAGCCTTCCATCCTTCTGAGTTCAGTAAAATGAATACCCAGCATGTTGGGGGCAAAATACTAATTAACTTGTGAACCACCCATAGAGTGCACTAAGCACTATGGAGTAGTATATAAGTGTGATTGTGTGCTTTAAATAGATGCAGTGTAGAAGTCCCCTTAGAGGAAATTCAGCTTATCACTGAATTAACATCAGCCAATTAACATGATTGTATTTCAGCAATGCAATAACTGCTATTTATGGGGAATTCCTCATAAATTCTGATAGTTCCAGTCCAAAAGCACAAAAACAAACACCCACCTCTACCAACTATACAAAAGTAGTTACCACCATGAATGTATTTTGAGAGCTAGGTAGAGTCAGGCCTAGTTCTACTTGGATGGGAGACTGCGTGCAAATTTTAGACACCTCCAAATGGGGGCAGAAGATGTTCCTACCTGACACCATGAAGACCTACTCCTATTCAGAGTTCAAAATACTGGGCCAGAAGGACCAAAGATCCCACTAATTTTAACCCAGCCTCATTATTTTCCTTATACAAGTCTGTGCAGTTACAATGTATCTCTATGGAGCTTTAACGTTATCCGATCCATCCCATAGGATTTTAACATGCATCGGATAACACTAAAAATCGGATAACACCAAGACTTGTGGAACCAAGTCTTAGCGTTATCCGAGGTATTACTGTATTCCTGTATCTTCTATGCTAGGGCAGGTAACCTCATGTCCTCTAGCTCTTTTGGACTACACTTCCTATAAACACCAACCACTATGAGCAAAGGGCAAAGAATATGGGAACGATAATCCAAATCATCTGAGAGCTCCAGATTGCCCATCTCTATTCCTTGCTATAAAAGCTTCTCTGTGTCTACAGATGATTCATGTGCCAATCAGCAAGAGGGGCAAATTTCGTTTGACAATATCATCTGAAATGTTTTAGTTCTCACCTCTTTTTATATACTTAGAGCTGTATAACCCTCCCCCCACCAAGTCTTTTCATCTCCTACATGATGAAGTTTTAAAAATGTAAATAGCTGGCCATATGCTTGCATGGTTTTCATGCCCCAAAGTATATACCAATCTACTTCAAACCCTGACAACTATTTCTTTGCATAATCAAAACCCTCCTACTTTCCATGGTTGATATACTTTCACACCAAAAAAAAATCAACTGGTATGCAAGCTTTACAAAAGAACAGGATATTTTCTAAAGGATGCTGTCCTTGAACGAAAGAAGGGAGGAGTCCAACTAAACCAGATTCCTGCACAGCATACCCTGGGAGAAATAGAGTAATAATAACCAGAAGCTTCAAAATTAAAATGTAGAAAGAACTATGAATGTGGGTAAAACATCATTGCCTTCCAGTAGCCAAATGAACACAGTTATTATTATCCAAGAATTGCAACTTTGCAAAAGAAAATTGTGCTTTAGCATTACCAGCAAGCACACTTAGAAACTCTCCAAGTCTTGATACACAAGGCCATCAACAGAAGACTATAGAGTATTATTCCTACTACATTCCTGATAACTATTATTATCTAACCAGGATAACAGATGAATAGACCTATTCTATCATGGCTTTCCTTTCCCTGCACAACTTGTATTCCAGATCCACATTCAGGAGGTAGACTTTGGGTAAAACCAATAAAGGTGAAGTCTTTTCTTTTAAAATTGCTTGTAGGCTTATTCTGTAAACTGGGCCTGCTCAAGTTATAGTCCAACAGCCAATACATTATTGCAGCATCACTCTGTGTGGCACACTCCCCAGCAACAGGAACAGCAGGCACTGATATTTCTTTGCTTTGCATAAACAATGAAAAGAAGAAGAAGAAGAAGAAGAAACCACAAGTTAAAACAGGAGACAGGGAGATTGTTCCTAATGCTGTTGTGACTCATGAATTGAAGCTTGCACAAGAATGAGCACATTCATTCATCTGCATACACACAAACCTAGTATGTAATGCTAAAATGTAAGCTGATTAATATTAAAAAGAAAATTCTAGAATGCAATAGTCAGTATGAAAATAATGTAGTAGACTCCCTCTATCTTCCTTAAAAGTGAAATGAATGTTTGGCAAAAGCGGTAGAAAGATTTCAATGGCTTCACTATATGCCCTCCAAAGAGTTTCCACAGTTTGACTATCCAGGAGAGCTCAGGGGCTTTAGTTGTCTGCCTCCTTCCCCTATGGCACTCCTTCCTTGAGGTACAGATTTAACCCCAATAATTCTTCTTCTTGTGCCATATCCAATTCCGAATATTGGCAATCATCATGGCGATCAGCCATGAAGACTCTCTCGTGAATATAATGTTGTGGCCTTTCATCTCCTTTCCACATCACAGTGTGACACCTGTACCACTGCTCCAGTTCCGTGAGACACTTTCTGGTCCTAAGCCGTTTTGGCACACAAAGTCCTCCTCAGCCCCAGGCCAGAATTGATTATGCTGCTGCCCTCCATCAAGATGGCTTCAAGTGAGATTTAATCCACTTGGGGACCATCACCCTTCCCTGTGGACTTCACCAAGGCTGCTAGTCCTCAGGGTTGTCAGGTTAGTTAACTGCTGCCTGAAGCTCAGCATTGAGTCACTAGCAGTATGGCCTACTCTATTACCATAACAGGATAACCTGGCCAGACATGCAACCTCAATAATGCCAGAGTGAATTTGTGTGATTTCTTGGAGTGGCCAGCTTGTCTGCCTCTGGGATGATTGGAGGAATTTCCATTCCAACATATCATCTGCTAAAACAAAAGGTAAAGGTCTCCCTTGCTTGAAAGCCAGTCGTGTTTAGCTCATCTCCATTTCCAGTCAAATAGCCAGCGGTGTCTGCAGATTTTTCCTTGGTCATGTGGCAGGCACTGATACCTTTCACACTGAAGTGGTACTTGTTTATCAATTTGCAAATTTTTGCTTCCTGTTAGGTTAGCAGGAGTTGGGATAGACAATGGGAGCTAGGTCCATTGTATAGCACTCAGTTCTCAAACTGCTGACCTCCTGGCCTTCTGGTCATCAAGCTCAGTGTCCTAACCACTAAGCCAACAAAAGATACAAATACTGTATCTTAATTCAGTCTGTCTTTTAACTTTTCTCCAAAGTCATTGCAGTATAGATTGCTATTACATCTGTTACTTTAAGTTTATAAACAACATGCCTCTGGACCTGAGCGAGCCGCTGGACAACAACAGGAGAGAACTCCAGTCTTCATTGCTTATATCTGGACTTCCCAGAAGCTTCTGACTGGTCACTGTATGTAACAAGTTTTTGGACCGGATAAACATTTGATCTGATAGGAAACCTTTTCTTTTAGGTCCATTACTTCAGCAATATAATGTCTTGTGGTCATGGTTGTGGTGATGTTAACAGAATCAAGATTTTCTGATCCCTGACTCTGAAAGTTCTTTGCTGGTTGCCAGTTGCTTTATTAGCCTAATGCAAAATGATGGATCTAAGAGTAATTGTCACAAATAGACCTACTTGAGAATATGAAGTCTGGAGAGGTCTTCTTAGCAGGGAGGTATTAGAGACATTTCCCCTGCAAAGCTCTGACTATTGAATGCCCTTCTCTCAGACCTGTGTACAGTTTTCACTCTTGCTGCTTTTAGGAAGGGTGTTAAGATATATCTTTTTGAATTGGTTTGTTATCTAATTTATTGTAATTATTTTAAACCTTTGTAGACTTAAGTGATATGAGTCCTTTCATGGTTGTGGTGAGCTTTAATTAATTTGAATGGTTCTGTGGTTAAATGTGTAATTTATCATTTTATTATGTCTTCCGATGATTGCACTACCTGCTTAAAATTATTGTTATGACAGCTGCTGCTGTTGTTGTTGATGATGATGATTTTGTTGTTTTTACTTAATACACAATTATTATTATGAACATATTATTGCTGCTCTGTTGCTTAATATGCAATATAATTGGTTTGGAAAACATCAGGTAAAATCACAGCTAACATGTTTCACATGTTAGATGAAACATGTATGATTCAGTGAGAAGAACTGTAAAATTGCACTGTATATTGGCTTGTACATATCAAGAACCTATAAAGATGCCCAATGGACTGATAATAAAGGCAAATTTGTCATTGTTCAAAAGTAGCCGATAGTATGTCAATTATATTGTGCCTACATCATCTACTCCATTTTTATGCAGGAATCAATTTTGTTAAGTAGAAAATACATGCAAATTGCAGACACAAACCTATTGCAGGTCGTTATACAGAATCATATTTTCCACATTCATGTTGCACATGTACACCTCTTCTAGAAGGGCAAATATTATAAGTAAACATTTAATTTTTCCCATGTGTTTATTTTGATTATCTGTTCAAATTGCCTGGCTCCCCCCTCCCCCCTTTTTTTGGCTATTTTTCCCTTTGTCCAGTTTTAAGTGTTTTCCAGTAACAAACATGAAATACATATTTTTACATAACAGAAACTACTGTGGTAGTTGTGTATCTCCCATTCATGGATGCACTTCAGTGCTGTCAGTTAAAATAGTTTCTACTCCCTCTCTTTCCCCCCCTCATTTGGCCCCTTGAGAATTCCCACAGAGATGATTCTGCTAGAAACCAGAATATGCCAAGCTGTTTTTCTCATTAGAGAGAGGGGGGGGGGATGACAAAATCGCCAACAGAACGACTCGCCAGTTGTTTATAACAAATTTACTCAACCAGGTTGGACAATGAGATGAGAAGTAGTCATCTCTTCTATGTGCCATGTTGAGCTTTTCTAATGGATAAACAAACATTTTGTTACAATGGTCTAGCTAAGGACAAGCAGACAGATCCAAACTGAGCTGTCACCTTATATTAGTTACACCCATAAACCCATCTGTATAATAGTGCCCTAGTCCCTGGATCTCAGAAAGCCTGAGAACCCACTGTGAAGATTTCTCTGGTGATTTTCTTTCTTTCTTTCTCTTTCTTTTCCTTTGCTTTACTCTAGACTCATTTTTTTATCTTGTTCCCTCCTTCCCTCTCTCTGTGCATATACATGTGACCATACATATATAAATATCCCTAAACAGATTTGTACC
This sequence comes from Furcifer pardalis, assembly GCA_030440675.1. Classification (NCBI taxonomy): domain Eukaryota; kingdom Metazoa; phylum Chordata; class Lepidosauria; order Squamata; family Chamaeleonidae; genus Furcifer; species Furcifer pardalis. The sequence continues at coordinate 40,103,463 of CP126896.1, forward strand.
ATAGTTTTATGACAGCCACTTTTTCCAAAATACAATGTTAGATAACTGAGTTCAATGAAAAGCTATGTTAACCTTGTTTAGCTATGAGCTTCTTTGCTCAAATGTTGCAGAAAACAAATTCCAGGCTAGTCAAACCCTTTCTCCTAGAGACTATCCTTCAAAAGTCAAAACTGTAAAACTGTAGCATGTAGTTTGGTTTTAGTTTTGTCAACAAAAAAAACACCAACCCACACCTCACTTTTTTAAAATGTAGGGTGAGGATTTAAATGATGCCATCAATCCGCCTCATTAATTTTGCAATGGGTTTCAGACAATATCCTTCACTTGTAACCAGAAGCGTAGCGTGCCTTGGTGGGGCCCCGTATAAAAATTTGTTTGGGGGGCCCTTAGGAAGGGTAAAGATTTCTCACAAAAGAAATTTTTTTTTGCTTTTTTTGACTTTTGTCATTTGTGAAATAAAAAATTTTGGGGGAAGTTTTTATTAATTTTTGCTTACGCACGTTGGGGGCCCCCGTGGCCTGGGGGCCCTGTATAATTGATACGGCAGATACGGCGGTAGCTACGCCCCTGCTTGTAACCTTCCCTTCTTCTACTTCTTTGGGCTTCACCCTTACCCAAGAAAAACTGTTTAGGAGAAGACGACAGAATTAGAAAGCACAGGGCCTTCTAATTGCTAGCTTCTCATTTCAAAATATTCTGACAGCATTGGGCAAACCAGTGGATTTCTCTGACATGAGACATAATGTCTCTTTTTTCCCCTCAGCCATCTGTCATTTTGTTTTGTTACTAAGGGGTAGTCTAGTGTCCATGATTTCATAACACCCCCCTATTTTCTTGCATGGATGGGATCTATATCTGAGGTTACAAGCTATGCTTTCCCCTCAAAACATGTTCATGCACATATGCACACATTGACACACATCCAAACACACACACACTCCCATCTTTTTATTAGCTAGGGAAGTGAATTCAGCATTCACATTTGCTCTGACAGCCTGACAACTGATATTACATGGCCGTAGATAGAAGTGGCCTATTACTTTTTTGTGTGGAATTTAGTTCATTCTGTCTCAGAGCCCTACGGGTGGGCTGAAGATTTAACTTAAAATTAAATTGCAGCAGGAAATGTTTTAATATTGGGAAGGGGGGAAGCAACGGTCAGAAATAGAAAGAGAAAAATGACAGAGTTTAGGGGCGGGGAGAGAAAGAGCCACTGGGGAAGTTCCGTTTAAAAGGAACATGATTATTTTAAATTGCATTGGTCGTGCTTGACAAGAAATATATGGGGAGTTAAAAGGCAAAAGGAAATAAGAAGAGTACAAACCACAGAAGGGAGGAATGGAAATTTGAATGAGTGACATACCCTGAGTTTCTAACTGGAATGCCCCTTAAGACAAAGGAAAAAGTTTTACTAATACAACCATTCTCCCCATCCCCACCCCCAAGTTAAGGTAACTTCCTTTTGGAAAATGAATTTATTTAAAAATGAAGTTTACATATTCTTTTGCATGTTAAGAAACTAGCAGTTGTTATAAAGCTTAAGAATCTGGCTGCTGTTTATGCAAACTATCAATGGATGGGATTCATTGTCTGGTTTGAATTTATAGAAAATACATGGGGGAGGATATATGAACTGAAATAGATCTTGGGTTCTCTACAGCCTCTGAGACATAAGATGGCTATAAGGACTAGCAAGCTATTTAGTGACCTGTATTCATCTTCCATTTCTAAGAACTCTGTTCAGAAAGACAGCAAACATTTAAATTCACATATTTCTGATCATCAAATTGAATTATAAGCCAAAAAGATGTCTCATTTAATGTCTCAGCAAAGGAATATGTATCTTTATGCATGTGTACATAAGTACAGTATTATTAATATACTGATCTTATATAAAATTACATTTGTCACTTCTAGTTTATGAGAAAAAAGTATAATAATTTTACGAGGTGACTGAAGTACAAATAGAAAAACTGTTTTCGTCGATAGATGTTCCATCTTACTGCTTCATATTTAATGATTTCTTCATAGGGGCTCCTTTCACTCTAATTCCAGAATGAATTAGAAGCACCTCACATTACTCTGGGAAGGGGTGTGGGGTGGATCTTGACATAGAAATAGGGCACATACCATAATCCTGCTTTCCACATGCCTGAAGACCTAACAATTTACTAGGCATATATAAGACACCTCAAGGGGAATCTGAGTCCAAGTGGTAGATATTATAGCCCTGAACAGATGCTCCAGTGTGTATAAAAAGGATCAGAGTTGTACCTGCTCTCCACCCCCCATTCCATATGTTTTAAGTCCTACCTACCTACCTATGATATATCAACCCTGAAGATGGAATTGCTATCCTTCAATTTCTGCAGAATACAGATTCCTTCATAAAATTTATCACAGCTATAATTTATCCCTGAAAACGAGAAACACCAGTGTGAACCAGATAATCATGACAATCATATCAAAGTCCACCTGGGTATCATAGTATAAGTCATGTACTTGCTCCTGCCTGGCTCACCAGGAAAGCAGCTTCCGCCATCTCTCATCAGAGGATGGGAATCACTGCTTTCATTTAAAGATGAAGTAAACAGAGGAAAATGAGTTCAGGCAACCTTGTTTAATTTATTTTACAAGTTTTATTCATTAAAATTGTGTTTGTAACAGTAAAACTTACTTATCCACATGTTGTCAGCCCTCATGTATGCCATTTATTTATTTATTATTTAGACTTATATTGCTGGCCGCTCGCCATGGCAACTCAGTCGACAAAAACAACAATCACAATACAAAATCGAATCACAACATTATAGCTAAAATCAGTAATCTATACAGCTAAAATACACCTTTTTAAAAACATCCTTAGACAGTTAAACTAAAGTCTCCAGGTGGACAGTTATTTAGAATAGTCATATGAGCCAGCAAAAGGGGGGGAGGCTGCTCCCACCATGGCACCCCACAGCCGCTGGTCCAGCGAGGTCTTCAGACCTTTCCTGAATGCTAACAATTCTGATGGAAGGTGAAGGTCAGTCAGCAGGAGGTTCCAAAGGGCCGGAGCTCTGGTGGTAGAGAGGTGAGCCTCTCCAGCAGTTGGTACTCTTAGAGAGCCCTTCTGGTCCACTCTAGTGGGACAGGCTGATATCCTCAGTTGACTCGGTCTCTTAAGTAGCCTGGCCCACTACCATGCAGGGTTTTAAAGGTAATAACCCGCACCTTGAATTGCACCCAGAGGCACACTGGTAGCCAAAGAATCTGTATGCTTATGAGTGAACAGTGAGGTAATGCACACAATCATGTTCCATTTCATATTGTTTCACTGCACACTTTTCTTGCATGAATGAGGCTTGTATCTGAGGTTGCAGAACTAGAACTAGAAGCTGTGCTATAAAAACGTCTTACAAATGTCTTAATTGTGGTAAAAAATTATGGTGAGACAGCTTGTTGAGGAGTCTATAATATCTAGTGAGAATTATTTCCTCGCATGCAAAAGAAGACTTGGGGCGTATCTACTTTTTTGCATTTTACAACAAATACCTCAGCAAACAAATAGTAACTTCTCCATTTGTGAAGATGGACTCACTCAGTCCCACAACACACACATTCAGAGGGGTGGTGATCAAAAAGACATTTAAAAAACTCCTTACTATTACTGTGCATGCTAGTTCATGCAATAAAGTAAAATGTAACTGCATTTTTAATAATATATATTTCTGAGAAATATGTAGAAAACAGTTTTGAAAATATTCAAAATCTCTCACAGACTGACCAAAAAATCAATCTTACGTCAAGGAAGAAAACAGATTTTCATTATGAAATTAGGATGGAGTTGTCATTTTGCACCAAATGCTGTATCAGACTCCCTCCCCTCTGAAAAGCCTTCCATCTGAGCAATTGCTTCGATAGCTGTTCCAGGGTTTCGCAACCTTGGGCCTCCAGATGTTCTTGGACTTTAATTTCCAGGAGCCCTGATCAGTAGGTGTGCTGACTCTGGCTTCTGGTAATTTGAAGTCCAAGAACACCTGGAAGGCGAAGGTTGGGAAACCTTGTGTTACACCAAAGTCAACGGGGCCTATGGACTTTAAAATAATTTGAGAGTTAACACATGGAAATTAAACACATATAAATTGTGTTCCATGACATCATCTGACAAGTAAGTTCTTAATAAACAGATATGCATTATTTGTTCAATTTCCTTTTTCTCCAACAGCATACCAACCAATCTTCAACTGTACAAATTTTTCAAACTGCTATTTTGTGTTCAATTGCATGTTCAAAACAAAACAAAACTGTGAGTTAGCATGAACCACGGCAGAAGGCATTCTATGGTTTTGCCACTTAAACAGTGTAAACAGTGTGCTGAAATTTCAGAAACTATATGACACATACTGTTTTGAAAAGAAGAAAAAACAGCTGTAGCAAAATACCTTCTAACACATTTATTCCTTCAGGAACCAATGCAGGAACACACACACACCCTTTTTTTTTTAAGAGTAGTGAGAGTGTTTCTTGCTCTAATTTAAGATTTAGAGGCATGGTTGTGTGCAACCAGAACAATGTTAATGCTAAATTTAGAATAATGGTGAGGAGGAAGAAGGTGCAGTAGCTTCCCAGTCTGAATTTTGGGATGAAACTTTGGCAGAACAATCTTTCACCCACCAGTAAAATGCCATTCAGGATGAAGCATTCATATGCAACTATTCTTTCCACTAAATCTTAATATCCTTATGTTGCTTTTGAAATCTCATCATTTACCAGATGATTTTTCAGCCTGGAACCATAAATTTCCAAGATTGCTATTTAAACTATATGAACAAGAATCAATTGCTGTAGCTATGTATTTTTAATGACACACTACACAAAGCATGGTAGACGTTTCAAACTATAGTGATGCTATAAAAGTGAGGTACTTATGTAACATATCTGATTATGCCTATAAACTGTTATTTAAACAGATTGCTTTAGAAGGAATCCCATTTTCATTATCTCATCAGTTTAGTGTAAATTTGCAAAGTGAATTGACTAGGCATGGCAAAATAAAATACTACGCTGAAAATAATGTAAACCTTGTTGTTGTTCAGTCGCACAGTCAGTTCCAACCTTTTGTGACCCTATGGACCATTGCCCGCCAGGCACCTCTGTCTTCCACCATTTTAATGCCACTTTTAAATGCCATCCATCCTCTGAGGAGTTTAGGCCAATATATACAATAGCAGATAGCAGAACCAGGGCTCAGAGGGCCAAAACCAGAGATGGGATGTAACAGGTTCTCACCAGTTCTCCAGAACCGGTAGTAATTTTTTCCAGTGTCCCAGAGAACCTGGGGGGAACCACCTTCGGGGCTTACCTTTTCACTGGTTCCCCCACTGCGCATGCATGCCAAGCACTTGGTGTGCATGCACGCCTAGTGCTTGACACATATGCACGGCCTCCTTGCTGTCCTCCCAAATGGGGAGGAGGAAGAGAAGCTGCTAGCCTGAAGCTCCCTATAGCCTGAAGCTTCCTATTTTTATTATTTTGTATTTTTTTTCTTTGGTCCTGCCCATGACATGACATCATGATGTTAGCTCCTCCCACACTGTGATGACGGTGGGGTAGTAAAGTTTTTGACATCCCACCATTGGCCAAAGCACCCAGATCTTCCAAGTAAGCTGAATACAAACGCCAACTGCTACCTACTCAAAATGAGGGTAGTTGTTGAATTAGATTTACAGCAGCAGAATACTGTAAACTATATATGCGAGAATGCAAAGTGTGAAGGGGAAGTTGCCTATCATAGGATGTGAACTTTACTCTCTGTAAGTTGTCTTATTTTCTCCTTGTTGCAAAATTTATCTGTGTGCATTTCTCCCAAAGAAAACAAATATCTTGTAGAAAATCTTGCAGGGTTTCTCATGAATTTCATAGTCATTTTTATGGAAGAAATGCTATACCATTTAGGATTATGACAATCTCTGCAAAGAACAGCATTTTTCCTGCACAAGAGTAACCTGGAAATGACAGAAGAAACACCAAGCTGTGCATGAGTCTTACAATTCCAGCACACAATGGCAGGACTATTTCTTGCACAAGATACATCAAAACGGGCAGTGGTTCATTTGGCTCCTTTTTTAAAAGATGTAGTAAAAATGGCTTATTTCTTGAAGGAGTTGCTCTTTTTGCTTGCTTGCTTCTTTTTTGACTGATCAAAACTTGTAGCAGTGACACCCATCTGCATGATAGCCAGATTCCAGACCGCAGACATTTACAGAATCAGTGGGCAGACAAGAGGAAACCAGCCTTGTTTGCAGCCTAGTAGCCATTTGACTCTTCTCCCCACATCTAATGCCTGAGTCTGTTTGTTTTCCTCTTCTCTTCACCTCCTATGCCATTTCATCTTTCTTTCTTTCTTTCTTTCTTCCTTTCTTCCTTCCTTCCTTCCTTCCTTCCTTCCTTCCTTCCTTCCTTCCTTCCTTCCTTCCTTCCTTCCTTCCTTCCTTCCTTCCTTCCTTCTTTCCTTCTTTTAAAGCCTTGATATCCTAGCAATAGGGCAACTGACTAACCAAAGAAGAAGAAAACGAGAGCAAGGAATGGGCAGAGAGAGGAGGAAGTTTTCAAGTATAGCTCTACATTAACTATACTTAATTAATTAATTGCCTCCTCTTCTACCTTGCAGTGTCGAGGATTCCACAAAGGATCTCCATTTGGATCTCTCCTTGGACAGCTCCGTGGCTAGCCTCAGGTCACTACCGCGAACATGAAGGCCTCCTTGATGTTCTTTGTCTGCTAACCCTCTTACATTCCATGTTCCATAAATCATGATCCTTGTTGCTTGCCTGGTTGTCATTGATGAAATCCATCTAGTTCTTCTTTATGTATTTCTTTTAATTGGTTTAATTTTGGATATGTGGGTGATTGGTCCTCAGCACCCTAGCACGGTGAAGGGGCTGCCTTCTTAGCATCTCTGTGCAGGCGCTGACTCCGTGCAGACTTCACAGCTCTTAGGGATGTACCGCCCATACTCAGTCCCCAGCAGAACTTAGCCACTGCCAAATAACAGTGCCCCCCACCCCCACCCCGGACAAGGACCTGCCTGCTGAGATTCTCCTGGGTGCAAACAGTTACAGCCAAAGCCTCCTGTTTGACCCAGGCCGTGGGGCTACATTAACTATGCCTTCTGCAAATCTAGACAACCAGAAAAGAGCTACCTTGAAACTTCCTCCTTCCTCTCTTGTGATCCCTTCATCTTACACCACTACCCCAACCACCTCTTTGGTTGGCCATCGGCCCAAGAACCCCAGGTGTGAAAAAGAAGAAGAAAGAAAGATTGAGAATAGAAAGGGAAGATGAAAGCAGACCAAAGAACCAGCTGTGGAAAATGATTCAAATGGCAGCCAGTTTCCCTACTGACCTGCCACTTTCACAGCCTCTGGAGCTGGCTGGAATGGCTTTCAATATGCAGCTAAAAGCCCCGCCACATCAGTTCAAGTGATCAGCTACCACAACCAATGTGAAGCCATTGTATTCCAAAAAAGTAGAGATCCCAGCAGGGGGGGGGACTACAAATTGGAGGGGGAATTCTGACCCTTATACACATTGACTTTTGCATCATTTAGTCAATAGGAAATAATGCAAAACAGACCGCCCAATCCTGGAATTTTCTGTATTAATTGTCACTGTAATTGCACTCTGTACTTGCTTAACAGCTTTTTTTTCTCTATACAGTAATATCTCGGATAACGCTAAGACTTGGTTCCACAAGACTTGGTGTTATCCGATTTTTAGTGTTATCCGATGCATGTTAAAATCCTATGGGATCTAACGGATAACGTTAAAGCTCCATAGAGATACATTGTAACCGCACAGGCTTTAGCGGTTGTTATCCGATCCATCCCATAGGACCTTAACGTTATTCGATCCAATTCTCCTCCCCAGATTACTTAACGTCATGCGATTTTAGCGTTATCCGAGGTAAACGTTATCCGAGGTATTACTGTATGTGTATATCAGACTTTGGAACATGGCTGTTTTATTTTTGTTTTTCATTGTTTCTCACTACTCTTGTCTGCAGAACTTGTTAAATTCACCTGTTGCACATTATTGTAATGGATTACTGCTTGTTGCATTACCTTTATTAAAAGTCCATTTTAAAGTAAATAAATAGCCCCAAATCCTCTCAAATTATTATTAAGACACATTTTACTATTAATGAATATTCATTATTTTACAAAAAGGCACTACTATCACTACTTTTGTAAAAGTGTGTTACTTTTTTATATTACATTATGTAAGAAAAAAAGAAAATGGTGGCATTGCCATCTCTCATTACCCCCAAAGTAAAATGTCAGTAACAGTGTGAACTGATGACAAATCCCTTCCAAGTGGCAGTTTAGACAGAAAGATCATACACCTGTTGTTGAAAGTTCCCAAATACTGAGTCTCCATTTGAAGTCATGAAATATCAAGCAAGAGGCATGAGTTATGATTTAATCCTTAAGAGGAGCCACACTTCAATATAATAATTGTTTAAACATCTCATTTTCAGTGCAATATTTGAAATATTATTCAGTTCCTTTTGTAAGGTTTGGGAAAAGAGATTTGAGTTTCTGTGCCTTTTCTTCCACCTAAACCAACTAATATGATATTTAAATGAGAAACTAAATTCCTTTCTGGGGTTCACCTTAGTATTAAAAAAATCTCCGTTGTGCAAGAAAAAAGAATCACATTGTTTTCTGAATTATGTCACCAATCATTAAACTAAGGACATATTTTCCTTAAATGTGTACCTGTACTGATTAAATGCCAACAGTCTCGCTAGTGTTTATGGTAAGAGTCCACAATAAATGGATTTATCCCAATATCTTAGGAACATAGAAAGCAAAACTGTCAAACAAGCAAGATAAAGAATCATTGTTGGGGAAACAAAGCCAAGGCAAAACCTTCTAAGTGGGTTTGCTGAGAAATATTGACATTCATTGTGAATCTTATTTGAAGGAAAAAATGAAAGTGTGAGGAAAGTGTTGAGATGATATGGTGTATGCATTTCAAATACATTTGCCATGTATTTACTGTCTGCATTTATGCACTGGGGAAGCATGTTCAACCCAGTCAACACTAATCTTTAGACTGATGGGGTTAAATGCAATCCTTGGTCCCAAGAACAGTAGATTTATTAAATCAGTCAGACTTTGGTAAGTCAACATTTATGTAAGTTCCATTGGTTCAGTAGGTTTGCTCTACTAGTTTAACAGTAGATAGCCCAAACAAAATATAGGTACAGTAAAACACCGGATAACGCTAAAACTTGGTTCCACAAGTCTTGGTGTTATCCGATTTTTAGTGTTATCCGATCCATCTTAAAATCCTATGGGATGGATCGGATAACGTTAAAGCTCCATAGAGATACATTGTAACCACACAGGCTTTAGTGGTTGTTTTCCGATCCATCCCATAGGACCTTAATGTTATTCGATCCAATTCTCCTCCCCAGATTACTTAACGTTATGCAATTTTAGCATTATCCAAGGTAAACATTATCCAGTGTTTTACTGTATCAGATATGAAATACAGGTACTGTAATGTGTTTTATATTTGTAGGTTTGGGCAAAAAGTGGTCCATAAGCTGCCATTTAAATTTACAGCCTGAGGTGTTTAATAGTGGTTTACACCTTAAGATGCCAACTGGTTATTTTTTAATTGTTTAAAAAAATGTTCAAGTTCTAAAACAGGTCTGGTTGAGATTTTTTAAAGTCATGCAATTTATGTTTTGAGGACAATTCTTTTCCTGTCTGATAAGCTATTACCATATTTTCCTGAAAATAAGACATAACCAGAAAATAAGCCCTAGCATGATTTTTCAGGATGTTTGTAATATACGCCCTACCCCAAAAATAAGCCCGAGTTAAGATCATCAGCCAGATGGATGCATTTACCGGTAGTATGTCTGTTGCCACACATGACAGATGTATTGAATTATAAAATAATAATAATATTAATATATGATTAAATATAAATAAATAATATTATGGACATTAATATTTAAAATCAACAATAATATAAATTATAAATAAGTATTTGTAAATACTGAAACAGGTATCTTTGGACAAGAGGTAAACACCTATGTCAGTGATGGTGAACTTTTAGTGACTAAGTGTCCAAACTGCTGTCTGTGCCGTACCCTCATGCCGCATGTGAGTCACCCACTTTACCAGGCCTGTGGTGGCCATTTGGGACACCGGGAAAAGTCCCAGTGCACCCCAGAAACTAGCACCCCCAAGAGGTGGGCAGGTGATTTAAAAAAAACCAAAGGCACGTGGCGCCTTTCACACTTGGTTCTTCCACCCGCCCCCTTGCCCTGAAACATCCCTCCATTGGTGCACTAAGGCAAAAGTTGCCTGGTAACAGCTTACATCACCGGTTATACAAGGGCATGCCAATAGTTGATTGGTGCCTTAGTGCACCAATCAAGAGGTGTTTTGGGACAAGGGGGCAGGCCTGAGAGATGAGTTTGAAAGGGACATCATCCAATTGCAAGTCAACGGGCAGGTCAGGAAGTGTTGAGGCGGCCACAGGCAGGGTCAATTTTGTTTCTGCCCTTTTGTCACCCTGCCGATTGAGCAAGAGACCTGAGTCATCGGGGACAGGGGAGAAGGCAGTGACACCACCATGAACACCCACCCCACCACCTCCTCCTTCGGCTCAGCAGATCTGCCTTTGCTCTGGGTGCTCCATGGCTGCTGCCTCCTCCCTTGCTGGAGATGTGGAGCTGAACCAGGCACTGCCCCCAGCCACCCAGCCACCCCACACTCACCTGCCACGGCTTCCCTGAGTCAAAGTGAGAGAGACACCAGGCTGGAGGCACTATGAAGCATGGAGAGAGGAGGGGGAGGGGGGAAATGTGGGGACTCGGTGGGGTGGAGAGAGATCTTGAATGGCCCTTACCCCTTTGCCCCTGGCAAAACAATGCATCTTCTAAGTGCTCACCCGGCTCATCCACATATTTGCTGATTAGAAAAAAACAATAACATTATTCCTTATCTTCTTTTCCTCCTAACCTAGCAGTTTTAATGTATTTTCTTACTGAGTCTGCTTCTGTAGCTAATTCAATGTATTCTATATGGGAGCTGTAGTAATTGCATACCCAATGGACTTTTACATGTGCTTTGCTATCTTAGAAGAATACATGGGATCATATGGGATGCTTAATATTTCTCTGCATTTACCTCTAATGGGCATTCTGTACATTGTTAGTTAAAATGGTAACTTTTTTCTTTTCTTTTCTCTTTCATTTTCAATGTTTTATCTATTTATCTTAAAGAAACTTCTATCAAACATTTCATTACTGTTCAAACCTCCATGTTATTATCACATTTCCAGGGTTAAAATTCTTATGCCTTTACTCATGTAATACAATGTATAAACAAAACATCAAAATGTTTACATGTTTTCCCATCAGGTGAGCATGTGTGTGTGTGGGGGGTCTTGCTTGTTTTTTTTTTACTTTGGTTCAATAGTCCAGTTTAGGTATTATACCATTCCATCCTCCCTGCAAGTCAGAAGTGAAAATGAATTTATGCATTGCTTTACTTAAATGTTTAATAGTCCACTGGTTGTCCTCTGGCCTTGGAATGGAGTTTTTCTTCCTCCAGTCAGACATCATCTGTCTGTGACAACTTGCAGCTTTTCTTCCTTGCAAAGTTTTCTTTAGTCACTGTAGTTATCAGCAAATATATGTTCGGTTCTGATCCTTCTTCTGGTGAGGACCTGCTATTGCTGCTTGTAGCTCTAATCTGAAAAGAAATACAGAGTGAGTGAGAGAAAACTGTTCCTCTAGTTTGTCTGCAGATAAGAGGGAAATAGTGTCATAATATTTTTTTAAAAAAATGTTTTGCTATTGTTGACATTTTATTGTCATTTTACTGATATAAATATCACTTAAAAAATTAAAAAGTTGAATGCAACAGACTCATTTAAATATGTGTCTTTAAAACACATGCTGGAGAGCAAATGTATCCATATTGTTAACATGACAATGCCCTGGAATTTTTTAGGATTGCATGTACAATACAGTTCAGTGTAGAACAGTTGTTCAGTTTCAATTGACTGGATTACTTATTTGGAATGTTGTTTGTTTCCTTGGAGAAGTATTGATATGATACCAAGGCATTTTAAGAAAGAAGAATTATGTCTACCAAGCGTCTGGTGTGCTAAATATAAATTGAAGTGTCCTCTTGGGGGATGATGATGATGATGATGATGATGATGATGATGATGATGATGATGATGATGATGATGATGATGATGATGATGATGATGATGATGATGTCCTCTTAGCTAGCTTGTCAAACTGTAAAGGTCAAAAACACACCCTTCAAACAAGGCTATAAAACACTACAAAAATATATAACACTTTTTAGTAGTGGCCTGTCATAGTAAACATTTATCCACGAAATGGTTAAAACCAGTGTGAACCAAATAGTCATGGTAACCATATCAAAGTTCATCTGAATATCATACAACATAAAATTCTATGGAAAAGTCTCACATTATGCAATCCACTTTCAAAATTTGTGCCATTCATGTCACTGCTTGAGAGGATTTCAGACATTGAATTTTGGAGTGCCAAAGGAAAAGATACACATAGCCATAATTCAGTTTCCTATATTACATAAATGTATTCTTTATTCTGATATCTTGTATAATACATATCTTATGAGTAGAATCTGCTGTTTAAAATGTCTAAAATATACTGTTTAAAATGAAATAATACCTTGGACACCTTGGAGTCATTATTCAGCAAGGAGTTTGCACATTGAAAGAAATGTCCATGATGACATTCTACACATGAAATTGGACCTGAGAAATCAAGTCCATTTTCATGTGGTTTTTTTGCCATTTGAATATCACATCACCCGCTGGCTAGGCAGACCATGACATGTGCCCTCCGCTTTCCCCTTGTCCAAGAGATCTGACGGAGGATGCTTTGGTGAGTTTTAGTCCCGGCCTAACATCATTGACAAGAGATGGTCAACAATGCCTAGTTAGACCGCTCAAGCCCCTGCGTTTATCAAAAGATAATTTCAATTTTGGTCAATCAGAGGGTAATGCTTCAGATATGGAAAGACCCTGTACAATTCATACCACTCAGCCTCCATGGATTTATTGATTGTTTTTCCTCAAACTGTACACTACTCATACATTCTAGAAGATAAAACATGTTCCAAAATATTTAGATTTACTGACATGGGAACACCTTGAATTATTTTTAATCATGCATGGATTTTTAAAATGTCTTTATTAATGAATTGCTAGACTGTACTAAAACTAGAGGGGAAATAAATGGTGGAAATGATCTTCAATGAAGAGTATTTTCCACTGGGGACTCCACTGGCATTCAGTTGTCTCATTTAATTATCACTTTCCTGATTCAACCATTATTCATGAACTTTGCCTTGTTCTTAAAGAGCTCTGAGCTGTGCTTGCCAATGTTGTGGCATATTATGAAGTGCAGTTATGTGGTGGGTTGAAGGGAAAGAGTTTGCAGAAAATAAAGCATCACTTTCCATTGCTGGCATGCATTTTCTTTGAACTCATCATTCTCTGGAAGTATGCCCAAAAATAAAAATCCACCCTTCTTTTGCTTATTAGCCAAAATCCCCCACTCCCTCCTCCAAATTTTAATGCAACATTGTGCAGTGTTTCCTGGCATCAAACTCTTTTGCATTATTTAAATAAAGTACAAGCAGATATAATCTGTGCAGTACTGAGGCAGGTGGATAATCTGTATAGGGATGCACAGCAGTTTCCAATTCATTGCACTCTGCTCTAAAACAACATTGAAAGAAATGTACCAGGAATAGGTAAATGTATATCTCAAGGTTGCTATCAGATGTGGTCAAGAGCTGAGTTGAGAATGGATTTGCAATCAGTTTTAACTGTTAACAGTTCTATATATTCCATGCATATAGAGTCCATTGCAGTCCTGGTGTTAAATCCTGCTTGTCTCATTTCATACATGCCTCAGGAGATGTCTCTGTGATCACAGTGTGTGGGTCATTTCATGGCAAGCTGGGATCCACCTTAAACAAATTCATGCCAGTGACATTTTTTCCTGAAAATGATTTTTAGGGGGTAATGTATACTCAGATACGAGCAGCAGCTGCTGACGCTGACAATAGAGAAACATATATGCTATCATGATTCTCCCTCCCCCATTTCCCCCCCTCCCAGACTTGTTTCTCTCACATTAAGGGGGAATTTATTAACTCATCTAAATTTACTCAATTCATAAAACACACAAACATAACACAATGAATCTAGGTTGCCAGATACTTAAGGACAAACAACAACAACTTTGTATTCAGCCCTATGTTTGGCTTGGTGATATGCTTCAGAGGAGATGTTTTAAGTAACATGTATCTTCTCTGTAATTAGAGTTGGTATCCTTTTGAATTGAGGTGAGTTAATTTGCCCATGCAGGCCGCCAAAACTGTGTAGAAAAGTCACTATTAAAAAGAAAGATGGAACAGCTCTTAAGATAATACTGCTGCCTTCCATTTTGTAAAGGCAAGCTACACATAGCAAAGACAGGCATCTCAGAAAACAAAACAAAACAAATAAAATAAAATAAAAAACACAGTAGCACTTGAAAGACTAACTGCTATATTTTCACTGTTAGCTTTCATGGATCAAGTCCACTTCATCAGACAAGGAATGAAACTTACAGGCATGTTCTTGTATACCAAACTCAGGAGGTCAAAGGGAGAAGGGTTGGTGTCAAGCAAGATGAGAGGCAAGCAAGCACAAGAATGCAGTATCACCCAGCCATTAGCAACAATAGATTATTCAGATAAACTCTAAAAGACTCCCTTTCAATCTCAAGGTTGCTGAGTAAGCCCACTATGGTATCTAATCAACTTGTGACCTGCATGTCGGGGGGGGGGGGGCACAAACTCCTGTACCTGGTTTCTTTCTGTTTTACTAAAGAGAATAGGCAGGAAAGTTGTAATATAAAATCATATAGCAATCTCTGTATCAAATTTGATAATGTCCCAGAAACCCTTCACTAATATTTAGCCCCCTGTGATGGGTATCTAACAGATGGATGCTATTCCAAAAAATAGCAAGGACAGAGACAGTAGTGCCATTTTGAGATCATTGTATATCTTGGACCTAAGGATTTTATGCACCCAAGAAGATGGTTTCATTGATGGAACTTTAATCTGTCAACAGATTCATGAAGAAGTGTTCCTCACACCTCACATGCCACCCAAACCTGTTCCAGTGGATGTGGAGGACTGAGGGTAGATGAGATGGGGACAATTTGCCTCCTATCAGGTATTGTTTCATCTCCAACTTAGTAGTGGTGCCAAGAGCACAATTTCAGGTGCCATGAGAGAGGTAAAAAGGACTGAACTCCACAACGGTTTTAACTAATACATGCATTCAACCATATCCTTTCTATAAAGTCTTGGACAAATTAATTCCATTTGTTTGTGACTACTTGTTCCTTCTTTTTGTTAAAAAAAAAGGTCAGTACTGTTCCCAAACCCCTTATAACTGAGAAGCACACTGATTTAATGCAAAAATAAAATAAAGCAAAATGTATATCAGGGAGCACCCATAGAAAAAGCTATACTCATGTCACAGTTAATTTTCTTCAAAAAAATTATCCTCCGAGTCATTTAATTTAATGTATAACTGCAATAATCCTGAAGAAATTGGTCATTAATGAAGTTAACAACCAGTTTGCTAGAGTGTAAGTTGCTACTGGCATCACCTCAGGTCATTAAGTCAAAACCCATCACTTGTTAATAATGACTGGAACTTTTTTTAAAAAATTGCTTAAATACTAACTTGGCACTTGATACGCATTTAGATAAGCTGAGAAACTTGTTTAAGATGACATTTTCTCCTTTTAGCATCCCAGACATCTTATTAAAACTGGTTAGTATCATATTTCTCATACGAAAATAAGTAGTGGAATTAACTTCATGGTCTGGCATTAATTCCCTCATTTTCATCAGTTATAAATGACTCTGTCAATTAAATAGCATAGTTTCATGTTCATCCCATTCAGTGGTGGCCAGCAACAGGTTCGCAAACCCCACGGGAGGGGGGTACCAAAATTGGGTGGCCTCTGGGTAGGGGGGTGGCTGAATTGGGTGGCCTTTGAGCAGGGGGTTAGCAAAATTGGGTGCCCACGCCCACCTCCCTGCCCTGCCCCATCAGGTTTTGTCCCTGCAAGTGGTTCAAGGTCTCCCTTGCTCAAAAGCAGTCACATCTAGGGTGCAGTGATCATCTCCATTTACAGCCAAAGAGCCAATGCTGCCTGTGTTTGCAGATGTATACATGGCCATATGGCAGCCATGACTAGATTGCCCATGATCTAGGCTCCACCCATGACATAGGCTCCACCCAAGATGTCAGCTCCGCCTATGACATAGGCTCCCCCCACAGTGTGGTAACGAAAATTTTTGCTGCCCACCACTGATCCCACTCAACATCACCTCAAAGCTTTCTGGGAAAACTGTCTATCCAGCAAAGGAAGGGCTATGTTGGGTGAAAACTAAAGCCTGTTTACCTTGTCCAGTGATGGTGAACCTTAGCACTCCAGGTGTTCTTGGATTTCAATTACCAGAAGCCCAAGTCAGCACTCTTACTGAAAAAGGCTTCTGGGAATTGAAGTTCAAGAACACCTGGAGTGCCAAGGTTCACCATCACTGACCTAGTCCTACAGGATGTTCCCACCAAATGTCTGTGAGATTCCTGCAAGAGGAATGCTCATGTTCCCCCAACAACTGGCATTCAATAGTGGAATTCTTATATAGTTGTCATGACTAGATGCCACTGGTAACTTTATTCTCTATGAATCTATCAAAACCCATTTGTATGCTACTCAAGCTAGCTGGTGCCAATACATTCTCCATCATTTAGCTTCCTCAAACGACCCAGAGTTCTATGATAGATGATGAAAAACATCTCCCTACCCACTTTTCCATGCACCATGCATCATTTGATATGCCACTTTCATACCTCCTCTTAGTTTCCTTTCTGTCAGACTTAGCTGAAGAGCCCCAAATATTGTTACCTTCCCTTGCTTGTTCTTTTCTGTACCTTTCCCAACTTCCTCTCTATGATATGGGCACCATAACATTCCATAGTATCTGGGGATACACCGCAAATTTGTACAAGGGCACCATAATAACTGCCAGGGTTCTTTTTGCCAATGTCTTTCCTAGTAATCCCTAATATGATATTCTATCAGAATATCATAAGCAAATAATAAAATCCACATAATTATGTTTAGTCGTTTCTAAATTCTAGTTCTGTCCCAGGGATTTAAAATATAATTCAGACAATAAAATTATTGAATGAATTTTTTGTGTAATTCTTTTAAAAAGCAGATTTTTAGATTGTAACTACAATACTCTCTGATTACAAAGCACCACTTCATAATCTGAATATTTGTGTAGATCATAACATCCGATTCCAGTGTTACAGTGTTGCAACTTTATATGAATACTTTATGAATAAGAAGAAAGTGCCAAAGCAGGATGATTGAGACTCAGATTGGCAGCAATGAAAGAATTAGAAAAGTTCATCAGTCTTAAGAATGTGTCACTGGAGACCAAGACCAAGATTATCCACACTTTTGTCTTTCTAATCATCATGTATGAATGTGACAAGTGAACAGTAAAGAAAGCTGACAGGAAAAAAACTGATTGGTTTGAAATGTGGTGTTGGAGGAGAGCTTTGCAGATACCCTGGAATACAGCAATAAAAGATTCTCATATATTTAAAGAAAGATGAACAAGTTGATTCAAAAGTAAATCGATCCTGAACTATCTCTAGAGGCTTTGAGGCTGCCATACTTTGGTCACATTATGAGAATACAAGACTCTGTGAAAGAGATAATAATGCTAGGAATTGTGAAAGGCAGGAGGAAAAGAAGAAATCCAAACATGAGATGTGTTGACTCCATAAGGAAATTCACAGGCTGAGCAGGATTGTTGTGGACAGGATAATCTCAGGACCTCTCATTTATTTATTTTTTTGTTGTTCAGTCGCACAGTCGATTCCGACCCTCTGCGACCCCATGGACCACTGTCCGCCAGGCACTCCTGTCCTCCACCATCCCCCTCAACTCTCCCAGCTCTGTGCCCATCGCCTCCACAATACCATCAAGCCATCTCATCTTGGGCCATCCCCTTCTTCTCTTGCCCTCGACCCTTCCAAGCATCAAGGCTTTCTCAAGTGAATCCTCTCTTCTCATTTGATGTCCAAAGTACTTTAGCTTCATCTTTACTATTTGACCTTCTAAGGAGCAGTCAGGGTTGATTTCTTCTAAGATTGACCTATTTGTTCTCCTTGCTGTCCAGGGGACTCTCAAAACCCTTCTCCAACACCACATCTCAAAGGCGTCTATTCTTCTGTGCTCAGCTTTCCTAATGGTCCAGCTCTCACAATCATATATTGCCACAGGGAATACCATTGCTTTGACTATGCGAATCTTTGTTTGCAATGTGATCTCTCTACTTTTCACTACAGCATATAGCAAGAACAACAAGTTTCATGCCAGTCTAAAGAAAAAAATCTGTGTAGTACAGATTGGTAGCCACAATATTAAGAACTGACAATAAAAAAAGATGGGAAGACAGAGTTGGAAGATTTTTGTTGGGCACCTGATGTTGTAGACATAAGTCTTGACTTCAACAAAGTTTTTGACAAAGTGTTTCGTGATATTATTATTAGCATGCTAAGCAAGGGTGGGCTGGATAGAAAAACTATCAAGTAGATACATAATTGGTTACAAGATCCTGCATATCAATGGCTCCTTCTCAAACTGGGTAATAAGCAAAGTACTAAGCCTGATGTTTTTCAACATTTTTATTATTGACTTGGATCTGTCAGATATATTTTATATGGATTCCTTCTTTGAGCAGGCAGTTGGAAATTATGGCCTTACAGGCCTTTTGCATCTCCATTATTCTTTGACCCTATGATTCTTTCCAAGACCTTATTTATTCATCTACAGTGCTATTTACTCACAAACAAGAGATGGAAAATGAGAATAGAGAACCTTGGCCTAATTCCAGTTGCTAATCCCAACTAGACCAGACCCACTTGAATCATTAATCAGATGGTCAGTCAACACATATAAATCCTACTGGATTCAGACCCCCAGTTTTAATTTTCTTCATAGATCAGCATAATTGTTTTGCATCAGATAAGACAAAAACAATTAATTTGTAAAGCCATCATAATTCACAAATTACAGTTTAGAATTACTTCTGAATATTCATAATACCTACATCTAAAACCTCATTTTAAAACATTCAGAGTACTGTATATTAAAACCTACTTTTCAATCTATTCTTGCGTGTAAGAATAAAATAAAGGATGGTACCTATTCTTCAGCATTGTAAAACATCTTAAGCAGTTTAGATGCAGTCTTCAGAATAGTTAGTACAGTGGTACCTCGCTTAAAGAGCATAATGCGTTCCACAGGATTGCTCTTTGAGCGAGTTTGCTCTTTAAGCAAAACACCATTGTAAGTGACCAATTGTAGGGTGGATTGTGAACTCCGATTTATTTGTTAAGTGAGTTTTGGGTTGGTTTTTTTTTGTTAAGCAAAGTGAACATTCAGAGAAAATTCTGCTCTTTAAGCGAGTTACTCTTTAAGCGAAATGCTCTTTATGCAAGGTTTGACTGTACTATTAATACCGATCCACTCATAAAACAAGATAAATTGTTACATTTTATTTCTTTAAAAACCTGTTACTGTAATAAGTGAACTATTTGGGCTAATAAAGTCCAATGTAAGGCAACATAAGAGAATATATTTAATGACAGATATTACTGCTAATTAAATGAGGATCTTGGACTGTTTTAAAGCCAACTTGGAATAGAGATTACAGGAGAATGCCAAGTGCTCAGTAATAAAATAGTATACAGTAAAACTTCGCATAAAGAGCGCCTCGCTTAAACAGCAGAATTTTCCCTGAATGGTCACTTCACATAACAACTAAAACCAACCAAAAACTCCCTTAACAACTAAATCGGGGTTCGCAATCCCCCACACCAGAAGTCACAATTGGTCACTTACAATAGTGTTTCGCTTAAAGAGCAAACTCGTTTAAAGAGCAATCACATGGAACACATACCCTTTAAGCAAGGTACCACCGTATTATTAAGATAGTCTGAATGGAATGAATTCTGAAGTCTCCATGTCAGTGATTTTCACTCCCTGCCTATGATCATATTTTTTTTAAAAAAATGAGGAGGAGGAAGCAAGTGAGAGTAACATAATCTAGAAAGCGAGTTTCAATCCTAACATCTCAGAAAAAAATCATGTTTTTGAAATGTAAATGATCCAAATAAAGTTCTGGGCGTTGCATTTTGGTTACTTCTGGAAAGTCACAGATGCCCCACGTTCAAGTTATAGTGTCTTGAAGTTGATGTAGTGCAAATACTGCACCATGTACAACCCTGCTTTTTAATAAAGCACAGAAAACAGATAGTGATGCTGGGGGTCACATCATTCTTTCACTCCTTCGAACAGACTGAGGTTTAATTTGAAAAAAAGCCAGAGACACCCAGTAGTAGTGAGTGCAAAATGCTTAACAACAATGTTTTATCTCCAGTAATATTTAATGAAGCTACTAAATTAGCCATTGAATGGTATGCTGTTAATGTAGCCCTGATTGTTGCCGCTTAGTTGTTGAAGAGTAATGAAGTGGCGGCACTCTCTAAGTGTAGCCTTAAAAGATGTGACAGTTCAACAGACTGGGGAAAGGTCCTTCTGTGACAGAGTGTTCTGAAAAGCTCTTTCTCCTTTGTTCTAGCTGAAATCCACATGTATGAATAATGCACTAATGCCTTTGATGATCCTTTGTTTGTTTTCAGTATGTTTACTAAAGAATTTTAGGCTAAATAGAGGATACATTCCTGAACCGGCTACTGACTTGTATGCTGCATGCAATAGTTATTTTATGTGCACAGATTTGCCATGAGCCCTACTTTGTACCAAGGAAAAAGAAAGAACTAAAGCTCTACCTTTCATGTGTATAAATAAGCAATTTGTCCTCTACGTTTTTATTTTTACATATGGCTTTTTTCAAAAATGAACCGTGAGGTCCACTAAGTCAGACCACATATGAAATAACTGATCAGGAGGAAGAGCCAGTTAGCTATTGATAAAGTTTGGAAAAGTTACTTTGCCAATTAATAGCTCCCAGAAATCTCCAATCCCTGGCAACACTAGTAATGTACACTGCCATGTATAGATCCAGGTATTGGCCATGGTTGCTTGGCTATGCACTGTGACATTGACTCAACCTGCATATGGTACATGGGAGGAAAATGCAATATGTTTCCCAGTGCACAAATTAATACATGTGTCACTTCCTGTGGCATCTGGGATTGTTTGCTCAATTCTTCTCCACTTATCACTAGTCACATATTACTCAGTGTCTCTAGTTTGGGTTGATGCAAAGTAATAAGGAGAAAATTCAGCAACCTTAAATTGAATAATTCACATCTCCAGTGTAGCTTTTCTAAATGGCAGGATGCATAATGAAGCTGACCAAGGAATCCAGGTAGGATATCCCAGGAAATTTTATTGGGCAGGTTAAGCAACTAGTTGAATATGGTTGTACATCATTTCTTCAACTTCATCCAGAATGTTTTGTTGCCCTTCTGAACGTTATGAGAACTAAGAGTATTCAATAGATTTGTTTTTATTTCTATCTTGCCATTCACCATCTCAGATGAAAAATGACAGGACAAACTTCTAGTTTCAGAATGTTGATGCTTCAGATGTGTTAGCATATCTCAATGGTCCTTACTGAAATTTGAACTCATAAGTTGTCAGCTGTCTAATACTAATTGCTATTTCATGTTAACTATCAAATGCTACATGATTATAATAGGTGCTCTTACACCTTAACTATCATTCTGTAAAACAACCTGCTATTTTAATCTACTAAATAATCCACATGCCAAACATCAAACAGTACTAAGTGGTATAAATGGACTGTCTTTCTGGAAGGTTTGTGTTGTTGGAAGCTTATCAGGGTTCTTTAATGAGAAAAATAGATGGAAAACAATCTGTCACCAGCAAAACTTCTGTGAAGTGCAGGCTGTGGACAGAATCCAATTAACTCTATCATTCAACAGGAATATTTCATTGACACAGGGCTCCCATCCCACCTCCTGGTACAATCTAATTCAGCTTTACAGTCTGTTCCACAGTGTTCCTCTACTATCTGGATTAGAGGAGGGCCTATAGGAAAAAAGGAACTCCTGAAAAGTGTGTTTCTATTCTCAGATAAAAGTCTTTTGCACAAGATTAAGGTTGCCATAATTCTCTCCTGCCAAACCAGGACAGCCATGTGACATAATTGCATCCTTCTAACTATGTATGTATCAGATGGAGCTGCCAGGGATACCATGGCTCTAAGACCCTTCGGAATCCTCCTCCAGGGCAGACACCCTTCATCAGTTTAAAATAAACTGTAGTCAAGAGGTCCCCCCCCCCCCGTGTGATTCTTCTTTCAAAAGACTATTGATGGTTTTATTTTTGTTTTTATTTTATTTTATTGAATAAAATTTCTTGGGCTGCTCTTGAAAACACTCTTCCTCCCCCTGAGGTCACCCTACCCTACCCTTCACTCACATCCCACTGAAATAGACTCACCAGCAAACCACACACAATGATCCCTTGGAAGAAAGTTCTAAAGAGGGGCCCAGAATGGCAATGCAGTCCACTGTGCCTCCATTTCCCTCCAGAAGGACAAAAGCAGGAGACAGGAAGGGAGTTATTTTGGAGGAGGACCTTTACGATTGAGGACTTTTCACTTTTTGTCCACCCTTGTCCCTTTCCAATCAATGCAATTAACCCTTAGTGGTCACATGAAGAAGGAATTCTCCATCCAAGTGTATGGTGGAGGTTTGGCTTCTTAGATATGGGTATTTCTTGCTCCTTCTTGGCCCCCAAACTTTGAGCCAAGGGATTTTTTTCAAAGAGTTATTTCACTGCCTCCGTGCCTTTCTATCAATTATCTTGCTTGCAAGTGTCTCCCCTCCCCAGCGGGCTTCTCAGGATGCTGTTTTGCCTTCATTGCTTTCTAGCAGGATAATTGAAAGAAAGGCAGGGAGGCAGTGAATTAATTCTTTGAAAAAATCCCTCGGTGAGAGGTGATCTTGTTCAAATTTAAAAATCTGTGACTTTTACATGTTTTTTTTTTCTT
The DNA here is from genome assembly GCA_030440675.1 of Furcifer pardalis. Taxonomy (NCBI): domain Eukaryota; kingdom Metazoa; phylum Chordata; class Lepidosauria; order Squamata; family Chamaeleonidae; genus Furcifer; species Furcifer pardalis. The sequence continues at coordinate 40,126,691 of CP126896.1, forward strand.
GAACTGGCCAAGACAGCTTGAATCCAGGAAACTCCTGGAAAACCGGGACATATGGCAACCATACATGAGATGCAGCAGATGCATTCCTCCCAAAGAAGAATATTGGGTGTGTTTCAGATAAAGGAAAAAGTAGATCTCTGATCCACCAACTGGGTATAAATGCAAAATGGTTGCACAAGAGGAAGAGCCTGTTGCTTATTGATAGAAGTTGGAAAAATTACTTTCAAGATTGTAACTCACAGAAAACTCTAGTCAATTGCCATACTAATTGGGAATTACAGTCACTTCCCAGCAGTTCCCACTGAATGCCATTAGCCATATAGTGGGATGACCTGCATAGTGTTAGGATTTTATAACAACCTCACATGGTGCCTATAGTTGAAATAACTGGGAGGGACTTTCTGAGTAACTGTCTATTTATCCAGTACTAACAAATTATTCCTTTAGCTTCTGAATTCAAAGAGAACCCCACCTCACTCTGTACTGCATTCTTTTCCTCCCTTTGCCAGTTGGTATCATTTGTTTTGTTGGTGTTGGTCTGTTTGGTTGGCTAATAACATGTGTGTTGTAGTATGCAGATGTTTTTAATTCTGAATAACTGTAAGTAAAAAAAATTATTATTATTTCTCTCTTGGTTCTATCTAAAAAGATAATAGGCCATCCAAATTATTTCCTGCATTATATATTTCTTGACTCCATGCCACATTTTAATTGTTGTTCAGTCACGCAGTCGAGTCTGACTTTTTGTGACCCCATGGACCATCACATTCTAATACTGGTTGCCAAATTTTCATACATTGATCATGTTTTATTTCTCCTTTATATATTCTGGCCTGGTTAGTTAATTTTTCCATCAGAGCAGTTTTCCAAATTCTGTTAACAAATCTGTGTAATGACAGGTCTTGTGCATTTTTCCAAGACTGTGTGAATTCACATCTTGCTACTCCTATAAGAATCACAATCAATTTTTTTTACTGCTCTCATTCCTCCAGTACATAAAAAAATAATAATGAAGTTTAATTCGTAGTTATTTTTGATTTGTCACTTTTTCTATCCACTTAATTAATTCATGCTAATATCCTTATATTGTAAGACAAGTGATCCAAATACAGTATGTCCTAATCTGCCCTTTTCCTCTCAATTTCACCAGCACATGTCTGGAATTTCTCTATGAAATTTAATTCAATTTTGTGGGGTACAAATGCCATCTATGGACTGCCTTTAAAACAATTTCTTTCCCTTTGCCAAATATTGACATATATGGGTATGAGGTCCACATTTCCACTCACGTTTCCTCTGAAATATTATTATTTAAATTTGTTTCACATACTATTTTAAATTTCAGACCCTTACTATAGGCAAGGTATAGTAAAGGTAAAGGTTTCCCTTGCATCTGACTCTAGGGTTGTATCTGACTCTAGGGTGCAGTGCTCATCTCTGTTTCAAAGCCAGAGAGCCAGCACTGTCTCCTTCCTCAGACATTTCCATGGTCATGTGGCAGGCATGACTAGACACTGGAGCACATAGAGAGCTGTTTACCTTTCCACTGAAGTGGTCCCTATTTATCTACTTGCAATTTCTTGCTTTTGAACTGCTAGGTTGGCAGAAGCTAGGACAAAGACGGGCGCTCATTCCATCCTGCAGTACTCTGGAATTGAACTGCTGACCTCCCGCCTTCCAGTCAAAGTTTTAGCCACTTGAGCTGCTGCAGTCCCTTAGGCAAGATATAAGAAGAAGCAACAATTTGATGATAAGATAACTGGAAAAATTAACCGTTGCATGGACAACACCTGAGAAATGGGAAAGAATCAATATGAGCAGTAGTCAGAAGGGAAGCAGACAGAATGGCAGAAACCTGCTCCTCTGACATCCAGAAAAACTCAAACTGGTCCTCTGGGGATTGAAAGGAAAAGGAACAAAGAAGACTAGAATCTGCTTTTTTTAAAAAACCAAATTTTTAAGTTTGCTTGAAAAAAGTAATCAGCTAGGGCATCAATTGGGTGAGATAAAGAAGCTGTGCCAGACAACTCCAGGGCGAACAAGATCTAAAAAGTATAAAATAACTGCCTCCGGTTGTAGCCTGACCTGAAATAATAGACAGATAAAAAGTCCACTTTGCTGTATCTAGTTCCAGCACACATATCTGAGGCCTTACATGTAGCCACTGTAAAGGGAAACAGTGGATGGGACTTGCTGAACTCCATGGGAACTACAAGGGATTGTGGAGACTGGTATTTTTCTGTTCATTATGTGGCAGCTCTCTTAACCTATAAATCCTGCCAAAACAATTTGAGGATTTGGAGTTTTTGGCCACCACTGCCAGAATTCTGCATCCTAATGAATTAGGGTAGTTGAAATGAAAAAAAAAAAAACTACACAAGTCTCATGCAAGGGAGGGGCATCAAAAAGGCTTTTGTTTCCTTTTGTTTTCTGTTGATTCTCACAACAAGGCCTCTAAAACACAAATGATTCAGTTTAATAAAAGAGAAGTAGACTGAAGTTAATAAAGTTGTGTGCTTTTTCTAATTTTTAACCTTTATTTTACTCTTTGTATATCCAATTGCTGGGGGAAATTTCATCCAAAAGTATGAGGAATCTTGTCATTAGGCAATCAGAAGTGTCCAGGAAGTAAGGGAGGGATGAATGTGTAAAAGGGCCTGGAGTGGTTGGAAGTGGATTTATAAATGTTTTTACCTTTCTTAATTTGTTTTATATGGTGATTTTAGTGATTCTCAGTTTAATAATTTTAAATTGTTTATCTTTTGTTTTTAATTCTTGTTCTTTTATAAGTTGTGAGCTACCATAAACCCCACTGTTGTGATAATGGTGGAATAGAAATGTAATAAATCAATAAAGCTCTTTTTGAGGAGCAGAAAGGGATTCCTACCTGCATTTTTTTTTACTGATAATGAGATGCTGAAAGACTTACAGCTTTTATTACACAATCTTAGAAAGGAATTTCTTCATAAGGCTTTTTTTTCTGAGGGAATTTTTGTAGATGTGCATATCCTGGGATTCTCCTAAGTCTAATTGTAAGACCACATAAGAATTGGCATGTGGAAATTTTTTATATATGATTACATTACTTAAATACTAATTTTGGTGCTCAGGTGGAGGTTCAAATGCTCTCCAGTCATGCTTACCACATGTTCAAGGAAACATCTGCAGATGCAGACGGCACTGGCTTTTTGGCTGTAAACGGAGATGAACACTGAACCCTATACAGGTAGTTGGATATGACTGGCTTTCAAGCAAGGGTGACCATTACCTACTTGTTTGAATAGTGAAAAAGAATGTGAACATGAAGGAAATAATAGGCTGCAATCTGGTTTAGGGAGTGAAACTCATCGCTATCATCTACGGCTCATCCTCCACTATGCAGCCAGAGCTTTTCTTCCTTCCCTCCTCTCCAATGAAAGCCATGCATTTTTCCTGAAGCAAAATACTTTATTTTATTATTGATACACAACCAGCCAGGTTCTATACAGAAACTGAAACTATCCATAAAAGATTACAGTTAACAATTAATATATAAATAATGGAAACTGATGAGGATAAATAATAAAATAATAAGTATCCTTGAACAAGTATCAAGTAGTAAGATTAATTTATAGGGACTGTGAAGTAGGCAATGAATTCTGTCATCTCATAGTGAATTTAACAAATTTGGTGGACCTATAAGGTATATAATAGCTTGTGCCAGCTAGCAGTGATAAAACTATTCATAGAGGAGAGTCAAAGCAATGGTATTCCCTGTGGCAATGTATGGTTGTGAGAGCTGGACCATTATGAAAGCTGAGTGCAGAAGAATAGATGCCTTTGAGATGTGGTGTTGGAGGAGAGTTTTGAGAGTCCACTGGACAGCGAGGAGAACAAATAGGTCAATCTTAGAAGAAATCAACCCTGACTGCTCCTTAGAAGCTCAAATTGTAAATATAAAGCTAAGATACTTTGGACATCAAATGAGAAGAGAAGATTCACTTGAGAAGGCCTTGATGCTGGGAAAGGTGGAGGGCAAGAGAAAAAGGGGGCGGCCAAAAATGAGATGGATAGATGGTATTGTGGATGCAATGGGCACAGAGCTGAGCGAGTTGAGGAAGATGGTGGAAGACAGAAGTGCCTGGCGGACAGTGGTCCATGGGGTTGCAGAGGGTCGGAGTCGACTGTGCAACTGAACAACAAAGAGGAGAGTTGTGCCTGATCCTAGTTGTTAAGTGTTTAAGGAACTGCATATACTTTATACTGTACTCAAACGTTACCTTAACAGTTCTTAGGTCCTTGGTTAGGGCTTGAACTGTTAATTTTATTCCAGACTTGAACTGTGAATCAAATGGTTGATTTGTATCCAATAATAATCAGGAGCAGTACCTTGACACGTTGGGGTGGGGATGGGGCCCTTGTGTGTTCATGAGAACCAGACTAAAACTGTTCCACAACCCATCAAATATTCTAACTCTCCAAAAAAAAACAACTCTACTAGGAACTGCATATATACTCAGATGTTACCTTAACAGTTCTTAGATCCTTGGTTAGGGCTTGAACTGTTAATTTTATTCCAGTCCTTGACTGTGAATCAAATTGTTGATTTGTATCCTATTATTATTATTATTATTATTATTATTATTATTATTATTATTATTATTATTATTATTATTATTATTATTATTATTATTATTATTATTATTATTATTATTATTATTATTATTATTATTATTATTCAAATTTATACCCCGCCTCGCTCAGGCGAACCTGACTCTAGGCGGCATCCATATAAACAAAAACAATATCCCACCAACCCCCCCCCCCATTGAGTCCTCCATAGCCGCCCAAGACCCCCAAGTTCTTTCCGAGGGCGGGTGGCCGAGGGAGGCCCCTTTTATCTTCCTCCCGGCCGGTGACGGGGGCTGGGAGGGTGCAGCGGCGGCGGCAGCGTATTATTATTATTATTATTATTATTATTATTATTATTATTATTATTATTATTATTATTATTATTATTATTATTATTATTATTATTATACTCCACCTCATACCAACCATCAGCTCTTGGCTTGTAGTCATTCTGAAATTGTATAAATACTCCTAATTCAACCCGGTTTTGCACAGGTGTCCAAGAAAAGCAAGCCATGCTAAGAAGTGAAATGCAAAAAAGGAGAGATGGTGGAATGTTGAAATTTTGGGGATGTAACAAGGATTATGATAGTGGAGGACACTGAATTTGCAGCCTCTAGGTATATAATCTAAATGTCAGCATTCTCTAGCATTGGATGATGGCATCTCTATCTACTACTGCTATAATTACAACTCTTCCTGAAAACAGGGATTATGAAGAGGGTTCCAGCTGCCATATCAGTGGCTTCCAGAAAGCAATCCTTTTTCAACTATTAAAATGACAGTGAGGAATGTTTGTAACGGTTGCCTTTTTGCAATTTTCTGTTCTTGTGAATTCATAGTCGCATAACCTGTAGGAAAATCATTGATCATCTTCGCCTAAGAACTCTAAGAAACTGAACAGTGAGACCGACCAAGAGTCACAATCAAAAGAATAGTAATGTGAAATCACCATGTGTACATAACAGAACTAAAAGCGAGTGTCTCAAGACTGTTTTCATAAATGCGTTTTAGTGGGATCAAAACTGAAGGGAAAATCTACTTTCCTGTAGATTAATAATAATTGGCTTCCACCAAGTTGATTCTGACTTACAGTCACCCTTTCAAGGGTTTTGAAGTAGTAAATACACAGAAGTCATTTACCATTCATTTTTTCCCAGGGCTTTTCCAAGACTGTGCAGCTTTCCCATGATTATGTTAGCTGGATGTCTCGCCAGGTTATCCTTCTATGGGAATAGAGTAGACTTGTGGAATTGGATCAGTGGTCCAGGTGTCACACTATGATGAGGAAAGCAAATGCCTGCATTATATTGTTCCCAGGACAATCTTCATGGCTGATCACGTTGATGATAGCCAATACAGTATTCAGAATCAGATATAGCGCTTGCAGAAGATATAAGCTGTCTCTTCATCCAAGAGGCACAATATCAAATCAAACTCCTATCCTTTCATTTCACATCCAGATACTTATTTATTTATTTACTTATTTTTGTGATAGTTTTCAATTAACCATCAAGCTTGTTTGACCACTTGCCTCCTATCAAAACTACTGCAGAGCTAAGTGTACAAACAAACAAACAAACAGGATTGGGTGAGTTTATCTCACTCCCCATCCACTAATGTTATTTTAGAATGCCAGTCTGTCCATCATATTCTTCTATATATTAATAAACTAGTGTGGACCAAAGCATTACCAACTGAAAGCTCAATGGTAAGAACAAGTGAACAGTCTAGATAATCTACCATCTTTCCCCCCAACAGATGAGAAAAACAACAACAATCTTGACTGTCTAACCTCGTTTCTATGTTTAGATGATATCAGCAACACACTTTGTACCATTTTGGCTGATTATGATAAATACACCGCTGTGGATCTTAGAACACATCTAATACATTGTTTTATCCTTCCCTTTCCTTATCATTAGCAAATGCATTTAAGCTCTTGTATTGCTATCCCCAACCAGCTGGTGTTGTTTCTGAAGACTTAAGTTTCCCTAATACAGTATCTTGAAGAGTAGATATATTTCTCAGACAGTTCCTTTCTTTTTCCTTCTTTTCCTTCCCTGATTACCACATAGAGGAGGAGAAAAACTGTTTGAAGTGGTAACCCTGTTAGCCTGTGCAAGCAAAAACAAAAAACACAAAAACTTTGTGGCATCTTAAAAACTAACTTCTATATTTTAATGTGAGCTTTTGTGAATCAAGTCCTCTTCAGACATAAAGGTAAGACTTTATGACAATCTCACTCTTATGTCCAAAGAAGTGGACTTGATCCAGGAAAGCTCGCACTGAAATATAGTAGTTAGTCGTTAAAGAGGGGGGAAACCCAAGATCTTTCTGCTCACAAAGTTGATTTCAAGTTGTCTAACATTCCCTCAAATTTTCCCAAACTGCAATGTCCATCTTCTATCTTCTGTAAATATTCTGTCAATGCATTGTCATAGAAAAGTGAAGTGGTAAAGATGCTGAGCTTGACAACTGAGAGGCTGGCAGTTCACCGGTTCCCGAGTGCTGCACTATTAGTGAGCTCCTGTCATCACTCCCAGCTCCTGCCAACCTAGCTGTTCGAAAGCAAGAAAATGCAAGTAGATAAACAGGTACTGCTTCAGTGGGAAAGGTTAACAGTATTCTGTGTGCAGTCATGCCTTGCACATGTCCATCTGCAGACAGCACTGGCTCTTTGGCTGTAAATGGAATTGAGCACCGCCCCCTAGAGTTGTACACAACTGGCTATTGAGCAAGGGAGACCTTTACACTTTTAAAGTATCCCTATTCCTCTGTGGTGGCTTAGTGGTTAAGATGCTGAACTTGACAACTAGAAAGTTGGCAGGTCAGCAGTTTGAGACTCAAATACTGCATGACGGAGTGAGCTCCTGTCTCTGTCCCAGCTCCTGCCAACCTAGCAGTTCAAAAGCAAGAAATTGCAAGTAGATGAACAGGTACTCTGTTGTCTATTCATGTCAGCCACATGTTCATGGAAATGTAAATAGCACAAGGGTGAAATTGTTTTATTTGAGTTATTATGGGCAGTTAAGAAAAAAATTGGGTAAACATATAAAGTTTTATATGTAATTGAAAAGAAGGTATAAAAGTAAAAGTTTTTAAGATGGATAATAGGTTACAAATATGAGTGATACCCAATATCTTGTATCATGTTATATTGTTTGTCTATTTTGTTGGTTATTTTTCTTTTGTATTATGATTATTATTTTTCTATAAACAAAATTTAAAAAGATGCTGGACTTGACAGCTAGAAGGTTGGCAGGACAGCAGTTTGAGACCCGAGTACTGCATGATGGAGTGAGCTCCTGTCTCTGTCCCAGTTCCTGCCAACCTAGCAGTTCAAAAGCAAGAAATTGCAAGTAGATGAATAGATATTCTGATGTCTAGTCATGCCTGCCACATGTTCATGGAAATGTCTGCTAAACACAGACAGCACTGGCTCTTTGGCTATTAACAGAGCACTGAACCCTAGAATCGGATATGAATGGCTTTCAAGGAAGGGAACCCTTTCCCTTACTCCTCTCATGAATATAAAAGCCAGTTTCTTTGGGGATACGCAAGGCAGGACTTCTCAACCTATGGCCCATGGGGTGGATCCAACCCATGGCACCATTCCATCTGGCCCCGCCCACACCCTTCCCACCACTGCTCCCCCCCCCGTCCTTGTCCCCCATGCCTGGCTTGGTATATCCCTAATGCTGCTCTATAGCAGGGCAGATGTTGTAAGAAGGCTTACAACGTCTGCTCTGCTACAGAGCGGTGTTGGGGACATGCCAAACCAGGTGGAAGGAACAAGGATGCTGGCAGAAGAGGAAGTGGCAGACACTCGTGGCTGCCTATGTCTTTCCCGAGGGCCGCAATGGCCAAGTGCAGGCTAGGACAGTCAGGACCCCTCCTTCACCAATGGCAGTAGTGGTGGCATGGGGCCACGGTGTGTGTGTGTGTGTGTGTGTTGGCAGACTGGACTGGTGGCATGGTGGGGAGTGTTGGCGGGTCAGACTGGTGGCAGGGACAGTGTTGGCAGTGGGGGAGAGTCAGGGCCATGCCCAGGGGGTGGCCAGGGTGGCCTTGGCCCACCCTGAGTTAGCAGTAGCAGTTTGCCCACCCTGGCAAAGCGCAGTTTCCCATAGGAATGCATTGAAAAGAGGCTTTGCTGCCCATCCTGAAAAAACTATTTGCCCACCCACATCTAGAATCCTAGCTGTGGCCCTGAGGGAAGTGTTGGTGGCAGCAGTTGGTTGGGTGGTGTGGTGTTGGCAGGCAGGACTGGGGGGGGAGGGTTGGCAGTGGCATGCAGGGAGGGTTGGCAGGCCAGACCTGTGGTATTGGGGGGGGGAGGAGTGTGTGTGTGTGTGTGTGTGTGTGTGTGTGTGTGTGTTGGTGGGCCAGGCCGGTGTTTCCCCGCGTGGAGGGAATGGTGTGGGCTGGGGGGGTCCCTGCCGCCACCGCCAGGAAGGATATCAGTCCTGCCCGCCAACAGTCTGAGGGGGTGTGATCCAGCCCCTGGCTTTAAAAGGTTGAGAACAGTGGTGGGATGTCAAAAATTTTACTACCCCACCATGATGTCATCACAGTGTGGGCGGAGCTAACATCATGATGTCATGATGTTGTGGGCGGGTCCAAATTAAAAAAATTAAAACTAAAAATAAGCGCACGTGCACGCACACAAACACCTCAAACAACACAAACCCATAAAATAAATAAATAAATACAATAAAAATTACATTAAAATACACCCACCCACTCAAACATCTACCCACCCACCCCAAACATAAATCAACCTACCCATCCACCCACCCCAAACACAAACCCGTCACTTACCTGTTAGTATAAGCGCATGGGTAGCACCATGTTGCAAGATTGATATGGTCATCATATTGGATAATATGCCTTAATATAAATGTAAAACAGCTGTACCTCCTTAAGGGTTCTCCAATTGGAACAGCAATTGGAACAGCACAGATGTAGCTTATGGATGAGGTAACTCCAAGACTTTGCTTAAAAACCCCAAGCCAGGCTGCCAGGCTTTTTAGGAACTGTGGTAGTATGTCAATATAGGTAAAGGTATTAAATACACATTAACATACACACAGACACACCACATCCAAAGGTGAGTCACTTACCCTGGGGAGCAGGCTATAGGGAGCTTCAGGCTAGCAGCTTCTCTTCCTCCTCCCCGCTTGGGAGGACAGCAAGGAGGCCGTGCATATGCGCCAAGCACTGTAGGCGTGCATGCACACCAAGTGCTTGACGCTCATGCACATTGGGGGAACTAGTGAAAAGGTAAGCCCTGAAGGTGGTTCCCCCCCAAAAGCTGCTACCAGTTCTCCAGGACACTGGGAAAAATTACTACCGGTTCTGAAGAACTGGTGAGAGCCTGTTACATCCCATCACTGGTTGAGAACCCCTGCCCTAAGGGGACCTTGGCAAAGCATCAGACACGATTTGGGGGAGGGGGGAAAGGAGGGGGCGAGAGTTCCACATGGGAATCGATTTGGGTTTAGTTACTCAAGACGCGTCTTTTATTTATCATGGGGTTTGTTTTTTGCCGTCGGGGCGAAAGACTGACCGAAGTCTGAGTCGAGGAGGCGGCAGGGGCAGGGCGCAAGATGTGTTGCCTTGAAAAGAACATTTGGCGACAATGTTATATAGCGAATAGCCTGCGCAAATAGAAAGGACGGAACGGCAAAGTGAAGCCCTCCCTCCGTCCCTCCCTGGCGAGTGAGTCCCTGCGTGCGGAGGTCTCGCCTCCTTCGGCGTCGGTGCCTGTCGGAGCCCCTCCTTCGGCGCCCCCTCCCCCTCCTCCTCCCCCTCCCTCCCCCTCCTGCGCGCAGGCCAGGGCTCCCCCTCAGCCGGCTTCCCAACTCCAGAGGGCGCCTCCCCGATTGGCCGAGGCCCTGACAGGAGGCGGAGCCCCAAGTCGCCGGCGCCGCCCGCCCTCCGCTATAAGCCGCTTTGCAGCTTCCCTTCTCCCTCCTCGCTCCGGCTCTCTCGTTCGCGGCGCGTCCCTGGTTTCTTTTTCTCTCTCTTTTTTTTTTTAAAAAAAGAAAGAACGAAGAGGGGGGAGGAGGGGAGAGCAAAGCCCAACCAAAACAATAAAAACAAAACCCCAACTCTGGACTCGGAGACTTTGGCACCGGGAGTTGGCTAAAAGTAGACACGGATGTCATGTGAGAACGCACATGCTCAGCCATCGCCACGCTCCTTCTTCGCCGCTTGGTTGCTGTTGTGGTGCTTTTGTTTTTTAAAGGAGAAACTCCTCGTTCCTCCCTCCCCACCCTCGCTTTTGATCCTCCCCCCCCCCCCCGCTTTTGGGTAGCTAACAAGGCAACAACAAATCCCCCCCCTTCCCTCCTCCTCCTCCTCTTCCTCCATCCCCTCCTCCTGCTGGTGCCTCCGCTCCTCCTCAGTCCAAGCAGCCACAAAAGAAAATCTTTGGGAGTCGCTCTGCGCGCTACTTAAAAGCCACCAGCGAGCAGGAGAAAGTCGCGCAGGGAAGAGGAAGAGGCCGAGGGAGCCTTCACACGAGGCGCCGGTCAAGCGACCCACGGAGGCCGTAGTTCTTCTCTTCCTCGACCCCCCCCTCGCTTTTTTTTACACCGCCTCCATAGATAGGAATTGACGCCTGAAAAAAAAAGGGGGGGTGTTGTGAGGGGAGAAAGGCGCGACCAGAGCAGCGCAGCCGCTGCTGGAAGAAGGAATGGTTTCCGCCGCTTCGCAGCCTCCTCGCTCCCGCGCCGGCAGCCTCCGCTCGTGCTGAGACGGGGATTGTAAGGCGATACCTACATGCCTGCGGGGACCGGGGAGTCGCCGCCGCCGCCACCACCATGAGAGGTAAGAGGGGGCGCGCGCGTGTCCGTGTTAAAGGGGTGGGGTTGCTTTGGACGTTAGAGACCCAGCGCAAGGGGCGCCCGGGCGGTGAGGCAGAGGTTTCTCTTCCGTCCTGGCTACTTTCGGGGAAGAACGGCACGGGGGGGGGGGGTGTCAGAAAGTTCTCCAGGCTGGGGGGGGGGAGGTGGTCGTGGGCTGTCCTGGGCCGCCGCCATGACCCGTCTTAGGGCGCCTGTCTTCCTTCTTCGTTTTATTTTGGGGTGTGTGTGTGTGAGAGAGGGGGGGGGTCTCTTCCCCCCCCCCCTTCAGACCTGGAGCTTCAGAGCTAGGTTTCCTTGCGGGGCAGGAGGACGCGTGTTCCCGGGCTGAGGGCTGAAACCCGGACGACTCGCGGGGCTTGGGAGTTTGAGGGAGAGGGTGGGCATGGCGTTGTGTCAGAGAAAGTTTGGGGGGCGGGGGGGCGGCGGCGTGGTCACCGGACTGAGGGCTATGCTTTGGGATGGGCAAGGTGGGACCTTTGGTCTCTTTTTCCCCGAAAAAGGGTCTGAGGAAGGAGGTGAGATGTTCCTTTGAGGACTAGTTTGTCAGAAGGAACGGGAGAGAAAAAAGGATAGGCGGGATCGAGCTCAGTAACTTCTGCTAAGAAGTTCTAAAATGGGTGACTCTCCACAGCCTACTGGGATTCAACTCCCTTGGGATCCGATTGGAGCCCACTACCTTCTGCTGGTGTACTGGCCCTGCTTTCTTCTCTGTCCCCGAGGAAGAGGTCTTTCCAGCCCAAGGAAAAGTTGGTCCCTCAGCCCACCCAGAAAGGTGATGCCCATGGGAAGGTCTTTGCTTCCAAGTCTCGTCTGCTTCAGGACGTCGGTCGGTCTGATTCAGTGCCCCCTCCCCATATCCTGTGACTTCAGGGGTATTTTCAAAGCTTGGAGTGACAGGGGGTGCTGAAACTGTGAAGAGGTGAGGATTGTGCTAAACTCTCATCATCTTTCCCCTTAAACAGAGTAGAGCAGGATCGATCTTTTCTGGTGAGAAGTTTCTTAGACACCTGCTTCTCTCTCTTCCCCCTCCCCTCTTCTCCATCCTGCTAAAAGTCAACTTTTTTTGGCTGCTCTTGGATCTTTATATGTTTTTTGCCTCATCCTCTTTCTCTCACCCCACTTAAACCTAGAACTCTTTTTATCCTCTGGCTATAAGGCTGGTACACCAGTTTGAGATCAGGAACATAATTCGAGAATACTAATCGCTTCTGAGCATTGTCTGTCTTGGAAATTTTGTAAACTGGTTCTGAAATCATAGGTCAGAATACAGCAGTGTGACTCGTATTTTCTTTCATCTCCTCCCCTCCCAACAAGGAATTTGCTTATAACTTAAGTTTCTTAGCTGGCACTTGTTAAATGATAGACATCCTGATGTAGTTTATTTCTCAGTGCAAGAGAAGGAAGCACGCCTCCATCTCTCTCTTTGCTTTAATCACCCTATCAGCCAAACTGTAGGGTGGAGGTGAACTGTTTCCTATGCCAGCCATCCAGGAGTCTGATTCATGTATGGGTTGCTTGACTGATCTACAAAAACACTTCCACTGGTCTCCTTTATTTCTGTGGGAAAGAGATGAGAGAAGGAAAATTAGTGGTAAAAACCGAAGTTCATGTTGCTCGAGATCAATTGTAACTGCATTCATTTCTTTTGTGAACTTCTTTCTCCGCTTGCAATCCCTGCGAAAGAGAAGGCAATGGAGATCAGAAGTAACAAAATTGCCCGAAACGAAAGGGTGAGAGAACGAAAGGGAAGAGGGCGTGAAGTGCCTGGTTTGACTGCGGGAGTGATTTGCTCGCTAGTTAAGGTGAGCAGAATCGGCTCTGCGCTCTTACAGATCTCCCTGGAAAACAGAGAGTGGAACTTCTGTCAGGAACATTGTTCTCAGGTGTATTTGGGGAGCGGGGAACAGCATGCTTAGAGGAGGGGAGCAGAAAGAATGAGATCCCTTTAGGAGTGGGGAGCTAAAAGGAGCAACGTCCTTGGTCGCATCATGCCTAGGACCTGAGGGTAGGGTTGATAAAGTGGTAAAGGGGGAGGCGAAGTGCCAGGTGAATTCCAGAGTCTGGGTAGCAAAAGGGGGTGTGACTTCTTGGTAAAGCTGCACAAGTCAGGGGTGCTTTGGAGAAGAAAGCAGACCAACGTGGAATGAGATCCCTCTCCTGATCCAGTGCAATCACCTGGGCTCTGTGGCTATCTGGAAGAGATGGCCTGATGGTGGAGAAATGACTGTTCAGCAAGTGACAGGTGGAGAGCTTTAGTTGGGGCCTGGGGCAAAGGAAGGCAGAGATGGCTACCTGGTCTAGGCTCAGAATCCTAACTCAGAGTTTAAGTAATTTTTTCCTATCTGCAAAGCAAGGCAGGCAAGAAGTGACTGGTTTCCCTTCTTGAGGTCCCTGCAAGAAGCCTGTCTGTCTGATTTCTGACCTCTGACCTTGAAGTTCCTTCTCTCTGCAAAATTGGGAGTCAGTGCTCAGATACTTTGCACATGTTCAAGGTCCTCATTTTCCTTCTATGAGCACTGAACAGGAATCCAAATGGGGAAGGCTGCTGCCACTGATTACAAACATTGAACTTGTTGGGCTCTTGTGGATGGTAATTGACTAGGACAGAAAGCTCTTCATTATGAAGCTATATTACACATACTGAAAAATTGTCAACAGAGCAGTGTAATGGGGTGGGGAGAGAAAATGTGTATACATATATGTGGGTATACTGCAAGATTTAAGAGAATGCCATAGACACTAAACTCGGAATAAAATCCAATGAAGTTTGTGGGATTTAACTTTAGAACTGATATGTAGGAAACTGCTATATCATGTTTACTGTGAAATAGTTTCTATGAGATTCAGTGGGGTTTACTCCCAGGGAAATGAGAGTGCACATGAGCACAAAATCCACTTACTAGGAAATAAATGCTTTTCATATGTATGGGAGACATTCCTGAATGCGTACTGTATTGATATAGTTTGCTAACTATAGGTCCAATGGAGCTGGCTTCCAGTTAGAAATGAGTTGGTTCATTTAGTTTGCAGTTGGAAACAAGAACGCAGTTAATCAGAACCCTAAAATGGTTTAAAGAAGTAGCAGTCTATTGTATGCACTAGTGGTAGACAATCAAAATAATCACCAACTGCAGAATAACTGTTAATGTGTTGTTTTCAGAGATGGAGAAATATTCTTATTTTAATTGACAGCAGCACATAGAATCCTTTGAACACTTGGAGGCCGCTAATTCTGTTTTTTTCTTGGATAATATTAATTTCATGTCGGAAATTATTCTGGGTTGAAAGGATTTGTGCAGGATAAACTCTGCTCAGGGAATGCCCAAATGAGGCTCCTTTCATGTCCCCAAGAGCTAAGACAGAGATGGGCACTCAATCCGCCATACACTACCCGGGTTTCGAACTGCTGACTTGTCTGCCTTCCAGCTAGCAAGGCGAGCTTCTTAATCACTAAGACAGCACAGCCCCTTATGTTCCTTGGATAGAAATTCTCTGTAAGCGTTTGAAGAGCAGTACTGCCAAGTGATAGCCATTAATGGTCATGGAGGTTTATCAGTGTCTTGTTAGGCTGACATAATTAAGGAAATGCTGGGAATGCTGACTTCACCATCACTGTTCCTAACTCAGCTTTACTTCTGTGAAAACAAAGTTTGGCTTCATAGATACAACAGGGTTATTTTTACAGAGTTGCCAGAAAATTTTAATAGAAGATCACTTAGCCTTGGGAAGTATTGTAAGCTTAATGGGCAGTAAGGTGTCCAGGGATCATCAATTACTAGATGGAGAATTGGATTCAGAAGAGAACCCACCCATTTTGTTAACCTAAAGGGGGATCTGTTCACATTTATCTGTGTGTCTTTCATGTATGTTGGAGTGTGTTGCTGTAATGGCTTTGTCATCTGCTCCACTGACCCACTTCTTTTGGTTGAAAAAACCAGTTGCAGAGACCAGGGCCAGACTGCCCCCACCCCTCCTGCCAGCCACCCAGCCTCCAGTATCTGACAGACAGAGATTACTCAGCGAAAGCTATTGGCATTTGCTTTTCTGTCCCTCCTCCCTGTCCATGGTTTGCCTCTAATATGGTTTGTATAGACACACAAGTACTATGTAGCAAAACAAGCATTCCATGTTTTTCTTAACAAAGTGAATCACCATTTGGGATACATCTTATCAGTAGTAAAAGTAAAGGTTTCCCTTGCTCGAAAGCCAGTCGTATCCGACTCTAGGGGTCAGTGCTCATCTCTGTTTCTAAGCCGAAGAGCCAGCGCTGTAGAACAAGTAAAAAATAATTTTCTCCTACCACTATGCCACAAATGTTATGGTATCAAGACCTGCCAAATATTTGTGGTTGTCTATCTAGGTGGCTGGCTAGTTCAGTACAGTCAAACTTCACATAAAGAACACCTCGCTTAAAGAGTAACTCGCTTAAAGAGCAGAATTTTCTCTGAATGTTTGCTTCACTTAACAAATAAAACCAACCATAAACTCACTTAACAAATAAATCGGGGTTCGCAACCTCTCCCCCCCCCATTGGTCATTTACAATGGTGTTTCACTTAAAGAGCAAACTCGCTTAAAGAGCAATCCTGTGGAACGCATTATGCTCTTTAAGCAAGGTACAACTGTAGTTTAGGTGTCTGGCAATGGAGACAGAAGTTGGGAGTCTATTTCCCCAATTGTGCCTCTGGAAAAAGAGGCAGCCTGTTTAGCCGTGGGGAAGCTGCACAGTTCCAGAGTGCCCCCAGAAGAAGGGAAAGGTAAACCACTTCTGCGTATTGTCTATATAGAAAACCCTGGAAAGAGTCACAATAACAGTCATTATTATATCAGAGAGTAAATAAAACAAAAACGTTGTGGTACTTTAAAGACTAACTGCTGTATTTTAATGTTAGCTTTCATGAATCAGGTCCACTTCATCAGACATGGGAGTGAGACTTAATGGCATAAATGTATACACATTAGGTACAGAGATTCAGAATGGTGAGCATAACATAAAGGTATGTGGGGTTCTTTTTACAACTGGCAATACCAGTTATCCTGATTTGTGGTGAAGCTTCCCCCTTTTGAATTGTAAATGGATGCAATGATTAAAAAAATCATTATTATGGAAGGAAAGGGAATCATGGTGCTATTTTGCAATCTTTTGCACACGATACTATGTTCCCTTACAGAGGGTTTTGTCCCACCAAAACTCACCAAGATTTCTTCTGTAGTAAATTTAAGGTGAAGAGTTGTCTCTAATTTGGGATTAGAAACTTCACTAGATCAGAAATTTAAGAAACTCCCTTAAGAAAATGCACCAGTTCCCCCACTGTCTTACCCGGTTATCTCCTAGTCCTACATCTCTCTAAGAAAGTAGTGCCCCCACCTCCAGTAAAAATCCATAAACTTTAGGATACACCACATTAGAAGAAAAATGCCTTTGAGAATCCTAAACGCTACACAACAGTCTCAGTGGCATTTACTACAGAGTGGGCTCCTTTCAGACCAGGTTACATGAATGTGCTTGACTGGGATCCTTTGAGATCATAGGGATGGATAAAGCAACTCAGTTGGGTTGCCAATCTCAACTCCATCCTTTATTCTTTTCTGAGTGGGGGTTGAATGGGTTGGAGCCAAACCAGCCAAAGGGTCTTGGCGCATCTCAAGGGTGAAGCCTTCACATTTGGCTGGAGTCTCAAATCCTAAAACACGGTCTGTGCATGAAAACTAAATGGACCTTGTTTACCCATACCTGAAATCTCACACACACTTTTTTTTTTGTAAGCCTCCTTCAATAGCCAGGCGGATTAGCAACGCCGTTACCTCGAGGCTCAGTTTTGGCTCCCCCCCCCCAAAAAAAAAACTCCCTTTCGCAGCGAACTGGTGGCGATGCCCTCGAAGGAGGACCTCCTTTCCCCTCCCGAAACCAACTTTGGTGGGAACAGAAGCTGAAAGTTCGCCTTGGGGCGGCGGTGAGAAGAAACGACGGAGAACGAGGCACGGAGCCAGTTCTCCCCTGGGCATGTGCGCGCGCGCGCACATGTGTGCCTTCTTGGAGACCAGAGCTGTTTGGACGGACGTCAACTCTGGGACGGACCGGGGGCGCTACGTGAGAGCCCCGTGTGTGAAAGACCCGCACCCCTCGGTCTCTCCCCCCCCCCGCGCACCTCGGTCTCCCCCCCCCCCCCGACGACTCTGGCACGCAACTCGGCGACGAACTCCTAGTAGGCGCGTAAGGAAAGGGAGACCAGAGAGGCCCCCGGGCTGAGAAGCGACTCGCGGCCCCCCCCCTCGATGTTCCCCACGCCGAAACGTTTAGGCTTGGAAGCCACCTCTGCAGATTTCCCCGTCGCTCCTTCCAAGCGACGGCGGGGGGCGTCGAGCACAGTGTGCAGGTCTCCCAGCCTTTTGGTCCCGGTGCAGCCTAGGGTGGGTGGTTCGGTTCCTCGAGTACCACCGCTTCGAGTTGAGGTGTCGAGACACAGAGACACAGGCGGAAGGGAAAATCTTGCAGAACTTTTATGCGTGTTCTAAATGAATAATAATAATAATAATAATAATAATAATAATAATAATAATAATAATAATAATAATAATAATAATAATAATAATAATAATATGGATCACAAACCGTGTGAGCTCTCTACCGTCCTTGGTCGGCCCCGGCCACGATGACTTCCAGTGCTTTGATGGAAACCCACCTGGTAGGTAACCAATGCAGGCTGAAACTAGTCCCGCGCGCCCTTCGTGGCCAGCCACTCCACTCCAGGAAGGCTGGTGGGCTTCTGAACCAGTCGCGGGCCTCTGCTTGTTGACGAAGCCTTGAGCACCGAGGGAGGGAGGGAGCCCTAGAAGAGCGAGGCCGGGGCTTAGAGGGGCAGCCAGGGTGAGCCGGACCTTGTGCCTTCGCTGATCTTGGTGTGTTCAGGCTGTGATCGGAGCACACTGAAAGCACCCTCCCCCCGTCCTGTGCGTGTCGTCCGGAGGGGCAGCTGTACTCAAGAGGGCCCCCAGTGAGTGTGTCCGGTCTTAGGCCCCTTGAATGAAGGGTGACTTTACGTGCGAACAACACACAACGTCCTGGTCAACATCCTGGGCTGCCCAAACGCCATTCGGACGTGAGCTGGACTCTCCACCGGTCTCCGCTTGACCTCTTCTGCATCGCCCGCGACGGGTTGGATCAGTCAGGCCAAAGGAACCCCGAGCGATCTATGTGTGTGTGTGTGTGTGTGTGTGAGAGAGAGAGAGAGAGAGAGAGAGAGAGAGAGAGAGACGTCGGAGAAGATGGGGGTCTGTGTGTGTGTGTGTGTGTGTGAGAGAGAGAGAGAGAGAGAGACACACACACACACACACAGACCCCCATCTTCTCCGACGTCTCTCTCTCTCTCTCTCTCTCTCTCTCTCTCTCTCACACACACACACACACACACACACACACACACACACAGGGAAAATCCAGGGAAATGTGTGTGTGTGTGTGAGACACACACACACACACACACACACACACACACACACACACACACACACACACACACCATACCCATCTTCTCCGACGCCTCCGGCTTCATTTAGCGAAACAGTCGCAGCCTACTGTCCTCGGAGGGGAGGACCAGACGCGAGTGGACAGCAGTAGCCGCTCGATGGGGGCACTGAGTTGTTTGCTAATGGAATATTAATCGCTAGGCATTTTCAATTTGGTCCCTGAAGGGGGAGAACAGAGGAAAGGCCCCCGGGAATCAATACATTATTGGCGTCCAGCAAAATCCAATCGCGTTAACCTTGCGAGGGTGAGCAGGCTGTTAACGGTAGAGGAGGTTGTGAAGGTCTCCCGTGTCGTCTATAGCCCGGGATTCCAAACGCGAGTGCCTACACGCGCAAACACAATTATTGCAGTCCATTCCTCCTCCTGCTGCAGAAGAACCCAACCCTTCCCCCTTTGGTTAACTGTCAAACTTCACGTCGGCTAAGTCTCTCAACTAAAGACGAAATCTCGGCAGAGCGGTCCTTGTCACGTCTGAAGCCTGCCCGGGAGTGTGTGGGTCCTGGGAGCGGCCCCAAGGAAAATGCGAGGGATGCTGAATTCCTTGACTATAGTTTACTTGCCCCCTAGTTTTACCGCCACAGTTCTTTGTTAAGGTGTAGTTTATCTCTTTGGTGATTCTTTCTGAAGGTTATCCAAGTTACATTTCCCTGGATTTTCAAAATGAGACAAGTTTTTCTGAGAAAAAGGGTGGATTTGGAACTATAATTATGCACATGACAAGTTCGGTTCACCCTACGTCGTTTGGCATTGCTGATGTCGTTCACCTTCCGAGTTTCAATCTTTTTCTCCTTCTCTGCTAGATTCAGATCTCTTTCACAGGAGTGTTGGGGATTTGGGAGTGAGGATGGGGATCTGCCTAAAGAAACAACTTCGAAGGTGTTGCTGTAAATGTATAGGAATTAAAATGTCCATTTGAATTAGGAAACTGACTCCTAATACAGTACATTTTTAAAAATATATATCCCCCAACACACATTACATTAAAACAGGCAATTATAAAACACGCACTTGGAATAACATACCACCTAAAAACATTTGAAAAGCAGAACATCACAACTTTTTCTCTCTCTCTTCATCCACACTTTTAGATTCTTCATGCTCTCTAAACTGTTCCTAATGCCTAATGTTTCATATCACTTGATATAGTACTTCTTCTGTAAAAATCCCCATTTTGGAGAACTAAAAAGTGTGGGAAACTATGGATGATAATAAGTGTGTCTTATCACTTGTAACAATCCAGGCATGACATAATTTTATTGTGAAAAACTATGGATGATAATAAGTGTGTCTTATCACTTGTAACAATCCAGGCATGACATAATTTTATTGTGAAATGCGTGAAACTCATACTTTACCAAGAGTTTGCAAAACTTTGCTTCTAAAAATGCTCTGAAACCTCCCAGCTTTGGATTTCTATCTTGCATTTAAGAAATTCTAGATTTTTCATTCACTAGCATTAGAGTGAATCCACAAACTTCAATGTTGTTTATTCCTTACCCTTCTCTCACCATCATATAAAAATGTAGAACATTTAATTGGCTTATTCTAAAAAGTCAAATAGTATTTGGTTTATTCAAAAGATGTAATATATTCTCAGCAGTGACATGCAGGTACTGTAATTTTGTAATCTGGCCAACGTAAATAAAATTATCCTTTAATGATTACTAAGCATGTGTTACTGAAACATGATTTAATTCTTGAATGCCATTGTAAGGGACAATTTTTTTTATTCTTAATTGATTTAGTGCACATTTGATGTGTAATATCCTTGAGATATGTAATGCTTTTAACAACTAGCATCTGAACTTTTCATGGTATTACTCAGAGAGGAGCCCAAGATGAACACTTTTATATGATCACCATGAGATTATGTCCTATTGATGTGAACAATCCATAGTAAAATGAAAAAGACACAAGGAACCACTAGCTTTAAAATATTGTATTTAGCAGGACTGTTGCATCAGAGTCCCCCCCCCCCCCGACCTGTAACCGGAAGGCCTTCATTGACAATATAATATTTTTTAAAACTTCACTTGAATTGAGATTGGGAAAATGTTTGGGTATGTCTATTGCACTTAATATTAGACTGGTGTACATTTTGAATCAAGTCAGAAACAGAAAGCAGAGTCATCTTTCTGTGAATCTGTATATAGTTTTGCTTTTTGTACATAATATTTTTACCTTCTATTTTTTTTAAGTAATGAAGAAATATGGTACTTTAAGTTAGAAAAAAGCTGAATGTTAAAATGACTATGGGAATTGAACTTAATTTTAGCCATCTTTAAAATTACTTTCCTTAATGTTAAATTTTGTTAGTCATATGTGCAGACTCTCCCTGATATGTTTTTCTCAATAGGATGTAAATTTATTATGTGTATTCATCTGATAGCAAAAGTGTCTATTCATCTTGCTGAACTGATATAGAATATGCAGAAATCTATACTTAAAACAGTAATCTAATTATTACTGATCAACATAATATTTAAGTTTGGATATCTTTAATGAAGAATATTTCTGATTCTAAACGTTTTTTAAATAAATACAATACTATTTACATTAATTTACATTAATTGCAGTATACAGTATACAGTACCTCGCTTAAATAGCACAATGTATTCCAGTGAGTTTGATCTTTAAGCAAAACACCATTGTAAGTGACCAATTGTGACTTCTGGTGGTGTGTGTGTGTGTGTCTGTTGTGAAGCCCTACTTATTTGTTAAGTGAGTTTTTGGTTGGTTTTAGTTGTGAAGTGAGGCGACCATTCACAGAAAATTCTGCTCTTTAAGCAAGTTACTCTCTAAGTAAGGCGCTCGTTATGTGAAGTGGGTAAAAATTCACATTATAAAACCCATTCTCTTTTTCTATTGAATGTATGTGGAATCTAATAACCAAAAAATAGTCTTCCAAATTATACTTCATAGCTAAAGCAATGCATAGATAAATGTATTAAAGAACCATAGCAGTAATAACCATTAGCATTATTTTTGAATGGTTACTTGGTGCGCGCGTGCACACACACGCGCGCGCGCGCACACACACATACTTCCCTTGTTGCAGTGGTTTCATAGGAAATGGGTCTTGGCTTATGTGAAATTGAAAGATGTACCCTTTTATAGCTAATGACAAAAATGCACACAGGAATAAATATTAATTGAACTAATCTGTAAATACATAGAAATGAGATTTACCAGTAGATCAATAAAAAAGATTATGATAAACAGTCTTTTCATAGTCCATGTGTTCTCTTTCCAATCCATGATCCCACCCTGCTCAGCAGAAATTTACAAATGTTATAACCGTATTTGTGATAAGTCTGAAAATGTAACTAACTATTAGCAATTACATAGAAACATGTACTGCGTTGCGCCTTGAATGCAGGACAATGTAGGAAATGCTACATAGAAACATCATGAAGATGAGAGATGAATGACTGGCACAGTTGTTCAAATTGTGTAAACTGTTTGGATCCAAAGTTACTTACTGGATAAGAAAAGAAGTAGGTAAGAGACTGTAATGTGATCATTTCTATATGATTTCATCAAAGACTGAGGTCTGGATTGATCCATTTATAGACTGATAGATGGTTGCAGTGGTCAGGACGACCCTTGAGTTTTTTCCAGAATAAAAGTGGAAATGGATTGTGTGCTTTCACTTTCTCAATTCATTAGCTAAAATGCAGGTTTAATTTTAAAATTGCTTTTCTGTATTTTTATCCTGCATTAATAATTTCTCTGCATGTCTGTATGTGTGTACTTGGACAAATGCATACAGAGCATTAAAGTTTAAACTTGCCTTTGATACCATGTTTTGAAATGTCATATGATATGGTTTTTGCATACTTACTAGATTACAGTACTTATTTCCAAATATACATCTTGGTTCCTTTAGTTTCCATACTATATAATGTATTTCTTTCAATGTTCATCAGACTGTTAATACAACTTTATTCATGTCTGCTCAGATGTAAGTACCATGGCATTCAATGGATTTAATCCAAGATAAATGGGTATAGAATTGCAGGTGTATTGTTTTATAAACTACAATTCTGTAATTTGAGCAGGATCCCACTCAGCATTTTAAAAAAGTCTTATGTTTTTCAAACATAGAGTTAAGCAAAATCTTAAAGTTTTCCCATTGGAAAACCGTCAAGTGTTAATGTTTCTTTGGATCCTTTCTTGTGAGTTACACCTTTCCAATGTATTTAGAGTTTAGCATTTAACTAAATGTTTGTAATTCATCTCTATCAGTCACCCCAGGGTGGCACAAATACTTCAGATAAACTACTGTGGAGGTTTTCTGATGAACTAACACCATCTTTTTGCAATTTAAAGAAATAGTTTGAGGATGTACCGTATATTCAAAAACCTAATGGTGTTTTTTTAAGCAATGGTAAGATTATGTCAAGATTAAAAGCACTGAAAACAAAGTACTCTTTCAAGAAAAGGTTGAGTAATAGTGGTTACTTGTCAGATGAGCTAATTATCTGAGAGATTATTATTATTAGTCTACAGGAAAATGTTGCTATCCTGAGGCTGCTCACATGACTGAAGCAAATCAGATCTGAATCTGTGCACTGTATGCCCATGTGATATTTAGTGGCTTGAAGTTGTGTGAAATGCAAAAAGAATAAAATTATCCCAGACAATCAAAGCCATAAAATTTATTTAACATTTACATATGATCTAATCTTGTTCCTACTGAAATACTAAGGTTTCTATTCATTTGTATGGATTACTGCCAAAGTTTGGAGTAATTAAACTATATTTAAACTAACATGCCCACTGAAATCTTGAAACATGTTTCAAATACAGTACTGCCAAATGCTAAATTATATTGGAGGTACTTACTAGATCAGTAAAAGATTCTGGGAAAAAATTGAAAAAATCGATTAGATCCAACCTGCATGAAGGAGGTGAAGGGGTCTTTAAAAAGCACTATTTTTGATCTTAATGTTAACTTAATAATATTATGCTATTGGTTGCTACAGTAATTAATTTTATATTGACTATGTTACATATATTTCAACTACATATGAGGTTCTGAGTAACATAGGCCAAGTAAATATTCATTTGTTAAATGCATATCCTGTCATGTGTCACAAAAACCTGCCCAGGATATCTTGAAAACTGATTAACATGAAATTTTTAAAAAAAACATGCATATGAATCTTAAAACAAATATTTTTAAAAAATCTCTGTTTAAAATATACTAGTAAAAAGACAAGAAAGCGTCTGAGTTTGAAATCCTTCAATGAGAATATCAGGAGCATACCAATAAGTTCTATATATTTATTATTTTAATAAATTCAGACATGAAAATAATAATTGTATGGATTATTGTAACATGCCACTATACAATTTTGCACACCCTACCACTTCACATGTGTGCGCGCATGCACGCATGCACGCACACGCAAACACACGCACACACACACACACAAATCCAACACAGATATTTTAAGAATTTCCTTGGAACATTTTCGAAAGGTTATAGACATGATTGAAAGCTACAATGTTACAGCTCATGGTTTTGTACTTCAGTTAGTTAGCAAGGAAAGTTTTCAAAGTGGTAGCCATATTATTCTGCACAGGCAAGTCATAAAAGAAACAAAACAAAAATAAAAACAAACAAAAATAATAGAAAAGACAAAAATAGTGTGGCACCTTAAAGACTAATTGCTATATTTTTATATGAGCTTTCATGAATGTTGTCTTAGAAAGTGGACATGAAAAGCTCACTTTAAAATCTTCCTGTTAGTCAACATTGTCTTCTTCTTTGCTATCATTTGTTCTTACTTCTTATCTAACTAGCAAGTATACTAGCGTTTCTTGAATGGAAAAACATTATTCTAAAAACCATGTTCTACATCCAGAATATTCTATTGTGATGCAGATGTGAGGTTCATAACCCAATGGGTTTCCTCCCTCTATTATATTGGTGAAAAAGCAGGTCAGGTTTACATGCACAATCCTGAATTACTCCAATCCGATGGACCAAGATAAGAATCTGACTATATATTAATTCAGGTATTTTTTGAAAACTGTTTTAAATTGAGGTTAACTTTATAGCTCTGCTCATTTTCAAGTACAATATACAAACTCAGGTGAATGAAGTGAAGAATTTCATCAATATTACTTGTTTATTTAAATATCCTAGATTTTGTCCCACAGCTAATTCCAAAACTCAGATACTTTCTCTCTGTTTTTTTTAAATAAACAAATTTCTATAAACATGTGTGAAATATGTGTTATATTTTATAAATATATTTTTCCAGAAAAATACCCAAGCAGAGCACAGCTATCTGACCATTCTCTGGCTTGATGGAAGCTTACAAATAAAGCCAGTCATAATGTTCTTTAAATAAATACATGTCACATAGCTAAAAAGTGATATAGAACTGCAGAAAGGTGGTAATTACTTATCACTGCAGACATTTTTAGTTAGTTAGTTAGTTGATCCTTTTGATCTATACTCTGTCATTACTGGAATGCAAGAGACACACAAGAAGATTAACTTTTAAAAAATACAGATAATAACACACCTGCCCTTCTTTAAAACTCTATAAACAGTTAAACAAATTATAAGATTTTCTTTCTGTCAGAATTTGTTAGAATTATTTTTTTTTGGAAGAAAGCATGTGGTTAGTTTTTTAGACAAATCTGCAACCCAAAAACACTCACAAAGAATTACCAATTTTGAAATGGTATTAATACCTAAGAGTATAAAGACAGAACAACTATTTGGAAAAGCAGAGAATGTACTTACTATGCTGGGATCAATATATAACTCTAGGCTCCCTTATTGTAATTTACAACATGTTAGATAGCTTGTGACATTATGGAGGAAGACACTTAGAGAGCCCACCTAAGGTTGTAGTTTTTATATCTTTTGTAAAGATCTGCACTTAGTACTTTAAGACTACATTTAAGAACATGATGCATGAATGTGAATAGCAGGTTTTTGGAAATACAAAGGTTTCATAGATAAAGTAGAGATAGGTGAGGTTGATTAAGTTTCCTAGAAAATATACACTTATAATAAGTGAGATGATCTTCTCTTTGCACAGTTCTGTGGTAGACTCTTAGCAGTCTCCAATGCAGTTCAGTAACATCAGTTGATCTGTCTATGACAGCAAAAAAGAAAAAAAGGGGGGGAGTGGAAACAGTTTGGATTACCTGAAGTTTGTAGGTGACCAGGTGGATTGGGTCTTTAACAATGACATTCACACAATCTTTACAAAAAGCCTTCACAAAGAATTAAACTTCAAAAGTATCTGCCACATTTTAGACCTTGATTCACAATCCAAAGCAAAATTTTAAAAATCCTCTAAAATATTAGGCAACACAGTTACTGAGAATGGGACTAAATTATTTTGTTTGCTTGCTTCTTGCTACATTTGCAGAGAAAAGGCAGCATACACAGAGTTTGCAAGTAGTCTTCTAGCTACTTAGCTCTAGCATCGGGTGGGATCTTGTAGTCACTGGCTACACAAAAAAAGTACATATTTGCTTAACCTTTCTGGCCAATTTTGCAGATATTTTTGTCTTCCAGAGTAATTTGTTAAAGAAGTTACACAGAACAAGATCTACAATTGGGGTATTCCACAGAATTGTTACCTGTAACAGTAGTAAACAATGTTCCAGTCTTGTCCATTTGCCAAGTACTGTACAGTAATACCTCGGATAACGTTTACCTCGGATAATGCTAAAATCGCATAACGTTAAGTAATCTGGGGAGGAGAATTGGATCGAATAACATTAAGGTCCTATGGGATGGATCAGGTAACAACCGCTAAAGCCTGTGCAGTTACAATGTATCTCTATGGAGCTTTAACATTATCCAATCCATCCCATAGGATTTTAACATGCATCGGATAACACTAAAAATTGGATAACACCAAGACTTGTGGAACCAAGTCTTAGCGTTATCCGAGGTATTACTGTATAGTATTTTTCCCTGTATAAGAAAAAACCATAGCTAAGACAATTAAACCTCAGCAATTCCATCAACATTTGTTGTTGGTTTTATTTTATTTTATTTTGTCCCACCATCTTTGGTTGCTGTTAAAAATTCAACCCCCAACTTCCCTATTTAATCCACTAGATTTCTTGGCTCACAATATGCCAACATTTTCATTGAAGTCTGCCCAGTTCAAACAACGTAAATGTATTTATCTTAATGGGAAAAACATTTTCATAAGGAGTGAAAAATAAGCAAGATTTTTTAAAAGCTGAAAATTCTATTTCTTGAAAATCTGACCCACACCTAATTGCAATCCAGCTGTGACTTCAATTGGTATGAAATTAGCTTAACTATAAATCTGTCCTTGTGGATCAGGCTTCTTGTAAAATGATCTCCTTTTATGAATTTAGACTGAATTGTGTCAAAACAACAGCATTATATTGCACAAGGAAGGATGTTTACTGGTGACTAAGCAAACCTACACTCACACCCAAACCCACACTCTCTCTGAAAATCAGATATATCGTCAAGACGGGTTATATTGATTAAACTGTGGCTGAATTGGTAGGAATCAAGAACTGCAGTGCAATAGGTGGACACAAATTTCTTTATATCGCTATCATATTAGTTGAAAAAATATTATAAGCAGATCATAAACTATTGCATTTTTTTTAAAAAAAGTTTTTAAAAATGATTTCATATTATGCTCTAAAACTGTTTGTTCACCAACAAACATTTAATTTTAGAAAATTAACTGGGATGCATTTGAAGGAGAACAACGATGACATGACACATTAAATTGTAAATGGCCTAATTTTTTGTCTCCTTGATTGGAAGTGTTTATTAATATTATCCCAAACTACCTACATCATTTATCATTAATGTAATAAATAGATTACTGTAAAGGATTGAATTTAAAGAAAAAATGCTACATTTCTTTATAGGAAAAATCCCCTAGAAATAGGTATTACAGTCCCTTGAGTACAAATCTAGACATATTTTTACTTAGCGGTGTCCCTCATAATGCTAAAAGCCACAGGTTCATGTGTGTAAGATTATGTGCAGTATCATTGTGATGTTGGAATATCAAAATGGAAAAGAGCAATGCATATAGCTTTAATAATTTTGAAGGGGAAAAAAAAGATTTAACTTAGATTTCTGGAAACTGTACGATAAACATTAAACATATATAGCTTGAACAGCAACTCCTATGTTTAACCTGAATACATTTTGTACATTGGAAAGTATTAAAAAGGGTTCTCTTATTGACATTTGAAATTTGCCAATCATAAGCATTGACGAAGTGCCTGGAAACTGAGTGTATTTTTTTCAGTCACTATATTGATAAAGTGAGTAACAAAATAACCAATTCCTGCTTTGAAATGGTTAATGCAATCAAGAGGTATTGACTTAACTGTCCCTATGACACCTTAAGGTAACAAAATCTCATTGACTTTGCAACCTCTTGTTATTATTATCTTTGTTACCTAGTCCTACCTTGACAGGGGCCATCTATGTGGCTCATCAAGGAAGCCTTGCTCATATGTGTAAAAAAGCTTGCTTCCTGCTATGAGCAATACTATTTTGGCGTCACCAGGTTCATGAGGACAGTCATATAAATTGTGTGTGTTGTTCTTGCAGACCGTGCCATGTCCTGCTGGATCAACTGATTATTCAAACAACTGTACAATAGACAGTCCACAAAAAAAGTGAAAAAGGCTAGCTTAATTTACTTTAAGTAAATGATAGAACCCCAAAGGGTCCTGACCAACATTCATTTCATAAAAGAATAATTTTTTCATAATATTTAAGGCAAATACCTATTTTCTGACTTGGTAATTGTGATTTATGTCTCCAGAATAGCCTATAGGTTATTTAGTTACTCATATTGACATTGACATTATCAGGTCACATTTTAGGTATCACAAAATAGTTCTGTGTCTTGTTCAATGTTTCACCTTTTACTCATTTTTCATTTATGGGGCTAATAACAGAGAATTAAAATAATTAATTTTAAACAATATGAATCCAGAATGATCTGCAAAGATTTTATTTAATCTTTCACTGACCAGCTGAAGGCTAAGAAGGTTTTAAAGCACAGGGGAAGTAGTACTGATCACCTCTTTTAGGGAATTTAAAGGTAAAGGTTTTCCTTGCTCGAAAGTCAGTCGTATCCGACTCTAAGGTTCACTGCTCATCTCTGTTTCAAAGCCAAAGAGCCAGCTAGGAGTGGATTTATATCTTCTTTGTAGGTGCTACATCATATTGTGATGCAACTACTATTTGTTATACCACATAAAGTCTGAGTAGAAGGGTCAAATTTAAAATAGATGGGAAAGGAAATGCGGGAAAGGAGAATATTTTCTGTATAATTCTGTCTATAAGTTCTTGTCACATTTGGAATGCAGCAAAGTGAGAACCATAAGGGAAAATATTGTGTGTATTGAAAGTAGAATATTGTTCCATATGTACCAGAATAATTCACGTCATTTTGCCCATTTGATTGATAGAGACAGGATTACTAATCACAACTATTTTAGAACAGTTTTCACTAATAAATGTGCTTTACAAATGTTATTTCATTTAGATGAATCACAGACAGAATATTGGCAAGTGCAGATGACAGACAGATTGATAGAATGAACATTAATATCTCACCTTTACTCACAATTGCTTAATGTGGCCAATAAATCAATTAAAAAAATACATTTTGAATACTATGGATGTGAAAGTATTTGTAAGAATGCTTTTTTCCAGGGGAGACAAAGACGCTTTATGACTTTTTAACATAAATTGAGACATAGTAAGTACTGCTATCATATGAAGTCTTTGTGTGTATTTAAATAATAAATAAATTTAGGCTGGAACTGCAGTGGTTAAGAAGCTTGCCTTGTTATATGGAAGGTCAGCAAGTCAGCAGTTCAAGACCAGAGTACTGCATGACGGAATGAGCAACCGTCTCTGTCCCAGCAAGTAGATAAATAGGGACCACCTCAGTGGGAAAAGATCTTGGGGACATGAAAGGAAAATCATTCAGGCATCCCCTCCCGAAAAAAATCCTTTCAACCCAGAAAGCACCTTTGTGTGCTTCTTACACAATTAAAAAATGTTTAAGATTCCCATAGAAGTGGGGCTCCCCCCCCCCACTCCTATTGCCCAACACATGTCTTCTATGAGTGTCCTAGAAAAGCAATGTTTTGGAGCAGCCAGATTTCCTCAGTCATCACTGCCTGTGGCCATGGTGGTTTCGGGGAGGGATTCTAGCTGTTGAAATAAGAACAAGTAAGTTCTCCAGGCTTCTTCTTCTTCCTTGCCTAGGCCAGATGTGAAACTGCCAAGATGAAGGCATTTTTGGTGAGTTCATTCTGCAAGTCCTTTTACTTGACCCAGTGTGAGAAAGATCAGCCGGCAACACAAGGTTGTCATTACCAGGGTATGCCCAATTGTGGTTTAAAAATGCCACAATCTCTTTCTTTGTGCCCCAGCTTCCCAAGCTATAAGATAGGCAGTACCATTCCCACCTCATCTCTCTTTATTGATAATGTCCCCTTGCTCTTCGGTAATGACTGGTCTTTGCAGTAACATGAAGTTTATTTGCTGTGCTTTTTTGAAGAAGTTGAAGGTCTTCATATAGTTCTTAATGAAGTTTCACCGAAAAACAAAACAAAGCGAATGTGTGTGGAAGAGATGCTGTATGGCAGTTAGCACTAATTGAAATTCCTGGTAGCTGTCTGAGAAGTTAAGGCCAGCAACTGAAGGCAACTGACAAGATTTTCTTTTCTTTTCTTTTCTTTTCTTTTCTTTTCTTTTCTTTTCTTTTCTTTTCTTTTCTTTTCTTTTCTTTTCTTTTCTTTTCTTTTCTTTTCTTTTCTTTTCTTTTCTTTTCTTTTCTTTTCTTTTCTTTTCTTTTCTTTCTTTGGTGGGTTGACTTTAGAGAATCATGCACTGCTGCTCATAAGAGAAACCTGTTTCTGTTTTCATTATATTAATTTAATTTGACAAGCCATGAAGCTCTCCAGTATCATAATACATGCGAGAAGATTGCTAAACATGCTTAGATGTAGGCATAAACTGTTATAATAATAAAAAAAAGTGGATACAAATGCCTGGAATCTTGCATTCCAACAAGCTAGAGGCAAATAGTTTCCTAGCCATGGATGCATTTGCAATTGATATGTTCAACTCCACCACCAACCACCAACCACCATAGTAATAGCAGTAAGGTAAAGGTAAAGGTTTCCTTTGCTTGAAAGCCAGTCATATCCGACTCTAGGGTTCAGTGCTCCTCTCTGTTTCAAAGCCGAACAGCCAGCGCTGTCTGCTTCTGCAGACGTTTATGTGGTCATGTGGCAGGCATGACTAGACACCAGAGCAGATGGAACACTGTTACCTTCCCGCCAAAGTGGTTCCTATTTATCTACTTGCAATTTCTTGCTTTCAAACTGCATAATATGACTTCAAATTTTAACATGTGATCTGGTCATATAATGTCTTATTAAGTAGTTTTACAGAGAGTGAGATTGTAACATTAGTATTATTATTACAAATTATATAAAGGAGCAAAATCCACTATAGATTAAACTCGGCTCAGGTAACAAAATCAATATAGGAAGGTTACTAGCTAGAAAACTCTTAACATAGGAATGCTCTTATCTAGATTTGTTACATTAAATTATGTATTTGCTTTGTTGTTTATGTTGTTATTGTCAACCACCCAGAGTATCCACTTGGTTAAATGGACAAGAAAGAAAGCAAACAAGAAATAATATTGCTATTCTAAAGCTTATATAGTTATTCTAATTGTTTTCTGTGTTGTAACAATAAGAGGAAAATATGTTTAGAATGCAGGTCAATAGTTATACCTAAGGCAAAAGAAAAAGTATAAGGTCCTCCACTGCTGGAGAATTTATAAAATAGACTCTTACATTTTAAGGGAAATGGCTCATGTGTCCAATTTGGTGTTTCCAAGGGAAGCACATTTGGCTGAGCTTGTGTAAAGGTGACCCAAACACTCCCTAATTTATATGGACAAAGCAAAGCACAAACATTATCACGGGTATTTATTGAAACTAGTTCAATAATTTTAAAATGAACATACCTCTTGGCCTTGAAATAGCTGAAACTATAGAGAAAGACAGAAGAAACTCTCGTACTTAGATTTATCATAATTGCATTTGATTAATCTGTCAAGATACTAGTTCCAAATGTAATCATTTAAAAATAATCCTCCTTTCCTCTTGATAAAATTTACTTCCAAGATAGCCTTAATATGGACAATCCAAGAACTACTAAATTAAAAGCATTGTACAGCCCTTTCCATCCTTTCTTCCATAATGCCTTTTTATGTGAAAATGACCAATGAAAAAAGATAGGAACACTTTAAAAAAAGAATAAAAAATGCAGACACCAAATAAAATATTGCAAATGGGACAAGGGTATTAAGCTTCAAAATCATTGTCTGGAAGTATTTGGAGTAAGCTTAGAATTGTATCTTTGCAACAAGACAGTTCCCTTTTTTATAGGTTTACTTGAGAGGAAAATTCACAAGAAAGATTTCTCGTGCATTTGCTGCTGCTCGGTCAGACTGAAAACATCTTTACTAGGGATTTACTAACCAACCCACACAGTGTTGTGTGAATATTTTTCAAACTGAATTATATGTAATCTTATTCTGTCCTATTGCCCTTTAAAAAAACACTGTATATTTGTCTATTTAGAAGTAGTGTATGCTGTGTTCAGAGAGACTTACTGGTAACTCACAAATAAGTATCAATAGATTTTCAGCTAATTGGTTTACTGGGGAAGTATAACTGAGAATAAGAGATTCCACCCTCTGTAATCCCAATACACATTGGACTCTTATAGTCTATATCCTGGTCATGACAGTTTTTATAGTTTTAACATTTTAAAATTTAGATAAACATGGTTAGAATTATGCTGCAGAACACATCATCTGTCCAATTCAATACAGAAGAATGAGGAATAAGCCTCCTCCCCCTTATTGTATATTTTCTGCAGTTATTTTGCCCTTCAAAGTTTGAATTTGCCACAGTTATGAATATTAATCAGGAAATATTAAAAACTCAAATTAATATTGTATCTTATGATGATAGGGTAAATTGATTTTATCAAACAAACTTCAATAGCAAACGGGATGGAGATTTTGTTTTAAAAAAAGAAATTGTTTAAAAACAGAAGAAACAGTAAAAGAATATTTGAAAAATATTTTTTAAAACTTTGCCATGGAGAAAGACAGGCATTGATCACAGTGCATGATTATCCATTTTCCATTTATCTCTTTGCTGCATTCAAAGGAAGATCTTCAGAAACATAATGAATAAGATAATCAGATATGCTTGCAATGATTTATAGCTTATGCAATTATGAATTTCCACTTTAAGAACAAAAGCTTTCTTTTTGAAGTGTGAAAAGGGAAGAAAGCCGCAATATAGTGAAGTAATATATTAGGATTAACCCCCCCAAAAATGTCACAAACAGACAACATGCTGAGAACATCCACATGAATTTTTCTGAGGTGGTGAAAGCCTTCATACAAGTATAGTATACAGTAATACCTCATATAACATTAGTATCGAATAACACTAAAATCGCATAACATTAAGCAATCTGGGGGGAAGAATTGCATCGGATAACATTAAGATCCTATGGGATGCATCAGATAACAACCGCTAAAGCCTGTGTGGTTACAATGTATCTCTATGGATTCCATAGGATTTTAACATGCATCGAATAACACTAAAAATCGTATAACACCAAGACTTGTGGAACCAGGTTTTAGTGTTATATGAGGTTTGACTTGTAAAATTTCGTGTCAGAAATTATTCTGGGTTGAAATGATTTTTGCTGGAGAAACACTGCTCAGAAGATGCTCAAATGAAGCTCCTTTCATGTCCCCAAGATCTTTTCCCACCAAAGTGACCCCTATTTATCTACTTGCAATTTCTTGCTTTCGAACTGCTAGATTGACAGGACTGGGACAGAGATGGGCACTCAACCCATCATGCAGTACCTGGGTCTCAAACTGCCAACATGCTGGCTTCAGTCCACAGAATATTGTTCCTGGCTGGCCTCCCTTCATTTCATTTGGACTTGCTTGGAACTATTCCTGTTCTAGTACTCGCGATGGTTGCTATACTGAAGTTTTTTAAAAGAAAATATATTCCCATATTGGGAGTGTATTAAATGCTGATAAGACATGATCTGTGGTGTGAATGTATCCATGCAATACAAAAAGTTACAAAACATTGGAAGTTAAATAACAAATTCTGTTGGCTTCAAATATCAAATCTTGCCATGTATCAAATCTCAGAGGTCAGATAGTTTTTGGTAACAACTATAAAACATGTCAAATATTGGCAGTAGATCAGGTCTTACGTTAGTAGGACTGGAAAGGGAATGATGTGAGTATGCCCTAACCTAACACTCTTAGTTTGGAACCCAATCATAATGGGCTTTATCTTGCAGCAAAGTGAGCCAGAAAGAGCACCTAGTTATTAATCACAAACTTTATTAATGTGATGCTGCTGTATGAACTGCTTACTTATATAAAAACAACATACAACAATCATGGAGCAGTCGATGTAAAACAAAACCAACACAATAAAATTATTTGTAAAGTACGTGGTAGTCTATAATTTACTGGGAAATATAAATATGTCTTCAATATGTGCCTGAAAATAAGAATCATTGCAGCAAAAACATTTCTGCATACTCATGCAATGGGAGGGAAGACTTTCAAGCATGTAGAAATATAATTAGAAGGTTAAAGATGAAAACTCTGCCACTAACGGACATTTCAAGTTTTACAAAGTAGTGGAAATCTCAGTGGTAGAAGAATATTGCCAATGAGAAAGGGTGGCAGAGTGTGCTATTCAAAGCAAAAGCAATCACACTTTTATACCAATTCATAGCGCTTATATACTCAGTGTGATTCGCAAGTTAATTAGCATTTTGCCCCCAACATAATGGGTACTCAGCTCTGTCTTTCTAAACTTACATAGATTTTGAGGTTTTTTTTGGGGGGGGGGGCATCAAATATCAAATACAGTGTCATACAGGCAATCACCATAGAAAGTTCTTCTATATCTGCTGAAGGCAAAAAAAAAAAATTAGCTTGGGAAGGTTCTGGTGCAGAAAAGTTACTGCAGTTTGGAGGGTAACCATTCACACAATTCTCCATGGGCAATGGTTCTTGCCCTTTAAATTCTCCAAATTCAAGTTAAAAACTTTTGAGAAGAAAGCAAGAAACATTATTTGAGCTCTGTTTCTGCCAGTAACATCCCATGCATTTCAGCCGCCTGGGGCTTATTTATTTATTTATTTCATTTCATTTCATTTCATTTCATTTGTACCCCGCCCTCCTCCAAAGACTCAGGGCAGCTTCACAACTAAAAACAATTAAAACACATACATAAAAATTAAAATTCACGTTAAAAACACAGAGGAGAGAGGTGGGATATTTAAACAAGCCAGGCGAGTGAGGTGGCCGTCTGGACCACTCCCCACTGGCCCTCTAAAGCCAAATTTGCCGCCCCCTGGTGGACATCGGTGCCCCCTCCCCCAGGGCTTCTGGGAATTGTAGTCCAAGAACACCCATAGCCCAAAAAGTGCCACCCGGGGTGGGGTGCCCCCCTGGCTCCTCTACGCGATGCCACTGGTTTCTGCTTCTGGTTGTTCTCAAAATCTGTCCCAGGTGGAACACTGTAAGAAACTGCAATTTCTGTTTGTAAAGAGATAAATGCAGAATTTGTAACAAACTTAACTAACTAGCTGTTTCAGCTTATAAACTACAGTACTAGCCCCTCAGATAGGCTGCATAATGAATTACTTCCTGGACTGGGATTCTGCTGGAGTCAAGAAGGCTTAGTTCTTGGTGCTGGATTTTAGTTTGTCATTATAATAACTGCTGATTAATTTCAAGAATTTTCTTGCCTTCCTCTTTGTTCCCTATCCTCCCACCACCACTTCTGCTATGCCTTATAGATTGTAAGCCTGCAGGCAGCAGTTGTCAAAAATTTTAGAAGCTTCAAAAAGAAATAGATCAAGTGTCCAACTGTATTTATTTATTTATTCAAAATCATTGGTGTCTCATTCTTCTTCCCTAAGGAGATCAGAGAGGTCTCCTATACTAAAAAACATAAAACAATAGCAATAACAAAGTAAAGCAAAACAAAAGCACACAGCAGGCAGAATATCACAACTATGGTGCTCTGCAAATGAAAATGTTCTTTTGATTATACCAAACAGCATACAATAATACAATCTTTCACTTCAGCTGCTCTGCTGGAAGTATGTACCTATCCCTACCCCCATAATGTAGTATTCTTATCTGACCCTTTGGGACTGAGAGACTGAGGAAAGAGAGTAAGCATGTGAAAACTGGGCTTTTTGGCAGGATTTCTATTTATTTGTTTGTTTCAGAAAGCTTCCAGTCTAAATGCTCACAGTCCATTGTGGCAGTGTTGTATGTACATTACAGATGTATAAAGAGCATTTCTTTTATTTCTTACTCTTGCAGAGAGGGAAAGCATGATGGTTTAAAGCATGGAAAACTAGAGGAGACACTTTAGCCTTTCCTTCAAGTACATCTCCCTCCAGAGTACATTTACTTCCATCACAATGGACTCGAAGAGATCCTTGTTTAGTGTGGCAGCACCCCTGAGACCTAATTTAGCTTTTATAGGAAATTCAAAGAGACAGAGTGAGCAAGACTGAGCAGAACAAAGGTACATGTCTGCACGGGGAATATTGATACTTGTCGGTTCCTTCTCTAAAATCCTTAAAAGAGATTTCTGTCAGAAAACGCTGACTTGGGCTTTTTTGCAGATGGATAGCTGAGCTTAAACACTGCATGTTAAGATCCACTTATTTCTGTTTAGTCAACAAAAGCAAAGCAAAATTCTGCAGCCCTACTGCCTTGATTTAAATATTTTGCTTCCTTTCTAAAACCTATCTTATGGTACAATTTCAAATAGCTCTGGAAAAGAGAAAGAAACATGGTTTTAATTGCAACATATAGGTCTGCAATATTTTTACAAATGAAATCCTGCCAACAACAACTTTACACTAAACGAACATCATCCCTCTATTTCTCCTCTTCTTCTTTCGTGTCTAGGCCAGACATGAAAATGCCAAAATAAACCCACCATTTTGTGAGTTCATTCTGCAGTTCCTTTAACCTGACCTAGTGTGAGAAAGATTAGCCAGTAACACAAGGTTGCAATAACCAGGGTGCACCTGATTGGAGTTCATAAATACCACAATCCTCAAGAAGGCTCTTTTTGTGTACCCCATAACTCTATTGAAACTCATGGACATACACAAACAAATTCAAATGAAGAAGCCTGCATTTCCCCCACTACCAGGCTCACAATACATCTTGACAAGCCTTTTTCATGTGTAACCCTTATTCATCATGTCCAGCAGGTTTTTTCCTCTAGTTTTGTCCTGATTATTTTTATTTTATTTTATTTATTTATCCAATTTGTATAGCCACCCAACTCAAAATGACTCTGGGTGGCTCACAACAGTAAAACCAACATAACAGTTTAAAACATTAAAAACACATTTAAAACCCAATTAAAAATACTACAATAATTAAAAGAAAGAGGGAACGATATTGCTATATTAGCCAGCAGATGGGGGTCACCACATTGCTGGTGGCCCACACCTGCTTTGCCAGCTAGGTTTTAAATTCTTTCCTGAAGGGCAGCAACTCTGTCTGGAGTCGTAACTTAATTGGAGGATGTTCCATAGGGCCGGAGCAGACACAGAGAAGGCCCTCCTTCTGGTGCTAGAGAGGTGAGCCTCTCTAGTGGATGGCACAATAAGAGAGCCCATCTGGTCTGCTCTGATGGGATGGAGAGATCTTCTTAGGGTGACGTGGTCTCTTAAGTATCCTGGCCCACTACCATGTAGTGCTTTAAAGATCATTACCAGCACCTTGAATTACACCCAGAGGCACACCAGTAGCCATTGCAGCTCCTGAAACAGTGGAGAGACACAGGCATAACGCTCGCACCGCATCACCACCTGGACAGCTGGATCCTGGACCAGTTGCAGCCTCCAAATGGTCATCAAGGGCAGCCCCATTTAGAGTGCATTACAATAGTCCAGTCTGGAAGTGACCAGAGCATGTGTGACCATGAGCAAGGAATCCCAATCTAGGAGCAGACATAACTGGTATATGACATGAAGTTGTGCAAAAGCCCTCCTGGCAACGACTGCCACCACTTGGAACTTTAAAAATGTTTATATTTCTATATACTATCTAGACCAGTGGTATATCCCTCTCCTCTTGTGCCCATTACATAAGTTTCCATTGGGTCTTGAGTAGTTGTACCCTACAAACACAACATGAAGCTTTTGTGTGCTTTTGGAAAATTTGGAGTGGGAATCAGTCAGTTAAATTGCTGTCAAAGGAAGTAGCTGTGGTACATTGTGTTATACTGATGTTCAGCCCAAAACATTATTGATTCACTATTATGAAAAATCCTTTTTATTAGAAAGAAATCAAGTGAATTGGCCACTTGGCACCTCAAAAATGTTTATAATTTGCTATATACTATCTATACCAACGGCTCCCAATCTGTTCAAGCCAGGGGCCAGGTCACACTCTCTCAGTCAGCTTCAAGGGCTGGATGGCCATTTTGCCCTGCCTGCTCAATGGGAGTGGCCATTTTGTCCCAACAGCTTCAAAGGGGTAGCCTTTTTGTTTCTTGAAAGCCCTTGGAGGGGTAGGGGGCACATGAAATGGTGCTGTGGGCCAGATCTGGACTATGGCCCTTAGGTTAGGAACCCCTGATCTATATTATTGTATTCCCAATAATCATATATGGATGAAAAAGTTGAACACTTAAAAACACTGAAAGGAGAAATTTTGTTTCTCTTGAACTATGGGTACTGGAAGAGTGCTTTATGGATATCCTGGACTGCCAGAAAGATGAACAAGTGGGTCCTCAAGAAAATCAAGCTTGAATTTTTGTTGTTGTTCAGTCGCACAGTTGATTCTGACCCTTTGCAACCCCATGGACCACTGTCCGCCAGGCACTCCTGTCCTCCACTTATGTCCTCCTCAACTCACTCAGTTCTGTGCCCACTGTCTCTACAATACTGTCAAGCCATCTCATTTTTGGCTGCTCCCTTCTTCTTTTGCCCTCCACCCTTCCCAGCATCAAGGCTTTCTCAAGCGAATCCTCTCTTCTCATTTGATGTCCAAAGTACTTTAGCTTCATCTTTACTATCTGACCTTCTAGGGAGCAGTCAGGGTTGATTTCTTCTAAGATTGACCTATTTGTTCTCCTCGCTGTCCAGGGGACTCTCAAAACTCTCCTCCAACACCACATCTCAAAGGCATCTATTCTTCTGCGCTCAGCTTTCCTAATGGTCCAGCTCTCACAACCATACATTGCCACAGGGAATACCATTGCTTTGACTATACGAATTTTTGTTTGCAAGATGATGTCTCTACTTTTCACTATGTTCCCCAGGCTTCTCATAGCTTGTCTCCCAAGAATCAGTCGCCTTTTTATTTCATGACTGCAATCACCATCTGCAGTGAGCTTTGATCTTAGGAAAGTACAATCTGTCACTGCTTCTACTTCTTCCCCATCTATTTTCCAGGGACTGATAGGGCCTGTTGCCATTATCTTGATTTCTTGATATCAAGTCTCAAGCCAGCTTTTGCACTTTCTTCTTTCAACCTAAGCAGCAGCTTTTTAAAGTCCTCCTCACTTTCTGCCATTAGGGTGGTATCATCTGCATATCTCAAGTTGTTGATGTTTCTCCCAGCAATTTTGATCCCAAATTGTGATTTCCTGCATTGCACATTATGTGCTCTGTGTATAAGTTGAATAAGCAGGGTGACAAAATGCAGCCTTGTCTTACTCCTATTCCTATTCTAAATCACTCTGTCCTTCCATATTCTTGAACTAACTGTGAAGGAAAAAAATATGATTCTGAGGCCGGCCAACTTTAGGCACATCATGAGAAGGCAAGATTCTTGGAAAATACAATAAAGGTAGAAGGCAGTAGAAAAAGAAGAACAAACATGAGATGGATTGACTCTATGAAGGAATCATAAGCTTGAGTTTACAAAAGCTGAGAAGGGTTGTTGAGGACAGGACATTTTGGAGATCTTTCATTCATAGGGTTCCCATAAGTGTGAAATGACTTGATGGCAGATAACATCATAGATGTGTGAGCATGCTTGTGTAGACATATGCATGTACATGTGTATATATGCATGTTCTGCATATTAATCCCACAAACTGAACGCTGATGCAAATCCATTCCCTTTTTATGTTTTAAACATAGGTTTGAAAACAAAAGTGCTCATTTTAATGCTGAAAATGCTGGACACAAAGTGAAATTCCAGTTTTATAAGAATCTTGTGACACATGCCTTTTTCCACTAACCAGATTGATTCCTTATGCAACAAGAGGGCATAAATATGGCTTATCTGATATAAAATTAAACAGAACCAAAAAGTATTCCAATAATAACAATAACAACTTCAATTCCATCAGCTAAATCTTACCAAGCCACTTTCCCATTTTCCTGTTCAATAATACAAAGTTATCTGATAAACACACTTGCTCCTGAAATCCACACCTACAGTACTAGGCATACTTTGTATCATATTGCTCAGCTGAAACTATTGTTGCTGTTGTTGCTAAGCAGCTAGATTTATGCGCACTGATAGAATTATGCAACTTATTTATCCAGCAAAGTTCAAATAGAAGGTCACCCATATACATCAATATAATAGGAGCACCAAAGATAAAAAGCCATTTTCCTAACTAGCATGGCTTTTCATTAGTGAGTTACACTGTCTTCAGACAAATGTGTTAAGTCAGGTTGAGTCAGGAAGATGACTATGGGGCAGGACAAAGAGCACAGAGCAGAAGAAAACTTCACAGTGCCTTTGTATACTATACAAGGGTGGGGAGGTGAAAAGCTTTTAACCAAAAATGCCCTGAAATTTGAACTAAGGGATGGGAAACATAAGAGACTGGGACAAAGGAGGAAACAAGTAAGAGTTAAACTTCTCCAATAAAACCCAGGATCTTCTCTGGACACACCATCTGCAAGAGGCACTAAGGAAGTCCAGAATGTGATCATTCTATCAGCCATTTTCATATAGGCATGACAGTGATGGTGAACCTTGGCACTCTAGGTGATCTGGAACTTCAATTCCCAGAAGCCCTGATCAGCAGGAGCGCTGACTTGGACTTCTGGTAATTGAAGTCCAAGAACACCAGGAGTGCCAAGGTTCGCCAAAATAGGCGTAGGCTGAAACAAAGAACCTGAGTTGACTAGATAGGATTTGCATGCTACATACAGTATTGTCTTTCCTTATACAGTAGTACTATTCACTACTAGGATTGACTGTGTGGATGATTTAAATACTGTACTTGTGTTCTTCTTATGTGAGCTAGGTTAGAATTAGTACCCTGTAATCTGTTGTTCTTCCCACCACCAATTTTTCTTTGTGGTGGTGCTGTTTGTTTTTTCTTGATTTCTGGTTGTTGTTTTCTTTTACAGAGATCCAGATAAACACAAGTAGAATGAGATCACAACTCAAGTGAAATTCAGGGCCCAGGTATATCAGACTGACTATCGGTGATGTCTGTCGGACAGCATCATATTGAAAGAGGGAAGCATCAGAATATGTAGTAACTGTAACACTTACCAAAACCTCCCAGTTAAATAAATTCATCTGAAAGGCGTTTAGAATATAATTCCTATGATCCCCAGTATAAATACCTACTAAGAATGCTTAGACACAACATGCCTTCATGGTGCCTGCCGTTATTTTTTCTTGGGAAAGCAGGGGACATCAAGGACTACCTAGCAGCTCAGTTGTCCCTAATCTTCCTAAACTTTTTTGGAATGCTACAAGGAAGCCTGGAGTATTTTTTCCAAGAAAGTCTAGGAGTGGAGAGGCCAATTATGAGGTGAACCGGGCAGAACTAAAGCAAGCATCCAAAGTCCATGTTTTCTGCCCCAATGGCATCAGATGTAAAATAGTACATTTATAGCACATAGTAAAATAGCTATGTAAAAAGGTCTCAGCAACTCACTCCCTGAACCATCCCTTCCTGTGAGAGTCACCATAAGTAAACACTACTGCTTCTTGTCTCCTATGCATAGTTTCAGAATATTGGTACTGCATAAGCCTGAAAAAATGCATTTAGTATTTTAATCACTTTGAAGAAAGAACAGCCTTGGACTAAAAATGTCAAAAATTTATTTGAATTGCGCCTTCCCTAGCTGGAGCCATTCACATTCATAGCTATTCTACTAAGAAATCTCTGGTTAGGCATTGACCATTCAAATCATCCCTGCTGTCCCACCCACCCCACCCTAACGAATATTTTCCCCAGTTTTTGTTGAACATCTTTATCTACAGCTTTCCTAGCTGAAAAATCCCCAGCCATTGTTTTATTAGCATACTGCTTTTTATTGCAACTCTAGCTTATTTCTTTCTTTTAATGTGTAATCTCCAGAATATTCAAAGCACAGTGATTTATTTATGGCATTAATTATATAAATACTACAGCAAGTCACCAGTGAAGCTCTTAAACATATTCAAGCTGATATGCCATTTGCAACCTTTCAATCACATGTAAAAGTGGTTTCAAAGAAGCTCCATGTGGCCACACTTCTCCAGGTTTTGAAGTGGTCCTGGGAAAGCTGCCAGAGGTGTTGCTTACTACTTTCTTTTATACTAGCATCTGAAGAATTGCCTGTTTCCATGTGCCAGAGGGAACACTGAACTTGCATTTCCTCAACAAGCCTCTTCCTTTCAATCACATAGCAAAGAGTTTCTTAAAATGACAGCATTCAAAAGCAGTTGTGATGTGGGATGGAGAGCTGTTTTTGAAAGAGGGGGTAAATCTTTAAAATCTCACTGGACAGGCACAAAATCATGGGCTAATCCAAAAGAGCATATTTTAAATCTTACATTAACATCCAATTCAAACTAGGACACAGTCATACAAAATGTGCTTTCACAGTCATCGTTGCTTAACTGGGGGAAATTCCATTATAATTATATAGCACCCATGTCTGTACAACCAATCTTCTTTTCGGATATCAATTTAGCATGATTTCTCATGAGCTTGTTATCATACAATTGCTGGATCTCATTCATGAAATTTACATGACAGGTCAAAACTGCATTGTCTTACATTTATAACAATCTTCTGCTTTCTTCTGTCCTTTTTTCTTTCCATAACAAATCTATCAGGGGGGAGGGGGGATGAAATATCTGCCCAATCTCATCTGAGTAGTAGTACTAGGAAGTAACTTTAGTAGATGTGATTATTAGGCAGCTTTTAACTTATGTAATGTTTATTCTAAAAAAATTGCAGTGAATCAACTGTCTATTAAATATATT
Source organism: Furcifer pardalis (assembly GCA_030440675.1). Lineage (NCBI taxonomy): Eukaryota > Metazoa > Chordata > Lepidosauria > Squamata > Chamaeleonidae > Furcifer > Furcifer pardalis. Next base: position 40,170,090 of record CP126896.1, read on the forward strand.
TTACACACAGTCTATATATCCTTGTCAATGTAAATCACATTGTATTTTGAATAGAGGTGGCAAAATATCAAGTGTCTTCCTATGTTCTTCCTTATCCTACTGACAAGGCTGTTTTGTGCTGGTGGTGTACAGATCTGTCAGGTTTTTACAGGAAGAATATCTATAGATATTTGTTTCTACATTTTCTAGATAGATTCATGCCTCTATTACAACTAAATTCACTTTGTTTGAATTTCACATATATGTATGTGTTGTCATTTTCCCCATAGAAACCATTTCAAGCCTAGAAACGTTTAACTTTTTAAACTACAAATTGTATCCACCTCTACTGTCAGCCTGGGACACAGATTAGATAAATCTATATTTTAAAAAATAAAGGAGATAATTTACTGTACACCTCTATTGCTTTCATCCAATGAAAGATGCATAGGTAGGGACAGTAACATAAAGATCTTGGTTTGCTTGCTAACTTTATATTTAAACTTTTCTTCTTTTCCTTTAATCCTCTTGGAAGTTTCTTCACTTTGTCCATCTTTGATCATCCTCCCCCCCCCCCCCCCCGCCCTCCAGATCTGGTGTTCTTCGATTTCTTCAGCAAGGATTGGTTCTCAGTTACAGTCAAAAACTGTCATAACTTTCTGGAACAGCAGCAACAACAAAAGCGATGTAACTATTATTTCAAAGAATTACTTTCAAGTTTTACAACAAAACAAAGTTGATCTTTAATATGATCTCCTTCTCATACTGTTGCACATCCATAAACTTTTACTCCCCAACTCTATAAAATAGATTTTTCTATCTTCTTAAGCTCAAGTTTGAATATTAAAGCATTATATGCATGCTTTAGGAACAAGTCTCACAATTTATATTCATTCCTTTATGTTTAATGGTGTCATATTACTAACAGCCCATTATAATCCCAGAACAGTAATTTAATATTAATAGCATCAATAATAAACATCTCTCATAGTTATAATTGATATTATTAATATTCACTGTTCTAATTATAACATACAGTTAGCAGCATGTCATCACTATGATATATATGGCATTATTATATTACATACATATTATATGATATTACTAGTACTGCATAACACAATTTATTACCATGACTTTCAGTATTTTCTATTCTATTCTATCCTATTCTATGCTGCCATATGTCATGTAAGTTAAATGTGGTTGTTATACACTGACTGAAATTCAATTTGTATAACTTAAATCATGTAAGCTGGATGACATTATCATCTAGCAATTGGTATATTGAATTTAAATTACAGTAATTGAAAGCTTGCTATCTCTCTCTCTCTCACACACACACACTCACACACACACACCTTTTCATATTCTGAAGCTCCATAGGATTCCCTTGTGTCCTGGAGAAATCTTTGGGAGCCTTAGGAGACCTTAGTTGTCATACATATATACTGCTTCCAAACGTTTAGACACAAATGTCACTGTGATTGGGCAGCAATTTTTGACCATTAAAGACGTCTCTCTCCTGTTGTCTTGAGGCTCCCCAATGCTTCCCCAAAGCAAAAGGGAGCCCTAGGTAGTCTTAAAACCTGGAAAGGAGGGTATCATAAGCTTTCAATTAACTTAATTTAAACACCCCACTCACCAGATGTCATCCAGTTTTTATGGCATAAAGTTGCACAAGAGGATTCTGGTCATTAGTATAACATTAGCTGAAATCCTGCTGCTTAATTATACATGTGGAAGGCAATCAGAGTAACACTTAGTCACTTGCAGTTAACAGGTTGCCACTGGGATTCTTATGGAAGCATGTGCTCACTGCTTGCTCAGGGATCCCAGCTAGACGTGGTTAAAAATTCGTCATTTGCCATCAGTTTGCATAATTAAGCAATGATGAACCACTACAACTCACCTAAGCTGGCCTGATTCAGTGTGAGTGAAAATTCGTGGCTGCAGAGAATTGTGAATCCCTACATTGCCTCAAAGGAGAGAGGTCAGCTGAGATCACTTGGACCATATTTGGCAATGGAGGAATGTCTCTGCCAGGTATGGGATTTGGGAATTGGTATACTTTCCAGACAGCCATCAGAAGGAGAGACTGCTAAACTGTTTTTTGAGTATTTTATATGCAGAAAACCTGAGGGTGCTCACTGTAATTCTGAATAAATTTGATAATAATAATAATTTCATGTCAGAAATTATTCTGGGTTTAAAGAATTTTTGCTGGACAAAGTCTGCTCACAGGATGCCTGAATGAGGCTCTTTTCATGTCCTCAAGATCTTTTCCAATTGACGTGATCCCTATTTATTTACTTGCAATTTCTTGCTTTCAATCTGCTAGGTTGGCAGGAGCTAGGACAGAGACAGGCACTCAATCTGTCATGCAGTACTCGGGTCTCGAACTGCCAACTTGCCGACCTTACAGCTAACAAGGCAAACCTCTTAACCACTGAGCCACTGAAGCCCCACAATCAATTTGATGATGTCTAAATATTATTTTTCTTGTAACACTTAACACATAACCATTAAAACTTTGTCATTAGTTGGTTCTGGAACACACGGCGCCAGCTTCTTAACTGCTGGCACTGAAAACAATATACAGTAAAACCCCAACTTACTAATGCCTCAAGTTACATAAAATTTGACTTATATAATGATTTTGTGCTAAACCCATGTCCCAATTTACATAATTTCCTATGGGTTTGCTTCAAATTACATAAAGATTCTTTTTTCCTGTGGGTTTGCTTCTAGTTAGGTAAAAATTCATTTCCCTATCAATTTGCATCGATTTTCATAAAAAAAAAACATTTTTCCTATGGGTTTGCTTCAAGTTGTGTAAAAACATAATTTTTCCTATGGGTTTGGTTCGAGTTACATAAAAGCAGAAGCCTACAGAACTGACTTTTTTTCGTAAGTAGGGGTTTTACTGTACAGTTGTACCTCGCTTAAAGAGCATAATGTGTTCCACAGGATTGCTCTTTAAGCGAGTTTGCTCTTTAAGCGAAACACCATTGTAAATGACCAATTGTGGGGGGTACTGCAAACCCCAATTTATTTGTTAAGCGAGTTTTTGGTTAGTTTTATTTGTTAAGCGAAGTGAACATTCAGAGAAAATTCTGCTCTTTAAGTGAGTTACTCTTTAAGCGAAATGCTCTTTATGCGAAGTTTGACTGTATCTGGTTATATGACCAGACAGTTGTGTTGCAGGGGGGGGGTAGGGGGGAGACTGGCCCTGGGCAGCGCTTTTGGGGCTATGTGTGTTCTTGGACCACAATTCCCAGAAGCCCTGGCGGGAGTGGGCACCAGCGTCCACCAGAGGGCAGCAAACTTGGCTTTGGCCCTGGGCGGCAGAAATCCAAGCAACGTTACTGTGACCAGATCAGGATTGGCCTTCCATTTTTCATTCATATAAATCAATTAACTTGCCCTCTTTCTATTAGAACTGGAATAATATTCCTCTTGAAATCATATTTGTAATAATATTTGACCAAATGAGCAATCTTCCTATAATAATAATAATAATAATAATAATAATAATAATAATAATAATAATAATAATAATAATAATAATAATAATAATAATAATAATAATAATAATAATAATAATGTATAAGATGAAGATAATGAACAAGAAGTGACCAGTCCATATTTAATGCATCTTGTGAGCTATTAAACCCTTGGTAATGAAAAATACAGACATTATAAAGAGTTGGAGAGTATATTGGTTCCTCCCCCCTCATTATTAGCTAAAGGTTTGCAAGCAGGATAAACCCTATTCAAACACCACAGCAGCAAACAGCAATGTTTCCAAGATTCTTTTGTACAATGCAGCAGGGAACCAGGAACAATTTGCTTTAGTTAAGTCAATTGTGGCTGGGGTCTTCCTTTCCTTTCTTTGATTATGGCCATGATCCAGCATGGTTTTGCTATTTCTAGAACGGCTTCTGGCAATCAAAGTGGGAGGAGGAACATCCCCTTCCTCCATGTTATAAAGTGCTAGGAAATTCTCCAGAGAAAGTTTTCAGGTAGAAAGGCCATTACACTACTGCAGCTATTCTCATAAGCCTTTTGTTCAGTGTTCATCTCTGTTCATAGCCAAAGAGCCAGCACTGTCTCTGTCTGCAGACATTTCCATGGACATGTGGCAGGCATGACTAAACACTGGAGTTCAGAAAACACTGTTTAACTTCCCACCAAAGTGGTACCTACTTATACGTTTGCAAATTTTTGCTTTAAAACTGCTATGTTGGCAGGAGCTGGGACAGAGACAGGAGGTCACTCCATCATGCAGCACTCAGGTCTCAAACTGCTGACCTGCCAGTCTTCCAGTTATCAAGTGCAGCATCTTAACCACTAAACCAATCCCACCTACTATCTTACTAAAGAAATACCAGGTTCCATCATTAAGAAGAAATAAGAATCCCCGCCCTTTTCTCAAGAAATCATTATGTTATTGGTTTTACCATTTATGGTGAACTGTTGGCCAAGAAGACCAGGCAATTAGGAGATATGCTGAAGAATTATTCAGATATTATCTAACCTAGATGTTATCATTATAGTAAGAGGGTATTGCCAGCTTCCATCCATCCTAACCCCATTTGAATAACAAGCTGACAATGAGAAGTTTCTATTTGCGTATAGACTCTACATTAAAGAAAGAATGGTTCTCTAGTAAAGTAAAGGTCAAACTTGCTTGAAAGCCAGTCATATCTGACTCTAGGGTTCAGTGCTCATCTCTGTTTATAGACAAAGAGCTAACATTGTCTGTGTCTGCAGACATTTCCATAGACATGTGGCTAGCACCTAGCATAACTAAGTGCACGGAAAGCTGTTTATCTTCCCACCAAAGTGGTACCTATTTTTTTTACTTGACATTTCTTGGGTCTTGAACTGATGACCTGCCAACCTTCCAGTCATCAAGTTCAGCATATTAACCACTAAGCCACCATGGTCCCTGGTTATCTAGTAGGGTAACTCATATCATTTGAATCCGAAAACAGGTTGGCCTGATTTTGACCTGGCGATCAACTCACCTTGTGCAGATTCAGTTCTCCAGTGGGTCTCCAGCCCTGAAGGTTATCCAGACTTCTTCAAATGCTAAATAATAAAACTGAAATTAAACAAACAAACAAAAAGAAGGTCAAACAATGTAGTCCCTAATTTCTTTACCATGTGAGGAAATGCACAGGTGGTATAACTGTTTGGAACCAAGTAGAATTGTGTATTGCTAAGAGCTGTAGCTTCTAATTTCAGAAAATGTTCTTTTGTTCTAGTTGAAACAACTAAATCTAAGTTGCACACTAGCTCTTCAGAGAGATTTGAGCTTGCATTCTGCTTTGGAGTTTAACAAATAAACTGCAGTTTTGGTACAAAACAGCTATTTTACAGGGGAAACAGACCTTTCCTAATGAGCTACAGATTGCCATGATTCCTAGTTAAGAATCTGATCTCAAATTGCATTTTCCTGATCTTTTGCCTCTGAGTACAGCATGTGACTGTGGGTAGGATTAGTAGAAGCTACCATGCCAGATTAAAAGCATGCAAAAATGCTCAACTCAGAATAAACTGTGCTTTATATTTTTAAAGTCCTGATCCTTCAGCATTAGGCCTATCTGGGAAGGGCTATGCATCCCCAACTTCACTAAAGGACAACTATTCCTAATTCAGAGGTCTGAAGCAGTGGACCTGATCCACAAAAACTCGCTTTAAAATATAGCAGTTAATCTTTAAAATGCTACAATATTTTAATCAACTTTTTTTGTATCTACTTTTGTTTGGTTTCTTGTCTGATAGATCAAAGGAGTTCAAACAAGTATATGAATGGGAAATCATATACAGTACACATAAACATTTGCATCTGCACAGAGGCTCTCATATGAGTCAAGATACATTTTCTAGTCACAAGGGGTCATCCAGACAGGCATTAAATATACTCTACGGGGCATCTTGGGGAGAGCTGGCCTATGTTATTTTTAGAGCAACCATGCATGTTCTTATGGTGGCCACACATGTGCACCTTTACAGCTCCCTGAGGAGGTTCTATTATTTTGGCATGCTCCCATATATACTATCTCCAGTATCTGTGGCAATTATGGCACTTATGCTGTTTGAAGGGTGAGGATGGCTGTCATTTAACTCCTTCTCCTGTCTTCTAGTAACCTGAGGCAGTGTGATCTAGCCTGTAGCACAATGGCCAGTAAGGGTAGGCCTTTAGTCTTTTAAACACAATGATTTTCCTCATGTATGTCTCTTGGTTTTAGCATATTTTGTATTGCGATTTGTCCTTAGAAGGTAACTATGGAGTTTAATTCATATCTAATTCCTAAGGCACATAACTTCCCATTGTGGGTGTAAAGTCATAGGTCCATGATGGCAAACCTTGGCACTCCAGCTGTTCTTGAACTTAAATTCCCAGAAACCCAAGTCCCTGTGAATCCACATGAATGGGTTTACTGCACTTCTGGGAGATGGGCTTCTGGGAATTTAAGTTCAAGAACAGCTGGAGTGCCAAGGTTTGCCATCACTGCCATAGGTAATAGGCATTCCACTGAATATCTAGTTTGACCATAATTTAAATTAGGTTTGAATGCTCAGTAAGAGAAAATATATTTAATCTTTGGGTGATCCTTTCTGCAATAATATTACACAATCATGTTGCATTCTCTAGAAAACAAAATAATTTTCAGTGGTTATGGTGAAATGAAAGCTGTTAGTTACCAGAAGTTTTAATACACTACCACACTAGAATCAAGTTTCCTTGAGAACAGGAGCTGTATGAATATTTTCATTTATTCAGCCTTTTCACTCACAACAGTATTTCCCTCACTGGATGTCTATTCCTCAAATGTGTTTGTTCCTGCTGAATGAAGCAAATCTTTCTTAGTGCCACATATGCATGAACAGTTTATACTGTAAAGAAAAGTTTTCTGATTGACCACATAGAAGAACAGTAGGGTACTTAATCCATCCGGGAAGTATGACCCCATACAAATATTACAGCTCTTCCGAAAATGGTGGCAGGAGGTGGATACATTAGGACTGAGGGCAACTGAGCCAAGTTGTAACCATATCACAGTGATGGCAAACCTTGGCAGTCCAAATGTTATTGAACTTCAATTCCCAGAAGTCTTGATCATCAGGAATGCTGACTTGGGCTTCTAGTAATTGAAATCTAAGAACACCTGGAGTGCCAAAGTTTGCCATCACTGCCATATCACAATTCAGAGTCCAAGTCCAAAATCAAGCCCAACGTAGACAGGGATGCAAGGTTATTCCAGACAATATGGCATAGTCCAAGTGAGCTGAAAGTCAGGTGACTAAGACAGCAGGTGTGGCAGAGTGTCTTTGGGGGCTTCAGAAGGAAAAGGGTGGGGTTGAAGGAGTGAGGATCCAGGTGAGGATGGCAACAGTCCACAGGAACTGGAAACAGGGCAGGAAGTCTTTAGAAGTGGAAACCAGGAACAAAGCAGGAGAGCTTCAAACCAGGCAAAAGATTCAGGAGGCAAGCAACAGCAATCTCACTGAGCTTCAGTACTGAGGGTGAATAGCTGGTTCTTATGCAGCTCAGCCACCCAGAGTCTCAAGGTGGAGGCCCTGTGTCAGAGGGTTGCCAGGGGTCCCTAGAGGCTTTTGGTGTGACAGAGTGCCGAGTGTGATGCAGTCCACCCCAAACTCCCTTCTTCCAGCCTCTGCCAGTCTCCCAAAAGGACCTAAAACCACATCTGATCTTACCAAGTCAAAGGGAGTGAGGCTTTTCTCATAGTAGCATGGAAATTGCAGTAGCAGTGTGTGGTTGAAGCAGACAGTTCTGTGCCAGTGCAACGCCCAAGCAGAATTCAACAAGGTAAAGTCCCAAAACAGAACTTTATTTTATATTCCGTAAGGTAGTGAAGCAAAGCTGTAGAGAATCAAATCCCAAAAGTCCATTAGTTCTTGAAGGGGCCAACTAGCCTCTTACCAGCACAGTCCAGTTCCATAGGATGGCACAGTCCAGTTCCATAGGATGGCAGAAGAAGGCAAAGGATGGTAATCATCTCAGGAAAATTTGGCATAGTCCATGACCTCTGATATTCATCAGCTTCCTTTGGCACCATTGTGCTACGCGTAGATATTCCCCCAGAAGGGGAATTTGGGTTCAGCTAATGAAGCATTTTAGCCTCAAGTTAGGACTGATTTGGGTCTGAAAACTTGTAGTTTATATAGAGGAAGAGGGACTTTCCCTCCCCCTAGGAATTCAATGATTTCACCTTAATTATGTCACTTATAACTTACTCAAAAGTTCTGGGAGCTTTCAGCAGCTTCTGGAAGATTCCAGGTCTGCAGGTGATTAATGACCTCATAAGTTAGACAGCTAACTGTCCAACCTTATCTAAGATCTGAGATAAGGGTGACAAGGCATACAATTGCCAGCAATTGGCTAAGCAATGGGCTGCCCACCCATGAGGAATCTGAAATACTGTACGTATAAACAAGAACAGAAAGAAGACAACTAAATGAGAGTTTGACTAGCTTAAATAAAGCAAGTAAAATTGGCTACCTCAGATGCATGGAATGGAAACCTTCCCCAGGGCTCTCAGATAGGCTCTGTAGCTGCAGCAAGGATCCAATCCTACAAGTACTAGATTTTTCTTCCAGGCTGGGGGTTCAATCCTGTGAATATCAACACTACCTCTGGACAACTCATCCTGCAAATACCAGAGCTACCTCAGATCCTGACACTGGCTCCTTGCAAACACTTGAATATGATGTACCTAGGAGAAAGCCCTAAATTGAAAGACTTTTAGGGTCAAATAGACATCTAAACATTCTACTCAGTAAGAAAGCTTTCAGCCAGAAATGGATCAAGAACAGGAAAATCTAAATATCCCATCCTTAAATGCTAATCAAACTGAGCCTTGTGACAGCAGAGATTGGTAAAGTTACTTTTTTTGTACTAGGTTCCTCATATTTTCCTGCCAGTGTGAACACTGGCTATTCCAAAACAAAGAATACAACTTTTTTCAAGCTTTGCATATTTGGTAGATTATAAGTCATAACATGCCTTCTGGACTTAGTTCTGGCATCAAAGTCATAGAAGTTACAATTTATTAACTTTAATATGTTGAATTGTATCTTTCATATGTGCATTTCACTACACACAGTGGACTCATACGTTTCCACTGTATTGTACAGTAGAGTATATGTGTTTACCCACTAATAGGTTTTTGTCTATAGCTTGTCTATAGTCCCTCATACAATGAAAAGCAATGGAGAACAAATTGTGGTGTAACTATGAAAGAAAAGCATATAAATGAGATGATATAATATGAATGATAAATAAATGAACATATAACAGGACCATAGAGCAGTTTTCAACCTTTTAAAGCTGGGGGCTGGGTCATGCCCCCTCAGACAGCTTCGGGAGCCAGATGGCCATTTTGCTCTTCCTCTACCACATAGCACTTCCTGGTGTGGTGGAGGTGGTGGTGGGCCACATGAAATGGTGCCATGGGCCGCGCCCAGCCTGCAGGCTGCAGGTTGAAAATCCCTGCCATAGAGAATCTGTCTATTATTTTCCAAAGACACTTTGGAAAGGAGTTCAACATGGAACAGGGATGGTGGTCGGCTGCTAATCGCATCCAAGTACACATTCCTCTGGAAATCACCCTCACAGCTGATGGATGCATCTCCAGCGACCCAACAAACTGATCCTGGCATAAAACATCCGGTCACACACACCACATGGAACAGATGGTGGAGGGTGCAGTCTAGTCCCATGGAGCCCACTCCCTAACCTCTTCATGTCTGTGGTGCCCTCCATTGAAATGATCAATAGCAGTAGAGATGGTTTGGTGCCAAAGTGGACAATCCTTGGCCACTGTATCCCAGGCTCATGGTTTCACACCTGACACCTTCATGGTTTGTTTCAGCTGGCCCTTATAATTCTTCAAAGTTGCACCAGAGCTAAGTTCCCCATAACGAATTTGGCAAAGAGACCTGGAACCATCCATACAGCAGGGATGCCCTAGCCATCTAAGATGATGACCTATGATGGAAGCTTCAGTGTTATCCACATGTGCCCTCTCGAGAGCTGCAATGCTGGCAACACAGTCATCTCATCCAATGCTCAAGATGGACCACAGCCTCTGTGAGTGAAGGCGTTCAAGCTTTTGATGTCTTGGTGACAGAGGGCCCATGCCTCACAGCCACACAACAGTGCTGAGGCAACAACAGCCTGGTATACTCATGAGTCCTGCATGAACTGCCAGATTCCTGCCCAGGAAGACCCAGTATGACAGATGATCAAAGGCTGAATGGGCAGCACCGACTCTCTTGACAAACAGGAAAAATACCATTGGCATGAATTTGTTTAAGGTGGATAACTTCATGGGATGGTGGTAAGGATGTCTCTTAAAGAGAAATTCACCATTGGGTAGGTGTTTTTTTGTTTTTTTGTTTACATTGCCAGTATCTCTGTAAATGTATTGCCATTTCAGCTGAAATGCAAGCAAACCATTGTTGAAGTGAAGTTAAGCCACTATGAAGGCAATGAAGGAAGGGTTTTAAAATGGCAATGAGCATGGCTTTGTCATTTTTAGTTAAAAGTCTAATGTAGGGAACATGTTCTTCTCTACACTTTCTGTCCTTTCTCTCTCCCCTGATCATTCTTTTCCCCCATCTGAAATTAGCTGTGGTTCCACCAATTATAGACTATGATGATTTAATTAATGATTTTGCAGCAGGAAAGACAAGGGAGATTTCTTTCTAAGGTAAAGAGCACGTCCCTCTTTTCAATTACAGTACTACCAACTCAAAGGTAGCCCTATTTAACAAGAGGATTGAAAAGAATGCCTCCATACTCTATTAATGCATCTGGGCTCTTTGTTCCACCTCAATAATAGCCCTGGAAACACACAAATACCACAGAGTCAGTTCATTTTATACATTTCTCTGAATCCAGTGTATATTCCTAAATGGATCTAAAACAAACTTCTCTTCTCTCTCAAAATATTTCCAGGTACAAGTGCCTATGTCAAATGGAGACTATGAAGCTGTCAGAATCTGCACGATGCATATTGTTTGAATGTGCAGAAATGTCAAAATTTAGAAAAAAATTCAAATAATTGCAAACAGAAAAAAGTAGAAACCCCCAACTGCAGAGGGGGAGGAATCTGGATTGGAATGACAAAAGTCTGGATCTAAAAGCCAGGAATCACTACAGCCTATGGCAGATACTTTTATGCTACATGGAGCAGTCCATATGCTAAATCATGTTCTAATGCTTCACAATGAAATGTAAAGAACTGTTTTATATATGCACTACTGTGAATTGTGAAAAATGAAGGAATGATGTATGACTGACAAGGAAAACAATAGCTGCTTAAAGTGTTTTGACACAGTAATAAGACTAATACATATATTACTTCTGTGGTTATTGTATCCCAGAGTGGTTACATCAGACATCATTGCTTCTTTTGCTGTTTTGCTAACCACAAAAGTCAGTTCAGAATTCGATTTTGCAGCTGCTGAGCCTCCTTAATATAGCAACAGATGAATCCAGGCAAGAATGGATTCATCACTGTATCTGACTGATCTTTCTGCTCTTGCACAGTGACAAATTCTCACCTCTCCATATAGATCAGCAGTCACTGTAACTAGTCAGTCACGCATAAGTTGTGACAGCACATCACATGTTTGGCAATATGAAGCCTAAGAGAACAAGGTGAAATATGTATTTATTTTACACAAAAACAACAGTTTTTTCCATGAAAATTGCTGTCTGGTGCAAAAGTGTATCATGTCCTCCACAATAATCTGAAATGCATACTCAAATGAATGAAGAAAGCAGGAAAGTAAAAAGAAAAGAAAAAACTTTTCTGGAAATAGTTTGCATATATCAAATCTCTTTTTTCTTTTTTCATGGAAATAAAAGTTATGATTTAAATTAAATTAGGAAGAGTGGAGAAGTTCTGTGACAGTTTTCATATCATTCTCTTCCTCTTCTCTGGCTCAGAAAATCTCTAGAAGCCTGATCTGAAATAATGTATTGCCAAATTGGTATGAGTAGGAGACAATCTCAGGTTATGGATCCTCCACTTTCTCTTCCCTTTTCCTTCCCAACAATTCTGTGTATTAACTCATTTATTTATGCAAAACTACAAAGCAGTTCTAATCAGTGAGATCATTCCATTGTTACTCCTGCAACTAATCTTGCTCTCAACCACATACTTCTGGCAGCCTCCTTATATCCATGTTAAAAAGCTCTGGGGAAAAAAGATATATCTGACACTAGACTGTGTGTCCTATGGACAGCAGTGGAACAGAGAACTATCAATGTTAGGTATCTTGCATTAATTTAATTATTGTACAGTATTTGTTTAAATGACATCATTTTCATTTTACTGTCCACTAGGGTCCCCAAAGTAATTTGCAATAAAAAATCAAATTAAACAAGATGCCCAACTACACATTGATAAACTGTGCTGTTTTAACTAGGGAAAGAGACATTTTGGTTCTCTAAAATGCATTCACACATTAGCTTAGGGATGTTTTGAGTGGTCATTAGAAAGTAAAACATTGATTTCACTTGCATGTCTTATTATTCAACCACATATCCATAAGGAATCTCATCACTCCTAGCCAAAAAAACTATGCACCAGCTTCTAAATATGAGCTCAGTATGGTGTATTGACCCTGAAATGGATAAAAGCATTCCTCAAAAATAGGTTAAAACCATTTTAGCACAAAATTTAAATCCTGTTTTGAAGGTTACACAGGATAGTACAATTTTGAGTGCCCACCTCAATTTCAAAAGAGATATAGCCAGCTTGAGTTACCTTAGGGATAGTTCCACAAGCAAGGTGCTATTATAAACAAGCCCTATCTTGCGTGGTCAGTTATGTAGCTCCTTGGGTTGGTGGTACATGCAACAAAGCCTTCATAGCAGAACTCAGGCTACTTCAATGGGGCTTTCTTGGCCATTTATCAGATCTTCTTTGATACATGTGGAGAGGAATAAATTTCATGAAAATAAATGCTGCATTTATTAAATTTCTTCACATTCACAGAAACTTTTGCATGTATTTAAGTAGCCCCATTTCATTTGATTATTCCTTGACCTTCCTACTTTGCTTGAAACTCTATTAAGTGACTTCCAGTTGGTGCAGCTAGAATATTGTCCGGGTGGGAGACACTCTTTGACAAGGTGTGTTGTTTTTGCTCTCCATAGGTTAAACCTAAACTCTTCTAATTTAATATATATTACAGTAATACCTCCGTTAACGCTAAGACTTCGTTCCACAAGTCTTGGTGTTATCTGATTTTTAGTGTTATCCGATGCATGTTAAAATCCTATGGGATGTATCGGATAACGTTAAAGCTCCATAGAGATACATTGTAACCGCACAGGTTTTAGCGGTTGTTATCCGATACATCCCATAGGACCTTAATGTTATTCGATCCAATTCTCCTCCCCAGATTACTTAACGTTATGCGATTTTAGCGTTATCCGAGGTAAACGTTATCCGAGGTATTACTGTTCTTGGAATGTTTGCAGAAAACCTATCCTCAGTTTTAGCCATCAGCTGAGCAGTAATAATAATAATAATAATAATAATAATAATAATAATAATAATAATAATAATAATAATAATAATAATAATAATAATAATAATAATAATAATAATAATAATGTGTCAGGATTTTTTTGGGGGGTTGAAAGGATATTTGCAGAAGAAACTCCACTTAGGGAATGCCCAAATGAGGCTCCTTTCATGTCCCCAAGAGCTGGGACAGAGACAGGTGCTCAAACCGTCATGGAGTACCCGGATCTCGAACTGCCAACTTGCCAGCCTTCTGGCTAACAAGGTGAGATTTTTAACCACTGAGTCAACACAGCTCCTGTTACATCCATGAGGTAGATGGATTTTGTGCTGTTATTACCTTATTTTGCTCATTATTTGCTCTTGATGTACTTCCAGAAAGGAAATACGAGACAAATAATGTAGGATTCAGGCAGCCAGTTACAATCCAGCATGATTCATTAAGGGTTACATCCACTTGTTTGGCAATTGTTGATTTACATGATACAGCACTAGCATAGTCAGCTAAGGAGTAGCACAGGGACAAACCTGTTGTTTTTATTGTTTGTGGGTGTAATGCCCCAGTCTGAACCACCAGTTTCCTAAACATGTTATTTCTGGTAGCAAACTTTCTATTTGCTTTAGATAGTATTTTTGTAGGCCAAGGTTTGATCCAAAATGATGCCCAAGATACTTTGCATTAGGGCAATGTTCCAAAATCTTATCTTTACAGCTTCCTCTTGGACTGTCAAGGAAAGATCATCAGCATAGGTGAAACTCCAGGCATATGGGAATGTCAGATGATCATTTGTGCAAATGTTAAAATTTCTCCAATAGCTGTGCTTCTCTTGAAATTCAATAAAGAAACTTCAGCTTTGAAGCAGAATTGCAATAATTTCCGTTAGTTCAAGATCTTTAGTAAGGAGGCAGCACTTACTGAGAAACAATTGATGGTGGACCACTGTAAGGCCAACAAATTAAAGTTATTTTATGTATTTCAAAATTGTTTTCTATATGTGGAGTTAGATTTAAGATTTAAGCCAAAATATCATTTGTTCACACACTTTGTATAAGTCACATAGTAGAAAGGCTTGCCTGTAGCTTTTAGTATCTGGCAATTCTTTTAGTCTTCTGCCATAGTTTTGGGATTTGTTTGCTCATCCAGAAGTTATTAAAGAGTTAAAGGAGCTGATCCTTTGTATTTTGCCCAAAATGTTTAATTTGCTCACTCTGGATAACATTGAGTCCCACCACTTTGCTATTCCTACATCACCTTATGAATCATCTAGTTTTGCCAATATGAAGGCATTAGAAAGTTCATTAATTTTGCTCTTAATGTACCTTTGATGTTTTATTTTTGTTATGTGCTGATTGATCTTCCCTGCCAGGAGTCACTGATGTGTGTGCTATTTGGGTTGGGGTTACATTAACATACAGTGTCCTTTTATTTTATCCTTGTTCAGTCTTTTCAGTGGTCTCCAGGTTTTTTTTTTACTGCTTGTCATGTCAAGCTGTGCTATAATGTCTATTCTTAAAGGGGTTCTTTTTCATTTCTTCAAGAGTCAAGATCAGATTTCTTCTACCTTTTATTGTACATTCACTAAAACATCCTGGTCTGGTATCCTCTTGGAATAGAGGCATAAGAACATTCCAAAGTGGAGGTTACAAATTGATCATAGTTCTCTGGTTGAGGGCTAATCTGAAGCACAGCTTCATCTAGCATTGCAGTAAACTTTCCCCAGTTGGTCTTTTTGAAATTATGCCTTTTATAAAATAGTACAGATTGAGGTCAGATGACTGAGTAGATCTGACATAGAAAGGGACTGTGCTGAGTCTTGGATCACTTACTCTTTTAATGCACCGTTGAGGTATAGATTCACTCAGAAAAAACAGATCTGGATTGTAGCCTCTTTGCCATCTTTCACTGTTTACATGATCTGGGTAGTTTAGAATCATGATAATAGAATTTATGAATTTGGACATGGATGGAGTCTCTTCAAAGAGTGCAAGTATACCTGGGCATCCTCCAAGCAATGGCATAGAGCTATCTAATCCTTCTGAACCAGAAGTATAGCACTGTGAACTTGCTGATGAACAAAATGGTTCTTTTCAAGTCTGCAAATGACAATTTCTGTAAACACAGAGGTCATCTCTTCATCTAAAGAGGATCACATCACTTTGCTCCAATCAGAAATATGACATTCTTTGTGTTCAAGAAATTCCTCAGCATCTCAGATCCTAAACAGCATTTTCTGGGAAGTTTCCAGATACTGTATCTTGGTTTACACCATCTATGGCTTCTTAGATGTAAGTCAGAACCTTGAATTGTGCTAAGAAACCAGCCCATTTGATTCAACACGGATGAGACACAGTTTCCAAGGAGCTAGCACAATGACAATCTGGCTTCACTAGTCATAGCTTCCAGGCAGCTTCCAGGAAGAGCCCCTTGTTGACTGTATCATAATAGTATCAATGGAGTAGTACAACATTTCTCTGGGTTGATTATTCCTATTGTGGTATGAAAAGCTATCAGTATTTGGAAGCTTCCCCTTACTCTCTGGAAAGGTTTTATTAAATATAAGTAGGGGTGGATGAAAGAAATGGGCAGGTAAAAATGTGTTGCCTGAACTTGGCCTCCGCTTGTACACTTTATGTATTATCTCATTCATCTGCTCTGTGACTTTGCACTCCATTGTCTCCTATGAAAACCTCATACAAAACTAGGCTTCTTTGACACCAAGTTGCTGCCTATTAGAATAAAAAAATGTTACACATAAAAGCATAAAAGTGTTATGTTTTGCACATTTTATCCTTGTTTCAGATCCAGGTATCACTTTTGAAAAGGGAAATTATGGGAGGAGGAAGATTCTTTGAGCCACATGAAGGAACATTCAAATAGCACCCCCTGAGGTTTTTTTATCTACTTTCAATATATTACAACTCTAAAAATCCTCCCATCCTATAATATGAATAAATTCCATTGGGCACTTCTTTATAGATGACAAAGTCTTTTTATACACTGAGAGATAGCCAAGGACAAAGCTGGTTTAGAACTCTGGTCTAGTTCATAATTTAAAGTGAAAGCAAGGCTAGTGTTTTCTTTAAAAGCAATAGTCCCTGAATTTTCTTTAAATAAAAGATTGTGCAACACAGTGAAGAAGTAACCTGATGTAAAACCTCATTGCCATGGACTGAAATTTTCCAAATAAGAGGAAATGCCATTTGATGCTAGAACTGAAGGAAATTAGCCACAGCATAAAATGATGCACCTTCATCCTGGCTCCCAGGGATTCTCACAAAAGGTGAAATTTGTCTAGGTTTGTCCAGTGATTCAACAGCAGAGCATGGATTTAAACTGGTGGATCAACACTGTTAGGACATTTTTTATTTGGGGGTATTGTACAAAGATTGCTGCCCAGTGGACTAGTACAACTTTAAGGCCCTCCATGTGTTCTGAACACAGGTGTATATAATAGAGCCTCAAACTGATTGCCAGGCTGTGCATGCCTTGTCCATGTGCTCATGTAACAGCCCAGCTGTGGCTGATTAGAGAATCTGCCCAGCAACACTAGGGTATAACTGTGGCCCTCTGGGAAGGGTCTATGGAGGAGGTTATCACTTTGAGGAGATTGCCATTTGGAGGAGGTTATCATACTGAAGGAGGTTATTATTCTGAGGAGGTTGTCATATGAAGGAAGCTATCATTCTGGAGGAGGTTGTCGTTCAGAGGAGGCTGTTATACTGAGGAGTCTGTCTTACTGAAGACTAGGACTGAGCTACTGAGAGAGAGTCTACAGACAGAGACTGCTGAACAAGGGTCTGCTGTTGTTGAGAGTTCCCTTCAACTGAGAAAGAAGAACTGCTCAAGAATACCAGGACTCTATGCATGCTCCTGGGATTGGAGCCAACAGAGGAATCCAAGCTGTCTACCTACTGTGGGGCTTGGAGAGAGAGTGACTGTTCTATATAGTCATGTGTATGTCTGTCTTCCCCTCACTGTAAGTAAAGCGCACCTTTTCACTGAAGGCATATGTGTGTGTGTTATTGCACTAAGGCTTTCGCTGCGTAAGAGCTTAAAAGTGCTACTCTGCTATCGAGCCACACATATCGCTAGGGGAATCCCTGATAAACACTGCTTTTCCCATATAAGAATATCCAGTGGCTTGTATGAATGGAAAATGTTCAGCAATTCTTATAAGAGTAGAGTATAGAGCACTTTAATTTTCTTCCATTAGACCAGTGGTTCTCAATGTGGGCCCTCGCCCCACAGGGGAACTTCAATTCCCAGAAGCCTATGTCAGTACTGTACATTGGCTGATCAGTGCTTTGGGGGAATAGACTTAGGCTTCTGGGCATTGAAGTCCAAAACCAAAGGTTGGGAAACACTGCATTAAACACAAAAAAGGGGTCATTTCAGGTAGCAAAATCTATGACATTGGAAGAAAGAGGTACAGTAATACCTCAGATAACGCTAAGACTTGGTTCCACAAGTCTTGGTGTTATCCGATTTTTAGTGCTATCCGAGCCATGTTAAAATCCTATGGGATGGATCGGATAATGTTAAAGCTCCATAGAGATACATTGTAACCACACAGGCTTTAGCAGTTGTTATCCGATCCATCCCACAGGACCTCCGATCCATCCCATAGGACCTTAACGTTATTCGATCCAATTCTCCTCCCCAGATTACTTAACGTTATGCGATTTTAGTGTAATCTGAGGTAAACGTTATTCAAGGTATTACTGTACCTTGTTTTTATCTATTAAGTGGTCTCTGGGTGCAACAGTGTATCATGAAGTAAACCTGAGAAGGCAGACAAGAGCTACCTCTTGTTTAAGTTTCCGTAGAAATCCCGTTAGATATTTTTTTAAAAGAGAATTAAGGGCTGGTGTCTTTTTACATTAGTTCCTTATCTGATTGCTACTTTGAGACAAGTTACCTTTTCATTGCATAAAGAGTTAACACAAAGAGTCCAAGAAGAAGCTGGGGAGGCTTGATGTGCTAGCCTTGAAAATTAATATGAACCAAAGGAGTATTTAGTAGTACACTCCTTTTTCACTTACTCATCCCCAGTCACTTACTCAATCCTTAGCTTTCTCTTCTGTCAAAGCAGCATAACTAACATGCCCAGGATGTCTAAAATGGAAATTGTTTCTTGTTGTCGTTCTAGTAGTGTCTGTAGAATCTTGTTGTCAAGAGAGACAAGGCAAAGAGACACAGACTAAAACTTTGGATATACAGTATTGCCTATGATATCATAAAGTACTAATTAAATCAAGTGATACCCAACTTTCTCTGCCTCTTCTTCCTATCACTTTCTTGACAGCTGAGGAAAGACTGAACCACAGATTCTGCTTCAGCCTGTCATGAATATAGTGCACTCTATTCCTTTTGCAAAGGCTGTTCAGCTCTCGGCATAGCATATGACTCTAAATCTTCTTTTTTCTGTAAACTACAGTGGAGGTCTTTGTCCAAACTGTGATTTAGTTTCTTCTATTAGACCATGACAGGGCCAGTATCCAAGAAATGGGGGAACTTGCTAATCTTAAAGACGAGTGAAAAATGGTGGGGGGAGGGGGAAGGGATTTTTTTGTGGACTTTGCTAATCAGATTCATTTTAATTTAATCACATTCTATAATTGCAAAAGTAAATTTGTGAAAAACTGAGGTTTTATTTTTGTGCCAAGATTCCTGTTTGCTTGCTGATTACCCCCAGTCTGAAAACATTTGAAGGCCTTGCAGTCAAGGATGAGTGACTGTTTCCCAGGGGTTGGTGTGGCAGCTTGCATAGAACATTGGTACAGTAATACCTCAGATAACGCTAAGACTTGGTTCCACAAGTCTTGGTGTTATCTGATTTTTAGTGTTATCCGATGCATGTTAAAATCCTATGGGATGGATCAGATAACGTTAAAGCTCCATAGAGATACATTGTAACCGCACAGGCTTTAGCGGTTGTTACCCGATACATCCCATAGACCATAATGTTATTTGATCCAATTCTCCTCCCCAGATTACTTAACGTTATGCGATTTTAGCGTTATCCAAAGTAAACGTTATCCGAGGTATTACTGTACTGTAATTTGAGTGTTTACTCAGATTAATTCCCGCTATTGACAATTAGGTTTACATATATGTGAGTGCAGTTGGACAGTGTTACCCAAACATAGAGATTTTATTTCCCTATGGCAGTGATGGTGAACCTTGGCACTCCAGCTGTTCTTGAAATTCAATTCCCAGAAGCCTTGAACAGCAGGAGTGCTGACTTGGCCTTCTGGTAATTGAAGTCCAAGAACACCTGGAGTGCCAAGGTTCGCCATCACTGCTCTAGGGCAAGGGTGGGAAGTCTGTAAAGGTGATGTATGCCCACCCTTGGACTTTAGAAGCCTACACTCTCGATATGCACTGGCAACCTCAAAAATGCTTTTCCTTTAAAAAGGCATTTTTAAAACCCCAGAAAAAGTCCCTGCTTACCCTCTAGTAGCCAAATTTTAAAAGTTACAAAAAGTGTTTGTGGAATGTGGAGAAGCTCAGCAGTACTAAGGAGTCCCAGACACAGGAAAAAAATGGCTAATGTCCGCTATGGGTTTCACCTAAAGAAGCATTCCATAGAAGAGGAAATGGTCAAAGAAGGAAAGTGGTTAATATATAATGATTTGACTTTTATCGAAAAAGGAGAATTTTGTGGGATAAGATAAGATAAAGACTGGAGAGAGATTAGAAGATGAAGGGATAAAGTTAAATTGGTTTGACTCTATGAAACTCTTTGAAAGATATATAGGAAGTAGGGGCATCCACAAGGGTGGGGGGTGTGCGCAGGGGCTTAAGCATGTATGTGTCATCTTAAATGTGAGACTTCCCACAAAATCTCCTTTTGCCTTTTAAAATCATATAGAAACAATCAAGCCTTGCAAAACAAACCTCTGTTGCAAGCTGATGCATCATATCCAAAAGGTGAATGCAACAAATATTAGCATCTCTTGACAATGGTTTGAGTCACCCAGGCAAAACTGCAGCATATAAACTGCAGAAACCCTTGGCTGAAATTCAAACCCCTGAGATGTGTGTCCAGCATATGTATGTATTTAATTTCTGCTGTCTCTCTTTGGATTCTAGTTTTGTAATTCCTCTTCTCTAGAACAGCAGCCCTCAAGTCCATGGCTGAGTGTCCAGGCAGATTAAAGTGGTTTGAAACCGGTTTCTCTGTATTGCCACTCTTGATGTCTGATTTATGTCAGGGGGTTCTGGGACATTATCAGATTTGATGCATCATAACAGGTTGTTATATGCTGCAGTTTTGCCTGGGTCACTCAAACCAGTGTCAATAGATGCTAACTCATTGGCAAATGTGCAATGCCACAATATTTGTTGCATCTACCCCTTTGGATGTGATGCATCAACATGCAAGAGAAGTTTGTTTTGGAACAATTTGCAAAATGGGGCCAGGTTTGCAGCAGGTTTGAATAATAACGGGATTTTGTCAATTGAAAAAAGATACAATGTTACTATTCTGTTAGGCTGGACAATTATTGTGTGCTTCTCTATCTGATGTATGTCTAAATTGATGCCACGAGGCCTAATTCTTATGTCTGATGAAGTGGATTTGGTACAGTAAAGCTCACAGTTAAATACATGAGTTAGTCTTTAAGATGCCACAACATTTTTTGTCTTTTGTTGTTGTTCTGTTTTGTTTGCTCTCTGATCTAGCAGAGTTTCCTAAGGCTCCTCCATCCATCCCACTTTTGTCCGGTTTCTCATCAAGTTAGACTCCTCTACCTTTTTCAACCTGGTGCCTTCTAAACATGTTGGGCTAAAAATTCCCATCATCCCCAGCCTGTATGCTAGTTAAACAATCTAAGACAGCTTCTTATTTACCTTGGCAACCTGGATGCACTACATTGGCTGTAACCCCAGAAGACTCAGCTCTGCTCCTAGCCACTGCTTTAATGTTTTAAGCCTCAGAAAGTTAGGACAATCAAACTTGACACTGCCAAGCAATTCCAATTAAAGCTTTTCAGCTGGAGCTGCAAACAAGAGCTAATATCTCTCCATTCTGTTGCTTTGCAAAGTGGAGTTGACATGGCAGTTTGTGTACAAAGTAAGCATGGAAGAATGGAGGAGGAATTACTATCTGTAAGCCTATCAGAGGTTTCCATAAAAGGCACACATCAAGCTCCTACTGCTGAACACACTATTTCAACACTTTAAAGAGCTATGTGTATTTAAGCTCTTAAAATCCCATCACTTGGAGCTGACTTGCTGAGCTTCAATCCACCTTCTCTAAAGCCCTATGTTACATAACAGTGTTTATAGCCTTCTGTTTATGTCATGTTGTTTCAGGTTTCCTGGTGCTCCCTGCCCCCCTAAAGGAAAAGAATTAGAGCAAAGGTTTAACTTGGTTTGTGCACTACCAACCAAAACTGTCATCATCTTGGCCAATGATCTTCTGAAGGTCTTCACTTGCTCACATAAAGATTGCCCACCCTTATTTTCTACAACTGCTGCATTCCTAGGGAACCCTGCAACACTGGAAGCCAGGGAATAATCAGACCCAAAGTACTACAAGTGTTTTAGATAGCAGATTTGACACTCCAGAGAATTGGATATTCAGTTTTGGGTTGTTGACATATTACTTCTATAAAGCAATATATGCAATTAGAATAAGGTTGTGACATGAGCAGAGTCATCTTGGAATTATGAAACCTTCTAGTTACTAGTTTGCTGAGGAAAACGCCCAAAAGGGTCTTATATGAATTAAGCAGATATGTTTACCACTGAACATGTTAGAATGTGTGTGACAAGCAAAGAGGACAGGGTAAATGCATGTCATAGAATATGCTAGTTGAATATGTAACATCAAGATAAAGTGTGAAATGCCTACTGCCCATGGGGGCACCTCTGGACTGAAGAATACATATGCATGCCTCATGAAAAGTCTCATGAAAGTCTCATGAAAGTATAAAAGTCTTATGAAAATGCTCATCATGGTCCTTGATTCTCATGGAATCAAGTACCACATGTGAACAAATCATGATCATGTAATACTGTATAATGTAATGCTGTGTTATGCTATGACTGAAAAACTTAGATAAAATTCTCTTTTTCCATTTCAAAACCTCTATGTCTGATTTATTTACTTAAAAGCTGTTCATCTTTTTGAGAGTTTAATTGACAGATCCTCAAAACTCCATTGGCAGTTTTCCAAAATTTCTTCCCAAGACAAAGGTGTCCATATAACATGATATGTTCTTCACTATCTAAAATGGTCTACTGCTCTTAGGACCAATAAAAATATTGTACCACTACTAGAGGTGAAATATGATTCAGCTGCCAGTCCAGATTATTTCTGTACAATTTGTCTCTTTGTTTCAGGTAGCAAAATGTCTTGAGTCAGCTTTAGAAACCATGAGAAGTTTTTAAAATGTTTTGAAGTGGGAAAACACCCTTTCAGTTATCTTCACACAGACAGAAGGGAGACCTAGTGGTTCCAAAGGACTAAAATTGGTCCCTGAAACCACCAATGTTGTTTATCTCATCCTGTGTTACTATGAACTGATTTACATACCTACTGAAAAGTTGCAAACAAGGCAAGGTATGGACCAGCAAGGGGTTTGTCTGTGGAGTGAGGAAAAGGTATAAATTAGTATCTTTATCAACTCTGTCTCATATGGAATCTCAGAATCCATTTTGCTTTATCGGTTGTCTAGTTTCAAGAATAATGGACATTAGATCAGTCCCCTATATGCCTTAACCCAAATCATTATACCCTCTTTGCTTGTTGGGAGAGTTCTGCACACTTGAATACTCTTCTGTGTTATTTCTTAGTAAAAGTCCAATAAAGGCATTATGCAACCCATAAATTTGTTTCTATGGAGGCTTTACATTGTTACTCTTGCTACTATAATAGTATGTTTACTTACTTTTTCCACTGTGTTTAACATCAGAGGTTGCTTTATCTCAAGAATTCTGTAATTGTGAGTTTAGTGGATGTCATTTTTAAGTTGTTGTGCATTGCATGAAATTTGCTCTTTTTCTTTCTTTTATACCACCCATCTGATTTAACTGTCACTCTGGGCAGTGAACACAACACATAAAATAACATCATATAAAATAACAACCCCAAATTCTATAGCACCATCACACACACACACACACACACACACACACACACACACACACACACACACACACACGCACACACACACACACACGCACACACAGTTGTACCTTGCTTAAAGAGCATAATGCATTCCACAGGATTGATCTTTAAGTAAGTTTGCTCTTTAAGTGAAACACCATTGTAAGTGACCAATTGTAACTTCTGGGGGGGAGGGATTGCGAACCCCGATTTATTTGTTAAGCGAGTTTTTGTTTGGTTTTGTTAAGCAAAGCGAACTTTCACAGAAAATGCTGCTCTTTAAGCAAGTTACTCTTTAAGCGAGGCGCTCTATATGTGAGGTTTGACTGTACTGACTATATAGCATCAGACTAACCCCATGACACAGGTGATGAGAAAATAATAAATGGAAGCAGGGGAAGAGGTAGCTCAGGAGTAAATTATTAACAAACAACATCTTTAAAAGTTCAGTCTTAGCCAAATTTCTGAACTTAGCTAGGAGGGAGACTGACAGAGATAGATTGGCAAAGAATGCCACAATAATGGTGCTGCCATTGAAGGGCCTATTTTGTTACAAGTCTTCCTGGTCGCCCTTGTGGTGAACAGCCATAGCTTGCAGGGTAGAGAAGATCTGGTAGTTCAGCCGAAATCATCAACAGGAGATGCTGCCCAGGGAATCGAAGTCCTAAAACATTCAGAACTTTATAGCAGGAGTTCTCAATCTTTTTAAACTGGGGCCCTGGTCATGGTCCCTCAGACAGCTTCAGAGACTGGACAGCCATTTTGCCCTTCCTACATCACATTACACTTCCTGAAATGGTGCTGCAGACTGCAGGTTGAGAAGCCTTGCTTTATATGTTATAATAAGAACATGGGTTGAGCTATGTAGCTGACAGCCAGTACAGTTGAGCCAGTGTGGAGGAAATCCAATCAAAATGTTCAATCCCTGCCACCATGTGGCCACATTCTGCACCTGCTGCAGCTTCTAAACACTCTTCAATGATTACTAATGTAGAGTGCACTGCAGTTATCAATTCTTGAGATTACTAGTACATGAACTAGTATTATGGGGGACTTTGTGTCATGGAGTGAGAGGAGCTGAGCAATCTGCTTAAGATGAAGAAAAAAAGCAGTGCTTGCCATAGCAGATATTTGCTTCTCCATAGACAGTACAGGGTGCAGGATAACACCCAAATCCTGATCCTGATCCTTCCAGGGGAGAATAACCCCATCCAGACAAAATCAGTTACCACCCAACCTATCAGATGAACCTCCCAATAACAGGATCTATTAACTTCAACATGGTGTTGAAAAGATTCTGATGCGCCTTCTTAAGTTTTACTTCTTGGCCCATATTAAATTTAATGAAGCCTTTGATAATTATGTACCACCTAATTAAACTTTCTAAAGAATTGTAATTGGCACTGCTAATTACATGATGAATTTATGTAATTAGTATTCATCATAAAATTCTATGACCTAACTAATCCCAGAATATTTAGGATAAAGTACTGTATTTTAGATTAAGGTAGTTAGCAGAATGAGGTGAAGGAAACAGATTTTGTTTAAAAGGGCAAAAGACATGGATAAAGTTGTTATTTACTTCTTTTTGAAATTCCAGTGTATTGAATTTGAAACCTAGGAAAAATTTAAGTTACAGTACAGGAAAAGGAGACATTAAGATAAGGAGCAGAAATTATCAAAAACATTTTAGCTGATGTAGGAAAAGTAGGTTGCAGGAAAAAGTAAAAAAGTTCTATGCTTTCTGTACTCTAACATTTTTAGAAATCACAGCAACAAGTGTTTTGCAAAAGTATGTGCCAAAGAACTGTTTGCTTTCTTTCCTCTCTTGATCCTCCTGCTGCATGTTCTTAGGGTGAGGTTTCATTGACATGGACTTGCCTTCGATGGATTCTCTCTTTCAGAAGAGAAACAGTGAGAAAGGAACCCTGGAGCTCCTTGATCTCTGGACAGCTTTAGGTACTTCTGATCACACAATCTTAAAGGACTGGCTTTGTAGATTGGGCATTAGAAGAAGTGCTTCCACTTGGTTAGTTTTGGAAATATTGTATAGAATTGGAAAGATGGTCTAGAGGATCATTGTCAAACCAATTCAGTTAGTTAGTATGATTCTCCTATTTATTTTCTTCCTTCTCTTATTTTGTGTAAAGTTGTTTAATAGATTTGACTACATTATTGCATTTTATATGGTCAGTTTAGATGTATACATTATCTTGATGTCCACAAGTATGACTGGTGGTTCAAAAATATTCTAATATAGAAATCTATTTTATGCTTCTCTTAGCATAGTCCTAATCTTGGACAATACAGTCCTAATCCTGGACAATAGTCCTTATTGGGAAGAAAGAAAAAAAGATTTATTCTATAGAAGGGGCTGTGGATTTTCTTCAACTCAGCAGATGAGTTTTGGCCCTCTTTTTAACCAAAGTGAAATGGCTGCCTCACCCTTTAAGGGTTACAGAAGAAGAGTCTCTTTATGCTAGAACTGGAACAGCCTTCTGGACCTGACAGCATGTATACCCAATGTGGTCTAATGCAGGGTTTCTTGACCTTGGTCCTCCAGATGTTCTTGGACTTCAGTTACCAGAAGACTCAATTAATGTGGTATACTGACTTGGGCTTATGCTAATTGTAGTCCAAGAATATATGGAAGCCCAAGGTTGAGAAACCCTGGTCTAGTGGATGTAGTGATGGACTAGAACTCAGGAGACTTGAATTCAAATCTCTATTTGACTATAAAAACTCAATGAGATGTAGAATTATTAAAATTGTTCCTTAAATATTTCTATTACTGTGAAAGTCCTATTAAAATTGGCTCAAACTTGATAATGCAAAGCAACAAATCTGGAAATGAAGATGTACAGCTTGCTCTTTTGCCTCAGGTCTTTTTGTCTCAACCACAATCTTGCCAAATGCATCCCCCCCCCCCAAATCCCTTCTCTGTATAGAAACCTCCTAATTTCTACACACTTTCTCTTCCTTACCGGTTCCCTTTGTTCTTATATAGCTTTCATGAGATATGAGTTGTAGATCTCTGCTTAACAAGATCAATCAACTTCCTCTCTTCTAAACTGGATTGGGAGTGGGCCAGTTTATTTGGGGGGGGGGGAAGTGTTTTGAGTTTTCAACATCTAAGAAGGTGCTTTGCATTCACATGATTTCACACTTCCCAGCTCAGTAAACAACATAGCAGCATTGTGAAAAAAACAGGAGGACTAGATTTTGCTATATCTGGAGAAGAGATGAGAAGAGAAGAGATTTTTGGAAGGCTTTATAGGTTGTGTGTGTTTAGACAGAGATCTATATTGCTCAATATTTTTTTTACACTGAACTGTATTTTATTTCTTTTTGATAACACAGTACTGTATTATATATCAAGAATCCATGCAATCTAGACTTCTGTTTTCTTTACCAAGAATGCAAAGAGGAAAAAAAACCTGAACATCTTATTAGTGGTATATAGTTGAAAAAATTCTCTGCATTTTATTTCTACTGCCAACCAGTACAAAAATAATACAGTACTGAGCACTGGTGCCCCATTTTAATTAAAAGCAGCTTCTTATGCTCTTCTTTGAATTCTAACAGTGTTTAAAAATATTTTTAAGGATGCTACAAGGAGCCTATGTTTTGGTTATAACTTCCATTTTTTACTATTAAAATATAAAGCATTTTTAGCCCCTGTTGTTCAATAGGACTCATCTTTTTTTTTTCCTATTTTTTTGAAGGATTTGAATTCAGAGGTAGAGATGTTTGAGGATTTGTCAAACTGTCCACATCATTAGAATTGGGTCTCTGTTGTAATGAAAAACATTTTTTTTTACACTCAAGAGATTCCTTGGACATAAGGAGTAAACATTTTATAACAGTGAAAATAAGAACAAAGCTCTGGCCAGTTGCAAAACTTGATCCTGTGTGTTTCATGCTGATTATTTTGATCCTCACCAATACTTTACTAGATAAATAGACTGCATATTGCTTGATTGATGGACATACATCTTGGACACATATGATAAATATTTAAAGCTGATAATTTAATGAACAGATATATTGGGTTTCTCATAAGTGCTAAGTTTAACTATTATAAAAGGATAGGGTATTGCAGAGTCAAACTCTATTCAGGCTGAAGCTCCCAAGGTGATATTGTATAATGCCCTGACTCCTGTGAACAACTTGTGTTTCTGGAAATATTGCTTGACTAGAATTCTCATCATCCTTCAGCAACTAGAACTAAACAAAGAACTAAAGTCAACAAAATCTGAAGAGCCAGATATAGCCCTTGTGATCAAACAGTAAAGTATTATCTGAGCTTCTGTTACCTTAAGACTCATTTTATGACATATGTGTACATCCCCAAGACATTCAGAATATCTAAGAAGGTTCGTTATATATTATTCACTATATGTGAAACAAGTTTATTTTAACCAACAAAACAAATTCAGCACTGGACAGCACTTCGTGACAGCCAAGTAAGTCCTTTCTGTACTTCCCTGCTGCATGTATTTGCATTAATTTTCCAGATGTGAAAGTCAATGTAATTATTCTTATTTTTCATGTTCTTGTATTCTCTAGTGAAACAACAATATAACAGAAGTACACTGGGCTGACGAGAATTGCTAGTCCTCTTCCTCCCAACCGAACTGAATACAATATAACTCTTCCATCACCCTAGCACCAATGATAAATATTCTGCAGGCTTTCAGTCCATATCTCAGAGAAACAGGAAAGTCAGATCCAATTAAAACAACCTTTAAAGTACCAGCATCTTAATAACTGCTGAACTGCTGATGCTTACTGATCAAAATTAAGCTATCCAAATCTGTATTTAAGAGATTCAAATAGTTGCAGTGCCTGCTGTACATCTGTAACCCATGAAAGTAGCTAGTCACTACTTTGCACATTTGGTGCTGAAGTGTTCAAGAAAAATATCCTTATATTACAGGATTATGGGTTGCTTGTATGTCACAGTAATCTACCACTCCCTGCAGAGAGGTATTTTGAGGAAAGCACAAATAGCAAGGTTATTACACAGTAGTCACAGCCTGTTAGGATATCAACTCCATATACACAATCTGCTGTGCATATTGGACTGTATCAGTGTCACAATGGGATTAGACAAATGGCATATAATTAAACTGCTTTGTCAGTGTGGAAGTTGGGAGAAGAGTATAATACTTTGTGCCTAAATTCTGCCTATTCTGTGTTTGTTTGCTTGTTTTTAAAAAACTAGACAATAGAAGGTGGCAATCGATATAGATATAATATTCATTGTGCTAGAGAAGTACTAAAATATTGCCAGTTTTGAACTGACTGTTTTGCACATGTTCTTGAAAAGTCCCAAGAGTTATCCACTGAAGCTGAAAGGGGGTGGGGTGATATTCAGACAGACAAAAGGAAACACATCTTCTCATGGTACATAGGAACATTCTGGGTTGGTTACTACCTTGATAGCTTTTAAGGGGATACCTTCATGGAGGAAAGGGCATCGATGGATATTGCTGAGGATGGCTCCAGTATCAGAGACAATATGTACCACCAGCTGCTGAAGGATGTGAGACACAGGGTGAAGTGGAACCTATGATCTGCTAGAAGGCTCCCTGTAGGCAAGTGCATAGTTACAATATGAACAGAATGTTGGACTTTGATCTGATGTAGTCTTGTTCTTCTTATGCTCCTCTCTTTTTCATGGGTTGCTACAGTTCTCTCAAGCCTCCAAAGAGCTAGTTGTCAAAATACTTCAGCAATTCCAAGATAAATAACACTTTACACTCTTTCCTCAGTTGTCATCAAACAGCTATTTTGGTATTCAACAAGTTGGATTTTAGGTAGCATGAATCTACACTTCTCCACTACCACAAACCTCTCACCACTGCCCCACCTCCATTCTTTTGTTCCTTCTAGTTGCTGCTTAATTTTGAAGCAATTCAGGGATTCATCACTGTTGAGTTTGTTAGTACATTCCTGCATTAGGAGGAATAAGGTCTATGGCTGTGATGACAAACCTTGGCACTCTTGAAGTCCAAGAACACCTGGAGTGCCAAGGTTTGCCATCACTAGTCTATGGCATGTCACACAGCACTAAATTGGGATGAGGAACCTATGGAATAAAAATTCTACTGCTATTGAGAGGTGGGTACCTACAGAGAGGGGAAACTGTCATTCCAGCATTATTTCTAGAAAATAAACTGAAGCATAAGTTCTCACGCTTGTTCAAATAATTGTAAAACAACTACTGGAAGCTTATCTGACTATCCCCAGTCAGACATAAAACTATCCAGACTTGGGTCAGTCACTCTCTGTCAGCTTAACATAAACTACAGGTTATTGCATTTGCTCCTGTAAAATGTAATGAGATTGTTACTTCTATTGAATCAGGGAATATGATCATGCCTCTGGAATTTCCAACTCTGTAGTCTACTCCCTATTTTTTTAACCAAGTCTGAAATGTTTGGGAGTGGGCTACTTATATGTCTTTCTTCTTCTGTTTTCTTAAGGAAAGGGCCTATTTTACTATTTTGAAGAATGGTTGCAAGTGCAAATTGCCCAAAGGAAGAGAAAAGGCATGTGTTGCTACAAGGCAACTCTAGCACAAGAGTTTTCAACCTTTTAAAGCTGGGAGCCAGGTCACGTTCCCTCAGACAGCTTCGGGGACTAGATGGCCATTTTGCCCTTCTTCCACCACATGCCACTTCGTGGTGAGGTGGAGGCAGTGGTGGTGGGGCACATAAACGGTGTCATGGGCTCCATCTGGCCCACAGGCTACAGGCTAAGACTCTCTGCTCTAGCAGGTTGTTCATTCTAATACCTGGACACGACTGAGCTTATCTGCAGGTTTTAAAAATACCCAAGGAATGAAAGTGAATACCAGGACTTGAACCATGAGCCATGAGTCACAAATGTTACATCCTCATGATTCAAAGTGGAACTCTTCTAGTCTTTGGTGACGAGAAAAGATGAAATGATGAAATGAAATACAAACATAACTATTTTTAGGCTACCTTTCAAGGATGTCCAGTCATTTCCATTGGTCCAGAATGTAGCAGTCAGATCACTAGTGCCTGCTTGCCTACAATTTCATAGCAGACTTGATCCTATACGGTCAATTATTAAATGTTTGTGGTTGGAACTATGTAGTGTGTTGCTCTTTAAAAACAAATTTATAAGCTCTTCTTCAGAATCAGTGTGAAATGGGAACCCTGCCTTCTGTCTGATTGGGCAAACATTCTCCTTTTAGCTTGCAACCTCCCTTTGGAAAATTACCAAAGGGGTGGTGATACTTTTCATGGTTTATGAAAGATTGCACACAGCCGATGAGGCTTTTGAAATATTTTCCAAAGAACAACTCCCTAAACAGCACAATAAGTTGCTTTTAAACGCCTAGGGAATTTCAGCTTCAGCTTGAGACTTGCAATTGAATTTAGGAAACTGATGCTTGAGCAAAATTTTGTGTTGTTCTTTTTAAAAACCCCGTTGTGAATGTAAGTCTTGGGCTTTTGCTTCCTTGTGACTCTGATGATAACTGGAATAATTGAGCCTCGTGTAAAAATCAGTAGATTGGAGAATATTGAGATGTCTTCTTGCTGTTTTATATAAGAAACATTTCACTATGGCAGTAGTAATCATTCATACCAATGTATGTCTGTTCCATGTCTTCAAGAAATCAAATGCCCAAGAAGAGCTGAAAGTTGCATTTGTGCACATTTTATTTGAGCACTCCAAAGTGCTTGATCTGACAAGCTTCAATATAAAAGCAGGGCTCCTGTTGTTAGACAACCTGGCTTAATGATCACTGTCAAGTAGGACTGAAATTTTATTGGTGTCTTTAGTTTAACTTCAGTAGTGCTGACACTAAATCAAATTCAATTAGGAAGGGCTTGCTAATGAGTTATACAACACTGTGAAGGAGAAAGGACAAAGGCATTTTCCTATCACTGGAATGGAGATTTAGTTGCTAAATTGGGGTTAACAGAGCAAGAGTACAAAGAAGTTGCGAGATTTTCTCCTGAGGCTACTCCTTTTCTAATTAATATTTTAACAAACATGATGTCCAGGCTTTTGGAGAATGTGGCAGTAAGAAAGAGCATGTGAGATGTGTTATAGCTTTGAATTTGGCTCTAAAATAGTGATAATAGGAAGCAGGTTTCAGGCATGGGAAAATTGTGAATGGAGAGGGATACAGGTACACAATAAGCCTACTGTCCCTCAATCAGTGATGGGATGTAACAGGTTCTCACCAGTTCACCAGAACCGGTAGTAACTTTCCCCAGTGTCCCGGAGAACCGGTAGTAGCTTTTTGGGGGATCCACCTTCGGGGCTTACCTTTTCACTGGTTCCCCCACTGCGCATGCGCGCCAAGCACTTTGTGTGCATGCATGCCTACAGTGCTTGGCGTGTATGCATGGCCTCCTTGCCGTCCTCCTTGCTGTCCTTGTGTTGTGTGTGTGAGGGGTGTGTGTGTGTGTGTGTGTGTGTGTGCTTATTTTATTTTATTTTATTTTTTTCTTTGGCTCTGCCCACAATGTCATGACGTCATGATGTCAGCTCCGCCCACACTGTGATCACGGTGAGGTAGTAAAAATTTTGACATCCCACCACTGCCCTCAATGTTCTGGAGGTAGAGATTTACATCACCAATCCAGGCTAAAGGGAAGACATACAAACTCCAGATTCTAGGACATGTACTGGTGTAAGGAGAGCTCTCCTATTGGGCAGAGTGAGGGCACCATGTAGAACATTAGCAAGGAGTGACAGAGCTCTGTGTGGACCATGTAATTTACCCTGCATGCTCCAAAGCTGCAGTGGAATGTGCTGTCCTGTGACCAGAGCTAAAATATGTTTGAACTGCTGGTCTTTTTGTCTTTTGTATTGAGAAAGGGGATGGAAGAACTCCAGGCCTTTTGCCTCAAGCAAAAAAAAGTGTTTTTGGCCAGCCCTGATGCAGAGATACATTATGTGGCAAGCTTTTTTCTGCCAAAATATATATTGAGCAATCTAACATGACAAGTACTGCTTATCTAGAGATAATTATTCTTTCCTAGCAAGTAAGTGTTGTTGGAACTGTCTGATAACAGCCCTAATAGGCCTTTCAAGGTAAGTGAGATATTTAAGGAGTGGCTTTACCAGCTCCACACCATCACTGTATTTCCATGGCTGATCAAGGATTTAAACCCATGTTTCCTGAGTCATAGTCCTTCACTCTAATGAAGAAGTGAATTGTTGCAGCCTAAACAAATGAATATGGTATGTTCATTGAGAGGATGACCTGCACAAGAGGGTGAAAGAATCCTCACCTTCACCCTGAAAATATATCCAGCACCATGTAGATTTACTAATGAGTTATTGGGGTCATTTCAGTCATTTCAATTAGTGATCCCAGCAGATTATTTCAAATGGGAGTACATTTGAGGGAGGAATCTTCTCAGACCCACTACAGAAGCATTTTAGAATGTCTTAAGAATGCCAGCCTTCCATTATTATAATAAATTTTGATCAATTCCTTACATTCCAGTAGTGTTTAATTGCCTTAAACCATGCAGCAATGGAAGTATGCTCTTGAAGTTTTAAATATGTATATGATTTATGGTTTTTTTTAAACCACCTTTCATCAGGGCAACCAAAAATACAATGTCTATGGAAGAACTATAGGAGGGCTGAGTAATGACTTTGACACTGATGTTTCCATTGTCCACAGTTATATAAAGCTTTTGCAATGCTTCTGAACCTGAGCTTTTATTTATACAGGAACTTTCCCATCCCCTCCATCTTACAATACAAAAGTGTGTTTTTTACAGTGAGAGAGAATTTCAAGGATATAATGTTACATTAAATAGGCTCTCTACTGTTAAGAAGATTCTTCTAGGTGACTAAATGCAGCAGTGTAATAGGAGCAGTTTGATCTTTAATCAGAGTGTTCTGCCGTCTTTTTCATATTGCTTCTGCAGATGATAACTAAGTTGACATTTTATATTTATATTGTGGAGGGGGATTGTTGGTTTTATTTGTTTTAACAGACTTGGAAAACTGTTCTATAAAGGAGTTTTGTAGCAGTCTGTCAAATTGTAGCTCTTTCATTTCTATAGATTCTTATACCTTTCATCTAAAGTAGGTAATTTCTGTACTATTGCATGGTGATAGGTAATCTCAGGTCATTTTTTAAAAAGATAATACCACAATTCTTCAGACAGATACGTAAACACTTTTAAGACCATAGACTTGGGAAGGTGAAGCTTGGAGTTCTAGGGTCTGGTAATTTTTATATATAACAGCCTCTCTTGTATCCAAGTACAGTATTCCTATCATGGAAGACCCTGAAGAAATCATTCTGTTTTGGCTTGTGTGTGTCCGAAATACCAAGACTACAAACACCACAAACAAAAACTGTAAAAACTACAAGCAAAAGGCAAAATAATAGAAAATCCTAGTGTTAGGCCCAAATGAATGTTGCGAATATTTATTAGTTATGTCTTTATTTTAAAATGGTTAATGTTTTAATTGCAATTGTGACTTTTATTTAGAAGATGATTTTTAAACTCTGTCTCAGTATCAAGGAACATCACATGCCTGGGACTCATGCCATTTTCTTATGATTCTCAACAGTCTTCATTGTGACTATTCATCAAAATAGCAGCAGGACGCCAATTCACACTTTAGTAAAAACTATCTTAATTTTGCATTTTCAAAGCAATATGTAGACTACAATGGTTTGAAATGTGCACTACTTCAAATTTTGCTGTGAAAAATATAGAAATGGGCATATACAAAGAAGGAGAAATAAAAATCAGTGTGTATATTTGACAAAAGTGCTTAAATTTGAATATATATTCCTATATGTGTAAAATATAGGAGACAAACTATAAATACACATCCAAAGTTTCATGGAACTTGTGGTCAGGAACGGCTCAAAAATTGGGCATTATACTAGCCAGCTGTGAATTAAGAGAGACTAAAATTGTCAGAGCCATCCATTTCTTATGTTTCCTAAACTTCAGTAAACACTTAGCTTCCTCTCCACCCACCCCTCTATTTTGCACTTGTTTTTATGTTCCTCTGAGTCACCACATTACAACTGACATTAACTAGTAAGCCTTGGGATTCAGGGTGTGTGGGAAGCAAGTTAAAATTCTACAAGTCTAAAATCTGCCTACCTCTGTTCTGTGAATTTTTGCCTTCAAGTGGAAGATCAGCACATAGAGAGCCAATCTAGGCTCCTGTGGAAGGCAGTGGCTCAAGTGGCTAAGCCAAGTGCCTTCAAGTGGCAGATCAGCAGTTCAATACCTGAATACTGCAGGACAGAATGAGCTCCCTTCTTTGCCTCAGCTCCTGCCAACCAAGCAGTTCAAAAGCAAGAAATTGCAAGTAGATAAATAGGGATGACTTCAGTGGGAAGGTAAACAGCGTTCCATGCACTCTGGTGTCTAGTCATGCTTGCCTCGTGACCACGGAAACATCTGCAGAAGCGGACAATGCTGGCTATGAAACAGAGATGAGCACTGAACCCTAGAGTTGGATATGACTGGCTTTCGAGCAAGGGTGACCTTAGGGAGGTTAGAACTCTGTCTTGTTGTAAAGAGGTTTTCACCGCTGTTCTTACCAGTTTGGTCAGGTTCCTCCTTTGGAGCTGTTGCTGCTCCAAAAACCCCATACACTTCTTTAGGCTACACAAACTGAAATATATTTATTATCACAAGACAAGAAAATAGCAAATTTAAATCCACAAGACCCATGTCAACTTCAGTATCCAAAACAGAGCTGGTCCAAATGATTTTGCCTGCAGAGTGCTGTGCAAGTTCTTCACAGTGAGCTGTCAAGCAATTTGAATTCCCCCATCCCCCCCTTTTTTGTGTGTGTGGGTCAATATACCATTGTCCTTCAGCCCCTGAAACAGTTTCACTGGATGACTGTGTGCAGATGCAAAGGTATCCACAAGGAAGAATGACTTCTTTGTCACCACCACCAATGGATTGTCTTTAAATAATGTTAAGTGTAAGGGAAGAAAAGTATTTGTTTAGATCACAGCAAACGAGGTGAAGATGTTTGACCTTCCTTTCCTGCAATTCTTGCCTGTAATTCTTATGTTTAGTCCTGAATCAAAAGAAAAGGGTTACAGGAAAAACTGCTTGACTTTGGAAGGAAGACCAGAAAGATCAAACTGAATGCACAGTAGGTTTAAGGAATATAAATAAAGGACAGAATTCCAGCTGGGGAATTTGCCTTCATAAGCACAACCTTCAAGGTAACATGCACTTGTTGAGGATAAAGTGCTTGATATGTGTTAAAATCACACACTGAACTATGCTGAACCAGAACATATGCTGCTCTAGGAAAGCCAGTGAAGTTACTCTTGTGTAGCATGAAAAAAGACAGTGAATTGATAGGACTAAAAAGGAGAAAATCATCACTATGGATTTTAATGTGCTTAATCCAGGTAATAATTAGTGGGTTACCCATCACTTACCCATTGTATTCTGTGCCAGATTCAAGGTGCTGGTACTGATGTACAGAACCTTGTTGACTGATAGAGCAACTCCATAGAAACACCTCCTGTTTCCTAAGGTCCTCACAAACTATGATGTTGAAGGCAGCTACCTTGAGAGAGACAATGACACTCATAGAAGAACCTTCTTAGCAGTAGCTCTTTCCATTAAGAATAATCTCCTGAGATCTGTCAGGTGACCTCACATCAGATCTTTAAGAAACTCTTGAAAACTATTGAATTTTTTGAAGCAGTAACCATGTTAGTCTGTGCAACAACAACAACAAAACAAACTCTGAGGACTAACAGCCTTATGTGGCAAAGTCCACAAGGAAAGGTGATGGTCCACAATTGCATTAAATCCCACTTGAATTCATCTTGATGGAGAGCAGTAGCTTCATCAATACTGGCCTGGGGCTGGTGATGACTTTTGCATGCCTAAAAGGCCTGGGGGCCAGAAAATGATTCATGGAACTGGATCAGTGGTACAGAGGTCACACTACGATGCAGAAGTCAAATGGAAGACCACTGCACTATATTGTCCCCAGGACAATCTTCATGGCTGATTGCCATGAAGATAGCCAATATTCAGAATCTGATACAGCACTCAAAAAAGAAGACAAAAAGCATAAGAAATATAAAAGTACATTTTTTAAAAAAATCTAAAGATAAATATTGTTAAAACAAAAGAAAACCAATAAACAGATCTTATTAAACTGAGTTGAGTTACAGATTTGATGTGTTTGTCCCCAATAAATATATGTAAATATTGTTCTATAAAATTACTTTTCAAAAATATTTTAATATTATTTTTGTAATCCATGAGTCTGTTCTGAGGAAGTCATAAACTGTTTCATAGAGCACCATGTCGTATAGACTTCATCTTTTTGCAAGAATCCTGTGGTAATTTTTCTCTTTTGGATTAATGTACTGTATAGTATTATTATGTGACCAGAATATTTCAGTTTTCTACATTTTATGTATTCTATGTCTTGTTCTTTCATTCGTTCATCTTCCTTCTTCTTCATTGGTCAACCTTTTAACCCAGAAAATTTGTAGCATCCTGGGATAAATTCACATTTCCAATACTAGATTGCTAAAAAAAAATTTTGAATCACATGACTTTCCTGGATGTGTCCTTATAATGTAACAATTCTGCCTCTGGAGGGGAATTTGTAGTAGGAAATTTCTTTGTGCACAGCAAAAGTGGATGAATGATTTTATATACCATCTACCTCAACTTTTCATGCATTCACTCCATCTCTCTTCCACAACAATCTTTATTTTAAAATTGTATGAATGTTTAGGTTTTTTAAAATATTGGTTTCAAAATATATTTGTTTTTTGCACACATTTTAATCCATAATTTGTTTTACATGTAAATAATAATGCAGAGATCTAGCGAAACACAAAAAGGTTAGGACAAATGCTATGTTTAAATGCATGTGTTCATCATAGAAATGCAAATTGCATCAATTAACTTAAAAGATAGGCTAAATAAAATCCTTAAGCATCCCTGAAACTGGGAAATACTATTATTCCTATTTATTTAATCAAGTTCCTGGCAGTTCAAACTGATTATGACGTGTCAAGTACTATACATTGATCTGTTTATCAAATTGTTTTACTATAGAGTTTTGTATGAGAAAGAGTTTGAACATTTAACAAGGGTTATATATCTCATCTGTTATGACCCTACATTTAAGAATGAGAGACAACTAATTTTCTTTCCTGCTTTGATAAATGATAGGTATTTTTTAACTTTTATTTTATTTCTCAAGATCACTAAGAATGGTTGCTCTTGTGATATTTTATGCAATGAAGCTCACCTTGTTAGCTGGAAGCAGTGGTGGGATGTCAAAAAATTTACTACCCCACCGTGATGTCATCACAGTGTGGGCGGAGCTGACATCATGACGTCATGACATTGTGGGCAGAGCCAAAGAAAAAATAAATAAATAATAAAATAAAATAAGCACACACACACACACACCCCTCAACCCACCCACCCACCCACAACACAAGGACAGCAAGGAGGATGGCAAGGAGGCCATGCATACACGCCAAGCACTGTAGGCATGCATGCACACCAAGTGCTTGAAAAGGTAAGCCCCGAAGGTGGTTCCCCCAAAAAGCTGCTACCGGTTCTCCAGGACACTGGGGAAAGTTACTGCTGGTTCTGGCGAGCTGGTGAGAACCTGTTAAATCCCATCACTGGCTGGAAGGCCATCAAGTTGGCAGTTCGAGACCTGGGTACTTCATTACAGTTTGAGCATCTGTCTCTGTCCCATCTCCTGCCAACCTTCCAGTTCGAAAGCAAAAAATTGCAAGTAGATAAATAGGGACTACTTCGGTGGGAAAAGATCTTGGGGACATGAAAGGAGCCTCATTCGGCCATTCCGAGTGGAGTTTCTCCAGCAAAAATCCTTTCAACCCAGAATAATTTCTGACATGAAATTATTATATTTTATGCAATTTGTATAAATATACTAAATTAAAGCAACTGCTGTCCTGTTGGAGTTTCCCTTCCTAAAATCAAAGCAAATAAAAATAGATTGTTTGTAAAAAAATTGGCCATCAACATGTCCTTCTGTGTTTGTCCTTTGTATGTGCATGCTTTGTTTCACAAGAGGAAACCACTCTAGTCTTGCACAAAAACATTTCCCACAAATTGTAAGAATCAAAACAGGGAAAAGATAGATTAGAATTATTTTATTCTTCTTTTGTGTCCTGATCAAACTCTGGACTGCTAAAACGAAACTACTTTCTTTGCTTT
This sequence comes from Furcifer pardalis, assembly GCA_030440675.1. Taxonomy (NCBI): domain Eukaryota; kingdom Metazoa; phylum Chordata; class Lepidosauria; order Squamata; family Chamaeleonidae; genus Furcifer; species Furcifer pardalis. The sequence continues at coordinate 40,209,009 of CP126896.1, forward strand.
ATTCTTTAATAAAACAAACTCTGTGAAATGTCCCATAGTTAATAAGCAACATGGGCATGATTAATTATTGTTATGGTGTGTGGGCAAAGAAACAACTTGACCAGTCAAAGTGGTAATCTTTCCATGCAATAGCCATGATGCAGGACCATACCATTGATTCATTCATTAGCTTCTCTGGATCAGAGAACTGGATTAATATGCAGGCATCCAGGGAGCATGGCTGGTGGCACATCCAATGCCCACCAACACTCTGGAGAAAAGTTGGGACAAGTACAGGGGTGTGGGAATTGTAAAGAATCCCTCCCATCACTGTTGATGAATAACCTCCATTAGGAACATCCATGGTATTGATCAATTATTTCTTTTTACACTGCTCTTTCTTTTTGCACTTATGCTGATAAGAAATATTAGCCCTATCAATATGTTTTTCTACAGAGTGAGAGAGGGCAAAAATATTATCTTGTTCTTGAAAAGTTTCAATTCTTTATCTAACTCTGTGTGCCTACAAGGAGGTTTTCTTCTTCCATGTCTAAGCCAGACATGAAACTGCCATAATGAGGCAGTTCCCTTCATCAGACCCAGTGTGAGAAAGATTAGCCAAAGGTTACCATTACCAGTGTATGCCCGATTGTGGTTCAACAATACCACAATCTTCTAGGAGCCTCTTTCCTGATTTTAGGTTTTAATAAAAAGCAACACATCAAGTGGCTAAAACTCACTTTAAAAATATTAAAATATAATTAAACCTTTCAGTGCTAAAAATGCACTTCATACATACTGTATCTTTATATTTTAATTTACTAGAATTTTATACACGGGTTTTGTGTGTGTGTGTGTTTTCCTCTCTAAAGTAGGTATGGAACAAGAGAAATAATCATTTGGGCTATTTTATTAAATCCAAGTCCTTACTTTAACTTGGCAGTGTGCCTGAATTGTCCTCGCACGTTTCTATTATGGGAAGGAGAGAGAGAGACGCCTGAACTTTTCATTGGCAGCCTACATAATAAACCTCATATAAAAGAGAGCTCCATGACCCTGTGGTTTTTATGATCTATGGAGGTGTGAGTCTTTTCTGTACAAAAGATAGAAGACACATTGTGTTTTAAAGGGATGGGATTGATGTACTTTCCTAGCTTTTTAATTGGATTTTGTGACCTGTACAAGACCTGTGGGAAGGGAAACTACTTTGTTATTTGCACATTTTGTTCCTCTTCTCTCTTTTTGGACCATTACTATTTGGTTTCCCTTTAGTATAAGCTGGTTTCACCTTTCAGTTTCCCCAATGATACCTCTTATTTTGTCATTGTCACATTCATGATTACTGCTGTTGCTGCTGTAGGATTATTTCATGGGATCAGATATAGCATCAATCTCACTGTGTATTTGAGGGATTGATTGTGTTTGCATAATCTGAACAAACTTGTTGCATGTGACCATCCTGTGAAGGCTTCAAGAATTCCGTGCTGTCAAGTCAATTTTGTCTTACGGCGACCCTTTTCAAGATTTTCTATGTAGAAAATATTCAGAAGTGGCCATTCTTGGGGATGCCATAGGACTGTGCAGCTTTCCTAAACTGACATAGGCTGGCTTTTCCTCTCAGGAGGCACAGTAGGAATTTGAACTCACAATCTTTGGCTCCTCTCAGCCAGATCTCACTGAGCTAACTAGCCAGCTGAATACTAAAATATTGACATCCAAAGGAGGCATTTCAGATGCAAGAAAGAGGTATTTTACTCAAGGCTTTTTGTGAGTTTTACAGAGAAGGTAGGCAATGCTCAAATTAAATCTTCCTTTATTTTCTCCACTTAGAACTGAACTAAACATGATATCATCAATTCAACTAGGAAATGGATGAATGTTGTGGAGTGGGGCTAAATAGAGGAGAGTAATCTAGATCAAGACTCTTGTGGCAAAGAAGAGGGACTTCCTCTCCCCAGTGCATCTCCAATCTAGTACAAGCTATCCTTAGAACAGGATTTCTCGACCTTTTTAAGCTGGGGATGGATCATACCCTCTCAGACAGCTTTGGGAAACAGACAGCCATTTTGCCCTTCCTCCACCATTTGGCACTTCCTGGTGTGGTGGATGCAGTGATGGGCCACATGAAATGGTGAGAATCCCTGCCTTAGAATATAAACAAGAGTTGCTTGAGAAGAGAAGGAATGGGATCTAGATGGGATCAAGGCTCTTAGGTTTTTATTGTGGTATACACTTAACCACTTGTTCACAAAATTGCTAATCATATGGTTGTACTTTGGATTTGTCCCTTGTATTGTTAGCTTCACTTATGTAACCCCATCTGATCAGATGTGCCTGTCAGCTGTATTCACATAGTGAAGTTAGTCATGTCTTTTTCCTGTACAGATGGAAAATGTATGTATTTTAATATTTCATAAAATAAGCTATGGTGTGGCCCTTTGAGTTACAGAAGTGTGGTTTAATTATTCTGTTATCCAAGAACATCATGGAGGAGCACTGCAATAAAATGGAAAGTAAAGGATTCTTAAAATACTGTTAATAATTATTATGATTTACTACTGCTGCTGCTGCTGCTGCTGCTGCTACTACTGCTGCTGCTGCTGCTGCTGCTGCTGCTACTACTACTACTACTACTACTACTACTACTACTACTACTACTACTACTAATAATAATAATAATAATAATAATAATAATAATAATAATAATAATAATAATAATAATAATAATAATAATAATAATAATAATAATAATAATAATAATAATTTTGTGTCCAACTGTCCCCCTCCCATGGAAGCTTAAAAGATTCAGCCTCAGGATTCCACATCTACCCTCTTTTTAAATATTGGATATAAAAAGGAAACTACTTCCATTTCTTAGAAATTGCCAACTTTTTGTTAAATTAGGAGGTGGTTTTATAAGGGAAATATTATGATTCTTTAAGTTTTGTCATTTTAAAAAATGATCAGCAAGGGCTAGCAGGTTGCCCAGTTCCTACCTGTGCCTTATCCATCAACCAAGGAAGGATCACTTATTTCATGAGGTGTGGACATGAGGGCCCTTGGAAGCCCTTTCAGTTCTTCAAATCTATGATTCTGTGACTAATGCTTAGTATCCAGAATGTATAACAAAGCAAAGCAATCACACTTATATACCACCCCATTGTACTTAGTACATTCTCTGGGCAGTTCAGAAGTTAATTAGCATTTTGCCCCCATCATGCTTGGTATTCATTTTACTGACCACTGAAGAATGGAAGGATGAGTCAATTTTGAGCACTGTCCAGGTTCAAACTGACAAACATTTGGTTTCAGTACAGCACTTTAACCACTGCACCACCAGGGCTATCCCTCTAGATATCTCCTATTGTTTTACTAACACATAAGTTTCCATTTCATTTTTACAACAAATTAAATACTAATATGCCACAAGGCTATGAATCACAGCTATAACCATGAACAACATCAAAATAAACAAAAAGATGGATAAAAGTAAAACATTGGCCAAACTCCTGTTGCTTACTGTACTAAATCATGCTAGAGTAGGCCCATTGAATAAAAGGGGTGAGTCATCTCCTCTGTAGGTTACATTGCTTCAAATTGGCCAACTATTGTTGTTGTTCAGTCACATAGTTAATTCCGACTCTTCATGACCCCATGGACCACCACATGCCAGGCATCCCTATCTTCCACCATCCTCCTCAGCCCATTCAGCTTTGTGCCCATTGCATCAACAATGCCATCTAGCCATCTCTCTTTTTTTGCTGCCCACTTCTTCTTTTGCCCTCCACCTTTACCAGTATCAAGGCTTTCTCAAGTGAATCCTCTCTTCTCATTTTATGTCCAATGTACTTTATCGTCATCTTCAAAGTTTGACCTTCCAAGGAGCAGTCGGGGTTAATTTCTTTTAAGATTGACCTATTTGTTCTCTTTTCTGTCTAGGGTACTCTTAAAATTTTCCTCCAACGCCACCTCTCATAGGCATCTATTCTTCTGCGCTTCCTTCCTTATGGTCCAGCTCTCACAACCATACATTACTACCAGAAATACCATTGTTTTGACTGTGCGGACTTTTGTTTGCAAGGTGATGTCTCTACTTTTAACTATGTTGCACAATTTTCTCATAGCTTGCTTCCCAAAAATTAGTTTTTATTTCATGGCTGCAATCTCCATTTGCAGCGATCTTGGAACCTACAAATGTAAAGTCTGTCACGGCTTCTACTTCTTCCCCATCTATTTTCCAGGGACTGATAGGGTCTGTTGCCATTATCTTGGTTTTCTTGATGTTGAGTCTCAAGGCAGCTTTTACACTCTCCTCCTTTAACCTAAGCAAGAGCTTCTTTAGATCTTCCTCACTTTCTGCCATTAGGCAGAATACGCAGATACGATATTATCAATTATCATCTGCGTATCTCAAATTGTTGATGTTTCTCCCAGCAATTTTAATTACAATTTTTGATTCATCCATCCAGCCCTGCGTTGAGCATTTGTGCTCTGTGTATGTTAAATGAGCAGGGTGACAAAATGCAGTCTTTTCCTATTCCAAACCACTCCATCCAGTGGTGGGATGTCAAAAATTTTACTACCCCACCGTGATGTCATTACTGTGGGTGAAACTAACATGATGTCATGTCATGGGTGGGGCCAAAGAAAAAAATACAAAATAATAAAAATAGGGAGCTTCAGGCTATAGGGAGCTTCAGGCTAGCAGCTTCTCTTCCTCCTCTCCGTTTGGGAGGACAGCAAGGAGGCCGTGCATATGTGCCAAGCACTAGGCGTGCATGCACACCAAGTGCTTGGAATGCATGCGCAGTGGGGGAACCAGTGAAAAGCTAAGTCCCGAAGGTGGTTCCCCCCAAAAGCTGCTACAGGTTCTCGGGAACACTGGGAAAAGTTACTACCGGTTCTGGAGACCTGGTGAGAACCTGTTACATCCCATCACTGACTCCATCATTCTGTAGCATGTCCTAACTGTTGTTTCTTGACTCATGTACAGATTTCTCATGAGACATATAAGGTGTTCTGGTATTCCCATCTCTTTAATTAGTTGCCACATTTTATTGTGGTCCACACTGTCAAAGACCTTGGTGTAGTCAATGAAACAGACTTGTTTCTAGTATTCCTTTGTTTTCTCCATGATCCAACGTATGTTGGCAATTTGATCTCTTAGTTCCCCTGCCTCTTCAGAACCGAGCCTGCATTTCTGGTAGTTCTCCATGTGCTGCTGAAGCCTATCCTGTATTATCTTGAGCATGACCTTGCTAGCATGTGGGATGAGTGCAATGGTTAAATAATTTGAACATTCTTTGGCATTGCCCTTTTTTGTGATTGGAATGTATACTGATCTTTTCCAGTCCTGTGGTCAGTGTTTTTCAAATCTGCTGGCATATAGAATGCAATAATTTGATCCCATCATCTTTTAGGGCTTTGAATAATTCAACTGGAATACCATCATCCCCACTAACTTTGTTATTAGCAGTACTTTTTAGGGCTTTTCTGACTTCACTCTCCAGGATATCCAGCTCCAGTTCAAAGCTCTCATCACTGTCATTGTCAGGGGTGCTGAGGTCCTTTTTGTAAAGTTCCTCTGTGTATTCTTTCCATCTTTTTAAAATCTCTTCTGCATCAGCTAGGTCCCTGTCATTTTTGTCCCTTATCATGGTCATTTTTGCTTTAAATGTTCCCTTGATTCCCCCAATTTTTTTAAAAGATCTCTAGTCCTTCCCCTTCTGTTGTTTTCCTCTATTTCTTTGCACTGTTCATTTAAGGTTTCCTTATCTCTCCTTGTTTTTCTTTGAAAATCTGTGTTTAATTGATTGACTTTTTCTCTTTCACCTTTTCCTTTTGCATTCCTTCTTTCCTCTGCTATTTTCAGAGCTTCATCAGACAACCACTTTGCTTTCTTACACTTTTTTCTTTTGGTATAGTTTTACTTATTGTTTCCTGTATGGTGTCCCGATCCTCTGTCCATAATTCTTCTGGTACTCTGTCTATCAAGTCTAAACCATTAAATCTGTTCCACACCTCCACCGTGTATTGCTTAGGGATGTTGTTTAGGTTGTACCTGTGTGTTTTAGTAGTTTTCCCTGTTTTCTTTAATCTAAGCTTGAATTTGGCAGATTATGATCTGAAACACAGTCTGTTCCAGGTCTTGTTTTTGCTGACTGTATGGAACTTCTCCATCTTTAGTTGTAGATTATGTAATCAATCTGGTTTCAGTGTTGGCCATCTGGTGATGTCCATGTGTAAAGTTGCCTCTTGTGTTGTTGAAAAAGGGTGTTTGCTATGACTAGTGAATTATCTTGACAGAACTCTATTAGCCTTTGCCCTGCTTCATTTTGTGTTCCAAGACCAAACTTGCCTGTTATCCCATTTACTTTTTGACTTCCTACCTTGGCATTCCAATCCCCCAGTATAATACAGACATCATTTTTGGTGTCAGTTCTATGAGGTGCTGTAATTCCTCATAAAACTGGTCAATTGTGGCCTCATCTGCACTAGTGCTTGGTGCGTAGACTTAGATTACAGAGATATTGAATGGTTTGCCTTAGATCCTAACTGAGATCATTCTGTCATTTTTTAGATTATATCCCATTACTGCTTTTCTCACCCTTTTATTGACAATTATGGCCACTCCATTTCTTCTAAGGTTTTCTTGACCACAGTAGTAGATATGATGGTCTCCGGAGCTGAATTCGCCTATTCCTGTACATTTTAGCTCACTGATTCCCAAGATGTCAATGCTTATTCTTTCCATCGCATTTTTTACCACTTCCAGCTTGCCCTGATTCATACATCTGACATTCCATGTTCCTATCAAATATTGTTCTTTGCAGCATTGCACTTGCCTTCCCACTATCTTATCCACACCCATCTTCCTACCTGGGGGGGGGGGGTTGACATCATGTTCCATCTACTTTGCAGTTCTTGTTCTTGTCGCTGTCGCTGTCGCTGTCGCTGTTCCCACCGCCATCATTGTTGTTGTCCAAGAGGTTTTCTTGACAAAATTTCTGATGTGGTTTGTCTGCCCCTACGCCAGTATTTTACTATCATACAAATTATCACAGTTTAACACAGTGTGACATGCTTAAAAATTAGTATACTATTCATTAAATCACATTTTAACACAATGTAATATACTCAAGAAAGTTAGTACTGGATATATGTGACCATATGTAGTTAAAAGTTAAAGAAGTGTCTCAGTATCTAATTATCATATAATTATCAAGAAGTCAACTATTTAGCAGGCAATCAAAGTAAATAGTGATAACTCAAATGCTTATCAAATGCCAACTATAACTGCAACTTAATTTAGCACACTAAGTCTCAACCAGAGCAGGTGCATTTTAATCAATGGAACCTACAAAGGATTTGAATCACCAAGTCTTCATTGATTCAATGGACCTACTTTAGTGTTTCTTATAGCACTAAGCAACAGGATTTTGGCCAATAAATTAAACTCAAGTCCTGGTCAGGAGGCAATTGATAGGTTTACTTTTGCAGAGGGTGGTGCATCTACTTCAGGATTTTTGCTTGAATTTTAAAAGAATTATCCAAGATGCTGAACCTAGTTGGAGAATAACTCCTGTAAAGTTTGAACTAATACCTCAAGTGAATTCACCACCCCCTTGAAATATTCAGATACCTTTTTTTAACAATTATCTAATGTGCGAAGGCTTATTTTGGCATCTCCTAATTCATCTGGAAAGAGATTCTCTAAGTAGGTTGCCAGCACTGAAAAGGCTCTCATCTCTTCTTTTTCACTGCAAGGGTAGATGAAATGCAGAGGAAAAATCTCTGTTGAAGACTTTTAAGATCAGTGGCTGCTAACTTGTTGCCTAATTGTCTAGAGCAGGGGTGCCCAAACTATGACCCATGGGTCGGATCCAGCACCCGACGCCAATTCATCCAGCCCACGCCACCCTCGTTGCTCCCAGAAGCAGAAGTGAAACATGCCATATGGGCATATTTTACTTCCATTTCTGGGAGTGACGAAGATGGCGTGCACTGGATGAATTGGTTTTGGGGGCCGAATCCAGCCCCTGGGCCATGGTTTGTGCACCCTTGAAACATGTGAACAGCCCATGGCCCAAAAGGTTTGGGAACCTCTGGTCTAGAGGAAGAGAATTGCCATAAGCATCCCCTCTGCTCCAGTAGACTTGTTAGTTGCATGATGAGTTGTGTCACATCTCACAGCCAGGTTGAGAAAAGGTATGAGATAGAGAGCCTGCTGGGAAATGGATGCGGCTGCTTGCATAGTTTCCCTTCCACTCCACAGTTAAGAAATGGGACACTAGTTTGTAAGATTTATATGAAAGGAGGTCAGTCAATCAAATACCCAAATCCCAAGCTATTTTGCAACATTTGAAAACTGCTATGCCTTCAGCTGCATTTCTGTTTGGAAAATGTCATACCACAGGGGCAGCTGAGTTCTGGCTTTAAAAATGTAATCCAAGGTTGACCCTCATAACCAGGTGGAGAAAACATTCCTACTTTGTGTGCTTGTGGGATGGGGTGGTGCTGCTGCTGAGTAGGGCTGACAGATGCAAGGAATCTAAGGCTCCCTTCAGATATTTTGGAAATTAGTAATGGCTGAACTGTATAGGGAGGCATTTATCAATATTTTACTTCCCTCTTAACTCACCACATTTGGTTATGTACTTTTGATCACTTTATTCATTCATTTGATCTGTCTGGAATGACTGTCTTCTGGTTCAGATTGTTTTATTTATTACCCATTTTATGACTGCAATATTGTGTGTTTTAACCATATATGTAAACCACCCAGAGTAGCACCAGCCAGTGTGCAGTATATATATTAAGTCTAATTAATAGAAAGATAGACAGACAGGCAAGCACAGCTAAATAGAATGTGAGAGCTCTTTTTACATGAAATGGAAAGAGCCCAAATTGACACTCCATGCGCAGGCTAAAGCTGAAACTGGCCATGAGGAAAACAAAATCCCATCTTTCTTCTGTTTAGACTCAACACTGCTGATGTGATCTGACAGAGAGGCCAGAATTATGAAACCCTGTGGTGCTATATTTAAAGAGTCACTTTAGCTAAGTAGAATTGCTTGTTAATAAAGTTTTATACACCAATGTAAGAATCAGTCTCTATCTTCCATTTGGTTTGTTTGTTTGCTATATAATCCATTTCTGAATTATTTTAAGGCTAGAGGTATGTTGATGGTTATGTTGCTTAAATTAGGACAAAAATGACCCTAGAAGCATTTAGCCACACCTTGCAAAACAGTTTGCTTTTCTTAATGAGAAACTAAGTTAATTTAATCATTTAATCCAGTTCCTTTTCAAATTTATATTTATGGGTTCAAAGCACATTACAAATACTAAGCAACAGAAATTATCAAATATACAAGTAAAAAATTAAAACAATATCATAAGTCATGACTGTAACCTCCAAAACATAGCAAAAATTAAACACAGCCAATCTCCAATTTAAAACAGAGAAGCAGTTTTCTCAAATGGACTTTTTAAAAATAGACTTTCTCTATTTAACCTTCATTTTCTAACGACAGCAAAGCTCACAGGGAAATTTAACTCAGTAGGGAGCTCTATAATTGGGACACAATATCTAAGAAAGTCCTAGAACTTATAGCTTCCTGCTATACAATATCAAACAGCAAGGACACCAGTAGAAGAGGTCTTTCAGGAATATCTCAGTAGAGTAGGAAATACAGGGAATAAATCTTCAAATAACAGATTTTTGAAGCAGATATGCAGCCCTCCTTTTCTTCCAGTTCTATTGATTTATTGATTGCAAATATACATAGTTGCCTTTCAGGGGTACATGCTATTGATTTATTAATATAATTATGTCAAAATAGATAAGTGTGGGATATTACCCTTACCAAAGTGAGAGTCAAGTGTGTGCAATGTGAAAATGTATATTGTTTTGCGGTTTGAGTCTAGCAGGCACCAACAAAACATAATCCAAGAAAGTAAAGGACAAGCAAAAATTAAAAATAATCTCTCCAAAAATGAAGGGAAAGGCAAACAAGAAAAGGATCCAAAATGGAGGCATAGACCAGGTAGCAATGCAAAATGGAAGGCACAAGGAGCTCAGTGTACAGTAGTCCCATGGGAAACGATGGCAACAGGCAGATTAAAAATACCCACTCATTTGGACATCCTGATTAACTGTTGACAGCAGCCCTGGTGACATTGATGGATAAAATCTTTCTCAGGCAGTTTGACATACAAAGGTCACCAAATGGCTACACATAAGAAAGAACATGAAACATGTAAGTTATGCACATTCCTTTTTTGTAAATATGAATTATTCATATTTTAGAGGTTCTTTTGTCCAAAATAATATAAATTATTTGAAAGTCTCAAGCTCCATTGAGCCTCTCTGTTGTTTGTTGAATCTTTTACCTAAATACAAAAGAGCCATTGTTAGTTAGCAACACATACTGATCTCAATAAAACACATGTTTGTGTTAGACTTGCACTGTAAACATTCCATTTACAAACATGCCTTTGAGTTTCTGGATCTTTGAAGTGGAATAGAGAAGCAAGCCATAACGACCGCAAGCAAGAAATTCAGCATTAGCAATCACAGGAACCATGAAATATTCCTCTTTCAGCACACCTACACTAAATCAGCCTTTGCTCCCTATAGTTATAAAATAAACTTTAAAATAACAAAGGATTGAAGTGAGCTCTCATTAAAAAAAATAGTTGTAATGTAGTATATTTACCCCTCTATCATTGGAAATTTCATTTGCTAAACAAGTGCATATGGATTTCTTAATACCTTGTCCCCATCAGTTTACATTTTGTTCACCCGACAAGAAACTCACAAAGCATTTGCAGTCCTGGAGCAACTCCTCACATCTGAGAAAATGATACTATATTATTTTCTCATTAAGTTCTTCATAATTTGCATGTGAAATAACCGATGTCTGCAACAAACTCTGACAAAAACAGAGTGTGATATAAAGATGGGGTGGGGTTGGGGAGGAGAGAGATGGAAATTATGACTCCTTAAAGAGTAATGGATTTATTTCAGTGTGAACTTTCCTGGATCAAAATCAAAATCCACTTCCTCAGATTTCCAAAAATTCGCTGCACAAATGCAGAATTTCCACTTCCTCTAAAAAGAAAAGTGTGTGAGCATTCCCATGGATTCACATGCAAATAAAACAAACAGAATATAATGAATGATTGTTAAAAGGGATACACACATGCATTCTCCAATGCTTTTAATTCTTAAAATTCCATACAACAAAGTAGAAAGCATTGACATTTTCTGCACATTTCATTATTTGCAACAAAAGGTTCCTTTGCATAGTTTTTCCTCAGCCCTACTCATTTATCTCCTCTTGTTGGAGTGCACAGAAAGAGCCTCTTCAAAGATTGTGGTAGGAAACTGGTTGCTTTCCAGATGGCGTTGCACTCCAAATGACATTAGCCCTACCTCTTCTATGAGCCCCCACTCTCATGGCAAAATGACTGTGCCAATGAAAATCACAGTCAAAAAATATCCAGAGAAACACCCCTTTATTTCTATAGCGGGTGTTCCCAACCTTTTCAAGCCAGGGGCCGGGTCACACTCTCTCAATCATCTTTGAGGGCCAGATGGCCATTTTGCCTTGCCTGCACAATGAGGTGGCCCTTTTGTCCCAAAAGCTTCAAAGAGGCAGCCATTTTGTTTCTCAAATGCCCTTGAAATGCACATGAAATGGCGCCATGGGCCAGATCCAGCCCATGGGACTTAGGTTGGGAACCCCTGCTCTATAGAGTCACAGTTAGTGAAGCCACATCCTCTGCATAGGAACAAACACCTTCTTGTATTGCCAAATATGTAGTCCATTCGCGCTCACAAAATATGCTGAGTGGACATATCTCAGATGTTCCCTTTTGTATCTATTTGTATATTGAGTACAGACCAGTTTGATGAATTATCTCTTTCGTCTACCAGAACAGGATGGATGAAATTAGATTCATGTTGGGCACTAAATAAGCAAAAGACTGAGGAAGAACTCAACGTACGTGACTTTCTAGCTTCTCAAATCTATCTTCAGAAAACAATGTTAAGGAAAACTTTGGACTCAATATGAAAATAATCTATATACCCATCTCTGTACAGATAAAGAAATTTTATAGTCTAAGGCAGTGGTTTCCAACAAGGGGTACACAGCCACTAGTGGACTTCAATTCCCAGAAGCCTAAGTCAGTACATTGGCTGATCAGTGTTTTGGGGAAATGACTTAGGCTTCTGGGAATTGAAGTCCAAAAACCAGCATTTGGGAAACACTGGTCTAAGGCAGTGATGGCAAACCTTGGCACTCCAGTTGTCTTTAAACTTCAATTCCCAGAAGCCCAAGTCTCTGTGAATCCACATGAATGGGTTTACTGTGCATACACAGCTGTTCTTGGACTTCAATTCCCAGAAGTCCTAGTCCTTGTGAATCCACATGAATGGGTTTACTGTGCATACATGTAGTAAACCCTTTCATGTGGATTCATAGGGACTTTGGGTTCTGGGAACTGAAGCCCAAGAACAGCTGGAATGCCAAGGTTCTCCGTCACGGGTCTAAGGTTTGAGATTGCTTCTGAGTCCCAATATCCAACATTGGAACTTGGGGAAAATTGTTTGACCCAAGTCTCATGAAATGAATTGGAACTAATTTAAATGTACATGCCAGATTCCCCCAACATGGTGCCCTTCAGCTCATCTCCAGCCAGGAGGGTCATTGGCCAGAAGGGCTAGGTATAATGAGACCTGTATTCTGACATATTTGGAGCATACCAAAAAGGGCAATGGAAAATTGGTGATGGGTGCAGCACTAAGAATCCTGGTTTGTCTTTTTGCACTCATTCTTTTTCTGATATTTCCTCTCCAAGCAGGAAAGGCTTTTCTATTATTAAGCAACATTTCACAAACACTACTACAGAATAGCCTTTATGTTACTCCCTTAAAATTCACACCTCAGTTAAAAGTGCAGTATTTCCATCTGCCGAGGGGGGGGGGGATGACTGCTTATATGGAGTGAGAATGTGTGAATATGAAATAATTCCGATGACAAGCTGAGCACAGGTGTTGTGCTTCGTTTCCTGGGTCTTTGACAGAAGAGGCCCCTTCTGTACAGATTCTTGACAAGAGATATGTCTTCCTGAACTATACATGGATTATACATTTATTTCAATGAGTGAAGTATTATTAAACATGAATACAGTTGGGGGTTTGCTTCCCCCACTTTGCCTCTGGGAGAAGGATCAGCCTATGTAGCCTTGGGCAGATTGCGCAGTCCAATAGTGCTTCTAGAATACTATGAAAGCACATCTGAGCACTTTATAGTTAGGAGACCCTGGCAAGGTTGGTTGGAAATTAGAATTGACTTCAAGGTACATAATAATTAATGACCAGGTCATGATTTATATGGTGTTTTCTCCCAAATAAAGGACAAAAGATTACAGCCTATTGTTTGCACATCCTTCACTGAATTCAACAGTCTTAATAAAACTAGTCTCACCCCACTAACTTTCAAGACTCATTGGGGAAAAAGAGGTGCATCTTGGCTCAAAAATTCACAAAAGTGAACCGATAATGGTCTCTTTCAGTGCAGAGCAACTCATAAAAATCAATGCATATACAGTCAAACCTCACATAATGAGCATTTCGCTTAGTGAAAAACTCGCATAACAAGCAAGTTTTTCGCTAAACGGTCTGACTCGCATAACGAATTTTTCACTATGCAAGTCAGACTTTTCCCTATGGAAAAACTCGCATAACAGGTGTTTCTATGGGGAAAACTTGCATAGTGAATTTTTTGCATAGCGAGCAACCTTGCAGAATGAATTAAATTCGTTATGCGAGGTATGACTGTATTTTAAAATGTGAATGGCTAATATGCATACAGGAGGAAAAAATGTGCAGACACATTTCAGTTGAAGTAGCAAATGTTAGGCAAAATTTGTAAATAACTGCATATAATTGGTAAAATGCATAAGTTGGTAAACACATTAGAAAAAGTACCCAAAGATGTATATGAATTTAAATATGAGGATAAAAATGAAGTCTCACATCCCTGTATGAAATGGATGGAAAGAAATTACAGCTGGTATTTGGAGAAATAGAACAAAACTGAGGGTGTTAGAAATGGACTATAATTAAACCTAAACATATGTTAATGTTGGAGAGAAGTGACTGGGACAGTCTTCAGGTTTGTGAAATCAGACTTCAAAAGTCTCCCTTGTTCAAGACCATCAGGTATAAAACAGAGCAAATATATGCATATTGACAGAGGTGAGAGAAACACCTGCTGTTCATTCAGATGCTTATATTAGTTAAGGACTTTCTCCCTTCTATTGCAGTTAACACCTAAAGTCAGTTTATGTCCTCAGAGATTTCCTAACTTGGATTCTTTTTAGAACTTTCCTTACCAGATCATCAAGCTACATGAACTTTTCCATTTAAGTGAAATGTATTCTCCCAAACACTCTGTTTTACACCAAATTGTGGCATTTCTGTTTTAACCATTTGGTGTCCAGGTGTATCAGTCATTCTTGAGCTAGCTGTATCTTCTTTCTTCCTTTGGCATATGGAAAGGGCAGGAAGATTTTGCTTTTTTTTTTTTTAATAGAACTTAGAATTGTTACTTCTTTAAACTATAAGTCTCAGAATCCTCCAGCTTGCCTGGTCAAATACTACAAGCAGTGCTATATCAAACAAGAAACAAAACAAAAGAAAAAATAAAGACGACAAAAACATTGTGGCACCTTAAAAACTGAGTACTATAATTTTAATGTAAACTTTTATGGATCAGGTCCACTTCTTCAGACATAAGAGTGAGACTTGTTTATGGCAATAATGTATACATACCCCTTGACCAGCTGGGATTACAGAAGATGACGGTAGGTTAGCAAAATTGCAAATCATGTAAATCAGTATGATTATGGGACTATAAGTTTTGGAATACAGTACAAAGAATGCAAGATTTTCACCCTCTGATTTTAAACTAATTATGCCTGTCTATTATGTTCTTTTATATAGACTCATGAAGAGATGACTCGTTTGTGGGATCCATTGAAATATAACATCCTTACTCAGTTTTCCTCTAAAAATCTGTAAATTTAGGCAGTTTTAGCTAGGACATATGCAGCCTCTCAAAACCAAAAGCCAAACATATTTATTTATACCTCAAAAAAAATTAAAGAGCAGTTTCTAAAAAGTATATATAAATATGTTTATGAGAGGCTGCATATGTGCTGGCTGAAACTGCCTAAAATTACAATATTTTGCAGAAAGATTTAGTAAGAATTTCAAATTTCAGTGGATCCCAGAAAATAAGAGATCTGTTTTGAAAAATGAAGATCTTGAAACTTTTCACTGGTCATGGTGTTAGATTTCTTTCCTGGGAAAAGTAGAAGGCCTCTTTCTCCCATAGAGAATGAAAACATTTACAACTGGTCTCTTACAAAACCGTTGGCCTTTTTGTTTGTGTGTTACATGTCATCAAGTCAGAACTGACATAGTGATTGCAAGAGGGCTGCCAAAGTAAGAGAGATTTTTAAGGATTGGTTTTACCAGAGCCTTAAAAATCCTTAAAAGACCTCCACTTCTACCTCTAGCCATATTCTGAATAAGGATCTCAGCCAAGTTCTCCTGAGTTCTAATGTGTCACTCTATCACCACACCACACTGAATATATTTTTTTTACTTTTACAAGTATAATATCAACATTTTAACTGTATATAAAATATTTTTCAAATTCTTCCACTGCAAATTCATTGAAAATACCACTGCAAATTCAGTGACTCTGATAAACAATGCAAATGCTATATCTTAAAGATGATAAGGCATAACATGAAAAGGTAACCTTATATATTTGTGTAAGACATAAAATAGTGTGTGTTAAACTACAGGTGATCAACATATAGCACCCTGGTAATATGTGCCACCTTGACCACTCCAAGTGAGGTTTCTATCCACTTTTCTGTATCGTTAAAATGATAACCTTAAACTACTTATAGCTTTGGTTTCTTGGCAGATAGAGACTGAAGACTGAAAAATGGTCACTTCTTTATTTTTTCAGCAAATAAAAAGCAACTTCTTCTCCCAAGCTAGCAAACCTGCTGCCCAAGACGGCTATTTGTTAAGAAAGAAAATTCAAGAGTAGCCTCTGAAGCTAACCAGTTTGTTCATTCAGAATTTAGGAAAGAAAGAGAAAAAGAAAAAAGGGGCCTAAAAAGCTAGTTCCACTGAGTAATTAACCCTAGTGAACCCAAAGTTTGGAATTTTGGTTCATTTTTATAGTGTGGGTTGGTGGGTGTTGGGGGTGGTGGTTAACATTTGAATGTATTTTTGCTTTGTTTTTAATTGTTTTGTTGTGTTGTTTAAATGTTGTTCACCACCCAGAGTGGAGAACTCTCTTCTCTAGAAGGGCAGTATTTCAATGTATCAAATATATAAAGTAAATACCAAACAACCCCATTATTATTATTATTATTATTATTATTATTATTATTATTATTATTATTATTATTATTATTATTATTATTATTGGTAGATTCGATTTATATGGCGCTCTTCTTGCTGAAGCAACTCAGAGCGGCTCTTCTGATAGAGAACTTATCAGACCTTAGAAGTCCCCTGAAGAAGGCAGTACAGTTTAGAGAGGGCTCAAATGTGATTGCTTGATAAAACAAAGTATCTCGAGACTTTCCCCTTCTCCCTTCTTTCCCCCACTCTTTCTGGTGAATGCCTGCCAGTTTTGATTAACTTTGCTCCTACGGAACTTAAAACCTAGCTTTGGGATGAAGCAGTTAGTGGTGGATTTATTACACCTTATGTCTAGTACAAGCAGTTGCTTTCTGAAACCTGCATGGCATATGTGAAGTGTCCTATATTCTTTTAACATTCACAAATTACAGGCTCCCAACAGTGCAGTAAGCTTTCACCAGCATCCATTGCATTAGAATCTGGAACTGCAGCATGAACCTTAAAAGCCTCTGGTTGTTAATATGAATTTCTCCAAATACCCACACAATCTAAGCTCTGGCAAATTTTGTTCAGAGACTTGCAAGAATTCAAAATGCTGCCATTCTATTCACTCATATTTTTATATGAGCAATTCTCAGTTTGTTACCCTGTATGCAAGTTTCAAAAGGAATTTTTCAAAGGCTAGACAAGAAGTTAATTTACTTCATTTTATCAGGAATTATATTTGCATTAGTTATCACATAAAGACTATTATCCATGTTCTATCTGTCAGTGATGATAAGCTACATATGGATGAGTGTAAGCTGTTCTTTTGTTTATGGATCCTAAGTTGCCGAAAGAGTGTCAGACATCTACATGACACTTTGAAGCAATGAATTTTTATATTTGGATATCATGTTAGCTTGAAAATGTGTACAATTGCATGTCTGCTGGCAGCTCCCTATTAAGAAGACATTTGAGGGAACTGATCTATATACCAATCAGAAATTGGCTAGTGAATGACATGCTAATTTATAAAGGCAATACTGTTATCGGTGGAGTTCATTTGAATTCTGTATTGGCTCAGCAACAATTTGCACATCATATCTATTGATGAATACATCTGCCACTTAATAGCTTTAAATATAGAAATATATTACCGACCAGATAATATATATTTGACAGTGTGTGTAGGGGTGTATTTTAATCATGATGTTGGAGAGCTGTGAAAACAACAAAATGTAATGAAAGGCTATTTGGCAGAGTTTATTCAATGGTGATGCCTTTGCATTAGATAATCTGGTATGCTATTTATATAATGAGGCAAATTAAGTAGAAAAAAATTGTGTTGGTCTGTCTATCATGAGATTGATAAGAGGTTTTACACATAGTTAATGTTTATTTAGCATTTAGAAATATACCTTCCCTGCCATACAAATTTGCATCCAAAATTACATGCTCTCAGAAACTCCTTGAATGATAGCTTTATATAAGAGATTGTATGGCTGAAATGATATATTTCACTGGTTCTGTACCTACACAGTAAGTGATAACTTAAGTATAGTGCTAGGCAAGCCTGCCTAACGTACCAAACTTAGTGTCATGGAGTGGTGGTGTCTAAAGATGGGGTGGTTATGACCTACTTTATCTCAACAAGAGGAAAGCTGTAGTTCAGTTCCCTGACCAGTGCTGCAACTTCAACACATCTTAACTTCAGATGAAGAATGTGGTAAGCAGAACTGTCATTGGCAACTGCCTATTTGTTTCTAAGCTCAATTAAATAATGCTTAGAATCCTAAGTGACTTGAAATCCAAATATCTGAAAAAGGATATCTCTCTGGTCCTGCTACAGATGCCTTAAGATTTTAGGGCAGTTCTTCTCCCTATTCCTGTCATAAAATGACATGGAAACAAAGGAAGGTGCCTTCTTTATAGTACTGCCCTCGTTTTGCTACACCCTCCTCATAGAGTCACAATTGGTGCCTCTATCTGTGTGTGTGTGTGTGTGTGTGAAGCATTAGAAATTCTTGATTCCAATTTATTTATAATATAGATCTGCACAGGAATAGAAAGGGTTTTTTTTAAAAAAACGTATTTCTTAAAAACACTACTAAAAACAAAACAAAAGTAAAAATAGCAAAAGCAAGAATAATCAAGGAAGTGCCCCACCACTGCCAATGGGATGTTGTAAAACATCTGCTTGCTATCAGTATATAGCTTAATTTTCCATATTTGTCCCCTTTCCAAAAAGTTATATATTCTTGTCCTGAACCTATTCCTTTTGCTTTACTTAGGAAATGCTTGACAAATGCACCCCATATTTTTTTAGAATCATCTCTTTTTTTACCAGTCAGAAAACCTTTTGACTTAGAGATAGCTTACATGGAACAGGGTGAAAGAAAGGCGTTTGACTTTCACCCTGTTCCACAAGCTATCTCTATCCTCTGTGCTAGAACCAAGCTGAGAAGGAAACGGAAAATTTATGTAGCTGGATGAATGTAGGGTCAACATGTACGGTAAAAAATTGTATTGTCTAGGAAAATTCCCTCCAACATATCTTTCCATTTTTGTACATGTCTGAGGTGAGGGGTCTGTCCTCTTCTATGTAAGTTACATGTGTTCTGGAATAAAGAGGCCACTGTTGTATGACCTAAAAAGGTCCCTATGTCACCCATTCTGCAGAATGTGCTCATGTGCATGCCTTTTCCCTCTTCTAGGCAGGTTGCAAAAGGAGGCTGCCAGAGGTACAAATTACTTAGAAATTTTAACAACACTATATTATTCTCACTGACAGTGACTTTATTTTTATTTTCTCGGGCATTTTAAATTTCTTTATGAAGCCATGTAGTATAGTTGCATATTATGTGTATATTCTATCATGTTGCTGTTGTTTTTGCAGTTTTATTCTGATTTCAGAGTTCCTTCAAAAACATCACCCTTGTACCACTAGTTGAAGGATACTATAAAAATATTTTAAATAAAAAGTTAAGACAGTGATGTTTCTGTCACAACTGGGGGAAAGCAAACTGAGGACATCGCATCGGAGTTTAGTCCACTGTTTGGTCTACTATGGGGATGGATTGTTTTGCTCTTTTTTCTGCCATCCATAAACTAATCACAGAAGCAAACTAGCCTGTTCTCAGAACATTCCTTACCCTCACATTTATGACCCCCAATCAAAATCAATCTTCCTTCCTTCCTTCCTTCCTTCCTTCCTTCTTGCCTGCCTGCCTGCCTGCCTGCATGCATGCCTTCCTTCCTTCCTTTCTCCTTCTCCTTCTCCATCTTCTCCTCTGCCTTTGGTCAGGAGCCTCACCAAATAGAGCCATTTGAGGTCTGGAATGCCATTAGAATGCAAAATTTGCATCAGAAAGCATACCAAACTTCTGTGAGACCTCAAGCATCATTGTTTGTTTGCTTCTTTGTTTGTTTGTTAAATGTATAAACCACCCATTTAATGATAAACCATTATCCTTGCTGGTTTACAAGAGAAAATAAAAGTCCCACCCACCATCCCAAGGCAACAGCACAAGGCAACAGTACAAAAAATCAAATAAGAACAATAAAAACCTAAACGGCAACTATCGGAATAAATCATAAACAAATAGGTAGACACAAAAAACTAATACAGGGGAGGACTATTATAAAAATTATTTATAAAGTTCTGCTTTCACTAGATTATGAAAGGGTTGGAGGGAGAAGGCCTAACAATTTTTTAAAGGAAGTGAGTTCCATGAAGAGTTTCTTGTTACTGTATAATGAAAAAATATTTGATTGTATTTTTTTAAAGAGAATTGCTGACACCTTCCATGCCTCCTTCAGTGTGGCCACCTATAACAAGGAGGCCTGAGAACAAGTTACATCAGCAGAAGTCCTTTGGGAGTGACACTCTGACAGGTACCAAGTTTCCAAACAGTTTAGGGCTTTGTATGTCAACTTTGAATTTGGCATGGAAACATAAATAAATTTAGCCCACATTGGCCAACTCCATTTGAGTTCAGGTAGACAAGTCCCCCTCTCTTTCCTTCTCTCTCTCCCCTCAGGGACCAGGCTGGGGTGGAAGGGCAATTACATATCACCTGTCACCTCAGGCAGTGGATGAGATTGTGTAGCATTACAACACATCCTATAGTCCCGGGGTGCCCAAACTACGGTCATAACTAATGAAAAAATCCCAGCACTTCAGCCTTGAAAACTGTGCCCTCCTCTCCAAGATGCCTCATTTCTAATTTCTTGTTGCTACCATAAGGTATGATTTCTGGAATCCCCCAAACCTAGCAGTCAAGGTGCCAGTGCTGGGGTCTGCATGGAGATCCCTTGCCAGGTATCAGTGGCTGCACTGCAACTGTGGCATTTCTCCAGCTGAGAGGACCCAGTCTGTTCTGTTGGTTGTTAGCACGCAGACAATAAAGAAAACAGCATGCATAGGTCTGTAATTTCAAGTAACTATAAGCAGAGAAATATTTTTATTCTTTCTCTTTCAAATGTTTCAGAGTGAGTTACTGAAATTTTAAGTGCCAGTTAATGAGAAAGAATGAAAGCCAGAAAGTTTTTATCTGTTTTCTTCTATTTTCTTCTGTTGATCTCTGCACTTCTGCTGTAAAACTAAAGGGAATTTTATCAGAAATTCAAAGCTCTACAATAAGGGGAAAGGTCTACATGCTGATTATTTGTGAGAATAATATAAATCGTTCACACTTGTCTGTATTTTATCTGGTGCAGCATTGTACAGTGGACAGCATGATGGATTAGAGCTCAGGAGATATGGGTTTGAATCCCAGTTCAACCACAGAAATCCATGGGAGGTGGAACTGTTTATTAAACCACTCCATAAATATTTCATTTATCATGAAAGATCACTGCAAGTTGGTTCTGACTTTATAGCACGTGAGTATTAGTGATGAATATGCAAGGGCCTGCCAAAGGCATATGTTCAGGGATCACTTCCCTTTTGGGATGAAGAGAGGTTTCAGATATTAATAGGAAAGAGATCCAGTGGATCCTGAAATAGGTAAAGCTAAAGGTTGCCCTTGCTCAAAAGCTAGCCGTATCCAACTCTAGGTTTCTGTGCTCATCTCTGTTTATAACCAAAGAGCCAGTGCTGTCTGCGTCTGCAGACGTTTCCGTGGGCATGTGGCAGGCATGCCTCAACACCAGAGTTCACAGAACGCTGTTTACCTTCCCATCAAAGTAGTACCTATTTATCTACTTGCAATTTCTTGCTTTCGAACTGCTAGGTTGGCAGGAGCTGGAACAGAGACAGGAGCTCACTCCATTGTGCAGTACTCAGGAATTGAACTCCAACCTTCCAGTCATCGAGTTCGCATCTTAACAACTTGAGGTACCGCTGTCCTGAGTCCTGAAATACAGGCAATTAAATGCTGTTGATGTCCTATAGATGATGTTGTTCTAGGTTAGATGCAGTTTTAACTATTTAAACCAGAGAATACATGTTCAATTGGGATGATGCAATAAAACAGTATTAATGCAAGCTAGAAGCACCAGTTCTTTGCAGATGTTGTGAAGATATACAAGATGAAAAGAAACATTGTGATTGAATGCTGAGCACAGATATGATTTGGGGGAAAGGAGAACAAGAGTTGGTGATAGTTTCCATGAGTGAATATTTTTGATAAACTATTCAATTGTGCTTCATAAGTGGACATAGTGTGAATACTTATCACAGAAAGTGAATGCTTTCAGGACAACAAATTTTACAAGCCTTAATTTCTTTTTCTTGAATTAGAAGAAGGGAGGTACTGGAAAAGGAATAACCGTTAAGGTTCTCTTTTACATTCCTGGTTTAAGAAGAGATACAACTTCGCTAGCAAAAGAGACAAAACCAAATGCAATTAGCTTCTCACATACAGATGCCATAGGCATAGGAATAAGTATAATCATGTTGTATAATGTATTGGATTATGGGGGATATGACTTGACCCAAGTGATTTTTGAATCACAAGTACGAAGGCCTATTCAGAGCCTACCCAACATTTACCTCTACAAGTCATACTTCATGCTACATAAAACATTTTTTGTTGTTGTTCAGTTGCACAGTTGATTTCGACCCTCTGCGACTCCATAGACCACTGTCTGCCAGGCACTTCTGTCCTCCACCATCCTCCTCAACTTGCTCAGCTCTGTGCCCATTGCATCCACAGTACCATCTAGCCATCTCATTTTTGACCGCCCCCTTCTTCTTTGGCCTCCACCCTTCCCAGCATCAAGGCCTTCTCAAGTGAATCCTCTCTTCTCATTTGATGTCCAAAGTACTTTAGCTTCATCTTTACAATTTGACCTTCTAAGCAGCAGTCAGGGTTGATTTCTTCTAAGATTGACCTATTTGTTCTCCTCGTTGTCCAGGGGACTCTCAAAACTCTCCTCCAACACCACATCTCAAAGGCATCTATTCTTCTGCGCTCAGCTTTCCTAATGGTCCAGCTCTCACAACCATACATTGCCACAGGGAATACCATTGCTTTGACTATGTGAATTTTTGTTTGGAATTTGATGTCTCTGCTTTTCACTATGTTCCCCAGGTTTCTCATTGCTTGCCTCCCAAGAATCAGTCGCCTTTTTATTTCATGGCTGCAATCACCATCTGCAGTGAGCTTTGATCCTAAGAAAGTAAAATCTGTCACTGCTTCTATTTCTTCCCCATCCATTTTCCAGGGACTGATAGGGCCTGTTGCCATGATCTTGGTTTTCTTGATATTGAGTCTCAAGCCAGCTTTTTCACTCTCTTCTTTCAACCTAATCAGGAGCTTCTTTAGGTCCTCCTCACTTTCTGCCATTAGGGTGGTATCATCTGCATATCTCAAATTGTTAATGTTTCTCCCAGCAATTTTGATCCCAATTTGTGATTCCTCCATCCCTGCATTGCGCATTATGTGTTCTGTGTATAAGTTGAATAAGCAGGGTGACAAAATGCAGCCTTGTCTTACTCCTTTTCCTATTCCAAACCACTCCATCATTCCATATTCAGTCCTAACTGTTGCTTCTTGATTCATGTACAGATTTCTCATGAGGTATATAAGGTGTTCTGGTATTCCCATATCTTTAATTACTTGCCACATTTTGTTATGGTCCACACAGTCAAAGGCCTTAGTGTAATCAATGAAACATAAAACATTTACTGTGCAAATAAATATCTATTTTCTTTGCAAAAGTAAGTAATGTTTAATATTTAAATTCCTTATTTCTTATTCCAAGGAAGGAATAAACTTGATTTCTAATATATCATTTCAACAGTACAATCTATGTACATATCCAGATTTTCTGTATGTCTGTTTTCCACATCAGTTTCAATTGAGGAAACGTGTCAGTGGTTGGCTCCACAAATTATTATACATTCTGCTCAGATGAGAGTGGAGGATAAGATGCTGTTGGAAGAGAAACAGGTTCACATTTAGAGATCTGTGTCAAGTGCAAAGAGTTATTATCTCACTGGAAAGCATCTACCACCGCTGCAGTAAACTCCAAATAACCTTTTCAATTGAGAGGTTAAATTAATAGGATACACTAGCAATATTACTTTAACATTCTCTCAACTTTCAGATCCTTTCTTCTTAGCTCTCCTACTGTTGACTGTTGCAGTTCTAGTGAGAAGGCAAAGTGTCTTACTGATATGTTTGGAACTACTGTACAGTAAAACCTCACATAAAGAGAGCCTTGCTTAGAGACTAACTCGCTTAAAGAGCAGAATTTTCTCTTAATGGTCGCCTCACTTAACAACTAAAACCAACCAAAAATTCACTTATCAAATAAATCGGGGTTCGCAATCCGCCCCACAATTGGTCACTTACAATGGTGTTTCGCTTAAAGAGCAAACTCGCTTAAAGTGTAATCCTGTGGAACACATTATGCTTTTTAAGCACTGTATATGTAAAACTACAGAAATTATGCTGGGAATAATGGAAATCTGTTTCCCTCCATCTGAAACAAATTTCATATGTATGAACAAAAAATAACAAGCATTTAATACTCTTTTACATTTTATCTGTCTATGGAGGAAGCTTTCTGAAACCTACAGCCAACAGGAGGAGAAAGTTTCTCAGGTTCAGTACTTGCATTTTGAATGCTTGTATCTCTGGGGACTGTGGTGGCTTAGTGGTTAAGACTCTGAACTTGATGTCTGGAAGGTTGGCAGGTCAGTAATTCAAAACCCAAGTGCTGCATGACAGAGTGAGCTCCCATCATCTGTCCCAGCTCCTGCCAACCTAGCAGTTCAAAAGCAAGAAATTGCAAGTAGATAAATAGGTACTACTTAAGTGAGAAAGTAAACAGTGTTCTGTGCACTCCAGTGTCTAGTCATGCCTGCCACATGACTATGGAAATGTCTGAAGAAACAGACAGTGCTGCCTCTTTGGCTATAAACAGTGATTAACACCGCATCCTAGCTTTTGAGCAAGGGCAACATTTACGTTTACCTATATTTAAATTTATTTAAGATCTGGCAAATCTGATTTCATCTTATGTTTTTCTAAATGATCAGTCCCCACTCGCATATGTTCCATGGAAATGAAATTAAATCTGTTGGAATCTACAGTAAGATTTATGGATACTTGTCCCTACCTGCAAAGCTGAAATTAACTATCTCTACCATGAATGAGAAAAACACCCATTTGTCTTTCCCACACCTCCAATCTACACATCTCCCATTCCAGTGACACTTTCTTTAGTTCTGCTGTCTCAGAGAAGGAGGAAGAGCCAAAATTGTGCCTTCAAACAGAACAATTTCCCAAGCCAATCAATAATGACTGTCTTCACACCTCTGGTTGTTGACCCTTCAAAGAAATGGGTGGAAAGAAAATCTTTAAATGTATACAAACTAATAGCATTAGCTGCTGCATTTGAGACACATTTCAGTTAAGAGCCTGCTGATACATAATAATAATAATCCCCCTTTCCTTACTGATTTAGTGAAAAGCATCTAAATCACATGCAGAAGCAGAATTCATATTTCCTCTCAGACATGTCCTCCTTTTTGCACATGGTGTTTAAAGACTAAATTGTATAAAACTGAATTGACATGATATAATTACTTGTCTCTTATACCACAGTAACTTAATTTGCTTTTCAGTCTCAGGTATTTAAAGGACCATTATTTTTGCATCAGACATTATTGACTGCCAATTAAAGTGTCACATCATTGAAAGAAAAAGAGAAAGGATTTTGATATCAGAGTCCCAGGTAGATCTAGAGGTAGAGAAAAGGGAATTCAACTTTGCACATTATTTATTTACTTATTTACTTATTTAGATATACCATCTATCTGGGTGTTATCCCATTCTGGATGGTGAACAAACAGAAAATAAATGACAACAATACCAATCAAAACCCACCACCAACAAATACATCATTCACTAAACTAAACTAAACTAAACTAAACTAAACTAAACTAAACTAAACTAAACTAAACTAAACTAAACTAAACTAAACTAAACTAATTGGAAACCAAGGACATCGAAACTGAACCTAGCTTGCTAATCTATTGACAAAGGAACAGCTCCCTGAAAGGTCTCCTTGAACAGGAACTTTTAAATTGTTTTTTAAAAGTAGCCAGTGCAGCTCCACTGACAGTGTATTCCACAGTGTTGGTGCCATCACTGAGAAGGCTCTATTTCTGGTTAAAGACTTTCAAGCCATCCTTGGTGTCAGCACCTGGAGCTGCGCTGACTGTGAAGACCGGGTGATGTGGGGAGTTGTTCTGAGGGAGAGACACTCTGACAGATAGCAAGGTCCCAAACCATATAGGGCATTGTATGATAACATTGACACTTTGAATCTGACATGGTAGGCAACAGGTAACTGATTACCTAGGGAAATATGATCAAATTTCAAAGCTGCGGAAATATGATCAGATTTCTTTAAACCTATCACCAGCCTGGCTACTGCATTCTGGACCCACTGCAATCTCCATATCAAACACAAGGGCAGCACCACGTAGAGAGCATTATTGACATCTGCAAGATTACCAATGAATGGGTCAGTGTTATGAGAGACCACCTGTCTAAGTAGGGGCGTAACTGCACAATCTGCTGAAGCTGGAAAAAAGCAGCTCTGAACACTGTCTGTTGTTCCAATGAGAGCAGTGGGTCCATAATAATCCCCAGATTGCTGACCTGGTCCCTAGGGGTAAGTGTAGTTCCATCCAGAGTAGGGGACCAGGCCTCCCAGTCAGGCAGATGTCCTCTCAAACACCAAAACCTCTGTCTTTTCAGGGTTCAGTTTCAGCCTATTAACTTTTGTCCGTACCATTATCGAGTCCAGGCGGTTGTCAAGACATCAGACTGCATCCACTGCAGATGACGAAAAGGAGAGATAGAGTTGGGTGTCATCCACATATTGGAGACATCGAACCCTGAATCTCCTAATGACCTCTCCCAATGGCTTCATGTAAATATTAAACAGTAATGGGGAGATGATCAACCCCTGTGGAACACCCGATTGGAGGGTCCAAGGGGACGAATGTCCCCGAGTTGAATTATCTGGGACCTCTCATCAAGGAAGGAGTGGAACCACTATAGCACAGTGCCCCATACCCCCAGCCCTATCCCAGGAGGATACCATGGTCAACGGTATCAAAAGCCGCTGAGAGATCTAGGAGCAGCAGGAGAGATTAAGCTCCCCTGTCTGCTTCCCAGAGAAGGTCATCTTGCAGTGTGACCAATGCAGTCTTGCTGCCATGGCAAGGCCTAAAACCCAACTGGCATGGAACCAAACAATTGGTTTCATCCAAGAACACCTGCAGCTGATTTGTCACTATGCTCTCAATGATCTTGCCCAAAAAAGAGACATTTGCTACAGGTCTAAAGTTGTCTATGGGCTCTGTAGATACATTTGATTTCTTGAGAAGTGGGCGAACAACAGTGTTCTTCAAGCAGTCACACGTGCACGCACATGCACACAAGCATACACGCACACACAATATGGACATAAATATCAATTTTTTCCTAGCATTACCAAAGTAAAATGTCTTAGTTGTGGAGGAGAGGAGAGTTCTTTGTTGCTCACTGGCTGCTAATGGAAACATAACAGGAACATGCAGTTGCAGATATTTTAAAGTTGCACCCATGAAGAGTGCATTATCAATGATTGCATAAGGGTAATAATTTAGCATCTGTTTAGTCATAATATCGTGTCTCCAGTGGCTGGTTCTTGCTAAACCTCATATTACTTCTCTCCTGGATCTTTTCAACTGCATGACAAGAAATCATTAGTGTCCAAGGAAACATGAGGCTAGAATACATAAAAAGGAAGATATAACCACCCAAAATGAAATGCAAGTGCTGTCTCTGGTTATTCACTATCATTTCAAGTAATAAGAGATATGGTACTAAGATCTGCCTGTCATGCACAGTACTTTGAATTCAGGATGTTTTTGCCCTGCTCTGTGTAGTTATGGATAATATTAGTACTTTGAAAGTGCAGTCATTGTAATTGCATTATGCATAAATATGGTACAGAAGACAAATCTGGAGTAAAGGACTATCTTTTCCTTGCTCTAAACGAGCACTGAAATATTGCATGAGGGGTCATTACAGTATAAGCATACCATTAAGATCTTTTAATAAAGATGCTATTTCTGACAATTGTAATGTGATTATAATTAAGGGGTTTTAAGAATGTTATGGAAAGTATCTTCATGTTTTACCATGGTCAAGTATGGTCTTACTAGTAAAGAAAACAGAAAGACTGTTTCGCTTGTTCTATAATACCTTTAACATTTGTCTAGGAAATTATGTTTTCCCTGATGAGGAAGTATTATAGAAATTCACATACTCTCAATCAAAGAATCATGCAGTATTAGATATGTGGAGGATTTCATTATGGTGATTATTAAATCTTTGTAATTGGATCATTGCACTGAATGATCTATCAGCTCTTACAACAATTTACACTTAGGAAAATATGGCTCTAGTTCAATCTAAAGGCTGTTTTTGTTAATTGGTAGGATGTGGACTATAATTTCTGTGTTGAAAAATTTGTGTGATACCATATTTGAATGGTTTTTTAAAATTGTAGTCATGTTAAGCTGTGCTTCAAGCATATCAAAACAAAACAAAAATGCTATAGCACTTTTAAGACTAACTGTTATATTTTAATGTTGGCTTTCATGGATCAAGTCCGCTCCATCAGACATGGGAGTGAGGCTTCATGGCATCATTTTATACACATCCGGTACAGAGTGATTGGTTAGCAAAACATAGAAGTACAGTATAAGTGTTCAGTTGCACAGTCGAGTCCAACCTTTTGTGACCTCATGGACCATCATCATACACCAGGCTCCTCTGTCCTCCACCATCCTTCTCAGCCCACACAGGTCTATGCCCATTGCATTGGTAAAGCCATCTAGCCACCTCATCCTCTGGTGCCCCTTCTCCTTTTGCCTTCTATCAATCAATATGGCTTTATGCAACTGGTAATGTCAGATGATCTCTGGTTGTTCTTCAGATTAGTTGTAAACTTCCCCCTTTTTTTCAATTGTAAATAGTGGGAAAAGTGGGAAGATAACATTTCAATTGCAAATAGTGGGAAGATACAAAACAAACACTTGGCATAGAACATTTTATGACCTTTTGGTTTCATGTTTAAATGGAAATGTCTGTGTGTTTCTTTCATATATATTTTTCCATGCAGATACATGAGACAGGGATTTGATACGTATGTAACAGGCTCAGTGTTGTTAATGTATAGCAGCATTAAGAGAAGTCAAAACTGTGGTTTGGACACACAGAACTGTACTACCGCAGATTTCCCAGGGAGTTTTGTTCTTCTGTTTCTCAGGCAGCTTCTCCGTCTGCCATATTTCAAACTTTGAGAATGAAGGCTGGGATGAGAGTCTCAAAGGCCATGTGTAGTTTTTTGGGTTGTGGATTCTGACATCTAGAGTAGAGTGGATAGAAATATTTTACTGAATCCTCCCCTTTAGGCACTATCTGAGGCAACATCTTTTCCTTTTATTTTACCTGCCCTATTTCTTGTGCTCAAGAAGCTTCTCTCTGACACAGCATATTTGAACAGCACTTTAGTAGCTGGTTGTATTTTCTATTTTATTCTACTTTTTTCCAAATGCTTTTGCATAATATCATACCAGCTGGGTCTTCCAAGAACATATGTGCACATTTATAAGAACTTAGATATAATAAATTACAAGAAACATAGTTATGTAAATACAGTATTTTTTTATTTTTTGAGGCTAAATAATTAGGAACTAGTAACCTGTTAGGTTTGAAAGTTAAGAAATAACAGTTACCTTAAAAAGGTACTTCTAAAGGATGATTTAAAAAATTAGAAGAGTTTTGATAGGCTTTTTAAAAAGCATATTGTGTGTCCTAAATGAAAAAAAATTATTTGATTTTGTCTCCTGTTTTGTGACTAAGTACAGTAACCATAATTGGACATCCGCAGATCTGAGAGAGCATTTTCTTGAATTTTTATGGCATTTTGGTTTCACAAATGCAACGTACTTGTGTAACTGGAGCAGTGATAACAGCAAGCTGGTTGCTGAGAAGTAATGAATAAAACTACAAGTTCCTTTTAAAATAATATGCTAAAATCCTTTTGCTTATCTTAGTAAAGTTGCACTGGCGTTGACCAACTGAATTATGAATTTCTGGTGAGTGTACTCCCTCTTCCGTGGTGGGCATCAACAGGTTTGCACCAGTTTGCCAGAACTGGTAGCAGAAATTCTGGCTGGCCCCACCCATCCAAATTTTGAAATAAAGTAGTTCTAATTCAGGTGCGACGCAGGGCTTTCCCCTTGGCCACATCAACCATACCACTCCCACAGTGTGGTAGTAAATTTTTTTGGAGCCCACCACTGCTCCTTTGTCGGTTCCCTTGATACAATGGGCATACTGTAGTTGTGAGGTATAGTAGGCGCATTTAAAGCAGTGGACTTACAAAGGAGCTGATGGACTAAAACCTCACTGATACAATAGGCCTGCCCTAATGCAATTAACATAGGTAACATTGTCCTCTGGATTTAAGCCATGCTCTATATCAAAACTTGGGACATAGTGGCTGGAATCCTGTTGCTTAGTGTAATAAATTGCATTAGGGGCTGTGGTGTCTCAGTGGTTAAGAAGCTTGCCTTGTTAGCTGGAAAGTTGGCAGGTTGAAACCCTGTTACTGCATGACAGATTCAGCACTCATCTCTGTCCCAGCTCCTGTCAACCTAGCAGTTGAAAGCAAGAAATTGCAAGTAGATAAATAGGGACCACTTTGGTGGGAAAACATCTTGAGGACATGAAAGGAGCTTCATTCAGCCATTCCATGAGTAGAGTTTCTCCAGCAAAAATCCTTTTAACCCAGAATAATTTCTCACTCAAAATTATTATTATTATTGTAACTATCATTCCAAAAGGAATCAATAACTGAAATAAGCCAGTTATTCATTAAAAGTAATTAGTTACAATTAGCACTTTAAAACTCTCCCAAAGTAGATACTTGTCATTATAGTTGCAATTTGTAAAGAGTACAGGTAATTCCTTTTTTTTCCCATTTCTCAGAATAATTGCTATATTTACTTTTTAATTTCTTACAAAAATCATCTGAGTGCTACTAGCAACTGCCTAGTGGTATAAATCACCTTCTCATTCTCATCCTTGAAATATATGATATTCCTCTACCACTCTTTAGTAAATCCACATCTCTATTACTACAGTATTTTAAAAACCTCTCCATCTATATAAAAAACAACTAAAGGTGTATTTGCAGTGTGAAAAGAGTGAAGGAATCTATTATTCAATCATATAATAATAGTCATACCATAACCATAGGGGGAGAAATGCAATAATTAATTCTAAGTAACATTTTTCTTGCAAATAGTCCCTTCTCCATTCCTAGGATCTAAGAATGATTAACATAATTTGGACTCTAGACCCAACACTGATTTATGAAAATATCCATTTTCTACTTCCCACAGCAAAATGTCAAACTGAGATAAATTAATTTTGAAAATATATTGATTTCTGAGACTTACAGTATGTATCAGCAAAGAAATGCACATAAATTTATGCATACTTTGAAATAATACACATAGCTGAAAAATACAAATACAGTATGTTTTTCCCATAAGAATGTGCAAAAATGTGTATTTTGGAAAAAGCACAGAATTTCCATGCAAGAAGAAACAAAGTCTAGCATAAAAGCTTGCAGATTTTGACTCCCATTTGTCAGATACATAAACATGTAAAGCTCTTTGCAGAATAGTTAAAAGGCTCTGTACATACAGGCAAGGTAGTGCTGTTATCGCTACTATACCTTTTGGAGTTACTTTTTGATTTTTCAAAATGCTACATGTCACCTTTGACAACTGATTAATCCCTTAAGATTTTGACAGAACAATAAACAGTTTTCAGCCTTGTTTCAGTATGCTTATGGTGGAAAGTGTGTAGATTTATGGTTTTTGAGTACAAAACCAGTTCAGTCTGGCCAGGTTGTCCTGCTATGGTATTAGAATTGATCATACTGCCAGTGACTCTGCATTGAGTGTTAACTAACCTGACAACTTGAGGACTATTGGCTTGGGTGCCAAAGTCCATAGGGAAGGATGATGGTCCCCAAGTGGATTAAATCTTGATGGAGGGCAGCAGCTTCATCAGTACTGGACTGGAGCCCATGAGGATTTTGTGTGCCAAAAGAGCTCAGGACCAGAAAGTGATTCGCGGTGTCCTGCTGCAATGTGGAAGGCAGATGGAAGGCCACTGCATTATAATCTTAGAAGAGTCTTCATGGCTGATCACCATGAGGATCACCAATATTCAGATTCAGATATGGTAGAACAAGAAGAAGAAGAGTAGAACTCCCAGAATTCTCTTGGCAGCAATGGGAGTTATAGTATAAAATCAGAAATCTGTATCTCTAATTATCTAATGTAGATAGTTTGATTCTCTACAGTGTCTCTTAGGAGAAGAGCCAACCTGTATAGTCAATGGCAAGCAGGATAGTCTCAGGACACCCCCAGATGAAGAGAATGAGAAACAGTTTCTTTACCTAGAAAACCCTGGAAAGGCTCACCGTAACTCAGGTCAACGTGATGGGATGCAATTATTACTAATAATTATCACAAATTTATATAGCTGTATGTTTGCTGTGAGTCTACACAAATGGTTCTGTTTTTCTACAATGGTATCATCCATACAGCAGAGGAAATGTGAAGAGACCACAGCAATGTCTTCTTTCATGATGCTATCACTGCATTAAGAAAGTAAGAAGGTAATTTTCTCATCTTTAACATTTGTCAGCAGTTAGGCTAGACAGGTGATATAGTGATCAATGTTTTAAAAATAGCTGTTCCTATGGAATTTATCAGTTCCAATGGTCAACAGTTTTGTTTGGTTAATTTTGGGTAAGGCTATATAAAAAATTTACACATTTCTTCATTTAAAGGAAACAGGCAGGGGTATTTCTGTTAGGGTATTTTTAATGACTTAATGATTGTGGGAGAAGCATAAAGAATCATTTGTCTCTAACAGTCTGTTTTAACTGGTAGTCACTGACACACTTAACATCCATGAATTCATCTAACCGTTTTAAAGCTGTCCAGTTTGATAGCTATTCAGTGGAAGTGAATCCTGCACTTTAACTGTGCACTCTGTAAAATATACATTTTTATCCCCAATCTCCCACCACTCTGTTTCACAGGGTGATCTGTTTTTATGGTGTGAGAGAGAGGAAAGCATTCACCTACCTACACCGTCTACACCATTGGTTCCCAACATTGAAGTCCCCCCCCCCAAAAAAAGAGGACTCAATTCCCAGAAGCCTAAGTCAGTACATTGGCTAACCACCTCTTTGTGGAATTGACTTAGGCTTCTGGGAATTGAAGTCCAAAAACCAAAGGTTCAGAAACACTGGTCTACACCATGCAACACTTTATTTCCATAGCTCCAACATGTCCTCATCTATTCACCTTGTTTCTAAGTTTTAAAACCTTCAAACAGACCTTTCATTGTAATTTCTCCACTCCCCTACTCATTTTGGTTACCCTTTTCTGTGTCTACTCCAACCCTGCAATATCTTGAACAGAGTTATCCAAGTGTAGAATACAATTGAGCCATCTATAAGAAAACATTTCACAGAGCAGACAAGCTCCCACAGTGATAACAAAGTAGCACACACTGTGGTAGAAGAATCGCACTAGGAGGTAAAATGCCAGAAGCAGTCTTGTCATCAGATTTTTAAAATCTGCACTAAATTCTCTAATGAGAAAATCTTTGCACAGCAATATCAGTATCACTGATAGGTTAACTTTAATGAGAAGCATTCCCATTTAAGAATACTTCTCTAATGACTCTTATTTCTAAAGTTTTACAGTAACTTTCCAAGCTCTGGCTTAATGCGGTAGCTAGTCCCAACTAGTGTGATCAGTTGAATGAATTACTAAATAGTAAGTCAACATTCATTTAAATCCCTTTCATTGACTGGGTTTGCTCTAAATGGTACCAGCAATTGGATTTAGTTTGACAAAGCAATGTTGAGTAACAATCCATAGTCAACCTTCCATTTCCATAATCTTGCTGACACATCGCAGCTAAGGAAGGAAGAGGAATAGTTTTTCATTGTTTTCTTTGTCAGAAGTTGCTTGCCCCAAACTTTTCACTCCCCTTTAAACTAATTGGATGGAATCAACCATGCCAGCTGTAGGGCTGGCACATTTTTATGGCTGCCTGGGATCTCAAGGAAACAAGACAATTAGGATTCAATGGAACCATGGTCTCTCCAGCATGAACCTCTGGGGTTTCATCATCCCCCCCCCCATTGCTGATGGCAAACCGCAGTCATGCTAGCAACAATGGGTGTACTTTTTAAGACGAAACAGGCAGGGTGTGGTCTGTACACCTCCCTCTATGTCCCTCAGGGAGAACGGGAAGTTTGAATCTCTGTAATGCCCTGGGCCCCAGTGAGCAGTACTCCTTGCTTTGTTGTTCCTTATAAAATGGCAGTGTGGAGAGCTCTTAGGGCTTTCCATCTTGGATTGCTGCCTGTCTGCCATCTTGCCTGTCTCTATGGGAAAAGATGAGTAGGGAGGTGAATTTTGTGACTGTGCCAGGGTGCCACAGGGCTATATGAATTTTATTGATTGGGCACAGCTCGGGCATTTCTTCTTGTTCTGGCTGCCTTCTTGCCTTTTTCTGATTGTGCTGCCAGACACAGAGAATCAGTTCTGTTGAGTGGGTGGCACTAAACTCATATTGTTATTTTGTTTTTTTTATTTTCCCCAAAATATTGATATTGCTAATAAATGCATATTTTCATATGTTTCTATCTCCTCCTTCTCTTCCACATTCCTTTGCCCACTCTATATAAAACATATTCAAAATCTTATGAGGCTTTCCTTAGGAAATTACAGTGATATTACAAGTACTGTATGATATAAAGACCAATATATCCTCTATGGATCAGAGAATTTCTTATTATCAATTCTAGTCATATAAACAATCAAAGGGTGTCAGCAGTTGCAAAATAATCCAAATGTTTTATCCCCTTCAGCTAGCTGTAGTTTAGTGGTAGATTTTGCCTGCAAAGTTCTATCTGTCATACCATGCTGCCGTTGACACTACCTGCATATTCTTCCACCATTTTTATGTAAACCTGGATATGCCGTCTTCTAGTAACAGCAAGAAAGATTATAATCTGCCTTGCTTCTACTAGAATATAGAATATTATAGCCTTTTAATGGTTAAAAAATTCCTACCACAATTTTCTTTCACATGTACTGTTGCCTATTTTTGGAGTTGATTGATTCTCTGCTGCTTTGCCTCTGCTTTTTTTTGGAGTAATTTTAATGGGTTCTTTATGGCTTTTTGAGTGTCAGGAAATACAAATGTGGAAACTCAAAATGAAGAGGTTTTTTCTTTTACAAAAAATATAAGAACCTTTATGTAAAAATACCCAATAAAAACAAACAAACAAACAAAATAAGTAGAAATAAAAGAAATACAACTGGTTTTGGTCTTGATATCCCTAATTAACTCTGTGCAAGGGAATTACCTATGTTTTCATGAATTTCTAAACCAGGGGTGCCCAAACTTTTTGGGCCGTGGGTCGATCATGTGGTTCAGGGAGCCGGGCCCCTGATGCCAATTCATCCAGCCCCGAAGCCCTCGTCAACTATAACACTTGATTGTTGGCATTTGCACTGATTGGTCTCGTGCTCTCGATTTACGGATGAAACAATCTTTCTGCCTCTAATCCATGGTCACCATAATGTTTCTACACTGCTAGGTTTTGTAATGATATTCTGATATATATTCTGGCTATAATCCTACTATCTTGCTTCTTAGCATAGTATGTTACATTAGAGTAGGCTCATTGAATCAGTGAGGAGTTGGGGGAGTCAACTCTGTAAATGCCATTGTTTCAAAGGGTTTTAATTTAATTGTCACAACTAGAGTAGACCTATTTGAAACAATGGTATTTATGGCACATTGCTTCATTAAATTCTCAGTGATCAAGTGGGCAATTTACTATATTAAGCAATAGGATTTTAGCCACTATGTTGGAAACACACATTGACAGGGGCAGCAAATGTTAGAGATGCCATTTCAAAGAATTATCTTTACTGTGTAGGCCTTGCCTTTAGTCACTTATATTTGAGCACTCCTTTCTATGTTCTCTGACATGGTGTCATCTTCCTCTTTGGGATGTGAAAATCTGTACATCTTGGTTTTTTTCACAATTCCATTTGTTTTCCATATATGGCTTCAAAACTTACCAAATAGACACATGTATACATTTTTGTATATATTCCTTCAAATGTATGTTTCATTTAGATTTTAGTAATGCATACCTTATTGCACTGATTAGAGTGAATGGGAACTTATTTGGAAATGTGTGCAGACCTCTGGAAAGTACACATGGTTTTGCATGTATTCTCACTCTCAAAATGTATCACAAACCTTTCAAATGCATGGGTTTCCAAGATAAAGTGGTCTCTGACTCTTTGTCAGTACCAGGTATTGTGAAATAACAATTTTTATAAGAACGTGAAAACCCAATGTCTTTTCCATCCAAGCTTCAACTCAGAATGGCTCTAAGTCTAAGGTAAAGGATATATCTATGCTATAGTTGTATATCTGTTTTGTGCCAGGTTAATTCCTCTACAAAGAATCCTGGGAATTGTGCTTTAATTAGGATGCTGAGAATCTCAGTGGAAGAACTCTAGCCCAATGCTTACAGGATCTTCAGGGTTCCTGTTAGAAAAAGAATGGCTGTTAAATTAAAGCAGTTTAGGCCTGGGGAGTACATATGTTAGTCTCTTGGCCATTATTGGGGAATTAGGACAAAGTGGTTCTTGACACAAGCTTTCTATTATTATTTTTTAGTTTCCATCTGCATGAGAAAGTAGCTTTCTATTATTTACTCAAGCAGTGGTTTTGAAACAAGATACAACAGATTAGTGGTTCTCAACCATTGGTATTACTGGTAGGACATGGAAAGAATACCTATCCTTTGATAGCCATGTGACGTACTATGTTCAACTGACCCTACATGCCAGAGATTATTCATCTGTGACATTTCAGTCACAGCTAATTGTTAACTTTTGACATGCAGTAGTAATAACTTTGGCCAATTTATGTTTCTTCTAACTCCTCTGCCATTCTCCCCTCCACTATATTTGTGTTCTAAAGTTATGTGATCAGTAAAATTTATGCTTGAAAACATTATTACTGTATTTTCAAAAGTCTTTCTTGAGAAAAGTAAACTTTTTGGTTCTGTGCTAGTAGGACACAGGTTCCTTGATAAAGAGACTGGAGGGATGTAAGATATGGAAATTTAGAAGCCACAATATTATATTCAGTGGTGGGCAGCCAAAATTTTTACTACCACACTGTGGGTGGAGCCTAAATTGTGGGGGGAGCCAGCATCATGGTCCTTTCCAAGGACCTCCCCACCCTCATTCAGGGTTTTTTTAACATTGTGCGATCAATGTATTGCACAACGTTAAAAAATACATAATGCTAAGACTTGGGGAACCAAGTCTTAGCGTTAATCATACACACACATTTTAAATACATACATTTTAATAAATACTACAAAATATTATAAATAAAACATTCTCGTGTGGGTATCTACCTTTCAGTAGTAAAGGTTCTTCCTCCGATTCAAAGGAAGGGACAGAAGGTCCCGGCGTGGCCTCCCCAGCCTCCTGCATCACCACCGCTGGTGCTGCCAAGGCCCACCGCCTCCAGCTCAAGGGGCCAAGGCCTGCTGCTGCCTTGCTGCCATTGCTCAGGCTCGCCCCCACTCCCCCCGGCTCAAGGGACCTTGGGGCACCACCTTGCTGCCGCTGTCGAGGCCCACCACCCCCGGCTCAAAGGGCCTTGAGCCGCTGCCTCACTGCCACCACCACAGCCCACCACCACTGCCTCTGGCTCAAGGGGCTGCAGGCTGCCGCTGCCACTGCTGCTGAGGGTTACCGCTGCTTCGGGCCACAACCTTGTCGTTGTTGCTGCACTTCCGGGTGGCCAGAGAGGCATCCGAATTGGACGCTTCAAAAATGGTAACCACCCCGGGTGGTCTCCCGGGGAAGCTACTACCCTCTTGGGAGACCACTCGGGATCGTTACTACCAGTTCTGCAGAACCGGGGCAAACAGGTCCATGCCCAGCACTGGTTATATTAGTAGCTATGTACATATGAAGCCACGGGAAAATAATCACCTGTGAATGTGTGTGTGTGTGTGCGTGTGTGTGCACCCACAAACAGAGACAGAAATACACCCATGCTCACACATGTATTCCTGCCTGCCTGCCCTCTGAAGAACTATAGTCTGGAAGCTGAACAACACAATTACTATAATTGTTACATCTTTCCAATTAAGTTTATTTCCCAGTCCACAGCAATGACCTTTCAGTCAGCTAAAATCTCTCCCTTCCCTCCTTACTTTAACAAAAGTCAGCCTTCACATGCATTATTCACTGGCTGCACTTTGAAACAGAAGCCTTTGGTGTGTTTAGAAAGAACGGCTTAAAAAATGGATGCACTCTTTTTGTTGCCAAGCGCAGTCTTGGTCTTTGGGAGCGCAAATAAGAAGTGCTGACAGCGTGATTAAAGTTAAGTTCTCGGCTTGTTGTTTTAGAAAGGTTTGATGTTGTATTTTATATTATTAATGAGCACAAGACTCAAGATTAGAAACCCAGCAGTGAAGCTTTCTTTTGCAGCTGACCTTGCAACCTGGCAGCCAGGGTGCCTTTTTCTCTCTCCCCCCCCCCCACCCCGAACTTGTTTCAGTATGAACGTATTTGCAAAACCAGCTTTAATAATGGGGCTTCCTTGCCTTTCCATTGCACTGATTCACACCACTGGAAGAGTAACTCACAAAAGAAAATGCACTCATAAAATGGTAACAAAGACCTTTCCTTTGATTCTTTTCTCAATCCAGATTGTCTTTTTATCACAGGAACGCTTGCACATATGCACGACTTCTTTGCTGCAGGCCTAGAATGCCATATGGAATTGCTTCCAAATTACGGTGGTGGACATTTTTCTAATCTGCAACTTCTGTAATGTCTTTTCTTGTTGTTTTATTACAAGAAAAAAAACAGATCAGTAATATTATAAGTGGCATACACACACAAAAAGAGAAAGAAAGTTGGGAGGTAAGGGTAGGGTTTTGACATTCCATAAGTCTAAAGAAAGATTTTTGGAAGAAGCAGTCATCTGAATGGGGCAGTAAGGACAATTCCTTCTTCAATTACAGATCCAACATGAGTGAGTGAGTGAAAATCAGTGGTCTATGTTCTTTTAGCAACAAGCACAACCCAATTATCAACAGAGTGAACAGATTCTACTAGAACCTCACAAACAGTGAGGTCACTATGGAATTCTCAGTTGTATCTTTGTGTCATAACTAAATACATATACAGTAATACCTCAGATAACATTTACCTCGGATAATGCTAAAATCTGATAACGTTAAGTAATCTGGGGTGGAAAATTGGATTGAATAACGTTAAGGTCCTATGGGATGGATCGGATAACAACTGCTAAAGCCTGTGCGGTTACAGTGTATCTCTATGGGGCTTTAACGTTATCCGATCCATCCCATAGGATATTAACATGCATCGGATAACACTAAAAATCAGATAACACCAAGACTTGTGGAACCAAGTCTTAGCGTTATCTGAGGTATTACTGTACAGTATAGGCAAGTCTATCTATTTCCATTCCTTCCACTTTTTCTATTTATATTTTCTACTGAGTCTGTGTTAACTATTGAATATTTTCAAATTCTCTCATAATATGTATTTAAATGTGTATTTCCTTTCAAAATAAATATTTAAATATGTGGGTTTTTTTTTTTAAACCAACTCAAAATACATTTTTTTGGGGTCAAAATATAGTATTTCAATCTGTATTTCCCCTTGGCATGAATGTGCCAGTGCATATTTTGAGAACCTTAAACTGCCAAGAATAGCACTGCAACATTTGAAAGCATGCAAAATCTACTGTAGGGTGGAGTACTAGTCTGTATGTCAGTCATTTTGTACGGGGATTAACAGAGGCTGAAGTCCTCACATCCCAACTGAACACCGAAGTCGCCTTTAGCTATCTCAACTATTGGCTACTGAAAAACATAGCTTCCATATTCACAGATAGAAACATACGGTATGTGGTTTCTATTGCTGAAGTCCTATGGCTTGGATAAAAAAGTCACAATTAGAGAAGACCCACTGAATCAGTGTGGATTTGGTTAGTCAACTCCTCTGTAAATTCATCTGATTCAGTTTACAATGTTAAGCAACAGAATTTCAACCAATGTGTTAAACCGCTTGCTTTACTAGATTTACTACAATATCAGTATGAATACAGACTCAAACTATATATTCAAAAGTCCTTGGAGAAACTTCTAGGTGTAGGTGTATTAGTACTGTATCTCTTTAATCCTACCCCTGAGCCTTCCACCATGCTTATTAGTGACAGAGAGTAGCCAAATTATATCTGTTAACACATAAGGAGAGAGGCTTAACTCCAGTTCACAGTCTTAACTAGGGTAGACCTACTGAATCAGTAGAACTTACATTCATCCAGTGGGTCTGAACTAATTCAGACTGCCAACGGGGTTTAGGAAGTTACTTTTTTAAAGGAACCCATTATATAATTTGTCCCAAAGCAACCCAAAGTAATTTGGTAGCATTACTTTCACACTATTTTAAAAAATAACACTTACATTACTTATTAATTTTTCTTACTTATATTTTGTGTTGTTTACTATTTTTAAAACCTTATAATTTATAATAGAATGTCATGAAACTTGAAAAATTCATCTATGAATGTCTCATATATCTAAAAAGTCAATCTGGGTTCTTGCTCACGTGTACAGTTTACATCTAAGCAGAAGCCTCTCCTTTTCAGACAACACTGACTGGGGTTTGTGAAAGTTGTAATCTCAAAAATTTGGAGTTACCTGCCCATTTTCGTAGCTAATTTGAAGGTTGTACCTAGTTCAATCCCAATTCCTTTTATCAGAAAGAACAGATTGCATATGAATAGAAATTTATCATGGGTATGTGAGGTGAGGTAGGATTATTCTTTTTGCAAACCAACATGAGGAGCTCTTTCTTGCTTCATGCCTATTGTCTGAAATCCTGTTGGTACAACTGTGATTTATGAAGATAATGCATGGCTGTTTGGGGAAAACCCAAGGCTTTCTGGAGCCCCCTCAGGTTTTAGTGATCCCTAGAGATCCCCATATGCCAAAAATGTTGCCTGCTGCAATGATTGGTTGAGCCTGGGAGTTTCCTACAATGCTTTAGAGAAGCATTGTGTCAGACATTTTAGTTCATTGTGGAAAATGGCAACTAGGACCCAACAGCATTCGTGCATCAGAGTCGGTGTAGTGAAGAAATGAGAGTGTACGATGAGGATTAGGGAGGCCTAAATTCATATTTCTATATGAACATGGAGCCTGCTGGTAACCATGAGGTTGTCATGTTTTCTCATGGTTTGTTCTGAAGATAAATTGAGGAGAACAGCTGTGTACTCCATTTGAAGCTCACTAGTCAAAGTATGGATATAGATGTTAACGACTAATAATAAATAATGATAATGTTGCTGAGTTTCATCATACCAGCACCTACATACAAATAAATTGCCATGTCCACTGCGGCATTTGACTTTTCCTTCATTGACTGGAAGAGTTTTTAATCTTTTATATAATGTCCCTGTTTTGCAAGTACATTTTTTTTGCACATGGATGCTAGTGCTATGGGTGTCGCTGCCATGTCCTTCTTTCTTTGGGGTATATAGGGGGTTATCAGCAGTTGTGTTTGCATTTTTCTAGGTATACAAGCAAACAGGAAGGCTGATTCATTGGTGGCACCACATCTTCTGTACAGCTTTCCAGTAGCAGATAACAAGGATGGAGGACATAAATACAGCGTTATCTTCTGCCTTTTCTGGAGGGTGGGCATCAATGCTGTCCTCTACACAGGGGTGCCATAACCACCAAACCAGGATATAGGGGGTGCCATAACCACCAAACCAGGATGTAGGGGGTGGCACATTGCCCTCATCTCTGGCAGTACAAGAGTCTGTGTGGAGATGATTTTGTTACACAACTAACAAGAACCTGTTTTTGGATTATACATACTTGCAATAGTCTGTGGCAGGGCTGGATTTACATGAAAAGAGGCCCTAGGCTATTCCATTTATGTGGCCCTTTTACCTCCCATTTTTAAGTTTGTAAATTACATGAGAGATAATAAAATACATCATTACTGTGATATATATCAATATATAGGCCCCTCTTGATCTTGAGGCCCTAGGTTGAAGCCTAGTTAGCCTATAGGAAAATCCGGCCCTGGTCTGTGGTTGCTATCTTCACAGGCATAATTACTTATTATGGTCTGGGTTTATTTCTATATACACACTTTGTATTGATTTTCATTTAATCCAGGGGGTAGAATCTCTATTTCTACAACTTAACCTCCTTAGAAAGAAAGGACATGACTAAGTTTGGCTAGAAGTCCCAAGAGTCACAGTGACTTAGATGTCCCAATTACTAACTACAGAAACTGTTCTTTTCATTTATTACTTAACAAGGAAGATGTCAAAAGGACACCAGGCAAGTGTATTGGTGTTTGCATGGCTGTAGTAATACAGGAGAAAAAGAGGGGAAGCAAGGAAAAGAGATACCTTAGGTTCATCTGATTACATTCCCCAAGGATAATATCTGCTTCCTATACTGAATATACTTACCTTCTGAAATCGCACTAGGTCTCAAGATACCACTTTTGAATTTCTTTTGGCATGCTCAGGTCAGCTAAGGAACATGCAGCCTTCAAGAGGAGGTTCTCCACTAAAAAGTGTTCCCTTTCATGAAGTTCTTCAGCATTTAACTGTGTGTGCATGTGTTTTCAATTTATCATATGGACTAATAAAAGAATAACCAGAAAGAACACTTTTGGGTGTAAATTGGCATCTTTCTTTCGACTAAAGTAGAGCAATGTCAAATCACACAAAGTGAACACCTGGCCTTACAGAATTCGCTCTGTCCTGTACTGCTTTTTGAAAGCCTTCTTCAAACAGTGATGGATGTATTTTCTCTAAAACCACAGCTTGCAAAAGTTGCGCAGCTACCTGGAGAGCAGACTGGATGTAGAGAATCAGGTTTGATCCATGCACTGCACTTGCTTCAATGTACAGAGAGCAATGGCTCCAAAGCCATCTTTAATCTAGAGATGTAAACCCTCCCTTGTCTCCTCCTCACACAGAGGGAAGAGGGATTGTTACATTCTTCTCCTTATCAGCAGGGATGGTGAGGAATTTCCTGGTTCCTCTCTGAAGAGTTTATACATTGGTGCGAATGATACTTTGTGTTCTAAAGAAAAGTCTGTTTTTGCAAATGGTGTGAATTTTGTGAACTGTCCCAAATTAGGATGATTGCTGATTTATTTAATGATCTGAATTATTATATGCGTTATTGGTCTCTTTCTTAACAATATTTCTGTTTTTGATATATTTATGTGCATATGTGTGCATTGCTTGTAAAAGAGAACAACACTAGAGACATTTTACACAAAATACAGACTTCAAATTCAAAGGAGAGCTCCTTGTCTAGGCTAGAGATGAGGAATCTCTCGGTACTTAACATTACTTGTCAAGACTTCTCATCATATTGAGACTATCTAGATCAATAAGAATAACAAATTTAGCAAATTCTCTCTGTTGCTGCTGTAATCTGGTGTTGTATGTCTTCACTTGAGTACTGTGATCATCTGCATATAAATGGTATTTTAAATGAGTTAATTTCTATAAGAATAAAAATTTCCTTGAGTTAACATTGGAATGACACAGAAGAAAGCCATCTTTGTGGAGATGGAACGTTGCTGTTGTTTTTCTGTCCAAAGTCCTGCATTGGCCAAGTAAAGTGATGGAGGGTAATGTGATACAGCTTGAGAAAGTGTGATGGGGTGATGATTACAATCCTGCCTTGATTTTAATCTGAGCAAAAACTGTTGAGAAAGGATTTGGCTTCTTGTTTGTGGCTTTTTAAAAAAGCATTCTAAGCCCTTAGTTCTAACCAGCTAGCATTTCTTCTTTATTCTTCAGCATGGTGATTAATATCCCGGTGGTTTCATCAGCTTACTAGTTCAAGTTCTTCATGAACTGCTATGGAAGACATTTACTGCCAGAATTCACTGAATTTGTGGTTTTTCCAGAAAACTAATATAAAGGGATTGCTAACTCAGAATATTAAAGTTTTCCTTAAGGAGGTACCCACAAATGAAGTGAGTTGACATATCTGTTTCATAATATGATTA
Organism: Furcifer pardalis; assembly: GCA_030440675.1. Classification (NCBI taxonomy): domain Eukaryota; kingdom Metazoa; phylum Chordata; class Lepidosauria; order Squamata; family Chamaeleonidae; genus Furcifer; species Furcifer pardalis. The sequence continues at coordinate 40,253,213 of CP126896.1, forward strand.
GAAAGCTACTGAAAACTGAAGGTCCCTAACATCAGTGGCAGCCTGCAGGATAGAAGAAGCTTTTCCCCATGCTGAGACCACAGACCACCAACATATAGAACAAAAGAGATTTAAATGTGTTATAACTGCCCATGTGTGCACAATGTTCATATAAAGCAGCAACATCCATATGGAAAGTTCACATTTGTTATTTGTCCATTGATAATTTTAACAGATGACCACCAAAATGATTAATATAATATATGAATGCTTTTCAGCTCAATTTGGAATTTAACTTTGCACAATGAGATATGGTTCAAGATATATTTTCAAAGTATAAATAACACTTAAGTTGCTGTTGGAGTCCAAAGCAACAACTCAGCCCCAACAAACCAACAATGATAAGGAAAACTATACATTCCTTTCTTCTGCTACAATTGAAATACTGTCCAGTACAAGGATTGGTTTCATAAAGAAGAGAACCATAAGGAAGGAAAAATAGGAAACTTAAAGGCACCCAGCAGCACTTAGTACCAGGACAGCTGACTGAGCTGGTGCTCTGACCTCTCAGCCATAGTTTCGCCCACTTTTTTGATCTGTCTTGAGCTTTATTGTCATTGTTGTTGGCTTCTACTTGTATCCAAATATACATTTTTCGGGAAATCATTTTCTCCATTGATGGATGTGTCTCTAATGACTCAATAAACTGATCTGCCTGTTCCAATGTCAAATCTGAGATGGTAATACTGAACTCTGGAAGGTCTGTCCTTGGGGCAGGTTGTGCAAGTATCTTGGTTTTTTCAGCATTTATGGTGAGGCCAAAACAATCACATGCATTCTTCAAACAGTTGACTGACTTTTGCAGCTCTTCAGGTGTGAGAACAGGTGATGCAGCTCTTCAGGTGTGAGAACAGGTGATGCAATATGCCAAGGATGCAGTATCCTCGGCATATTGCATTTCCATGATCCTGTTAACAATGGTTAGCCTTTGGGAGTATAGTCTTGCCAAATTAAAGAGTTCCCCATCGAAGCGGTATTTAATCTCTATGCCTGCTTTGTTATTAGATGCTTCATACTGCATGGCAGCCAAGTAAAGGGCAAAAAGGATTGGAGAAAGCACACAACCCTGCTTCAATCTGTGGGTGATTGGGAAGGCATCAGATATGCTTTTTTATGGAGAACCCTCCCAGACATGCCATCATGAAGCGTCTGGACCAGATCTACAAAATGCTCAGGGCAACCAAAGCATCTCAGCACAGCCCACATAGAAGGTCTCGGGACAGAATCGAAAGCCTTTTCTAGGTCATAACATACTAAAAAGAGTGGATTCTGTTGTTCTCTGCATTTTTCCTGAAGTTGTCTTGCAAAAAAAAAAATCATGTCTGTTGGGCAGCAGGAAATACGGAAACCACTTTGAGATTCTGGAAATACCCTTTTGAAGATAATTTGCAGGTGACTGAACAGGATTCTTGCAAAAATCATTCCAGCAATGGATAGCAATGATATGCCACAATAGTTGCCACAAATACTACAATCACATTTCTTAAATATGGTGCTAATGGTGGCATTCTTAAGGTCATCAGGCACTTTACCAGTTTCCCAAATCAAGAGAATGAGTGTGAAGAGCCTTGTCTTTAGAGGAACCCCCTCTCTTCTGAATTAACTCCAGAGGGATGGTATCTGGCCCAGGAGCCTTTCTGGGTTTCAGCTTATTCAGAACCTCTCAGAATTCCAGGTATGTTGGTGTAACTGCCATCCATGGCTAGTGGGGATGTTGTGGCACTTCTTGAAGAAAATCTTCAGCAGTGGTAGCGTTTCAGTTTAAAAGCGTTCCAGGATTTTCTGGTCATCTGTAAGGATTGTAGCATTGTCAGCTGCTTTCAGAGTGCCTGATGAAATGCGAAATGGTCCATATATGAGTGTCAGACAGCCTTTGGAGTTCCTGAGCTTTTGGTTACCACCAGATGTTTTCCATTTCTCTTACTTGTGCCTGGCATTTCTGCTTTAGTTCTTTGGAAATGAGCATTCTTCATGGTGGAGGATGGATCTTGAAGAAGGGATAGATAGGCTTTCCACTTGGCAGTGATGAGGCATGAGATTTTATTATTATGAAATGATGAGCTTTATGTACTACAGTGTGGGCTTTAAACAGTAGAGGGGGGAGAGAGAAACATAGCAATGCAAAGGGCTAGGATAGAAGGCTGTGACAGCAAGTGGGCACAGTAGCCTAGACAGAGAAATACTATCAGTATGTGGGGAGGGAAAACAACAAAAATCATTGTTCTTAACACCTTGATGCCAGGACAGTTTGCTTTACTCTACTTAATGGTAGAGCCAGTCTTGACTCAAGACATTTTGTTAAATCTTTTGTACATGAATCAGTAGCAATAGAACAATTTTGAAGCATACTTTTGGCATCCCTGGAGATGTGTTTCTATTGTAAAACATACTGGATTATAATTTAGTTTTTATGCATTCAAGTTGCAATAATATAAAAAAAATGATTTTTAGATGGCCACATTATTTTCATAGGATATTACTCCTCAGTGAACATCACCCCCTAACAAATTAGGATTGCAGTCTTAGAGAAATTGAAATTTTTGGAATAGAGATACAGTAGTAGTATTTTTAATCTAAATAAACCTGATTGAACCTGAAGACATTTTTCTTACATACTGGTGGGAGAATTTTAGTTCCTTTATTTCATTATTGGCAATTTTACAACTTTGCTAATTCACATTGCATGTCCAACCTGATCTGGCTGGTCTGTAAGCATAAACAGTCAGTGATTGGAACCTGTCATAGATTTCTCTAGACTGAAGTAGGGCCACAGGTTCTCTGGAGCAGCATGAAGGTGGTGTGGGCTTCCTGAATGGGTACGTCTCTGGATCAGGTGGAAAGTGGAATGAGTCCTATGATAGGAGAAGAAGAAGCCAGGGCAGGATGAGGACCTTGCCGCCCCTCCCCCTGTGCCTATACCAACTGCCAGGGGAGGAAGAAGCCAGGGCAGGATGAGGACCTTGCCGCCCCTCCCCCTGTGCCTATACCAACTGCCAGGGGAGGAAGAAGCCAGGACAGGATGAGGACCTTGCCTCCCCTCCCCCTGTGCCTATACCAACTGCCAGGGGAGGAAGAAGCCAGGGCAGGATGAGGACCTTGCCGCCCCTCCCCCTGTGCCCACCCCAACATATTGTAATGTAATGTAATGTATAGTCTGTAAGCCGCCCTGAGTCGCCACGGTGAGTGGGCGGCAATATAAATTTGAACTAATAAATAATAAATAAATAAATAAATAATATTATCCTTGCATGGACCACACCAATGGCAGCAGTTAAGATGGTCTACATTTGTTGAAAAACAGCCATGACAATTGCTTTGTGTTTAGATGAGAAGTCATTAACTGACAGTAAAAAAAAGAAAGTTAGTTTCTGCAATTTCCCCTTGCTTATCTTTTCGTTTTATATGAACTATTTTAAACCTGGGAACATAAAAGGTCACTTGTTCCTACATAGGGCTGAAAGTACTTTTACTTTCTAAACAATCATAACTTGAAAACCCTTTTCTCAAACTTCGTCAAGTTTCTCTGCTACATTTGTGCCAGTGTTGGTGCTGATCCAAAGTCAAGTTTCAAAGTTGCATTTTTTTTTGTTTGGGCTCCCTCTCCCCATTTTTTAAGACTTGCTTTATAGAATGTTATTTTTCTCTTCTGCACAAAAATAAAAAATAATGACCAAATAATATTTAGAACTCAGACAGACGTGGTAATACAGTTTAATATCAAATACATAAGATCTGCTTGTCTGTAAACATTTCTGATTTGACTTGTTATCAAGTAATTATACATATATAAAAATGAAATATCTTAACAGCATGTTTAAAAAACACAAACTGCTGTTTGGTGAAGTGGGCACTCTCCATACTGTGATCTTCAAGGTTTAATTCTCTCACATATGCTCAGCAGGAGTAAATAATAGCTTCTACTCTTGTTACAGTCTCTTCCAAAATATTCCTTGCTCATTTGTCCTGTCCTATTTTACCTTGAAATTCTCTTGGCAAAGTTATCCTTATTGAGAAATCTCTTTCCATGAGAAGTCTTTATATGGATTTAAAAAAAACTGCACGAAAGTTAGTCAAATTATTAATGCATAAGTTTACATTGTTATCGGTTTGTAAATGACAAAATTGGACCTCACTTGCCAAATTCCCCTTTGCTAAAAATGCATTCAATGTTCTTTTAAAAAAAAACCCTATTACCCAAATCCTAAATAAATCAAATCTATCAGTGGTCAAATCTCATGTAAAATAAGGAACGTTTTGCTCTCATTATGGTTTTATTTACAAAGTAAGCCCCAGGGACCCAATCTGGGTGGAAGTGACATCACTCAGCATGGAGAAGTTTAATTCTTTCTTATGAGCTGTGATTCTCCCTACAAACCATTCCTCATATGCATATGGAAATAATAATAATAATAATAATAATAATAATAATAATAATAATAATAATAATAATAATAATAATAATAATAATAATAATAATAATAATAATAATAATAATATCCTGTCAAGTTGATTTTGACTTACAGCAACCCTCCTACCATTTCCCAAGTGTAAACTGCTCAGAAGTGGTTTACTTGACCATACTTCAAGTGGCACTGTGGGGCTACATAGATTTTCCAGTGCCACATGTTTGGCAAGGTGCATAAACCCATCTGCATAAACACACAAGGTGCATAAACCCAAGGTGCATAAACACACTGTAGCACTTTGAAGACTATATAAAACTATACAACTATATCATATAACAAGTATGAATCCCCATTGTATCTCCTGGGAGTGGGTCCCACTGAGATCACCTAGACCTAGAACATGTATGTAACATGCTCTAGGTCTAGGTGATCTCAGTGGGACCCTCTCCCAGGAGATACAATGGGGATTCATACTTGTTATATGATATAGCTGTATAGTTTTATATAGTCTTCAAAGTGCTACAGTGTGTTTTTGTTTTGTTTTTTCTCTGATATGCTTGAAACACAGACTAACACAGCTATTATTCAAAAAAAAGTTATATAATATGGACTATCCTTCCAATTAAAGGAGTGACCAAAGAACATCCTTTTATCCATCATTTCTTCAAACAGCTTCTTGTCTTGTGTAATGAAATGAAGCAATCTGTGCCACTAACACTCTGCTCATTTTAATCTTATTAATGCAAACTAATCAGACTCCAGGTTTGGGCCAGCACAGGTGCAGTCGCTACTAAACAGAGCAGCAGAAAAGACAGCCCTCCAAAACTTTTACTTACAGAGAGAGAGAGAGAGAGAGAGAGAGAGAGAGATTTTGTGACAAAATGAATGAAAATCAACTCAGTCTAAAAGCAGATGCAAGTGGTGAGTTTAATTTTTTCTCGTACTTTCATGATATTGGATTGTCACATCAGGAGCAAAGTGTTGCTTGTACTACACCTGCTAATTAGTTGTTGTATTTTAATCATGTTGTGAAGGAACTTTTTTCTAGTCTGGTGCTTGTTTTCAGTATTTATTTTTACTGATTGATTGATTGATTGATTGATTGATTGATTGATTGATTGATTGATTGATTGATTGGTGAAATGTTTGACTTGATGAAGAAACCCTTAACTATACTGAGATTATATTGAAAATAAATATTGCTGAGAAAAATAATAGACAAGAGTGATCAGAAGCAAGTTGTGTTCAGACATTTAGATATACTTGAATGAATGTGTCTGGATTCAGTGGAAGTCCTAGTTGGATCAAAAGATGATAAAAATGATAAAAGCTGAATATAAAACAAATTGTGAGTGGATACAAAACCTTCTAATAGTTAAAAAGAAGAGGCAGGTAGAACTGTCAATTCATTTGGTAATGCATTGTCATCCAGAAATGATGGTTAATATTTCTCTGTAACAGGCTCTTGTTCTTTGGTTAATATGATGGGAGGGAAATGTAGACTTCTCTTCCACAGTGTAGACAAGCAGATAGTTTGTATTGTTCAGGAGTAGTGGTCTAAAAATATTGGAGTAGATGAGCCAAAAAACTTGCACAAATGATTTGTGAGATAATTATTGAATCCTTCCGTGGAACTTAACTTTGTACTTTTTGCCATATTTACAAGGCAGTGAGAAACTGTGAGATGTAAATGTGTTGCTTAATTCTGAAAGTGAGTAAGATCAATTTTTTAATAATACTCAGTAAATAACATTTCAGAACATATCTTTGTAAGGCACCAGCCAACACTGTTGTGTATGTGAGATGGAAAGAGAAAGTATCCATATGTTCATCTTCTCTGGCCTAGAGAGACAATTGCTAGCTTTCTGTCTACCTTGCACATCATTTTTCTGCATGCTGTAACCATGTGAGGCATATGCATTACCACATGTGCAGAGAGAGTGTTTACCCAGCAGGAAGGCTGGGGCCAGTTACAGCTTTCTGTATGGCATAACATGCAATCACAGAGAAGTACAGCTGCTTCACACGTTATCTACCATGTGTATATATCCTGTATCCATTAACATAATCTCTTAAAGCCCATACAAAGCATAAAAGTCCCATAGGCAGCAACTGAGTGTGCTTTATCATGCTTAGAATTGCACACTATTTATTGGCTTTAGGTCAGGTTTGTTTTTGATTGCAGAAATCACCATTTTATGGAAGGGTGAAAAAAAATATATCTGTCACTGACTTTCCATTCCTTTTCATATTTCATGCCAGAATGGAAATTCTCCCCACCCAAGTATCCATTATTCTTGCTAGATATGGAAATCTTTACTCATTTAATTCGCATAAAGAGAACAAAAAGTAATAATAATCAAAAGTTTTCTCTCCACTGATGAGAGGAACAGAAAAGCAGCAAATAAGCACATCAGTGATGCAGTATAATATAACGCCTTTACAATGGCAACTGGTCTACTTGAAATTTTGGGCATTGCTATTTTGCTTTGTGGTCATTATTCCTCAATTATTACCTTGGTAGCTAATATAAACACCAGCAAAAGCTTTTGGAGATTTTTCACAAAATGCTATATCTGATGAGCTCATATATGAGATGGACTGCATAGTATAATATTTGGGATTAGGGAAAGTGTGCTATACCAAACAAACAGTATCCTGAATCCTTCAGTCTTTAAAGGCCTAATGAGCAAAAAGAACAAATAATTCTGCTTTTATTTCTAAGTGATCTACTCCCTTAAAATACCAAACTAGCAGTTCCTCCCCGTATGCCCCCCCCATCATACAAAATGTTACATGTTTCTGTATACAGGCAAAAATTGTCTGTCTCATATTGTTTCATTCAGTAAAAGTTATTGTCTCAGGAACTCAAGATTAAACACAAATAAATTGTCATGCACCCATTTATTACTGCATAGAAAGGAATGAGTAACGACTTGGATTCCGGAAAACTGTGCCACCAGTACTGTAGGACCAATGGGACATCAGATTTATTTTAGACATCAGCCCCTGAGCACAGCATGACAGATTGCTTTAGAAATGGAAATTTTCAAAACAGTATGAGATGCTGTATTTGGAGGGAAGAAGGATCCCAGAGGTCCCCTGTTCTAGGACAAGCCTCTTGCATGAATCTAAGTGTGGTATATTTCATCCTTTCATCCAACTTTCTAAACAAAGCCTGCACTAATATAAGCTGCATCAGCAAGATCATCAGTTTTGTTCAGGTTATATAGATGCTGTGGAGTGAAACCATAGCCCTATTCAGGCATTTTAAAACCTAAAGAAGCTAATCATGCAGAGAAGGAAAATGCCATCACCTCCATTACCTTCTTCACGTGGAGGGTGACCTTCTGAAGAGGAAACACACTTCCATACATGAAATATCAGAGTTTCTGATCATTTGTACCTTCACAGATGGCACAAACTGTCCTCTTAATAAAGTCATCTTCCAGTTTTGAAGAGTGACAGAAGCACATGAAAGGCAAATATAGCATGTTCTTTTCGTATCTTTAGTTTGCAATGACTAAATAAGGCTAATATGAAACTTCTGCACATGTACACATTCTGAAATGTAGATGGGCACATGGCAGCCAAGGGTAGAGCCAACAGCCATAGTCCCCATGCTTCATGTCTACATCATCTGTAAATAATGGATTAACATGGATTAACACGGATATGGCATCTGGACAGAGCTTTTTGATTAAAGAGCAGTCAGAATCAACATCAGTGTGATCACTACATTATAGACAAACTTATATCCTGAAGGATAGGCTGTTTACTATAAAGGCCTTGAAAGATAGTTTGTTGACTATAGCTATATGGATAGTGGACAGAGAACAAGTGAGTCCTGAGATGTTGGACTTGAATCCTACATGCCCTAGGGCAGCCAACAGTTTAGAATGATGAGAGATGTGATCCAGCAACTTTTCTATCCTTGATACAAAATATATTACAATTTGTTCTGAGCTTAGTCAAACTGAGTTCCAATCATGCATTGGTTTTGTAACTCATTTCTGCATTTAAGTGTATTTTGAATGAAAATGGGAAATAGCTGTTCTATCACTGGGATCTCAGCCTTCACAGATATGAGAAAAGGGGATACGGACAGATAACTAATCTACACAGTTATAGGACCCTGGCGTGCGGTGGTCCATTGGGTCACAAAGGGTTGGGTTTGACTGTGCGACTGAACAACAACAACAACAACATAGGATCTTAAGTCATCACATGAATTAACTTTAGGATTTTAGTAAATCTGCAACAGACAAGTTATTAAATGGTCAATGGAGTGGTGGAAAAGTGTTCCTCCCCCCAGAGAATTTCATGTAACCAGGATGACAATGTAGCACTTACAGAAGTGAATACAGAAGCTCCCACCAATATATTAACTACAGTAATACCCTGGATAACGTTATGACTTGGTTCCACAAGTCATGACGTTATCCGATTTTTAGCGTTGTCCGATGCATGCATAGAACAACGCTAAAAAAAAAAAGCCCTGACTTCAGGGACAAACCGCTTTAAAGGCAGGCAGGGAAAGAAAGAGACCTCCCTGCCTTTAAAGCCACCCCCCCATGCGCAGTGGTCTCTGCGACTGCAGTAGGGTCAGGGAAAAGCACTTGCCTTTCCCCCGACTCTACTGCAGTCGCAGAGACTCCCTTTCTCTTTCCCTCCCTGTATTTAAACTACAGGGAAGGGGGAAAGAGAGAGACGTGATTGGTTCTCTAGAGTACTGTACTTTTTTCCTCCCTTTATTTAAACTACAGGGAGAGAGAGAACTGTTTTTTTCTTTCTTTCCCTCCCTGTATTTAAACTACAGGGAAGGGAGAAAGAGAGACGTGATTGGTTCTCTAGAGTACTGTACTTTTTTCCTCCCTTTATTTAAACTACAGGGAGAGAGAGAATTGTTTTTTTCTTTCTTTCCCTCCCTGTATTTAAACTACAGGGTAGGGGGAAAGAGAGACGTGATTGGTTCTCTAGAGAAAAGGAGTCTCTGCGACTGCAGTAGGGTCGGGGGAAAGGTGGGTGTTTTTCCCCGATCCTACTGCAGTCGCAGAGACCGCTGCGCATGGGGGGTGGATTGGGTTGTTCTACCCAAACCATCCCACACCTGCAGACCATTGCATCGGCTAATGCTAAGAATCATTATCCAGAATCATTATCCGATGCAAGCTTTCCCCAAAAAACTTGCATCATTATCCGATTCTAGCGCTATCTGATGCAATCGTTATCCGGGGTATTACTGTAATTGTAATACAAACTGACCCAACCTTGGATGCCAGTGTACATTTGCTGGCAAGAAATCCCCTTCAGCAGATTTCTGCTCACAGCCTGCTCTCACCAGTGGAAAGAGGAGAAATGGGTTTTTTCTATTTTCCACTTCTTCAGAAGGCTCTTGCAAACCTAACTTTGTTCTAGAAGCCTGGGAGATTCTCTAGAACAGTGTGGTGATGGACCAGAGATGTACAAAGTGGACAGAATCAATGAAACCTTCTTGCCCCATTTCTTTCTCCAGTGTAAATCTTTACCAGGCAAGAGCTTCTTCTGCAAACAGAAAGAGATCTTCCATTCCTGGAACAGAATTTTGGATAGTATCAATTGTTTTGCAAATCATTACATTCAGATTTGCTTCGTATAACATCTGGTAGGGTAAATTCATATTTTTCTGAGGCTGAATGGAAAAAGGCACAGGACATAATGTTTTGTCAGTTATTTGACTACTTGCCGGGGGGAAATGGAGAGGGGAAACCTTGTTCTAGATTGTTAAACAAAGGCTGCAATGTGAACAAGGTGTAGGAGCTGCTGGCAATCATTAAATCTGCAAAGGAAACCTGGTACACTGGGTGTTAATTACAGTAATTCAAGATGTTTCAGAGAATACACTAGCTTCTTTTTCTTCTGGCCTGTACAGTTAATTGAGTCAAGTTTACAGTTACAAGTCTTTAAACTGTCCTGCTGTCTTCTAGATAAAAGAAGAGAATGCCACTGAGTCTGAATTTTCCAATATCTTTCAATCTCTTTTCTCTAGGCTACCAATGATGCCTGTTCCATGAACTGTCATATGTACTGATGTAATTTGTAACTATTGAGTGTAGAACTTGTTTAGCATTTCTTCTCTTTGTATCATCAGTTTTACTATAACTAGCCCAACGTATTTTGTTGCCTCAGAAAGAACAACCCATGAGGAAAAGAGAGACAAAGTCAGTAGCGTAGCATGGGTTTCAGCCGCCTGGGGAATAGGTCAAATTTGCCACCCCCTGGGCAGGGTGAGGGTCCCTCCCCCAAAAGTGCCGCCCCCAAAAAGTACCACCCAGGGCGGCCTGCCCCCACCGCACCTGCGGTGCTATGCCTCTCTGGGCAAAGTCTCCCAATAAATTATGTCTTATGTGGCAGAAAATCCCCAAATCACCTCTCCACAGGTCAAATATAGTACTAATAATAACAGGTAAAGGTAAAGGTCACCCTTACTTGAAAGCCAGTCCTAGAGTTCAGTGCTCACTCCGATGTGCAGTACTGTTGACCTGCTGACCATCCAGTCATCAAGTTTAGCATCTTAACCACTAAGCCACCACAGTCACAATAATAATAATAATAACAGCTCAGTAAATAAATTACTACTGGAATGTAACAAAGAATTTTTGAAGTTCAGTCTATTGGAAGAAGGCCACCAGAAAGTCAAACAAATGGGTTCTAGAGCAAATCAAGCCAGAGCTTTCTCTGGAGGTAAATATAATGAAATTGAAGCTTCTATATATTGGGCTCATCATAATTCTGGGAAAGGTTGGAAGCAGCAGGAAAAAAGGAAGACCAAATTTCAGATGGAATGGCTCTCTAAAAGAGAGTTTGCAAAAGTTGAGCAGAGCTGTTCAAGACTGCATTGCAGGTCATTTGACAACATTCAACAATAAAAATAACATCAATTTCCTTTCTTTTTGTGATGCCCCAGTGCTGTTGCCTGTGGTGATCACCTCACTCCGTATAATAAAAAGGCAGTGCATACTGGTAGAAAACATGACTCTGTAATCCTTTGTGTGATATAGTGTTCAATATACACCCACAAGTATGTGGTGCAGCCATTTGATAACTCTGTGTACAGACTTGGCTGTCTAAGGAAAGAATAAAGTTTCCTATTTTATTTTAACTCATCATGATATCTAAGCTGCCTTTCAGCTCAACAGAACTAATGGGGAGAGTGCTTGGGAATGATTAGGGTAGCACCATCTCTCCTGGGGGATCAACTCTTATACTACAGCCAAAATGTTGTGAGTTCAGCCCTTATAGGGATCAAGGTTCTTTCCTTTCAGCTAGGAGTTCTCGACCGTTTAAAGCCCCGGGCTGGGTCACGCTCCTTCAGACAGCTTTGGGCTGGATGGCCATTTTACCCTTCCTCCACCACATGGCACTTGCTGGTGTGGTGGCGGCGGTAGGAGGCCACATGAAATGGTGCTGTGGGCCACAGGTTGAGAATCCCTGATGGTAGATGTATTCCTAATGCAAGAAAACTGGAGTTCAGTCATTACAAAAGTTTCATGTGACAGTGGAGTAAATTATACTATACAGTAGTTCTATTGTGATGCTGGTGTGGGTAATTTTTCTCACCTTTGCTGTTTTTCAATCAATAATACATTAATTATCCCTGCAGCAGTTCTGCAATTTTTTTTTTTAGGGGAACACAACCTCAGAATAACTAAAGATAATATAGGCTATGATTTAAATAATACCACCTCTGTGTCGGAAATACAGTTGTTCCTTGCTTAAAGAGCATAATGTGTTCCACAGGATAGGTCATTAAGCGAGTTTGCTCTTTAAGTAAAACACCATTGTAAGTAACCAATTGTGACTTCTGGTGGTGGGGATTGTGAACCCCAATATATTTGTTAAGCAAGTTTTTAGTTGGTTTTATTTGTTAAGCGAAGCGAACATTCAGAGAAAAGTTTGCTCTTTAAGCGAGTTACTCTTTAAGCGAGGCGCTCTTTATGCAAGGTTTGACTGTACTATATCAAAATCTATTTGCGAAAGTGTGCCCAGTTTCTAAAGCTGCTTGTCATGTAGCAGGTGATGCTACTGTATGAGGAATTCAATTCAACTATTTCCTTGTACACAAAGACCTATTTGAGTATTCTTTCATTCCCAGCCACCATTATAATAAGAAGTGCAAAGAGTTTGTGAATTTGATTGGTTGCAACAGAGAACTTTTGTAAGGAAGTGGCAAACTTTACCTCCTCTCCGCTGCATGCCACCAACACATGCTGGTTGTGTATCAGAAATGTCAATTCAGCAGGAATTCTTGAAATACATTGTGTGTCATCACTGTCTTTCACTGTCCAGTCTGAGAAAAGACTCCCAGGAGTTCTTACAGTGCCACAGAGATTACTCTGACTTGACTGTTTGTACCTTTCATTCTTTCTTTTTTACTGCTTCTCTGTAAGGTAACAACCTTCCTGTTCACCAGTGACACACACTGGATTAACCTGCACCCCATATTCCACGCTATATGTCCTATCCTAGCATGAGGGGAAGAAGAAGCCAGGGCAGGATGAGGACTTTGCCACCCCTCCCCCTGTGCCTATACCAACTGCCAGGGGAGGAATAAGCCAGGGCAGGATGAGGACCTTGCCGCCCATCCCCCTGTGCCTACACCAACTGCCAGGGGAAGAAGAAGCCAGGGCAGGATGCGGACTTTGCCTCCCCTCCCCCTGTGCCTACCAACTGCCAGGGGAAGAAGAAGCCGGGGCAGGATGAGGACCTTGCCGCCCCTCCCCCTGTGCCTATACCAACTGCCAGGGGAAGAAGAAGCCAGGGCAGGATGAGGACTTTGCCGCCCCTCCCCCTGTGCCCACCCCAACATATTGTATTGTAATGTAATGTATTGTCTGTAAGCCGCCCTGAGTCGCCACAGCGAGTGGGCGGCAATATAAATTTGAACTAATAAATAAATAATAAATAAATGAATATGCTGGCTAGGAATAATAGGATATGTAGGCAAAAGGTAGGTCTTGGAAATAACTATATTGCTTGGAACTTGTGGTACAATGAACAAGTGAAAAAAATTATTTGATTCTCAATGGACCTCTGCACCACCAGATTCTGGAATCCTGCTTGTAATGTATTTGTGCATAACAAATCTGTTTGTTTACAGGCCGTATTTGCATATAAATCATTTGTGGTTGAGGCATATGAATTAGTCAGAAAGTAATCATTGCTAAATAATTTTATTTCATTAGAAGCCCTTCCCATACATCATACTTATGTTTTGCTATACTGTATTTGTAAAATCTAATTATGGTTTAGGTGTGTGTGTGTATGGGGGGTTCCTGTGTGTAGCTTTTCTGGGACAACCTATTTGTTTACTGTAAAGCATGGCATTTTGAGAATACCGTTCCATATACTAAGTAGATGAGGATATTTGCTTTGTATTATATCTTTCAGTGGTTGAAATCCAGTTTCTTTGCAAGTGGGTATTTGGTGAGTAAACTCTGCAAGTTCCATTTGAATCACTGGAACTCACTGAAGAGTTGACTCACCAAACACTCAGTAATTCAATGGGCCTACTTTTAGTGCAAGTTGCAATGCTAAGTAACAGAATTTCAGCCAGTAATCTCACTGAGAACAGTCCTTAGGGAAAATTTATATATTATCTTTTTAATAGATAAAATCTTCAAGTGGTAAGAGCAAGACACTTGGGTATATGAGGCAAAAATCTCAGAAAAATGCCTCTACCTGAGTTCCTGCCTGTAAGACAGATAATTATGCTGCATTAAAAAAAAGCAAAAGCAAAAAAAAATTATCTTCCCCTTTCATAGCACCCAAAAACTGTTGCGCAAAGAAGGTATTTATTTATTTATTTATTCTCACTTTTATGCTGCCCTACTCGCAGAGCTACTCAGGGCAGCTGACAAAGTATCGCAAAAAGTCACAAAACATAAATTCAAACAATAGAACAAATTGTCCTCTGTTGGCACCGCAGCTGGATGTTTGTGAGGCCCAGGGGTCAGAGCCCAGGGCTCAACATCCTTGTCAGAGCCCAGGGCTCAACATCCTTAATGGAGCCCAGGGCTCAATGTCCTCGATGGAGCCCAGGGCTGAACATCCTTAACAGAGCCCAAGGCTCAATGTCCTCGACAGAATCCGAGGCTCAATGACCTCAATGGAGTCAGGGCTCAAAGATGTCTTTGGCCACCTCAAGGCCCCGGCAGCCCTTTATCCTCCCCCAGCACTGGTGTGGCTGAAGCAGAGGAGATGTGGCACTCAGCATATACAGCCACCTCGGGAACCCGGCAGCCCTTTATCCCCCTCCGGCATTGGTGTGGCCGAAGGGGAGGAGACATGGCGCTCAGCGACTTCAGCCAACTCATGACCCTGGTGGCCATTTATCCCCCTCCGGTGTTGGTGTAGCTGAAGGGGAAGAGACACGGCGCTCAGTGTCTTCGGCTGCCTCGGGATCCCAGCAGCCCTTTATTTCCCTCCGGAGATGGTGTGGCCAAAGGGGAGGAGACGCGGCACTCAGCGTCTTTGGCCGCCTCGGGACCCCGGCAGCCCTTTATTCCCCCCGGCAGCCCTTTATTCCCCTCTGGCATTGGTGTGGCCGAAGGGGAGGAAACACAGCGCTCAAGTATCTCATTCTCCTTAATGTTAAGTCTATTCTGCCATCACTTGATTTTGTACATGCGTTTTTTAAAAAAAGCTGCTATATGGACAACAGATAGGTCACTTGGTCACTGTCTGCCTCACTCTGGCAGGTTGTTTTTTGTTTTTTCTGATTAACGAGCAAAATCTTGGGAAGTTGTTGCTGTACATATAATTTTACCTATCCTCATTTTGTGAAAATCTGTATCATCTTTCTTCTTGTTGCTGTTTTTGGGTGGTGCATTTCATTTCTTGTAGTGCATTTCGTTCCTTTGGGAGCTGTGTGAGAGGCTACAGCAATATGAATTGGGACATATTAGATCTGAAGAAGGCAAAAATAGGATCGCCTTAGCTTCCTAACTAAGAACTATCCTACTATTTGGCTGCACAAATCTGCCAATACTGTACTTGTAGCAATGATGATCATCTCGCTATCAGTCTGAGGAAGTTTCATGGAAGCTGTAAGATAACAAATGTTTGTACTTGTGATCATATGATCTAAACTGTACCACATCAAGTGCAACTGAGAAGACTTATTATTACACAGTATGTTATGCAGGGTTATGGGAGAGGTTAAGTTTCCCACCTGCCAAATTATAAGAAGGTGGATGAGAAACAAGCAGCTAATTTGTAAAGAAAGAGAGTGGATTTTTATGAGATGTAATTAATGAAAGGAGAAATTGGGTTTAATGTCAGGGTAAGTGAGATTCAGGGTGAAATTTGTAGAGAGCCCTCTGAAGAAGAATTGGAATAGCTCAACACAGGAAATGAGAGTAGCCTTGGGCTATTAAAATTGAAGGAGGCAAAGGATTTGAGAAAAATACAGCAGCGTAAGATACAATTTCACAGTTGCTTGTGATGGCTGGGCAGGAAAGGGGCTTGTCCATCTGAGTATTTCTAGATGCAAAATTGAAGAAGGAAGAGAGAAATTGCACTGTCAAGCATGCACTAACTCCCTTGTTTCTTTTGCAGCACAAATTGAAGTGATACCATGCAAAATTTGTGGTGACAAGTCCTCTGGAATACACTATGGAGTCATCACATGTGAAGGCTGCAAGGTACAAAGCATGGCTGCATGTCATTACTGTCTCCTGTGCCTGCTTCCATTATTTGTGTACAAAACAATCGCCCTCCTTTGGCTCCTTTTGATTGGGAGAAAGATTTTGTACAAAATTGTACTTCTCCCCATCTTGGTCCATGGGCCACCAAGGTTTATCATCTAAGCCAGGTGTGTCCAATCTATGGCCTGAGGGCCAGATGTGGCCCCCAATGCCAATTCATCCAGCCCACAAAGCCCTTGTCACTCCTGTAAGTGAAAGTAAAATGCGTCCATACAGGCTTTGTGGGCCAGATAAATTGGTGTTGAGGGCCAGATTTTGCCCCCAGGCTATAGTGACCAGCTCCCTGAACTACATGACCATCCCACAGCCCAAAAAATTCAGGTACCCTGATCTAAACCACTTGAGATTCCAAGAGCTGCCCTTCTCACAGCCCATCCATTAAAATATTTAGGTTGCATTCAGATTGGAGCTTGAGCTACACATCATTTAACTTGTAAGGGGTGCCCAAACTACAGCCTGGGGGGGCAGATTTGCCCCCCCCATGCCAATTTATCCAGCCCACAAAGCCCTCATCCCTCCTGGAAGTGGAAGTAAAATGCACCTGTAACTTCACCTTTATTTCTTATTTGCTCTGAAGTTATCACATGAAACCACAGTTTGAATCGAGACCACCATAAATATGAGAAGCCACTTTCCTCTTTAAGCAGTATCAGGGTAACCAGATTAATCCATCCCTTATTGAGCGAGCAGGGGATCCTAATCATACCTTGGGAAAAATTACTTTTATTAAGCTATAATTCTGAAAATGCCTTTAGTACGTGACCTGCTGGCAATGAGATCCTGGGAGCTATAGTCTAGGAAATGATTTTCCCCACCACAAGTTGTGTCCCTAAGGTGTATCAAATATCAGAGTTGTTTTGTTTTAATAAATTAAAAATACAGGAGAAATTGCATTCTACATAGGTAATCCAACATATATAACCCAGTGTGGTGTAGTGGATAGAGTAATGGAGTAGGACTTGGTAGATTGCTGAATCATTGCTCAGCCATGGAAGCTCAAGGTGAGAGAGGAGGTTACCCTTGAAAATTAATCCTTAAATATCTCACCTTGAAAAACCCTATTAGGGTTGTTATAAGTTGGTTCTGATTTTATAGCAGTTAACACAATAATCCAACATAAATGGAACTGTAGTTAGTTGCACTGAATTTAGGAGGGGTTACGTTAACCATGATGACATAAGTTTTTAAGTCAATTTCAAAAGGAAAATCAGTCAGACAGAAAGGATCATGTCCGACTGTGCCAAAAGGGCCAAGGCCAATCTCCCTTAAAGTGACCCTTCTGTATATTGGGGAATCACTCCAGCCCCAGCCTCCCAAATACTAGACATGCCACTGATCCATGCCTCAGCTGGAACATAACAGAGTTGGCTTACTCTGATTTCTTCATATGATCACACACTAACGCAGCTTGAAACTAGAACAGCATTGTGATATCTTTTATCTTGATTCATCCTTGCAAGTAAAATACATTCATTGTGAAGCTGCCTTTAGGTGAGCAGTTCAAGCCCTGAGTGCTGCATGACAGAGTGAGCTCCTATCTCTGTCCCAGCTCCTGCCAACCTAGTACTTTGAAAGCAAGAAATTGCAAGTAGATAAATAGGGACCACTTCAGTGGGAAGGTAAATAGTGTTCTGTGCACTCTGGCGTCTAGTTATGCCTGCCAGATGTCCATGGAAAGGTCTGCAAATGCAGACAGCACTGGCTCTTTGGCTATAAACAGAGATGAGCACTGAACCTTAGAGTCAGAGATGACTGGCTAGAAACACCCTTGAACAGAAAAGGAGTCCCTTGACTTCCCACCCTGTCATGTACCCAGCAGCCATGCTCCAAGGCTCTATCCTGTTTAGATGTGATTAGTATTAATGGCTGCCCTTGTGAGTGCAGATGATCCTCCTCAGCTCTGCTGGCTGTAGACAGCTCACAGAGATAAGGAGAAGCTCCTCCACTTCAAGCAGGTTTTAATACTATTGTTTTTGAACTGATTTAAGGTATCAGATCAATTACTGTAATCTCTTCTGTTGTAATCTGACAGTGGGGAGGAGAGGGTATAAATGCCAGTTTCTGTTTCAGTATCACAGTGGGAACTAGTTCCAGGGTTTTCCAAATATTATCTACTGTTTTAGGTTATGGACATGCTCCATATAAAATGCCTTAGGAAGTTCATATTAATAGATGTTGCAACTGCTTCTTCAATAAGAGAACACCTGCCAAATACTGACAAGCCCATTTCCCTCCACCAGAAAGGTTTTGTTGAATTTCCACCAGAGATGGGGGGAAATGGCTTAGATTATGATAGGCAGAAACTCCTGTCCAGCATGACTGCTGCCACCGTGGTTGTGGAGTTCTAGGAGATGGAGTTTAAACTAATAATTTTCTCCATCTCTGAAAGCCACTTCAAAAACCTCCAGATTCTTAGAGGAATGAGTTTGCGTTCTGAAAAAACAAACCTTGATCAATTTTTCCCGCTAGACCAGTGGTGGGATTCAGCAGGTTCGCCCCAGTTCGCCAGAACTGGTAGCAGAAATTCCAGCTGGCCCTGCCTATCCAAGTTTTGAAATAAAGTTGTCCTAATTTGGGTGCAATGCAGGGCTTTTCCCCTGGCCACACCCACCATACCGCACCCACAGAGTAGGTTGTAAAAAAATTTGAATCCCACCACTGTGGGCCTGGACCATTATTCAAAATCTTCCAGTGCAGTTTGGACTTCACAGTCTAGCACCCTACAAAACTAAAGTGGAGAAAATGGTACGAGAAAACACAGTAAAGGCATCTAGATAATCCAAAATACATTCCACAACCTGCAACACCTTCCACCAAACTACAAGCTGTATTAAATGCATAGCATACAACTGAGCTCTCTTTCTTTTTTTAAACTTTGTGTGCTTAGTGGTTAAGATGCTGAGCTTGATGACCAGAAGGTTAGAAGGTCAGCAATTTGAGTGTTGCATGCTAGAGTGAGCTCCCATTGTCTGCCCCAACTCTTGCCAATGTAATGAGCACACACACACACACACACACACACACACACACACACACCTTTGAGTCAGGCACGACTAGCCTTCAAACAAAGGAGACTTTTACCTTAAATATGTGGGGTTTCAGTTCCAATTGGAAACTTAGTAAGATTTCAGTTCTTACTTTCATGCCCTTAAATTCCCTTAAATTCAGCTCACTATAAGTGGTAAGAAACACACACACACACACACTTTTTTTCCAATTTATGTCAACGGGCAGGGTTTGGTAAGGTAAAGGTAAAAATTGCCCTTGTTTGAAAGCAAGTCATATCTGACTGTAGGGTTCAGTACTCATTTCTGTTTATAGCCAAAGAGCCAGCACTGTCTGTATCTACAGACGTTTCCGTGGACACGTAGCAGACATGACTAGAGTTCGCCTTCCCACCAAAGTGGTACCTATTTATCTACAGTACTTACAATTTCTTGCTTTCGAACTGCTAGGTTGGCAGGCGCTGGGACAGAGACAGAAGTTCACTCCATCATGCAGTGCTTGGGTCTTGAACTGCTGACCTGATGACCTTCCATTCATCAAGTTCAGCATCTTAACCACTAAGCTACCTCAGAGTTTGGTAGGGAGGGTTTAAAACTCCTGTGCCTGTTTCCACAGCCCTAACTATCAGAGCTTTGCATTCTCAGTCAAAAGCTAATTGACTTTTAGGAAACTAATTATATCAAACACCACGTAGTTTACCTCTCCCAAACTTTTCACATTATATTTGATGGGTTTTTCTCCCAGGTAAGGGCATATAATTAGGCAAACTAAATATCTTTAGAAATGCTGTGCCATTCATCATTTATTTATTATCAATTTATTTATTCGCCTTGTTTAGAGGCAGATTTTCTCCGGGTGAAGGGGCCCAAGGTGATTTACAATGTTAAAAGTAAATCACACTGAAAACACAATAATTGACAAGATTTTTAAAAAATTAAACATACAATAGAAATTAAAACCCATCAATTATATATTAATAGCCTAAAAGCATTTAAGTAGGGACTGCAGTGGCTCAAGTCACTAAGCCGCTGACTGGGAGGCGGAAGGTCAGCAGTTCGATTCCCGAGTACTGCAGGACGGAATGAGCTCTGTCCCAGCTCCTGCCAACCTAGCAGTTTGAAAACAAGAAATTTCAAGTAGATAAATAGGGACCACTTCGGTGGGAAGGTAACAGCATTCCATGCACTCGGGTGTCTAGTCATGCCTGCCACATGACCGTGGAAACATCTGCAGAAGTAGACAGTGCTGGCTCTTCAGCTTAGAAACAGAGATGAGCACTGACCCCTAGAGTCGGCTACGACTGGCTTTCGAGCAACGGAAACCTTTACCTTTACTAAAAGCATTGAAATACAATGGACCCACTAACATAATAAAAAAAACAGGTTAAAGACTCAAATATTTATTGAGGGTAAATCTCCCATCATAAATTGTTGTCTTCCTACTTGTTTCTTTGTTGTGCTCTCTGACAACCCTTTGCTCTTTTCCCACTGGGTCTGATTATACCATCAAGTATAAACAATGATTTTTTTCCAAGCTGTAATTTGCCTAAAATGCTTGCTGCTGTTTAATAAACTCTACATTTATTCTGAAGTGATCATCTGTGTCCAGGGCTAGCTGACTACTTTGGATTACTGTTACTTTGGTAACATTGACGTACAGCTCTAATACAATCACAGAGATTACTGTTTTACATTCAAAAGATCCCTGGGTTCTGTTTCGAATATCTTCAGGTGGGGAAGGAGAGAATGCTATTTGAAACCCTAGAGAACTACTGCCAGTCAAGGTAGACTCTTTTTCTAACTAGATGCCCCCCAGATGTTTTGAACCACAATTCTCATTGACCTCAGCAACGATTCTTCTTCTACTTCTTGTGCCATATCCGATTCCAAATATTGGTGATCATCATGGCGATCAGCCATGAAGACTGTCCTGCGAATATAATGCCATGGCGTTTCATCTGCCTTCCGCGTCGCGGCATGACACCCATACCACTGATCCAATTCTGTGATTCATTTTCTGGTCCTGAACCCTTTTGGCACACAAAGTTCTCATTGTCCCCAGGCCAGTATTGATAAAGCTGCTGCCCTCCATCAAGATGGATTCAAGTGGGACTGAATCCACTTGGGAACCATCACCCTTCCCTGTGGACTTCATCAAGGCCACTAGTCCACAGAGTTACCAGGTTAGTTAACTGTCATTTGACACTCGGCATTGAGTCGGTGACAGTATGGTCTACTCTATTACCACAGCAGGATAATCTGGCCAGACTTTTTCAGCCATGATAGAGATGCCAAATTTAGAAATGCTGGTGGAGACAATGGTTAGCTTCATGGTGGTCAGTCTAAATGTAAAATAAGGATGGGAAAAGCAAAATTTCCAAATGACACAGTACCTTGTAAACTATTTCCAGTAGGCTGACAGTGTTAGGGTTTACTGTCTGCATTGTACACAGCATTACATCTCTTCTTCTTTTTCTTATCAGGGATTCTTTAGGAGGAGTCAACAAAACAATGCCTCATACTCCTGCCCAAGGCAGAGAAACTGTTTAATTGACAGAACCAACCGAAATCGTTGCCAACATTGCAGGCTGCAGAAGTGTCTTGCCCTGGGAATGTCTCGAGATGGTAACACATTTGTTATATGTTTCTCAGATCAACCTATTAAAGCTGTTCTTCGTTGCTTTCATTCCTTCACACAACATCTCACTGTTATGTAACATAGCCTATCTACCCAAAACGTGAGGCATTTTATAGGACAAATACTGCAGGAGTGAAAAGAGCATAATGATAAGGTAGCAAAACTGACAATGATGAACAACGACAATAACAATTACATGTATATACCACCTTATAGTGCTTCAAACACTCTCTGGGCAGGTTGCAAGGTAATTAGTATTTTTCCCTCAACATACTGGGTACTCATTTTACCAACCTCAGAAGGGTGGAAATCTGAGTCAACCTTAATCTCCTTCAGAATCAATCTCAAAATATCAGTAGTTTTGGCTGCAGTACAGCAGTTTAAACACTGCACCACGAGGGTTCTAAACAGGCAGTATTATGGTAGAGGGTGGTATCCTAAGGTGATACAGGAGCAGGAAGGATGAAAATGTGGAATCAAACAAATTAACATATTGTACTAGGATGAAATGACCATAGACACAGTATTATCTAGAGCTAGAATAGCAGCATAACACCTACATTACAGCAATCAATCACATTTGATGCAAATAAGTATGCCATCTGCTGCACAGAACTGATTGGAGCAAGATACTGTATATATATCTACCCAAAACATGAGACATTTTATAGGACAAATACTGCAGGAGTGAAAAAAGCATAATGAAGGACAGGGTAGAAAACACACACACACAAAAAAAATATACAGATATAAATGCACACACACACACACACACACACACACACACACGTACAGCAATAGTATGCTATAAATTTAAATAAGAAAGAAATAATCCTTCCAAGGTCAGTAAAATAAGTACCCAGCATGTTGGGGGGGGGAGGGGAAATGCTAATTAACTTGTAAAGCACCCAGAGAGTGCACTAAGCACTATTGGGTAGTATATGTGCAATTGCTATTATTATCATCTGTAGTGATGCATCCGTTGCCAAGGAGCACTAAATGCTGACATCCAGGCAGGTTCAATCTCATATACTTTGGCTTGGAATTCAGTATTCACAAAAATTTGTGTTCTTAAAAATTGTTGCTGATGGTGGTATCATCAAATCTTCTCCTCTATGATAGTATTTGAGCTTGCTCAGACTCACAATCATATGGAGAATCAGCTTGAAAATGCATTACTATAGAGTGCCCAGCAATCTTTTCAATTGGTTTGGAATTCAGCAGGGTTAGGTTGCAAAATGAGTACCCAGCATATTGGGGTCAAAATAGTAATAACTTGTGAACTACCCAGAGAGTGCACTAAGCTCTATGGGACAGTATATATGTGTAATTGCTATTAAGTGTTCTGGAATGAGCACCTGTCTCTGTCCCAGCTCCTGCCAACATAGCAATTCAAAAGCAAGTAGATAAATAGTTACCACTTCGGTGGGAAGGTAAACACCGTTCTGTGCATTTTGGTGTCTAGGCATGCCTGCCACGTGTCCACAGAAACACCTGCAAACACAGACAGCACTGGTTCTTCCACTATAAACATTGATGAGCACTGAACCCTAGAGTTAGATACTACTGGCTTTTGAGCAAGGGTTACCTTTACCTTTACACTGTTAGAGTGCCCTTGGGCAAGACACAGTGTCATTTTCCTAACCTAGAAATTTTCCAAACATGAAAAGCACAACTGATTTCTACATATCTTTATGCACGTTTATCCAGAAGTACAACAGCTTCCCTGTCTCCAAAGGACAGTTTCCATGCATCTATGTTGTTGTCTCTGTTATACGATGTCAAGTCACTTCCAACTTACAATAATTCTACTAATAACTGATGTCCAGAAAGATCTACCATCAGCAGGCCAGTTGAGCACTTACAAAGTCAAGACCATGGCTTCCTTTGCTGAGTTAGTAACATTCCATACCTTAGTTCTTGCGCTTGCCAACTCTAACTTAGCTCTGTGCATGATTTTTGAAGAGTAAATACACTTAATTGCTCACAAATAATAGCTGAAAGAGCCTACAGGTTGGATGGGGAACCTCTGTGAGATATATTGGTGGAGAGGTCAGAGATTTCCTTTTACTGCTTTGAACCTTAGTGTAACACAACCTTTAATTTATAAGCACATCCCATGTAATGTAAGCCTGATTATATATTTTCAATAAAGCGAGTTTCCATACTTGAAAATGTACAATATACTGTAAGCCTGAAACTGCTTACATGGAAGTAGGGCCCACAGAACTCATTGGTGCGTTCTTGATGGTGGACATACGTTCATTTTGTAATGACACCTCTTGGGATTGTGCAGCTTGCCCCAAAACAGACAGGCTGGCTCTTCTTCCAGAAAGCACAGTCGGGAATTAAACTCCCAATTTCTGGTTCCCTTGCTAGGTACGCAACTGAGCTAGGATTCTGTTATTTTAAAAACTCCCACATGGCTGCAGTATTCTTTCCTGCATGGTGTAATGCTATTTTTATGTTGCAAAAATGGCATATGGCATTATGACAGGGAAGAACCAAAAACATTTTTGGCTAAAAATAGAATAAACTACAGTACAGTAGATCCCTTGACTTACATAACTGTTGATGTCACTTGTCATTTGATTCAGTGGGTCTCTTCTAGTTATTTGTATTTAGCCTACTGATTCTATGGACAAAGAATCTGGGGCTTCCTTCATCTTCTTTCAGCTTAGCCACTGGTCGGCACACAACTAGAACTGTGGTCCACTGGTTCACTAGAGGGCCACTGGTTCATTATTCTTGCCCTAGACTCCCAAGAGCATATCAAACTAGCTCTTGTTGTATCTTACTCCTGTTTTGCCTGTTGCATATGACAGAGATATATCTAGCAGAGGCACAATTTTCTCTCTTCTCTTGAGAAATAAACACATTTAGTACTTCAACATTATACAAATCTATAAATGTCGTTGCTTTAGAGGAAATACCAATTCTTATAGAGTATTTACCTTCAAGTCTGTTATTTCCCTATAGGCTTTAACTGAAACCTGTAAGTGTTCTTTAAAAAAATAAGTGTGTGAAGATAACAGTCCCATTGACAGGTTGTGATAATAGGGCTTTAGGGCTTGATATCTTCAGAAGGTACTAATCCTGTTAGTGCACAGATTAAAGCTTTGGGGAAAATTGATAAATCACATAGGGTACAAATCTGAATGCTGTACATTTTTATGGAGCTCTGGTTTGCTGTTTGATGAGCAGAGAGAGATGAAAAAAGAATAGCAGCTCTGCTCATTATTCACAGCAGGACATTGGCTGGCTGGAGCTTTTACTTGGAAACGCATCCTACTGATTTCACTAGAACTTACTTTTGTGTAAATGACTGGGGTGAGGACCACAGCTGAGGCCCTAAGGCCCTGTCTGTCAAAAATGTATCAGCAAGCGCAGCATACTTGTATGATAACAACAGGTTACCACTTTGTGGTGACAGTATCATATGCTCCAACTGTTTCTGACAGTTTGATTTGCTAACCAAAGTTTCCTATGCTGTGTATTCCCCATCATGTCACTGACAAAAATAGAGATAGATGAGTAGGTGACTGAGTGTTTGATACACTTATTTTTATGAATTAAATATATATATATCGAAAGTGTTTCCATCATTTCTATCTCAACAAAGTTCAAGGTGACCAACAGAATTATCTTTAACCAAAAGACCAATGACTTGGTTTTCAAATCAACGGAGAACAGCCTGCTGCAGAATAGAACAGAATAGGATTGCTTTGCAAAACATTGGCAGTTTAAAATATATACAACTGAGTGCAATAAATAATTGTTAAAATATATGTCGTGACAGCCTGTGGAGATTCAGAGATCAAAGATAAAGCCTGATAATTATCTGTTAAAGGCACACACATTAACAATAGAACTATGATTTAATTGCCAGTATCTTATTTCTAGTCCCAACTATAGTAGATATTGGATTCAATGAGACTTACATAAATATTGACTTACTATTCAGTAATTGATTCAGTGCTAGTTGAAACTAATAAGAGGATGGCCATTGCATTTGCTGCACCATGAATCTTCCAAGATACCTTGAAAAAGTCATCATTTTGAGTTTCAGCTTTTCTTTCTGTAAGGGATTTACCTGATTAAAACTCATACTTCCTTTTTCTTTAATAAAAAGCAGCTGTGGATGGCCCTAGTCTTAACCGGGCTATGGCCATACTATATAACTTGCCATTAAAAGGCAGAATTCCTTAATTGCTGAAAATATTGTTGCAGCCTTTGGAAGTCTGATTTCTTAGACACAAAAATCTGTTTATGTCATATCTTTGTAACACTTATGTGATATCAGCTTAATGTCCGGCCCTTGGAGGGAGTGATGACTTAACCTTTGTCCATGTTATTTTCTCACGAACAATTGCTCATCTCCCTGCTATTTGCCCAAACTGGAATATATAACAAGGTACCATGCCTGTTTGCTATGACAAAAAGGAAGGAAGGTTTTTTCCTCAGCAAGGACAAATGCTGTGGTTTCCTATAAAACAAAAGTCACGAGTAAATTCCCACACAGTCAGAACTGCGGAAGAATATCAACTAGCTGTTTTCCAAACTAGAAGGCTATGTGGCGTTTTGAAGCCTTTTGCTCTTTACAACTTGTTTACTTGATTTGCTTAGAAATGAAACAAAATAAGACGGCGCAAGATAACACAGGTTTTCTTGATTTCTCTGTTTCAGCTGTAAAATTTGGAAGAATGTCCAAGAAGCAGAGGGACAGCCTCTATGCCGAGGTACAGAAGCATCAGCAGCGATTGCAGGAGCAAAGGCAGCAGCAAAGCGGTGAGGCTGAAGCCTTGGCCCGAGTCTACAGTAGTAGTATCAGCAATGGCTTGAGCAACCTGAACAATGAAACTGGTGGCACTTATTCCAATGGGCATGTTATTGATCTGCCGAAGTCCGAGGGATATTACAATGTGGATTCTGCCCAGCCCTCCCCAGATCAGTCTGGGTTAGACATGACGGGAATCAAACAGATCAAGCAGGAACCTATTTATGACCTCACCTCTGTACCAAACTTGTTTACCTATAGCTCTTGCAACAATGGGCAATTAACTCCAGGGATAACCATGGCGGAAATAGGTAAGACCATCATCTCTTCAACATTCCACTCAGTTTTCACTGTTGACAGTAAATGTTTATTTCAGTGTGGAAATACAGTGACTACAAAAACAATTCATTAGTAATAGGCTGGTCCGCAGACAAAGTTTGACTGGACTTGTCATGAATTCAGTTAACAGAATTCTAAAATGTTTACATTGCTTAAGTGGAGCAATTTGTGGTCTGTTTTTAAAGCTGGAACATGAAAGTTACTGATGAATCAATCAAGTGATAATTACTAAATAGGGAACTTATATCAAATTAGCTCATTAACAGGAGGGTATAATGATCTTTTTGACAAGTATACACATTGTTGTCAAAAAAGAGCTCTGAAGGTGGATCATTAATAGAAATTAATTACAATGCACAATTTCTCTGTGTGATCTTGCATAGAAGATGATGTATTTATGCCAGTAAAACTACTTTCAGGATCTGAAATAAATGGGTTCTTCATAAGGATTCTGTAAACTCTATACAGATTTTGTTTTCATGTGTTAAGTATTGTTTGTTCAGCTGTGATTCTGATAATTGGTAATGTAACCTTACTGATAGTGAGAAAAGTGGTGGTCTGATAGGGAGCAATGTTTCTTTCATACCAGTAACCCCAGAAACAATCTGATTTTCCATCATTTCTGCATTGTACATCAGAGATTCTCAAATTTGCTGCCCTTGTCTTCCAAACTTACTTGATCTCCTGGCTTCAAAGCCCCAGCAGCACATATCTATTCCACAAGTGAATGTTTGGATACTTTCGTGATCATTTTTCACTAAAGACATTTCAGCTCATAAAATAAAAAGTAGGGAACCTTGATATTCTTGGTCTCTTCCCCCAGATCAGTCAGGATAAATCAGAAATATTGCAGGAATCCCCATAAATCCATTGTGTATCAATATGGAGTTTGTACTAAGCATATTCAAACAATCCAGTTCTTGGCTGGTAGATGAAGGAAAGTTCCACCTATCTCAACTTTCTTTTCACTACTTGGAATTTTGTGGTCCTTTACACCTCCAGAACCCTGGATTACCTTCTCCTCCACCCTAAGAATCTTTTGTTAGGAAAATAGCAATCTTATATGCACTAATGCTGGGTATCAGTGGGAAGGGGTTTTTTCACTCTACTGTGAGTGTCCTTTGCCACCAACTTAACTAGTAAAGATCTTTTCTTGCCTCTGATACTTGAGCCAATGCTCTGCCCTCTCTTCTGGTTTATTGTTGCTTCTACTGTTTTGTTGATAGCTCTTCTTTTTCTGACCAAGCAACAAACATGGAAGTTCTCTCCACATGCTAGAAATTCCATTTTCATTTTTATTCCGTCCAATTGTAGCCACAGTTTGTAAATGTATGAAAATATTTTTTCTACATGAAATGCTTCTAGTTTGATATTATCATTCAAAGTACTACCTCATACTCTGCTAACCAAAAGGAATAACCAACATTCACCTATAGCTTTAATTTACAAACTCTGCACATGTACCACTGGCCATACAAAGTCTGTGTTATCAGCAGAGCACTGTCTATGTTGCCCACAAGATTTATTTTAAAAAACATAAGAGTTCCCTTGAAATCAGTGGTGGGATGTCAAAATTTTTACTATCCCACCGTGATGTCATCAGTGTGGGCAGAGCTGACATCATGATGTCATGATATGGGTGGGGCCAAATTAAAAAATACATAATAATAAAATAAAAATAAGCACACAAACACACATACCTCAACCCACCCACCCATAACACAAACCCGTAAATAAATTAAATAAATAAATTTAAAAATACATTAAAATACACCCAACCAGTGAAAAGGTAAGCCCCGAAGGTGGTTCCCCCCAAAAGCTGCTACCGGTTCTCCGGGACACTGGGAAAAGTTACTACCGGTTCTGGCGAACTGGTGAGAACCTGTTACATCCCATCACTGCTTGAAATGTTTTAGCTTTTCTGGCCCAAGTTGTTCAAAACAGAGAGGACAAGTTCAGTATTCTATTCCTGAAGAAAATATTAGAATTAATGCTTACCACTTGTGAAGGAAGACTACTAGGAAAGAGAGTTCCATAATCATATCACCATCACAAAGGAGGTCCT
Source organism: Furcifer pardalis (assembly GCA_030440675.1). Classification (NCBI taxonomy): domain Eukaryota; kingdom Metazoa; phylum Chordata; class Lepidosauria; order Squamata; family Chamaeleonidae; genus Furcifer; species Furcifer pardalis. Next base: position 40,282,229 of record CP126896.1, read on the forward strand.
GAAGTTAATAATCATAGAACAGAAAACTTTAGAAATTCAGTTTCAAAATAAACCAAAAAGTATGACTTTGACACAGACACAGCATTTTCCCTTCTAAACATTTGATCATGAGAAGTGAGAAAAGCCAATATATTTCTCTGGCTTTGTTTTCGTGTTTCCATCAGCAGCTTAGCATACAAAAGAAGGGAAGCTTTTTATGGCACACACAGAATGATGGGGAGAGCTGTCATTTTCCAGCATGGAGACAAAGTTACGGATAAAGCTGTCAGCTTTCTGTTAAAATCAGAGGCAGAACCAGTATTTTTTTTAAAGGTAGCACATGTAAGGGGCATTCCCCCTTCCCCTGATAACGGTAGAGTTGATCTTGAGCCCATGAATGCAGGAAAGAAGGGGACTATTCTTTAACTGGAAATTTGATATTAAAAGTTTGTTTGATCTAGTTGCATTGGGGATAAAGAAAGCATGAATCAGTGATTAGAAGAGGGTGGAGAATACAATAGCTACCCTGTTAGCTACCCAGACCATCCCATGAGAAAGCATGATTTGGGGTTGAAAAGGTTCTAACCACATTTTCCAGATTGGGATCATAGCACTCAGCTCCTTGAAAATCTGAACAATGCTTCTTTTTGCTTTAAAGCTGCATAAAAGCCTTGAATGCTCAGCTCTCTATGGAGATTACTGATGGTGTCTTTTAAAGCATGGTCTGCAACTGAAACTTGCTTTTGCTTTAGCCAATATGTCCAGGATCTTGATCAAATGGGAAATCATGTACAGTATCTTAAATATATGGTAAAGGACAATTTAATGGGTGCTGCTGTAAAAATAAAACAAAGTGAAAGCACCTCTCTTGGCTCAATTGTTTTTAAAGACTCATAGGAATTCTTGTTTGTTTATTTTTTCTGTTTTCAAAAAACAACAAAAATTATCCCAAATAGAAGAGTTTCCAGATCTGATCAGTGGTGCTTGGGCTGTCATTTTGTGTGTGTGTTCTTTGCATTTAAAATTTAACATTTTTATTGCAGTGCATCAGTTTCAGACTCATTTAAATTATTATTGTGTTTTCTCCAGGGAATGGCTGGAATGCTAAAGAACCTACATTAGAAATCTCTAGCCTGCTCTCAGACCTGAATGCTCATGAAACTAGCATGACCATTTAAACCAGTTTGTGTTTGTATTTATTTATTTATTTAATTAATTTGATTTATAGTCCGCCCAATCAGGGGGACCTGACTCAAGGCAGCTTACAGTCTAATAATAATAATAATAATAATAATAATAATAATAATAATAATAATAATAATAATAATAATAATAATAATAATAATAATAATAATAATAATAATAATACAGACATACAATACAATACAATAGTACAAGCAATTATGCAGATACACAGTGTTGTCATCACAGCACAAAAGTTAATGTCAATACCATAAGTACAGTCCTCTCCCCAGGCAGGACTGGGTGAGAGGGGCATCCAGAGCCAGGCAGCGGTGAGGTCTTTTCAAAGCCGTCAGCCCGATGCAGCTGTGGCGTTGTAGAGTGGAGATGTTTATGGAGTGGTATTCAAATATCAGCAGTGCACATTGACTATTCTCTGCTTCATGCTCTGCCACAGCATTTACCCAAGGCACCTTCCATCACAGGTCTGGGCAATTTACTATGTCTTGTTTAATTATCTAGAAAATCTAACCTCTCTTTCCTAGGTAATAACATTATCTTAGATTTTTTTTCTCCAAACACAAATGTGAGTCATCCAAGGGCCCCATGTGTCACTGTCCCCTTTTACCTTTTTTTAAACCTACAACTAATTTGGAAAATCCCTCTTAAAGAATCATGCTTAATCACTCTACACTGCTCTGAAAAATGGCTTGTGAACAGCTTAGTTATATTTATGTGGAGCAATGTTGCCATCTAGTGAGTAATTTAACTGTTACTGTAATCCCCAATGCTGTTGAGAGCAGTACATTAAGTAACAGGGTAACTATTTAAAATGCATAATAGCTCGATAATTTCACCCTAGTAGTCTAAACATTAAACTATGTAATACATAGTAAAGCACATCTTGAACAGCGTTCCTTTCACGTCTCATGTTTTAACCTAAAATCAAAGTAATGAAACCAATTATTTGAAGCTTGTGTTTCATGAATCTTTATTAGTACAACAGGAATGCCTCCCAAGTTAATGTGCACATTATGCTCAACTTTGCACTTCATTTGTTTGCATTGAAGTTTAATACTATCACAGAATGTGCTATTCAAATGTAGTAAACACACATTTCTTTTGACCTTGAGGAAAAAAAGAGAGAAATTCTTCATAACCTGTAGTCAAAGCTTTACATAAAGGCCATTTTGATTTTTTCCCTTTCCTTTTGCAATTTACAGTGTGTTACCATATAGATTATTCCTAGTAAAGTACTTAGGTGTCATGTACCAACAGACCTGAAGCCAACACATCCCCACACACATACACACACATCAAAAGTGGAGCAAATCAGCATGCTCAGTTGTCCCTCTAAATTCACTGAAGTATAAGAAATCAGTGATGTGCCGGAAGATCTGAAATAAACTTTCTTCAACATATGTATCAAGGTCAGGTGAAATGAAAACCATACATAAAGAAACAGATGGCAAATGTCTTATTTATTTCATAAGTGAGAGATTTATGTTTTTAAGAATGAATATCAGAATTGTTTTAATTCTTTTAAAGACTACTTTTGTTGTTGCTGGAAAGAAACTCTCCTCCCATCCAGGGAAATCTCACCCCACAGTGTAATGAGGTGTGCATTTCCTTTCATGAAGGATGTTCAGGGAAGAAAATGGCCTCTTCTGGTTAGAGCATTTCCAGAGATAAGCTAAAGCATAGTGTAATTAAGAAGGTCAGGAAGCAAAGAAGAAGCCTTAAGACTATTTCATATTAACAGTCAGTGCTAAGCACTCCTGCAATCCACCCCTGCCACCTCCATTTTTGAAAGGATTTCCACATCTTTGGAAAAGCAGGGGGTAAAGAATGTCCTCAACACCTATCAATTCAGTTATCCAAAGGATAGAATGGGAAAGGTAACAGCAGCATTTACTTCCTTGGAAGTCCAACTGCAGACAGTTGGCTGATTTTATTCCCCTCTCATGGGACAGTCCAGATGAAAAGTACAATTACAACACAGTCCATATAGTGAAGGGCAAACTGACTGGTGTCTCATCATGAGGTCAGATTGTAAATAATCCCAGCATAAAGTATGTAGGGACAGCCATGTAGTTGACAGCAGACATTTCAATTTATTCTGAGATTTATTCTGCTAAGAGGCTTCTTAAGGTCCTACCTGTACAGCAGAAAAATAACAGGGGGGAAATAAGACTCACTGGATTTTAAGATTTTAGAAAAACCCAGCAGTCATCAGTAATAACAAAATACAGTAATACCTCGGATAACGTTTACCTCCTATAACGCTAAAATTGCATAATGTTAAGCAATCTGGGGAGGAGAATTGGATCGAATAACGTTAAGGTCCTATGGGATGTATCGGATAACAACCGCTAAACCCTGTGCAGTTACAATGTATCTCTATGGAGCTTTAACGTTATCCGATCCATCCCATAGGATTTTAACATGCATCAGATAACACTAAAAATCGGATAACACCAAGACTTGTGGAACTAAGTCTTAGCGTTATCCGAGGTATTACTGTACCTAAGACATCCTTAACCATTTCCAACATAGCAATGATTCACATAATAGTGATCTTCAACATCATTTTCAGCAAACTACAGATTTGAGTCTGGTTCCCTTCAGAAGGAGGTCACAGGAGTTCTGTGGTGTTTTGCAATAACTACATTTATTTACCCCAGTGTGTTGGGACCTTTGGTTTTTGGACTTCATTTCCCAGAAGCCTAAGTCAATCCCCAAAAGCACTGATCAGCCAATGTACTGACTTAGGCTTCTGGGAATTGAAGTCCAAAAACCATAGATTGTGAAACACTGATTTACCCATACACATAAGCACAGGTACAAGGAGTCTAACCCAAAGGCTCCAACAGATACAGTTGCACCTCACTTAACGAGCATAATGCATTCCACAGGATTGCTCTTTAAGCGAGTTTGCTCTTTAAGTGAAACACCATTGTAAGTGACCAATTGTGGTGGTGGGGATTGTGAACCCCGATTTATTTGTTAAGCAAGTTTTTGGTTGGTTTTATTTGTTAAGCGAAGCGAACATTCAGAGAAAATTCTGCTCTTTAAACGAGTTACTCTTTAAGCGAGGCGCTCTTTATGCGAGGTTTGACTGTAGTTCAAAATTCACCACTCCCATGAAATATATTCAGAAAGCTATATACTAGAACAGTGATGGCAAATCTTTTAGAGAATGAGTGTCCAAACCCACTTATTTATCGCAAAGTGCCAACACAGAAACATAGGAGGAAGGAAATGCTCCCATTGGGCTGCTGGGCAGAGGGGCGGGCCAAACTCTGTGCTGGGGTGACTGCACGGGTGCCCACAGAGAGGGCTCCAAGTGCCACCTCTGGCACATGTGCAATAGATTCACCACCACTGTATTAGAAGATGCTATTAGGTTTTTAGAGGCCAGAAACTCACCTGTGTTACTGTCTTTTAAAGTTCAGTTTGTCAATCTGCTTTGCATTTCACTCTCAGACTCCTTGCTCATCCTTCTCCCTATCTAGAAAAATGTAGAATCAAGAGATGCTATGTTTGTCCATCATCTGTACCAGGTCAGCAAACTTGGCTCTCCAGATGTTCTTGGACTTCAATTTCCAGGAGCCCTGATCAGCAGGTGTACTGACTTAGGCTTCTGGTAATTGAAGTCCAAGAATATCTGGACAGCCAAGTTTGCTGACCCCTGATCTATACCATCAAGGCTATCTGAGAGGATGATTACATAAGTCATTTATTCTACAGTTTGGATCAGATTTGGCAAATTAACAAATGGCAACTACAAAGCACAAAACTAGTGGAAAATCATCTCTTTTAAAGAGGGGAATTGTCTCTTTTTTGTTTGATCAGCTTGTGTGGCTTAATTACTCTGATTTTGCTAGCATATTTTTCTCTTTTTTCTGGCTTATGTCATTGTCTGATCTGATGCAAAAGGGTATCAGGTCTCTTATGTTACTACAGATTCTGATAAGCACTATGTTACCCTAGAAGAAAAAAAGTTAAAAAATAAAAAGAGTGAGAGGGAAGGGGTGATCTCAGTACAAATAGCCAATCTTCAGGACAGCTATTTTGACAGCCTTCTGCATCTGCAGACACCTGCAATGTGATAATGGTTCAGATTTCTCTGCACAGCTACAGCAATTTCACCCAAGGAAAATGGCAGGAACTCAGCTTGAAAAAAACTCATATCAAAGAGGGTTTTTCTCCATTGGGTAGTTGTTTTCTTAGTTCTTGTTATAGTGTATCACTAGCAGAAAAGAGCATGCAAGGCTATTCTAATTCCTGCCCAAATGCTACTCTTAAAATCATGAAACAGATTTTTGGGATCAGTTCGTCAGCTTCTCTACTTCACAACCTGGTCTGCAACTCTGACTATAAATGATGTTAAAGGGGTGCCACTCCTTCATAAATTGGGTTTATACAAGGCATAGCTCAAGGAAATATACAGTCTTGTCCATAACTTTTTTAAGTTCCTGAAGGAAGAATACAGCCCTTGGTCTAGGGATCATTCTAAAATTTCTGTGAAGATCTATAAATCCCTGTTCACACAACTAATCTTGGATAAATGCTTGGAAATGGAAGAGTAATGGGATGCTCTGGCCTTCATCTCTGTTTGATTAGTAAAGTGTTAGAACTGGCTCAAAGGTAGGGCAGGAAGGGGGGAAAGGGGTGAATAGAAAATGGGACAGAAAAGAACACAATGAGTTAAGAATGTAAGAAAACCCTTGTTTCCAGTGAAAATAGCAAAGCAGCTCTCTTGAATGAATAAAACAAAAGTTACTAGTAAATAACACAGAGAGATTTAAAGTAATGCATCCCTATAATAAATTAATCCAGTTCATCATATGTCTCAGCATGGCCCATCTAATAAGGTCACTATAAAATTGACAAATGATGGCCCTTGGCAGTGTTCCTAATTGAGGTTTAATCAATTTACACAAGTGCCAAAGCCTTTCAAATATCCCCCCTTTTTTTGTTTAGAATGACAGCAAGTGTTTCAAGTGGGAGTGGAAGCAGCCATCTGCCTACAATGAGTTGGATTTCCCACTCCACGTTTTGTTTAGGCTGGATAATTTTGAGGGCAAAGGATATGAGGAGGAGATGCAATTTTGTTACAAAAATGTTTCTGGGAAGCAGCCAGAGTAATTAGCCATGCTCCAGTGTGGTAAATTGTCACTGCCATAATAAAACCCACATATAAATAGATTAAAATGTCAAGTAGGTTAACTCAACAAATTCAACAATATGTTTAGTTGGCAATGATTCAGAAGAGAATATATGCTTGTATCATGCACACTTCATTTAAAACTTTTTAAATTGCCCATGTAAAACTGTTATTTTACGTCTGATGAATCCCATGCAATTGTCACAAGAGGCTTTAAGACAGGAGAAGCATTGTGAAAACACTACTTTCATCAGCAGCACTTACCTTTTACACACATTTTGCACTCAAAGATGTTTAACCAATGGCAAGCTTCAACTTAAAAAAAAATTACCCCATCATCTAAAATAAGACTTCCAATGTTTGATGCCAGCTGCTATCAAAAAACTAACACTATATATTATTTCACTTAAAGTAGCTTGCCAAATATCAACATCTATTAAAAAAACCATTCCCAGGATTCAGCATTTCATCATGATAATCAGCCTCATTCACTCTTGTAATCAATAGTCAGGGTTTAGGGCAGTGGTGCCCAAACTTTTTTCCTGCGGGCCAGTCCCACCCCTGACACACAACTGCGGGGGCCAGAGGAGGGCTGCCCCCACTGCTGACAGTTTTGATGTTAGCAGTGGTGGCGATGGAGGCAGCGACTGTGCTTCTTCCAAGCTGCTCCGACCAGCTTCTCACTCAATTCTTTCCCCTCAGCAACCTGTGCTGAAGCCGATCACTGCCTCGGGCAAATTTTCGGAGCATCCTGCAAGTCAAACTTCACGGTACTAAGAGAGCCCCCTGGCATGCACAGGATGATGGCATCCCGAGGGCAACAGGGGGCTCTCTTAGCGCTGCCAAGTTTGACTTGCAGGAGGCTCTGAAAATTCGCCCGAGGCAGCGATCAGCTTCAGCACAGGTTGCTGAGGGGAAAGAATTGAGTGAGAGGCTGCTCGGAGCAGTCTGGAAGAAGCACAGTTGCTGCCTCTGTTGCCACTACTGCTGACGTCAGGTGGGGAGGGTAGGTGGGGGGGTGGTCCACGGTGAAGTCCGGGTGCTCACCACAGGCCACATTAATTATATGCAGGGGCCAAGTAGGCTCACAGGCCGGAGTTTGGGCACCCCTGGTTTAGGGCAACTGTACTCCAAAACCAGCTGGGCTACAGGTGCCCCATCTTTGTGTGATAACATCAAACCAAATGGAACACAGAGCAAGACATGTAGGTAATAGCTGGATCCTTTTTAATACATTATCTGGTATTCTGTTGGTTGCAAACACAATGTCGAACAAACTCTTTTGTGTGTGGTTTGTTCATAGTTCCTCTCTCCTTACCACCAGCACAAGGTGGGGTGGGATTCAGAACTCCTTTCTGGCTTATGCAACTGAATGCCAGAGATCAGCAAGGCAAACATGGTATGGGGAAATTGCAAGAGTTTTTGTCCCAAGTGCATTGTTTTACTTTCTCCCAGAGAATGTCTACATTTTGCTCAAGAGAGAGAAACAAAAGGATTCTCTGATAATCCCTCATCCTCCAACCCAAAGAAAATTGCCCACGTGTGTAGAAATCTAAAGGTGCAAAAGAACCTGGTCACTCTGTTGATACCATACTTAGCAAAACGGTACAGATTTTTCATTTTTGGCAGTTTGACTTCATCTTATGTGCTGACAGTTGAAATCATGAATGGCCCGGCAGTATGGAAATGGCAGTGCCCAAAAATATTAGTTTTAGTCAAAAAAGATAGGCTACGTCATTTTTCTCCTCAAGAACTGAAACAAATACTTGCAAATACCACCAAGTGAAGTGATGCAGGCCCTACAGCATTAATTCAAACTGGATTCCTAAGAGAGCTCAAGTTAGAGTATAAGCTGAAATGAGCTCTTAGCAACTCAACTGTATCCTAAGGGTAAGTGGCAAATTAAAATTCATTACTAATTTTAATTGAGGATGATTATCAGTATTTTAGGAGACATACTTCAAAGTTCATTGATTCCCTGTGCATAAGAAGTAGAAGCTAAAAAGGGGAGGCACTCTCATGAGAAAAGAAAACTAATCAGAAAATGGAAGGTGCTTCATTTAGCACACTGTTCTCTGAACAGTTTATTCTTGACCAGACAGATAATTCCTAGATTAAAGGCACGAGTGTTTTATGTTGAACTCTATTAGGAAACCATACTCTTCCCTGAGCTATATGCTGTATTCTCTGTGTAAAGGATATTTTCCTGTCATGCTGGTTTTAAAACAAAACCAAGGACTTCCAAAAATGCATTTTTTCTGCTGAAGTGTAAAGTTTCAAAAGGATTGGGAGCTTGAGAGAACAAATTTCTCAGACATTATAACTAAATCTGTGTAGGGCTAAAAGGTGCTATGGTGAGGATATATGTGATCCCCAACATGTGACCTGCTAGTATCTCAGACCTTTGGCTTTATAACATGAAGGTTTGGGGTCTCTGAGAGTATATTAAACTAAGTGTGCTTGCAGCACTCCTATGAAGGAGAGCTTTGGTAAATACATTCAACTGAACTCACCTACAGGGTCTGCTAAGACCTTTGCACTTGAATGTGTCAATGTCTGAGAGATTTCCAAGTGGGTTGGGAATTTATGGTTTATATGCCAGCCTCTATCTCTACCATCTTTTCACTGCTACACAGATTCTTGGCATTAAAATGTAATTAGGGCTACAAATTAGAATGTTTCAGCCATTCTGAAAATAGTCTTATTTTATTTTCTTTCCAGACACTTTTCTGTTTTAAAATATTTTGATCATTAAGTCACACAAAATGAAAATGGGAGGATCACGATGAGTAAATGTCCCTTTAGGAAAGGAAAAGTGCAGCTTGTTCTTCATTCACTGTAGGAGAGAGGGAGAAGCCATGGGGGGGGGAGGTCTATGAAACCACTATTCACAAAAACTGGCAATCCCGCTGTGCTATTTTCTCTCTCTTTAACTAGACAATGTTGCAGTGAGTTTGGGACACTTTGCTTCCAAATTTTAACACCTTATTATGCCCCTTTTCAGGGAATTTTACTGCAATATATCAGGAATTATACTTGATTTACTTTAATTCTGCTAATCCCAAAACTTCAATCTCTTCTTTCCATTCTTCAGACACTTCCTTGCTGGAAGCAGCCTAGACCTTAGCTGAAATTGATGTTTAATAGTTAAAGAATGGCATTTAAAAATAATTGTTATTTTTATAAAGAGATAATTGACAGGGGACATTTATGAGCTGAAAAATAATTGAACAGGAAAAATAACTAGAGGGTAATACAGTTTCCCTTAATCCACCCTCTCTCTGCCTGAACTCAAATCCTCCCCAAATATAGCTCTTTTCCCCTTTCCATAACATCGAAGTAACATGTTTGAGCATCTGCTTGTGTGCTCTTAAACATTTCCTGGCTCTGAATTGTACTCAATGTCAGGAAAATAGCAGAATGCAGTTTAATAAGAGTTTTCAACACGCATGAGGAGAAAGTAAATCATTCATTTCACTGGCATGTACAAAGCAATCTATTTTTGGCAAAATCCTTACTCTTTCCAACAGTTACAGGAGGTAGTTGAGAAATATGACCACTTGGTCTTTCACAAAGCTAATAAGGAACACCAGCTAATAAGGAAAACCAGCAAACTTTAAGATGTAGAAATGAAATATAGGCAATAGAATAAAGCATCAAATCAGTAAATATTAAATTGATACCTCCCTACTAAAATTAATAATTATTTACAGCAGTTTAAGATTTAACATGTTCTATACATGTCTAGGATGCAGACTTTCAAAGGAATTAACATCTTAACTGTAAGTAATCTTTAAAGTTAACTCTTATCCTGGAAAGTCTTCCATAACCCAAAAATAAAGCACTATGATATCAGAAGAAGAAGCCAATGAATCAAAAGTAGAAAAAAAGGTCAGTTGCTGTTTTGAAACCTGGATGGTATATAGTTTAAGTTTGTAAACATTAGTGCTATACATCACAGAATGCTATTTTTCTTCATCTATGAAACTAGCCTTATGAAACAATATTCATTACTTCTTGGAAATTTAGTAAATCACAGGCTAAATTTAAACAACCTTTTGCATAGGATCTTTGCTGCATTGTTACGTTATAGATAAGCATCCTATTAGCCGTGGAAGATAAGCAAAGAGCATTTACCTATTGTTTATCAATCATTTCCACAGCATAGATTTTAATGCTGGAACAATGTACATCACATCTATCTGCATGTTGAGTAAATGGGTCTATCAGTACAATTGAACGACCAGCCAGTTACCCCACTGCCATCATAACACAGAGATCTGTTCTCTGTATACATTTTGCACATCTCATCTAAAACCTCTATTCCATTCTTTATGTAACATCTGGAGCACTGATCTGGGGCATTTCCACACAATGTAGACACTTATGGTGACTCATTATATTTGTAGGAGTGACTCTTACGTAAACCCAATTTAAGCATGGCCTATATAAGAACCACAGCATAACCTCAGCATATGATAAACAGAGTAAAACCAATGAATTCTGTGATTTCTAAGCTGTTGTAAGTGTAGCATGATGTTGCATAACCAGAAGTGTTTTTTTTTAATTATTATACTGTGTTTTAATAAGCTGGTCTTGAATCTTCATTTTTATGAATTAGAACTGACTCATAGTGACCCTAATAGAGCTTTCAAGGTAATTGTGATATTTAAGAAGTTCAAGCACAGAGAGAAGGAGAGAGAGAGAGAGGTTCCATGGCTGAACAGGGATTCAAAACTAGGTCTCATAAGTCGCAGTCCATGACTTTATCTACTACACTATACTGGATACTTTGAGTCTTAAATAGATAGTGGTATAATTCCTTCCCATAATGTTTGTTATGCAAAATGTAATGAAAGAACTGTTCCTAGACCAGTGGTTGCAAACCTATGGCATGTGTGCCAGGGGGGACACTCAGAGCCCTTTCTATGGGCACACACACCATTCCCCCAGCACAAAGTTTGCCCCACCCATAGTTTGCCCAGCAGCCTAATGGGAGTGCTTCCTGTTAGGATAATTAGTGCAGAGTGTTGGAGGCGGTTGCTAACGCCACACCCCGAGCCCTTAGAGTGTTTGTATAAACAGAAGACAAACAGAGTATGGCTTGGTTTCAGGAATCTATTTACAATATTTACACAGAGCATACACAGAGTGCAGTCAAACACTTAGCTTCACTTCAGCAAGTGTTGGTGCTTGTCTTCTCTTAGGAGTCTGTGTGAGCATTCCAGCTCATATCTTCACAAAGCATTTAAAGACTAAACCTTATCTTGGCTCCACGGTCGTCGTTCATAGAGTTCCAAAACAGCAGCTTGTTCAAAACGCAGCAACAAGCAGCAGGCAGGTGAACAAGTGAAAATAAGGTCCATTCACAAAAACAGTTCACCAACAGTCATAGAGCAGTCTTACCACGATGTGGCAGAGTGAGTAGAATATCTTGCAAGGAACAGCAAGCGATACAAGCCAGGTATCCTCAGTCACGGGAGCAGGCAAACAGGGACGTGAGCTCAGCAACAGAGGCGTAGCTACCGCCGTATCTGCCGTATCAATTATACGGGGCCCCAGGGCCACGGGGGCACCCAACGTGCGTAAGCAAAACAAATCTTTACCCTTCCTAAGGGCCCCCAAACAAATTTTTATACGGGGCCCCACCAAGGCACGCTACTCTTCTGCTCAGCAACATACAGGCAAAAGTGCAGGCTGGCTAAAGCAGAGCTGAGAGCTGCTCCATTTATCCTACCAACACACCCAGAGATTCATTGGACCTGGCTGATGCTGACTGATGCTACTGGAATACCTTAAAGTGGTAGTCCTCAGTTTGCTCTCGTTGCAGACCAGTGCCACGCCCTAGGCACATATTCTAACACTTCCTCCCTCCCTCCCCCAGCACAGAGTTTGTCCCGCAATTCTGTTTGGACACTTGGTCTCTAAAAGGTTCACCAACACTGTCTTAGACTGAAATATTTTTTTTTAAAAAAAAATTACTTGTTGACAAATATCAAAGCATCAGACTGTAGTGGGCTATAGTCTGATGCTATGATATCTGTCAAAAAGTTTGGTTCCTTCTCCATGAATTATTATAAAGCTCCTAATAATTATGAAACAATTATACATCTTAGTTTAAAATTTAAAAATGATAACATGTGGCCCCATCACCACCTCCACCACACCAGGAATTCCCATGTGGTGGAGGAAGGGCAAAATGGCCATCCAGCCTCCAAAGCTGTCTGAGGGAGTGTGACCCAGCCCTGGCTTTATAAGGTTGAGAACTCCTGGTTTAAATAATTATCTACTTCTTTGGGACTATTGTTTCCAGAAGTGGCAGACTAGTATGGCCATAAAGTAACTTTTCAAGCTCTGCTTCCAAGGCCAATGTAAATGACTTAGTAAGAGGGCAAGGGTAGATAACAAATTTTGACTATTGTGAGATTTGGCTGTGGAAATGCCTGGCTAAAGAAATGGCTGACACAAGGATAGAAACTTGACAGGCTTGTAGAAATTGTACAGAATGAAGTAAAAGCCTTTATAGGGCTGAAAGCCGCAGAGGTCTATGAATGGTTGAGCAAAAGGAAAGCCTCTACCCTGCCTACACCCATTAACAGATATACACTTTGTTGCTGCTTAGGCTATGAAAAAACTCCAAATAGCTTGCATTTATTTCTAGCATTTAGAACAAAGAGTTTTTGGAGAAGCTTCAGCCCATTTCCCTCTATTCGAATGCTAATTCTTTTCCCATTTCCATCCCTGCTAAATAAGCAAGCAAGCAGCCTTCCATGTTTGTGCAACTCTGAGCAGCCCACAGAATGAGCTGTCATATTTCTGTCCCTTGAGTTCCAGCAAAGCCTTTCTGTGATGTGTGCTCCAATTCTGGTGGCCTGCGGCACCAGAATGGCAAGCCTGCCTTTACACCTGGCTCATTTTCAGATGTCAGTACTCAGTCTCTTCTCTGTTTCTGCTGCCTGCCCTAGGGCTCTACACACCTACATAGAAGTTGGCCATCATCTTGAGAAACAGCTGTCACATGTAAACACAGAACAATCTTACTTCAGGCACCAAACATACAGGAGCATTGGCGCTTCTGCTGAATCAACTCATTTCAAGATAAATAATCTTTCCACAACAAAGTATAGGTAAAGAAGCAAATCTCTGAATATATAAAATAAATATTAGCTTCAACAATATTACTTTGTGTTGATTTTTCTCTCTTACTGGAACATGGGCATTATAATGGCTATTCTGACTTGGGAGGCATTCCTGTAAACAATTATACAGTATATATTGTTGTATTCAAACCAGGTTCTTCAGCCTTTAGATTCTCCTTTCTACATTTCTTTTCCCTTTAATAATCCTGGCCTTCATTGTCAAAAGGGTGATATATAGAGGAGGAAAAGGAAGAAAAAAGGACTGAAGATTTCACATTTGCTCTATATGAACAATCTAAAATTGTTTGGAAAAGCAAGATCTAAATTAATTTCTCTGCTGAAAAGTACAAAGAAATTTAGTAAAGACATCAGAATGCAATTTGGAATTGCAGCAATTACTGTTAAGGCAGGCAAAATTGTCAAAGTTGATTGATTTGATTTAGATAATGAAGAATGTATCAAAGCAATAACATCAGAGGAGGGCTACAAGTACCTAGGAGTTCTGGAAACTTCTGATACATAACCAAGTCAAAAGAGCTACTTCTATAAAATATATAAAGCGAGTCCGGAAAACCTTGAGGTTAAAACTGAGTGGAAGCAATATCATAAAAGCAATTAATATCTGGACATTGCCTGTTATATGATATGAAGGTGGAAATATTGATTGGACCCAAATGGAATTGGACAACCTGGACCAAAAAACAAGGAAGCTAATGACTATGCATCACGCCCTGCACCCAAAAAGTGACATTGATCGTTTGTACTTAACAAGAGCTGAGGGTGGCAGAGGACTCCTACAGGTGAAACAGACAGTATGGAGGAAGAAATCTGTTATTGTACCCATGGTGATTGGAGCCCTTGGAGCAATACCTAAAGGCCTCCCTAGAAATTTGGAACTTTTGAATTTATTGGACTTAAACATCCCAAGTCTAAAAAAACCCTCTACTGGGAACTGCATATCTACTTAGATGTTACCTTAACAGTTCTTAGGTCCTTGGTTAGGGCTTGAACTGTTAATTTCCACAGTCCTTGACTGTGAATCAAATGGTAGATTTGTATTCAACAATAACAATAATAATATTTTTCATTTATCATGTGACTGAAGTATTCTAGCCTTCTGCATTTCATGTATTGTATGATTATATTTTTTTGTATTTATTCATTTTCTTCTTTGGTCACCCTTTAAATTGAATAAATACTTTGCAAGGATGTGACAAATCCAAATTTCAAAACCTTCTATCCTTTTATAACAGTCTACTTTTAAAGCCCAGACTTCCATTCCATATAGAAGAAGTAAGGATATATAGCACAATACAATATGTTTTCGCAAAACCATATTTGTTTAAAGAAACTGCTCCAGCATCTTTATTCTGACTTTTATTTCATGGCTATAATTCCACTGAGATTCAGTATAATAGACAGAGTGTTAGACTAAGATTTAGGAAAGACCCAGGTAAAAATCCCCTCTCAGACATGAGGATGTTCCTTAAATACCGCATATATCTTGAAAAGCCTAGTAGGGTCACTACAAGTGTGCAACTTGGTGGCACATAACAAGGAAACAATGATACAACTCTTTAACAAATTCCAAGGTATGTTTGTCAATATGGCCCACTAATTAAATGTATTACACAACTTGTGGACCATATAAATTATCAGCTCATAAAACTATATTAGGCAAAATCTCGTTACCTGACACAACTTGAATTGAGAACTTACATTTATCAAAATTGTTATCCCCCTGTTTTAGATTCTGAAGCTTTCTCGAGCTCACATTTCTGGTTCACAATCTAACAAGACACAAGGTTACACAACAGGATTTTGCCCATTGTCTGCAAATAAGATATCATTGAATACCTCTCTAATAACAATACTACCATTCTTTCAATCAGGAAATATCATCTAAATAAGTTCTTGGAGTACAAATTGTAAAGTAGTGGCATGAACATTGTCTGTACTCTCCATATCCTTTTGACAGCGGTGGCAATGGGACTACCCTTGAGTCACCCACCCACCACTCCACCCACACCACCACCACCTCTGCCAACCACCCTGAGCCACCCACCATTCCCCCGCATGCCGCTTCCCTGCTTACCGGCCTGGAGGAGCTGCATGGCACCAAATCTTCTAGCCCATAACCTCGATACATCTTCCACTTCCACTGCTGCCACCTCAATCCTTGTCTCCTCTGCTTGGCTTGGCATGTCCCTGATGGTGCTCCATAGTAGGGTGGACGTTGGAAGGCTTACAACATCCGCCCTGCTATGGAGCACCAGTAGGGACACACCAAGCCAAGTGGAGGAGACAAGGATTGAGGCAGTGGTGGCAGAAGCAGCAGCTGGAGCAAGGTCATGGGCTGGATGATTTGATGCCATGGACCGGTTGAAGCCCACGGTCCATAGGTTGAGAACCCCAGGGTTTGAGCACCATTTTTATTTAGCTTTTCTCATTTTGTTTTGGATATTCTTGGTGAATTCTGTGTTTGTTATGTTTTCTTTATTTTTCTATTTTCTCTTTCCTCTATTTGTACTAAAATAAAAATCTTCCACCAATTTATATTTTCCTTTACATCTTTGATTTTGAAGTTGTCATTGGTCTCATTTATTAATACCTTTTGTTGATTTTAAGCAAGTAGCATTTATATCTGAGCTATTGAATTATGCAACCTTCTTTATGCCTTTTCTGTTTTACCAATAGCAGTTTGCACTGTTGGTTCACTTAGCTCTTTATTTTTTTCTTTTATATTTTTATTTTCTGCATTTCTGAAGCAAACTACTACAATTGCAGAATTGTTATTTGAACATCAGCTTTGGTATATGTTCTCCATCAGTTAACACTGTTTTGATACTTCTGATACCTCTGATTGACTAGGACATTACCAATTTTGTTTCTTCAAATATTTCTGCCGTCTTCTTACAAAAACTTCCATGTATGCAATTCATGCCATGGTACTCTGGTACAACTTCTTCAACTGTTCTCCACCATCAATTCATGTTTATGTTTCTTATGTATCTCCAGTTTCTTATGTATATCCAGTTTATGCAGTCTATTTTTTTTAACATTAAATTATCCCATTACAAAATTCAGACATTCTGTGTGTGTTTTTTTTTAAATCTATATTTCTTCATCTATATCAGCAGTTGGGGCATGAACAGTTCTGATGTTACTAAGATTTGCCTTTAGTTGGATAAGCACTGCCCAGTCTGAGTATGGATTAGTTTGTAGTGCCTGCACTTACATCTGCTGTTACAGATGGTAGCACCATAACAGTGCTATGTGTCATTATTGCACGAATAAAATATAGAATTTAGTATTTGCTTCTACTTGGATGGTTCCTGAACAATTGAAGCAGACAGAGATGCTGTGCTGAAATTTCTAGATAAAGGTCTTCATTCTCAGCCAACCAATTTAGTTATTTTGACTACAAGTGAAAATTGTTTGAAATTTTATCTTCACACTTTATGAAGTCATCTGAATATTCATCACAATGAGACAATTCAAAAACAACTTCCTTACCTCTATCACTTGCACTTTCATCTGTTTTGGTGATCACATGGAACAATCAAAGCACACTTAGATTTTATTTTTAGTTCTGCCTTTCTTTTGGCAAGCAGCGATGATTAGTCAATGTGATTTACAAGGTCCTCTTTAACTCTGATTCAGTGTTGGATATAACTATCTTTATGTTAAAGCAGTTTACAGTTATTTACTACACCATTTTTTTCATCAGAAGAAACTTTATTGTCTTAACATATGCAATTAATCAGCCTTTCCTGCATCCTACTGTTTATTTTGTTTTTATGTTTGGTTTAAATCTTTTCAATCTTAGAAACAGTTTTGCCATGTTACAATTCCAGGTGTTATTCTCCAGTAAAACAGATTTTGCTTTGTATTATCACATGACCACTTGCCATAAGATAAACAAACTGGTTGATTGCAAAACTATGCAATTTTATCACAAATATTTCTAGACATTAAACTGGTGAAATAGTTAATAAATGACTGAGTATTTCATTGCTTTGGACAATGACACAGCATTTATCAAATAGCAAAGGAATACCAAAGCACCCAGTGAAATGAATTAAGAGAGAGAGTATTCCACAGTTGCTATTGTGATGTGTCCTTTCTTTCTTTATCTTTTTTCTTTCTTATTTGATTTATGTCTTGTCTTTCCAACATCTAAAAAACCCAATTCCAGTCTGACTTATGATACGATTAAAGCAAACTGTTTCAAAATATAAAATATTTAAATAATTATTTTTAACTCAGACATTAAGTGTTTCCATTGTTTTCTCCCTCTTTCCTAGATCGAATTGCACAGAATATAATTAAGTCCCATTTAGAGACTTGCCAGTACACAATAGAGGAACTGCACCAGCTAGCCTGGCAAACCCACACATATGAAGAAATTAAAGTATACCAGAGCAAGGTACAACCCACATAACAGCATGTCTTTTCTTCTATTCTCATCTTTGAAAATAGTCATTCAATTTGTGGCACTTGCCTGTTAATTGCTGATTAATGACTTTGTGGCTGGAGATTTAGAAAATTGGCATTTTAAAAGAAGGCATAGTTTTACAGCCTCTGTATGTGGTTTTATGTGCTTTTTTACTAATTTGAATTAAATTTACCTTACTTTCTTTTTGAACAGAGGTTCAAGATGGCCAGCAAAACTATTATAAAATAATATCATAGCAAACCAGCATAAAGTGTCACTTCTGTGTTGTGTTTTAAAGGAGAACAGTCATGGTACACCTACTGGCTTTTTTGTCATAGGTGGCTATAATTTAGGTGAATCTACTGTACCTTCTGTAAGATAGAAATGAAGATTCTGGAGTCAAAGTGTTTAGGAAAATACACCAAATGACAGCAAGGCTGAACCATTTAACAGTAGTAATTTTATCAATACTCAATTGACCTTTAGAGACTAAAAACAGCACAGCTTGATTAGACTAAGCTAGCTGGCCATTTAGCATCCCGAGGATATGCCTATTTTATGATTATCAAGGTGCAGAGAAGATACTCACTTGTTTGTTTTCCTTTTCCATGTACATTTACTCTGGAAGTCACGAGAAGCATTATGGCAGCAATGTGCAATCCAGATCACACATGCGATTCAGTATGTAGTGGAATTTGCAAAGCGGATAACAGGATTCATGGAACTCTGTCAAAATGACCAGATTCTGCTTCTCAAATCAGGTGTGTGGAATTTATGAGATTTGACAAACCATCTTTAAGCTTCAATACTTATGGAAGGAGAGTACCCAAATTAGCAAGTCTATGATAAACAGTTATAGGAGTCAGAGGCCAAATAGCCTGGAGGGCCCCTGCTATATGGTTTGGTAGCAGGAGACAAATAATTTCTGGAAGAAACTATGACCTTGGATTAGCACAGATTTTTCCCTTTAGTAGATACACGTTGCAAGTGAATCCACCTTTTCTAATTAATTTCCTCCATCATATTTTATTTTACTTTTTGCTTTGAAAACTGATATCTCTTTGAGTTGAGAGGAATGGATGCAGAGAGTAGAAATAGGAATGAGGTTGTAGGACTGTGGGCTAAAAGCAAAGTGTCAAGAAGCCAAAAGAGAGAGAGAGAGAAGGGTTAGGGAAAATTTCTTCTAGTGATTTAACTAATCAAAATTTGGTTTTCATATTTCCAGTATTGCTGTAATCTAGCCTCAGAGCTACAACTGACAGATAGATCAAGGCATTATTGATTTGGCTATCTTAATTGTTGCCTTTTACACTGTCTGCTTCAATTAAATCTAGATGAAGTGTACCATGGCATCACAGTAAAATCTTGTGTCTGATAGTAACTGTTTGTGAAAAGTGCTCAGTATTTTTAAAAGGTTATGAAAAGTTCATTTTTGACAATATAAAGAAAGCATTTTCTATATAGTTCAAAGCAAGATATACAGATAAGACATTATGTTTTATCACTAGAAAAGAATCTGAAGGGATGTTATAAAATGTATAAAATGTGGCTGGGTGTGTGTGGGAATTGTGCAGATAAAATACTTTTGGGTCATCTTAGCTTTGAAAAGGAAGCACAAACTAAAAGACACAGAAGCTTAGGTCCGGGACTACTTGTGTAGCAATATAAAAACTTCCCCCAACCTTTGGCATTGTGGTAAATTTGCTTTTAAGAGTCTTCTGGACCTCTCATTTTCATTTCCCATGTACATAATGGAGCTGTGGGAGGAAAGCGTATCATCCCCTCTTGCCATTATTCATGGATGTTTAGTCTCTTTGTAAGAACACATCATTGACATTTGGTCTATAGTTGCAACATTATACCCTCTTGTCTTGGAATAAATCCCATTGCTCTCAAGAGGGCTTCCCTCTAAGTCAGTGTTTCCCAACCTTTGGTTTTTGGACTTCAGTTTCCAAGAAAATGAAGTCAATTCCCCAAAGCACTGATCACCCAGTGTACTGACTTGGGCTTCTGGGAATTGCAGTCCCCTTCTGGGATATGAGTCCCACATTGGAAACACTACTCTAGGTAGAAAGGAACTGCAGAATGAACTCATAAAAATGTGCCTTCATTTTGGCAGTTTCACATCTGGCCTAGACATGGAAGAAGTAGATATGCTGTACATATGATATTATTGTAAATAATTCCAAGCTAAGGGGGGAAATATAGAAGACTGGGGGCAGGCAAAACAATAACAACAGAAGCTTCATTACAGAACTCCAGTCTATGAAGTTGCCATCTGCTTGGTCAATCAAAAGGCAACAGCCACATCAACAAAATGTGTTCTTTTTACCAGACATTTGGCAGCATGTAAATCATATTGAATTGTTGCTCCTTGTTCTCGTAATCAAGAGATTAAGACAGATATACTAGTGTGAGCTGTGTTTTACTATTTGTTGATTAAAAGTAAGCTTGGAGGATGGGGCACGGTGCAGTGAAAGGGGCACTACAGCACGCAGGCTCTAATGAGATGAAATCACGCTCCAGAGAGTAGGCAGTAAGCTGTGAAGGGGGACCAGAGGTAATATGAACTCTTCTTGTCAAATAACCGCAAACTAATGGACACTTTGTGACTCATAATCTATTTTCACAGTGGAACAGGCTCATCCTACATCTTATCAGCCATTGACATGTAAATCCATCTTCTATCCAAACAGGAAATGGTCGTCCTATGGTTTGTTACAACAACCATGTGGTATTATTCTTTCTGAAGGTTCTTATTTGCCATAATTTGAGTGCTTAGTGAGAGAGGAATGATCCAGAAATATGCTAAATAAATAAATATTGTTTTCTGTTGCTGCTGCTGTTCCTAACTTTACTTAGACATCGTGCTTATTCTGATTCCAAAAATGCTTAAAACCATGTCCTTGGAATGGTTCTCTATAGTAACTATAGCCATTCATTATTTTTCCAGGCTGCTTAGAAGTGGTTTTAGTGAGAATGTGCCGTGCCTTCAACCCACTAAACAATACAGTTCTGTTTGAAGGAAAATATGGAGGGATGCAAATGTTCAAGGCTTTGGGTAGGTTTTTTTTTTTTTTTTTAAATTGAATGTAATTTTAACCACACCATAGATTTGTGGAATAATTTGAATACGTAAGAGTCATCCTTGCACTTATTGTTATATTATGTTTAAAAGATTGTATCATTAATGAAAGGAGAACATGGAATTTCCTGGAAAATGGTTATCCTCTATTTGAGAAAAAACAGCTTCAGCTTGCAGTTATTTGTAGTAAGGTAGAATATATACTTGAAAGAATATAAGTAAACTTTTACAGATAATGTGTTTGTGTTTTTATATAGGATCTGCAGAAGGAAAATATATGTAATAAGCAAATACAGCAATTATCTTTGTATATTGTCTTCAATAAAAATAGTACATATGTGCCAACATGATATTTTCTTCTACATCACTTTATTAATGTGATTATTACATAACTTGGCATTAAAACAATGGTATTCAGTTACCATTAGTTATATAAAGGAAAGTTGTTTGTTATAGTGATTTGTTTGGAATTCATCTATGAGGTTTTTTCTTAATGTTTAGATCCTATTAAGTAATCTGAATAATATAACTGATTTGTATGTAGCTAATGTCATTGTCTATTCAATTCTGCATTTCACCTTTGCTTTTTATAAGAAAGGGGCAGATGTTTTAAAAAAAGAAGTATCTTAGGTGAGGAGAGGCTTTGCATAAAGCATTTCTCAAACTAAGAGTTAATGGGAATAAAACTCAGAAATCACATGCAATGATCATGGGAGAGGGGGGGGGGAAATAAAAAATTATCTATGTGTTAAGTGTAGGCCCCAATCCAAAACACTGTTTAGTATATATTGTATTTGCCTGTATAAGATGCACCCCATTATTAACAAAATAGCCTCTATAGGCCACTATATTTATTTATTTATTTATTTATTTATTTATTTATTTCACTTGTACCCCGCCCTCCTCAGAAGACTCAGGGTGGCTTTACAACTAAAAACAATTAAAACACATACATAAAAAAATTGAAATTCAAGTTAAAAACACCGAGGAGAGAGGTGGGATATTTAAATGAGCCAGGTGACCAAGTTGGCTGTCTGGCCCACTCCCCACACATGCCCCACCTGCCAGGTCTTCACTCCTTTCCTAAAGGGTAGCAACTCTGTCTGGAGACGTAACTCTGTTGGCAGGAGGTTCCATAGGGCTGGAGCAGACACAGAAAAGGCCCTCCTCGTGCTAGAGAGATGAGCCTCTCTAGCTGAAGGTATGACCAGAGAGCCTCTCCGGTCCGCTCTAGTGGGACGGACAGATTACATCGGCTATTACATCAGCAAATATGGTATATTTAACTTTGGTGAAAACAAACTAGAATTAACCACTCAAACAATTCACTGGGACTTCAGTTTAAACTTTTCTTTTATATCATTTTCCATTAAAATCTGACAGTTTTTCAAAGCTGTTTTCTGTTTACTTAACAGAAAAACTCATACACAGAAAAATATAAAAGGTGACAGATATATTAAGTCCTCTCATTTTTTCCAGAGTAACAGGGATAGTTGGTTCCTTCTTTGTTTTTGATTTATCTTGTTAAAGCCATGATGCATTTTTCAGTTTAATGTGTGCACTTGAAAGGCAATTCTCTACCTTTAATAGCTGTATGATAGAATTAAAATGGCAAGTAAGTTTTGTCCTAGCATTGCTATAAGGTAGCAGGAAAAAGCCAGATCTGTATAACATTTCTTAAAAGCAACTAATCCTAACATGGGAACACCAGTGATAATCCTTAAATTGTAATCCTTAACTATCTGAATATGCTCATGTTTTTGCACTGATTGGAAAGAGTAACTGCTCAAGAGAGATTACACACCACTTTTTTTTAGCTTTTCTGAAAAGAAAATTCCATTAATATGCTGAACATATTGATACTGTACAGAACCCCTTCCAGCCTATCTCATCACAATTACGTAAGACTCCATGGGAATGTAGCAGTGCCTGTACACAGTGGTGGGCTCAAAAAAAAATTACTACCACACTGTGAACATGGTATGGTGAGTGTGGCCAGGGGGAAAGCCCTGCATTGCACCTGAATTAGGACTACAGTAAAACACCGGATACCGATTGGATTGGATAACGGTAAAATCGCATAACGTTAAGTAAACTGGGGAGGAGAATTGGATCGAATAACGTTAAGGTCCTATGGAATGGATTGGAAAACAACTGCTAAAGCCTGTGCGGTTACAATGTATCTCTATGGAGCTTTAACGTTATCCAATCCATCCCATAGGATTTTAACATGGATCGGATATCACTAAAAATCAGATAACACCAAGACTTGTGGAACCAAATTTTGGCGTTATCCGGTGTTTTACTGTACTTTATTTCAAAACTTGGATGGGCGTGGCCAGCCAGAATTTCTGCTACTGGTTCTGGCAAACTGGTGTGAACCTGCTGATGCCCACCACTGCCTGTACAGTGTGGTTCCACTGTGCCTGTATCCGTAAGTAAGCATGTTCACATTCAGGGGAAACACTGCATTAACAACAATGGGTACAAGCTGATAGATTTCTCTCTTCTTTGCTCTGTACAGGTTCAGACGACCTGGTGAATGAAGCATTTGACTTTGCAAAAAATTTATGTTCCTTGCAGCTGACAGAGGAAGAAATTGCCTTGTTTTCATCTGCTGTACTGATATCACCAGGTATTTTATCAGTTGATTTTCCTTTCCTGCTTCCCACATATAATACTGTTCTTGACACTGTAATTTAATAACTTGGAAGTGAATTAATTTACTTTTTGGGTATCAATTCCAATAAAGAACGTAAGAATGATGATGGAATATCCTAATTTTCACCACTGAGCTAGTACAACCTCTTTATGTAAAACTCTGATGAGTAAAGCCTTAAGTAACAATGCAGTAGAAGAAGGTAGCCCTTTAAAGTTCTCAGATTGCAAGCAGCCATTGTGCCAACTTCAAAAGGCCCCTGAAAACAATATGTTCTGGCCTCTGCAAGGTCAACCTAACCCTTCTATGGCAGGAAGAAGTAAAAACAGATGGCCCCACCTACTTTTAGCTATGGCTCCTCCCATCTCATTTTCAGCCTCATCCACAGCCAGCATTGCTCCAATGTGGCCCTCAGTGTAAAAAAATTATCCAGTGTTACAATAACTCTTTTGGCATAGGATAAGTTTCCACAATTGCTAGCAGTCTGTTGCAGTCACCCAGTAGATGCAGGTATACCTTTCTCCATACTTAGAGTATCACATGTGGGTCATATAGCCATATAACTGAATGTTGCACAGTACATGTTACCCTTTATATCTTAATGCAGCTTTGTTTAATATGTTTTACAGGTAGTAACTCAATAGTCTTAAATATGACAAAATTCAAGTATATGTTCTCCTACATGAACAACTCTCTGTATTTTTGCTCAGCAGATAAGTAAAACAGGAAGAATTAAAATGGTAGCGAAAGCCCAGTTTATAGTGCTGCTTCGTACCTATCTATGTGGCTGCTGCCACTCCTTTGAGGCCTGCCATCTGAATCCCTCCAAGTTACAATAGAATATATGCGGTTCTTATTCCAATAGTCAGGACCCTTGATCGTTAGTTAGAAGCAAGAGGAGTGACAGGGAGCATTCAGCATCTGCCCTGCATTATCGGTCCAGCAGCAGCTATTGCTGGCCACGAAAGAGCTCTCTTGGAGAAGGCAAACCAACACAAAAGGATTTTGGAAGCAGGCAACCAAATAATACTGCCAATTCTCAATTGCCATCAGAGCATGGTGGCCAAATGGTATATCGGTTCAAGACACATTTACTTGGAAGCCCTCTTCTCCCTTTTTACTGGAACAGCCTTTAAAGTCACGGGCTGAGATTCTCTGATTAATGGCTCAGTCATAAGCTAGCACAATGGCTCACCAGTTTGGGTGTTTCAATGCCAGTGCTTCCTTTCTGGCCCAAAGCTGCACGGTGAGACCTCCTCTTGCAGAGGGAGGCCATTCAGCAGAAGCGATCAGGATTGTCTGCTGCTTGTAGCTAAAAAAGCTATGATCAGTTCAGCCCTGATAGTGTAACTTAGCTCTTTGGTGGTCAAAATGCTAACGCCAAATACCACATACCTAAGGGGAATAATACAAACAGTCTTTACAGTTTTCTGGCTGGCAGGGCATATAACCAAGTGTATGATGCAGATATGTCTGTTTTCATGACAGCCAGCCAGAACAATCACACACATCGTTTACCATTTTCTGATTTATATTGTGCAAACACTTCTGTAGCTAACAATAATACTCACAAGATATTTTTCCTTATTGTTATCTTTATCAAATGCCTTTATTCTAATTGTTCGCTACTTTTTCCTTTGGACAGATCGAGCTTGGCTGTTAGAACCAAGGAAGGTCCAGAAGCTTCAGGAAAAGATTTATTTTGCACTTCAACATGTGATCCACAAAAATCATCTTGATGATGAGACTTTGGCAAAGGTAGAGCTTTGGTACAAACTGACAATAAGTAGTATAAAATAGGCTTATTGTGTATACATGTATAAGAAATAATCCTTGGTGTTCAGATTTAATGCATTTATTTCATTGATGGTGTTTTCAGTGTTTCTACAATATATAAAATAACTCAAACTGCGAAGTTCATTGTGTATGAAGGATCTCCCATATCTACAGCACCGTCTCTGAAGGCTTTGTCTAGTGTGGAAAAGTGTGATACTTCACTGCACACAGGAAGGGGGAGGAGACCCACTGTAGCTCAAAAACAAGGAGGAGGGGTCCAGCCACCTGCCAGCCACCCTATTCAACTCAAGCAGTGAGGTATCACACTGCACACAGGAGGAGTGGAGCTTCACTATAGTTAAGCAACATGAAGAAGGGGCCCAGCCACCTGCCTGTCTGCTGTGTCTGAAGCCCTTGCTCTCACTCCATTAGGCAGGCAGACCCAGCAAAGTACAGTAATACCCCGTATAACGCGAGTACCGTATATCGTTAAAACCGCATAATGTTACAAGATTTTCGGAAAAATCTTGTATCGAGTAACGCGATTTTAACGTTACACGATACAGTCGTTCTTAGCAGCAGGGTGGGTGGAAAGCTGAACGGGGTTCTCCGTTCAGCTTCCCAGCCACCCTGCAGCTACGGAGGCAGGGGTGGGGAGGCTGGAAAGCTGACGGGGGGCTCCCCCATCGGCTTACCCAGCCACCCCACAGCTGCGGAGGCATGGGCGGGTGGCTAGGGAAGCCGACAGGGAGTCCCCGTCAGCTTCCCCAGCCACCCTGCAGCTGTAGATCGGGTCCTCTGATCTCTCTGGAGGTGTTTCTGGGCTTCCCCGACGTCCTGAGCCAGTGCAGGAAGCCAGAACATCGGGATTCGAAATCTGACATTCTGGCTTGCTGCACTGGCTCAGGACGTCGGGGAAGCCCAGAAACACCTTGGATCGGGTCCCCACACCTCCCTGGACCCGGCGGGGGGGTCAGAAACCCCAAAATTGGTAAAAAAAACGGACGTTTTTTTTACCAATTTTGGGGGCTCTGACCCCCCCGCCGGGTCCAGGGAGGTGTGGGGACCCGATCCAAGGTGTTTCTGGGCTTCCCCGACGTCCTGAGCCAGTGCAGGAAGCCAGAACTTCGGGATTCGAAATCTGACATTCTGGCTTGCTGCACTGGCTCAGGACGTCGGGGAAGCCCAGAAACACCTTGGATCAGGTCTGCCCACCTCCCTGGACCCGGCGGGGGGGGGGTCAGAAACCCCAAAATTGGTTAAAAAAAGGACGTTTTTTTTACCAATTTTGGGGGCTCTGACCCCCCCGCCGGGTCCAGGGAGGTGGGGAAACCCGCTCCAAGCTGTTTCCAAAGTTCTCCCACCTCCCTGGAGGCAGCAGCAAGCCAAAATGTCAGGATTCAAATCCCGATGTTCTCGCTTCCTGCAGCCTCCAGGGAAACAGGGCTTTTTTTAACATTGTGTGTTCAATGTATCGCACAACGTTAAAAACCGAATAACGACGGGACTTGTGGAACCAAGTCATAACGTTATTCGGGGTACTAGTGTACATTGAGGGGAGAAGGACACCACCTGAGCTCCCAGTGCCATCCATCCCTGTGATCTGGTTTAGGACAGCCCATGGCTTGGTATCAGTCTGCAGCTCAGTGGTGGGGGACTCCTGATCTAAAATATATCACAAAATCACCTGCAACAGCACTTTAAATATTGAAGTGACACCAAAAGAGACTTGTTCTTGGCTTAGCAAATAAGGACCAGGGACAGTTCTGCTGGATCTCCTCCAGGTGAATACAGTAATACCTCAGATAACGCTAAGACTTGGTTCCACAAGTCTTGGTGTTATCCGATTTTCAGTGTTATCCAATGCATGTTAAAATCCTATGGGATGGATCGGATAACGTTAAAGCTCCATAGAGTTACATTGTAACCACACAGGCTTTAGCGGTTGTTATCCGATCCATCCCATAGGGCCTTAACGTTATTCGATCCAATTCTCCTCCCCAGATTACTTAAAGTTATGCGATTATAGCGTTATCCGAGGTAAATGTTATCCAAGGTATTACTGTATTCCAGAACTGTAGCACCACCTCTTACCAGTCTGTCAGTCATGGTTACTCTTAGACTTTGTTGAAGAATCAAAAAGCTGATCTTAAACATTGATCCAGTGAGGAGGAGATGGTAATCCTATAATATGAGCTTCACAGAGTAAGGAGACTGGACTTTGCCTCAACAATCGCATTCAACAATCCCGTTCAACCATCAGAATAAAAAAATGCATTAGGAGTGCTAGTTAATTTCAAAAAGCAGAATTTCTGTGAATAACCTTTCTTTTCCCTTTACTTTTTTGACTTTTCTATCTTGCAGTTAGTAGCCAAGATACCAACTATTACTGCACTTTGCAACCTGCATGGAGAAAAATTGCAGGTATTTAAACAATCTCATCCTGATATAGTGAACACACTATTTCCTCCATTATACAAGGAACTGTTCAACCCAGACTCTGCTACTGGCTGCAAGTGAAAGGAAAGACAGAATATGCCACATGCTGGAATGCATCACTGTTAAGACAAAAGAATTGTTTTCATGAAGACTCTCTTTTAAAATGTCACTACTGCAACACTAGGAATGTCCTGCACTTAATAGAATTATTTTTCACCGCTACAGTTTGAAGAATGTAAATATGCACCTCTGAATGGGGCCTGTTTTCAGTTTTCTTTTTGTTTGTTTGTTAATTTTTCCGTTTTTTAATTTTTAACTTACCAGAAAACTGCAAAATATAGGACGCTGGGTGTTACGTTTATTTTTTATTTTATTTTATTGGGGGTATGTTTTGGGATACAACTGTTTATAGACATTTATTGTAGATAAAAATGAAAACAGAGGAGTCATTTGCCATAATTACTCTTGCTGTTTATTATTCGAATATAATTTAAGAAAAGTCCACTAAACTAGGCTTACCGATTTCTATGTTTTTAGCTAGTTAAATGCATGTGGCAATTTGTAGCTGTCTTGGAAATAGGTGTGCGTGTATGTAATATATATGTGGGCATGAGCCTTTCCTGTCTCGATAGAGCATCTGTGCACAGGTTTTTCCCCAGGGGTGGGGTGGGTTAAAGAATGTGGTTTCTCCTTTCCCTCCTCTGTGGGTTAGGCGTAGGTCATTGCATGTAGCATTCCAGGGCAGTCTAGACCAGTTATGATCAATCTTGGTACTCCAGGTGTTCTTGGACTTCAATTCCCAGAAGCCATGATCAGCAGGAGTGCTGACTTGGACTTCTGGAAATTGAAGCCCAAGAACACCTGGAATACCAAGGTTGGCCGTCACTGGTCTAGGCAAAGTGATGGTCTACAGTTGGCTCCCATCACTCCATCCAGCTTTCCCTTTCCATTTAATCAAGTTACAACAGGTTGTCCTGGAGACTTCCCATTCCCTGCATAATGCATACATGGAGGAGAGAACGGTGAAACAGGGCTCTCTTAAGCTCTAAAGGGATCCCTTTGATATGTGGGCAAGGATCATGTCCTGTGTATATATGGGTTGTATCTATCAGGGATGGACAACTTTGGCATTCTCAGGGTTATTCTTTCAGACAGTTGTTAGGTGCCCAAAAAATATTTTGTGCACCACTTACCTCTGCAACCATCTCATGCAACTTTGAGCTGGAGCATTAGACAGAATAAAAAGCAAGAGTGCTAGTGTGTTGCACTGGGTAGAGTGATGGACTAGGGTTCAGGAAAGCTGAGTTCAAATCCCCACTCAACCATGGAAATTCGCTGGAAGGTGGCATTGATAGAACCACTCCTTAAACGTCACACATACAGTACTTTGAAAAACCTATTGGCTCAACTTCATAGCAACAGTAAAATATAGAGCAAATTAAAGAAGAGACTGTAATATGCTCTCTTCTTCCCATGCTAAAATGTTTTCTTGAAAGGTAAGTAAAGATGCAAGCAGGATTTTAACTAAACTATGATTCAATTTGATTCACCTCAGTGAGGTTCATATAAAATTGCTTTATGAGTGACCAGTTAGCCATCCCTGCTAAGACATATATATATATACATACAAACATATATACAGAATGCGCACACATTTGCTATAGCTTAAAAATGCCTATTTTCTAAAGATGTTCTCTTGCATTTTTAAACTCTTCATATAATGTGTTTTCTGTTCAACAATTAGGATTTTGCTCTACCATTCCTCCATCCATCTATCTATAATGACAAGAAGATACAATTTCTGATCAGTTTGTATATAATATGTATGCATGAAGCAGTTGATGAATGAAAAGTCAGGTTAGTATTATTGGTGCCAAAGCCTTGTCTGGATAATTCAAATGGACAGAGAGAAAGTTGTAGGGAGGCTTTCCCCCCTCAGTTATAAAGCATATATTAAACATAATATTATAGGACACAATGCCCACAGAGTATTTAAACTACAAAGTAAATTGTTCACCATCCCATTTTTATGATTCAAAAAGAGAGTTTATTTTATTAACATCTCTTGAAACAGAAATTATTATGGGCCTCAATAATGTTCGGTTATTCTTCATGGGAAAATGAACCAGGGCCAGTGATATACCTGAAAGTTACAACAACCAACCAGTTATTAGCTAAGACATCATTCTGAATTGTGGAACGAGAGTGGAGGCTCTACATATGTGCAGTCACCATCTCATTCAACTTTAATTTTCCAGTGTCTGGATAAACAGCTGTTTTCCCCCATTTCACTTCATATTCAGGGCTTTGCTCAATTGTTACCTCTTTTTTTAAAAAAAGTTGGAGTGATAGCTCAGTCTGTTCCCATATTTTATCACTACTAGTTATAATCTTTATACAAAGCAATCTTTTTAGAAGCCCATGCAATTTGTTTTATTATAGTCAGTTATTTGAATTCCAGGGAATAGGTTTTAAATATGTATAAATATAAAATACAACTGCAACACAACCAGTAGGCCGCTTATTACTGCAACTGCAGCTGCAGCTGCAGCTGCAACTGCAACTGCAACTGCAACTGCAACTGCAACTGCAACTGCAACTGCAACTGCAACTGCAACTGCAACTGCAACTGCTACAACTCATTGGGAACACATTACTGTACAGTTGTCATGAAAATGATGTTTCTGTCTCCTAAAGAATTAAAACCAAGCACTTGTGCCATTGACAGTGCTACCTAGAGATTAAACACAAAGTAATTCAATGTCACATGAGCAAAGGCCCACTTACACAATGGACGTTGCCCCTTCCCAAAGATGGCTCCCTGCACACATGCTGCAAAGGATCCCAGATGACACACTATACTTTTGGAGCTGGTTGTGAAGGCACACAAAAGACTGTTAGGGGGAAGTGAAAATTACCCCCTTCCCTTTATTTGGATACCAAATAGCCTTTCAAAATATCTGCCCTCTGACATAATTTTTTTTTAAAAAAAAAACTAAAGAACAAACTAGTTATGCCCTAACCTTCATTGGCACTTTTGGAAATGTTGGAATTCATTTACATTTTTTCTCGGCAGCAACTGCCTAAGGAATCTTTTTGAAAGGCAAAGTCAGTGATACTGAAAGTCTATGGTAAGATCACGATCAGACTGATAACACTCCACCTGACCACTGTAAGATAAATCCACTTGTTTGGCTGCCATATAGGAGTGCCGCTACCACTTTCCCACAGGTCTCCTCTTGCTTTTATAACTGACAGGCAATGGACCTGACACTACATGGAACTGACACTACATGGACCACTGGTGTTTCAGTGACTGATGAAGGCTTGTCTTACAACATGAGCGTGCAAATCACATGCAGCTACAGTCAACAAAAAGTGTCTGCTGAATAGTTTTTGACTACTCTGTCAAACTTTTTTTCTATTCCTTTTCAAATAACAGGATAGAGAGAGAGATCAGAAGCTACCCTTGTAAACAATAGCCCTTCTTCCTTTACTAGATCTGTCTCTCTTCCTCTGGAACCAACAAAGCAATAACACTTTATATTGTATTCTGATAATGTAAGAGCACTGAGCCACTTTATTCTCAGTGTCTGCGCAGACAGATGTACACTGCTAGTTACTCTTCTACAGGGACTTAATTTTGTATAAATGTCACTCCTGCTGGCTGTCTATATAAAGAATTAATTCCAAGAGTCATATTTCCTTCTAATGGAAAGATTACTTTGCTGATTGCTATGAAAACAGGGTAATAGAAGACACTCAATTAAACCAAGCTGTTTCCAAAAGCAATATATATTTGATGATTGGGTTGTGTTAGAGACCGTGCAAGATTTGAGCCTGGGAGCTCTTGCACATTTTCAACTCTCATCTAACAATAGTCTTCATTCCCTGCTTTTTACTCTGTCTTGGTTCTGCCTTCCAGGAAGGTTGGGTAGCATCCAAGCTAGCAAGATCAATGGTTCTGTTAGAAACAAACAGCTATTTCACAGACTGAAGATCCTTTCTCATTTTAACTTAACTTTTGTCCACACTATGACAAAAAAAGAATATATAGAGGCAATATACCAACATCTAGTTGATGTGTCAGTAAGAATTATAAATTCCAGTAACCCAACCCAACAATAAAGTTAGATCCCTACCATCATGTTATTCCAGCAATTTCATAGGGGGAGTAAAACCTGCAAGGCATGAACGGATGTACATTGTAGTTCTTTTGCCATAACCAGAGCTGCTCTCACCACTGAATCAGCAAGGCCAGCCGAGAGCTTCACATGTACCTTGGAGCCAATGTGGAGCATTGGCTTAGGGTAAA
The DNA here is from genome assembly GCA_030440675.1 of Furcifer pardalis. Classification (NCBI taxonomy): domain Eukaryota; kingdom Metazoa; phylum Chordata; class Lepidosauria; order Squamata; family Chamaeleonidae; genus Furcifer; species Furcifer pardalis. The sequence continues at coordinate 40,314,411 of CP126896.1, forward strand.
AAGACAGTACTGTATTCAAAATAGAGATATGATGACAAAAGAGGAAATGTCTATGGAATTGACATTTTAAGTCCTGAGACAAACTGTTCAGTTTTCCATACTAGAAAGGGGCATGAATGCATGCATGCATGTCTCTGTAAAACCAGACTTAGTCATTTGTCCTCCTCTCAATAAACTAACTGATGTATTTTGTATACTGTAAAAACTATATGTTGAACACAAGCACCATCTTATTCTTTAATTTTAAACCTTCACACTTTGTAAATGACAATCACTGCTCGATGCAGATGTTGCACTGTATGCCACTCAGGGATATTATTACCTTGTTAAAATAATAAGATATATTAAAATGACAGTAATAATAAGGAAACAATTATTAGTAATATGTTGAAAGGCACAAGGTTAGATGCCAAAATATGGAAGACCCAGACAAGGCTTTCAAGCCAGCTGACATGGTTAGAAACTGTATTCACTGTTACTATTTCCTCAGCAATGTGTGCAATTGGTTTCATACAACTAATTGTGCTTGATTGTGAGCACATGATCCATACTGTGACTGTTCATCCTACCGGAATCTATCCTGCACATTTAAATGGGATATTAAAGTCTTGGCAAAATTAACATCTGATTTAAAATATATTTTCTAGGGTGAAAGAAGGATGGATTAACTGCAGTGCAGTTACAAATATGTTTACCTGAGTAAGTGAGACTTTGAGTCAGTGAGACTTTGAATTTGATCTAGGTAAGTGTAACAGGATCAAGATTTTAAACTTTACAAAAAAATTTGCAGCCTGTTAACAGTAAGCACCACAGTCTTGCTGATTTACCACCTGGAGAAATATATGGAGGGAAAAGAAGGCAACAAAGTGCCATTTCTTCTTCAACTGTTGGCAAACTTGTGTTTTTTATAAACTTTGCACAGTTATTTCTATTAGTAAATTCTCTCCCCACATCCCTATAATCTTGTGAAGAAGGTACTGTACAAAATGGCAAAATCTTTGAAAACATTCCCTGATTTGTCCCTATATTTCATGAAAATTGTCATCATTGCAGGGATTTTCATGAAGTGGCTTCATGTAGCACCATCTGTCATGGTACCTTTCTATGGGTCTCTATACTCTAAAGGTTTGAGCAAAGGACCTGTTGTCATAGACAACATTTTACCCACAAATCCCTAGAAAGTTATTTTGTATTCCCATGCAAACATTATGTTGTTGTATTACCTATCACAGGAGGTTTGTTGAGAGTTTTTGAAACAACAAGGAAATATCTTAGAACACAGTCAAAACATGCAGCTCATGCAAGATAACCATTGTAAATCATTAATTATACCCTCAATTACCTTCTTTGTACTTCTTTATAGACATCTTCAGCACAATCCAATTGAATTAAATGTGCATGAATCTTTTTCACTGAGATCAAGGATACTTAAGAAGGGATATAAGGAAAGGGTCATTTATCATGTGATATTACTTGCCTGTTTAGCTTAGTTTTGGTTGCTCTAATTGGAAATGGGTTTCCAGGATCGCAGCCAGAGGTCTTTCCCATCACCTGCTCTCTGGCTCTTTTTACTGGAAGTGGCAGGGTTTGAACATTGGACTTTCAACATGAAAATTATATGCTACTACATCAATTCCTTTCCCTCTTCCTGAGATCCAATTTTTTGTATAACATGCTCCAAAGTTTAAGATATAAGTAAACTCCAAAGGCGCAAAACTTTAAAGGCCACTATTATGAATGCAGTGTAAACATCTCATGATCTAAAGAAAATTAGTATCTGATATCATTATCTTCATCATATTTATTTTTTGCTTGTGGTTTATTGTATCAAAACAAAAGAGTTTTGCTGTAGCTCTAAACCTGTCTACTGAAAAGCAAACCCTATTGAGTTCAATGAGGTTTAGTCACATGTAAGTGGGTTTACAGAACCTAATTAAAACTCTGATTAAGAATGACAAAGCAGTACATTCAAGTAGAGGCAGCTGAAGTTACAAACACTGCATGCATTGAATTTGTGTCAAATTCAAATGGTGTCATGAACTGAGATTTGAGTGATTTTGCAAATAATCCTAGATATAGTATTCAAATGTCCTTGTCTTGAAATCAATGATGTTAAGATACATTTGGTTTGCAATGGCTCTCTTATCCATTCTTCATCACATGAACAAAACTCACAGTAAAAACCTATCAGATTGTATGTCAGAATCTCAAAAAGAATAAACATAGTGCTAGTTTTTTTTTAAAACACACACAATCATGCTCAGAGCTAGGAGAGCTCACATCTAATTCTGAATCTATGTTTTTTCCTCACTAATGGCCATCAATCTGTGATAGACTTAAACATAGTAACAGATAATCTTCCAATTTGCTAAACCACCTTATATTTCTCCAGGGGTAACTAATGCATCATTACTTCCTGAAAAGCAGCATACTGAATGTATAGTGACATGGACTGATTGTGCTCAAATGTTGCTATTTTATAAAAGTAATCCATCCATTCTGTTTACATTTTTAAAATAAACGCACAAAAATATCTGTGAGGAGAGTTGACTGTGGTATGAACAGTCTTCTGCATTACTACAGACGATGAAGAGGAAACTGCATACAGTGAGTTTAGTAACTTGATGTATAATACTTGCCTATTTTTCTCATCCCAGTGGTTGAACATAGGATGAAAGAAAGACAACATTGGATATAGCAGCAATAAATTCTGAGTGTTGGTTTTTTTTTTTTTTTTTGTAAGAGTATTTGCAGAAAACGTTTGCTTTGCACGTTCTCTTCTGTAAGTAAACATAAAGACTTAATCTACTGTAGATATACCAGTGCTGATTTTTGGAGTATTTGTTTGATTGGGAGGGGGACGATGGAGCTGCTAACTTGTGACTAGAGACACTGCAGTAGGTTGAGGGGGGAATGTATGCTTGTGTCTAGAAAAGGAAAAGAGCCTTTAGCATAGATCTAAACTGGCAACCATCAAGTATGTTCAACAGATGGAATTCAGACACAATTTTAAAAGAAAATATTACCTTGTATTTTTTATATAACATTGCCACATCAGGTCCTTTGTTCCTGGAGCAGCAAACATTCGTATGAGTGGATGACAAGTATGGCAAAGTTGGGCTGCTGCACAGAACAGACTTTACTTTGAAGAGTGTTCTACTTAAAACAGCTTATTAAAAAGAAAGCACTTATACTTATCTTTGATTAGAGTTCCAGCTTAGAGAACTGAAGCAAACAAGACTGAGTCTGTCAGTTTCTTCTAGCGATCAAATGCACTATGATTGTCTTCTTTTCAATGTGTCACTTCAGTGTCTGAATCAGGCAAAAAATGTGTTATTTAATAAGATGTTCTCTACAATAACATGTTCTTTTGAAGTTCTGTCATTTAAACCAAACATTCCTATCTTACTGATGGAGATTTGGTCCTGCACTTATTTGGAAAAGCCATTGAATGGCATAACAATATCTTTCTGTTTGCCTCTTTGGCCCCTGCAGTCTGGCCTATAGCACACACAAAACAAAGGCACCATGATTGTAACTGAGGCCATAATAAAGCACAGTCAAAATCTACCAAGCTTTGCAATCCCCTCTCTGAAACATTGTAGGTAGGAATGATGTGATCCCTCAAGGACTGCTTCTTACTTGACTTTTTGATGCACTTAACGTTTGTCCATGGATAGGTCCTCCATTGCAGAAGAGGAAGGAACACACTTTGCAACTAAAACACTGCTGCTGTGCTAGTCCTGCTTTTGGTCAATTTGCTAAGCATAGGCTGAGAAGGATATCTGGATGGAGAAATAATAGTACCCAAAAGACCAAAGGAGTATTTATAAAAGGAAAAGGAAACCTATTGAAATTTAAAACTAACTTATCATCTTTCTTTGCATGAAACATACCTAAGTCTAAATATATGTGTAAATAATCATATATCTTTCAGAGAAGGCTCATGAACACTTTCAGGGTATATTCAGAAAGTTTAGATGTTAACTGCAGTCAAGATATTGCATATTATGTTTTAGTTATGGAACTCACCACAGTCAGAAGTATCATTGGTTGGATTTTCCAGAGAGATAAGAAAAGGAGACTGAAAGCAAAATCATACTCTGTTTCAGCAATTCTTAGCTACGTTGTCTATCCACATCTTCATAATTGGTTATGAAGCTGATTATCATGCTAAATAAATATTTTGCTATGACAAAGGCAAGAGTCACAGCAGGTGTTTATTTCCTGGAATTCCACCGAAATTTAGGAGCACAAGGAGGTAAAATGGTACGGTCTGACCTATCAGAATTTTGGCCTAAATTGCAGTCACAATAACAACCACCACCACTCCTTTGGGTTGTCACTTCAGCTTATTCCATCATCATCTTGGCTAAATTTTACAGACATGGACATCAAAAGGATGGGTGCAGTATTGTATTTTAAAAAGTCAATTGCAGAAGCAGTCCTTGGTATATGCCAAGCCAAAATAATTTGATTTGGCTTTAAATGAGAAACAGCCTAAATATATTAGGAATTGGATGACTTGTCATATACCATGTCTCTGCTGACCACTTGGCTGTCTACCATCTCCCTCATCTGATTAACGTTGAAGAAAATCACATGTATACACATACACATAAAATCTGAGTGTGTAATGTAGAAATGTAGAAGGCAAATACAATATTTTTTCAAATGGAATTACTTTTAATATATACTGACAGAAGGTCTAATACTATATATGCTATCTCTGTAATTTTTCTTGTAAATAACTTCAGGCAGGTAAAAACAAAGGGTTTTTTTTCCTATGTGTCTGTTTAAGCATAAAACTTTGTAATGCTTTTTTAAGGAGAAAAAACATCAAAGAGCAAACTATGTTCTTGCTTCCTATGAGTGTAATGTCCTCCTCAGTTTTTTATGGAAACTGATTGTAAAAGATAAAGCCTTTCAAACAGCCTTGGTGTTTAGTGTCATACGCCTGTTTTATAACAGGGAGAGGGGGAAGAGTTGTCAATGATTCCAGTTCCAAGTAAGACTGTAATCTGAAAATGTGTTCTAATTATGCTCTCAGTATTAGAAAATGCTATTTGCAAAATAATTCCTCAAGCAAATTATGGTTCCTGATAGCATATGGGCAAATCTGCTGGGAAGCTGTTCTGCACAGGTCCTATTGAAACAAACGAGAGTTATACAAACATATACTACAAAATCTTTGTAATGCAGCATGCTTGTGGTCCCAATAAATCAATGGGATTTGCACAGAACAAGGTCCAGGTAGATTGAGCTGTATGCTTTTCAACCCTTCCAGTGTGGATTAATAGAAACTAACTTTACTGTCCAATGAACAAAGTATTTTTGTACACTCTTCATTTCCTATTTAAATTTTTAGGTCAGATCACTCTGTAGCTAGAAGATGAAGCCATAACTGACCTTCACCAAATATATGTTTTAAGGATTATAAGAGTGGGGGGGAAATATACCCAGTGATAATTAACAACTATGAAAAAGCAGACAGGAACAAAAATACAAGTGCAAATGATTTAGATTGCCTGTAAAGGTGACCTAAGCTTGGTTTTCATGGGTAGTATTTTATGATGATCAATTTATTTTAAATAAAATATTTAGATTTAAATAAAACTTTCTAATATGGGGGAGGGGGGAATCCCTGGAAATGCTTCCTTGCTTTTAGAATTATAAGAGAAACTGATTTTCATATACTTCGAAGTTTCAAAGTTTTACTATTTTTATTCTATATCCAGTAACTTTTGTTAATGTGAAGTGAGAAGTTACATCTCTGTGCCGTTGGAGCCACAAGTTATATGGTGCTTGGCTGTAGCTGTTATTGTTGTAAATTTATTTTAATCTCCCTTTTAGGAGTAGTTTGAAACTTGGATCAAGCATGCTCACCACCTTTGGGGAAATATATATATATATCTATATATCAGGGTTAATATTGTCGCCTGAACTCAAGCACAGAAAAAAATATGAAATGAAACAAAAAGATTATCCATTTTAAAAGTTCACTTGAAATTCATAGTCAGCATTATTTTCTACAATAAAATATCTTATAGCCTCAATATTAATCTTCCCGCAGGAAGTCTAATTGTATGGTCATATTACTGACAATGTACTTTATTGGCCTATAGAAACAGAAGACACACAGAGACAACTGACATAAAGTCCATTTGATGTCAGCAGTTTCCCTTCTGACGTCTCTCTCTCTCTCTGCTCTTTCTCTCTTGTTTAATATTTATGTGAACGTGAGTAAAAACTACAGCCTGATTCATTTAGAAAGTGACCATTTTTTTTCTTACAAATGTTTTATGACCAGCATCCCCTTCTCCTTATCAAATTTTTTAAAAAGATTTTGTATTTCTTTAGAATGTAATAGTTTTTGTCTTATTTTATGTCCTGTAAGTTATTAGTTCAATACTTTTAGCATTCCATAATAATGCACACATGATTTTTGAATGTTTTCTGTAAATGACAATCAATGTTGATGAAGTTCCTTTCTTTAATGCTGAACAAAATTAAAAAAAATGTATAAGAAAACTATAGTCTGGAATGAGTTAATTTTATTTCATACCTAATTGTGTGTGGGTATTTTTGAGGGACCAGGAAAATGAACAGCCAATGAAGGATTTTTCTTTCTAGTCCAGACATGAAAATGCCAAAATGAAGCCATCTTTTGGTGAGTTCATTTTGCAGTTCCTTTCACTTGACCTAGTATGAGAAAGATTAGCTGTCACAAGGTGGCCATTCCCTGGGATATACCTGGTTGTGGTTCAAAAATACCACAATCTCCAAGGAGGCTCTTTCTGTGTAACCCAATAACGATGTCCTATGTCCTATTGCTTAGCATAAACCCAATCATAACTTTTAGTCTGCTCCTTTCTGAAAAACAAACCATCCCTGGTGTGATTCTTAGGAATTGCACACCCCTGCACTAAGCCACACTCTACCTGAACATTACATCAGAAACACTTCTTCTTTTGTGTCTATGCCAGACATGAAACAGACACTTTTACTGGGAAGGAATGGACAAAAATTACAATTTAGTTTAAGCTAAACAACAGGAGTTCAGCCAATATATATTTAAAGTTACTTCTTCAGGTTCTCTAATGTTATTGGAAGGATATGGGACATTTGTCCATTTTTGCTGCCCTATGTTTCAAATACATGATTATCTGTCCGCTAGCAAGGCAGTCCAGATTATGAATGCAGGCAAGAAGAGGAAAAGATACTGACAGCATGGCAAAGATGTGGCTTTTCATGTAGGCCAGCATTTCTTAAAAATAAATACTACTAGCTGTACCTTCCTGGTAGCGTGTCAGTTCGTCCTCAGAAGCAAGATAAACAATCCCACACAAGTTAATTATAATAGCCAAAATCCTGTTACACTGACTAAAGGGAAATACCACTGTGAAACGATAAACTGTGAAAGAAGTTAATCACTGTGCAACACAATGAATTCTTCAAAATGTCAGCATGCTTTTTTTTTTTTTTTTGCTGTTCAGTTGCACAGTCGAGTCCGACCCTTTGCGATCCCATGGACCACCACACACCAGGTTCCTTTGCTATCTGCCATTTTCTGTAGCCAGCACAGATCTACACCCGCTCTATCAATGATGCCACTAGCCATCTTATCCTCTGCTGCCTCCTCCTCATTTTGCCTTCTATCTTTCCCAGAATCAGGGCCTTCTCCAGTGAGTCCTCTCTTCTAACTTGGTGGCCAAAGTACCTGAGCTTATACATTTGTCAAATATTTAATTTACATAAGCCAAATTTAAAATTTAGATTCGTTTTCCTGTCATCCACCCGCCAGGCCTCATTGTCTTTGAAAGACAGAATATTCACAAACACTTCTAACAAATAAAAGGCACCATTGACCATGTACAACTCAGTGTGCAAATTCTTTCCATTCTTAAATGTCTATGTCTCAGGAATACAGTACCTGGTGAACTGCCACAGAAGGATATCAACCAAGTTAATTTTGTTGAGATTGGAAATCAACTTCCTGAAAGGCCAGGATATATACACAACATTACGTGTAACAAAAATAGTACTGCTGCTGCATCTTTGATTTGTTTCAGTTATACCTTCCACCAATTTCAAAAAACATCTATGAAGTGGACTGTTTTCTATGAAAACACACTGAAATGAACCTCTTAGTCTCAACACTGCCACTAGACTTTTCTTTTTTTCCCTCCTTTTTTAAAAAACATGTGCTGAAGATAGTTACTTCTCCATAGATTTGTATAGTGGTCAATAGGGATATGCATAGTTTCGGAGAAAATGTGTAAATAAATATGGAGTCAGTTTCTAGGCAGGCCACTAGGTGGAGCATAGAGTGTAGGGTCACTCAAAGGCTGGAGTGGCACCATGGACAGATCCCTCATGTTTGACATTTGAAGGATTAAAATGTTAAAATAAAAAGGCATGGAGTAGTTAGACTCAGAGAAAGGGGAAACTAAGAAAGAGGTGTGGCTGCTACCAATTGACAAGAAATGTGTTCTTTGCTAATAAACCTTCTTCAACATTCCAGCTACAAAAGTCATGGAGAAAATCAGCAAAGTTGATCCTGACTCATTTAAGAAGTCATCCTGCATCTTTGGTCATAGAGTTGCAGCAGGAGGGGAATGTGGCACTCATCAAATCCGGGGAAGAGGAAGAAGATTGAGAACAGGAGAGAAAGAATGAGTGGAAAGTGTTGAGATAGGACAAGGAGGTATCTTTCATCTCTCCCCCACCCCCACCCGAAATAAACAATTGTTGAGTAAACCTATTTGTTGTGTGGATGGGATAAAGAAGATAGGACTGAGAAAGAGAGATCATCAAATGAAATACCAGCTTGCATGAAGGAAGACAGACTCTCTACATGGCACTGTTAAGGACTATGAGACTGATGCCCTTCAAAAGTCCTTTGGAAGGTGCTCTGTTCACTGGTGAGAATGGAGCCTGCTCCCAACAGTTGTGGGGCAGGTGAGGGATAAATCAAATAGAGTACATACCGCAGTAGACTTTTGCAGCCCAAGCCAGAAACCTTCTGTTCTACATGTACTTTAAGAGCCCCATAAACTGTAGAACCTGCTGCAGTTATACCATTTGCTGCCCTGGTCATGATATTTTCCTCTCCCAGGGTTTTCCAGAGCTCCAGAAGTACACAAACATCAATCCAGATTCAGATATGGATGCGCTTGAGGCATCTCTAAAGGAGATGTAGGTGAGTTGCATACCAGGTCAAGGGGATAGTATCCTTCTGTCTATTATGGTTACCTAAAATTATTAATGTGTGTGAGAGAGAAACAGAAAGAGATTTTGTTAGGGAATATCTTCTGTGCAGCACGATCAGGAAATAAATTCTGAGAGGATGAGAAACATCTGAAATATTACCCCCAAAGTGTTCACTCTAAATCTACATTATAAACACTTATCATTATTCATACCCCACAAAACAAATGCAGGAAAAAGGCTATACCTTTACTGGATCACTTTAAAAAATCTAACATTGTGCGAGCTTTTGTGATTTAAGATCACTTCTTGAGGCATACATCAATTTCTTGTGGATAAGATAGAAAAATTAGGTATAAAAGTCCCAAAGTTCATGGCATAAAAACCCACATAGGTTTAATTTTTGCAGCTGATTATAGTTAGTCATAAGTTGAAAGTAAGTTGCCACAAATTACAATAAATAGAGTATATTAACACCTAAAACTGCGTTTTAGGTAACTCCATGGCAATTTAAATTATGCAAAAGCCATTGATTTGCATCTTGTAGTAATATAGCCTTGCATGATACAATGTTTGTATGTAGAAAGTACACCATTAAGGGACATATTGCTTGTACAGTATGTTATAAGAATCTGCCATAAGCTGAGAAAGGAAGATGAGGTGTAATAAATCTATCTGCAAGTTGCCTCAAAACCTTAAGGGATCAGTTTCCTATACTTTTAAGAATGCTAATGGATCTTATTAGGCTAACAAAACAGAAGTATTACTCAGAGATGTGCACTAGCACCAACATTTGGATTTGGAATTTTAAAAATTCAGAATTTCTATTAACTAGAACTCCATTACAGTCAATGTGAAAACTTTTTAGTCATCACTTTCCCTTTTAAAAACACAAATGTTGTTCAGACACACAGTCACTGCCAACCCTTTGCGACCCAATGGACCATCACACACCAGGCACCTCTATCCTCCACCATCCCTCTCAATAAATCCCTCTTAAACCGCCCATCTCTGTGCCCATTGCATCAACAATACCATCTAGCTAACTCATTTTCTGCTGCCCCGTTCTTCTTTTGCCCTCAACCTTTCACAAATACAAACACAAATGCAAACAAGCAAAACATTTGGGATCTCTATGTTTCCTCTGCTACCTTCCCAATGGTTGTGCTAACCAAAAAGAGTACCCACCAACAGCCAGCAGTGCCTAGGAATTAGGAAATGACTGAAATGGGCATACTGATTGAACCCTGAGCAGCTGAAATGCCAGCAGGAAATGCCAGAAACATTGGGGAAACAGAGGACAGCTAGTAATGGGGAGTGGGCATATACTCTGGGTAGCATGAGCAGACACAAGAGACAGGTTATGGTGGGTGGGAACTGTGCCAACAGCATGGAACACGACACTATTGAATAGATGAGAACAGTAGTGGAGCAGAAGTTGGAAGGATGAAAGAGGCAGAAGGACAGGGCAGCCAACTTACCCATGGCATACCTAGTACTATGTGAAATAGGTTTTACTTTCATTTTTTCTTCTAGCACAGGGGTTCTCAACCTAGGGTCCATGGGCCATATCCGGTCTGTGGCACCAAATAATCTGGTCCCAAACCTCCCTCCAGCTGCAGTTGCTGGAATCAGCTGTGGACACATTTACAGCTGTCGCAAATGCATTTACTACAGCCATAAATTAGTCCGCAGCCATTGTAATCACATTTATGACAGCTGCAGATGCATTTTACCGCAGTGTTTATGGCAGGAGGAACCACCAGTCCAGTCCCCAGTTGTCATGGCTAAAAAAGGTTTGATAACCCCTGCTCTAGCACCCAAAATGTAGCCTTTTTGCTTTTTAATCTATAGAAGTAAATGGGACTCTGAATATAATGAATTACTATTACAGATATTTGTAACTATCAAATTTGGATTGAAATGTATTTGGAACTATCCAAATATGGCATTATTTGGTGTATTCCAAATATTTCTGCATCCAAATGCACATCCTTCCATCATCCCCAGCATCCACATCTATGAAAACAACTTTTGATGTGCCAGGTGTTTTTGGAGTTCAACTTTAATCAGCCCTCGTCATTGACTGTGTTAGCTAGGGCTGATGGGAACAATTGGCAAACAATATATACAGCATCACTAGTTGCCTGCAACAGGTACAGAGAATACCTCCATGCATCTACCTATATATAGAAATAAAGAAAGTTACTTTTTTGAACTTCTACTCTCAGCAGAGCCTAGCTCAGTGATGGCGACCCTTTTAGAGACCGAGTGCCCAAACTGCAACCCCAAAACCACTTATTTATCACAAAGTGGCAACACAGCAACAGGGGATGAAGGAAACACTCCTATTGGGCTGCTGGGCAGAGGGGTGGGGCAAATTCTGTGCTGGGGAAGAGAGGAAGTGCTCCCATTGGGCTGCTGGACAGAGCAAACTCTGTGCTGGTGTGACTGTACAGGTGCCCACAGAGGGCTCCGAGTGCCACCTCTGGCACCCGTGCCATAAGTTCGCCATCACTGGCCTAGTCCACTGTCAACTTGTAAGTCTGCCTAATCATACAAGAAAGATCCCAAATTATATGGAAGCAAACCTTCATGTTCAACATTATCTCAGACTTCTTTGTACTCACAGAGACTCTTTTACATGCATAGTAGACTACGGACTAGAAAGAACATTTTTATTACATGGACTTACCCACAGTATTTCTTCCTCAGATGTCCATGCTCAACACACAGGTGTTGCGTGTGGGACTGGCCCAAGGAAATGATTGGTTAGGAGTGGGCTTACTACATGAAACCTCTACTTCTTCTAGATGCCTACATACAAGTAATATGTGAAAAAGACTACAATTGATGACAGGGTCTCCTATAAATGGGACAAGACAGGTCTTCCACTTCACATGGTGGGTCAGGATGTAATGGCTATGGCCAGGGCCCCAGTGCTAGTCCCATCTAGAGTAGTTTTGTGGAATCAACTGTTCAGTCAGCAGTTACATAAATCCCACTGAATCACAGAGTCTGTTTCTTTTTGGGATTAAGAAGAAGGTACTGGCCTACAACAACAGAAAAGCAGAACAAAAGTTCTATGTCACCCTTTCTATTTGCTTTGAATGTTCTGGGTTATACCCATTTTTTCACAGTTGAAGCTGATGATGCTACTGCCAAATTGGATTCAGCATCTTGGATGGTCTAAAACCCAAGACAGATTCACTGTCTGCACAAAATCAGCAGCCTCCAGTTCTTCAGTTATTATTTACTTTGTACAGAATAAGACCTGTCAGAATCATTTCCCCCATATCTTCTTTTCCGTAACCCTTTCCTAAAGAAATTGAAATAGGCCAATCATGGTAAAAATAGGTATTTCAAGGCAACAGATAGCAATGCTTGTATGTGGGACTAAAAACAGCCATCTTGTGATGGTTTAATGGAACCCCTATTGACTATTTGGTTCAGGCCAACAAGTGGGGAAGTCCTATGATGGGGCTATGATTAAGGATTTGAGTTAGAAAGAGCAGGACAAAGAAGAGCTACAGTTCCACAGAGGAGGATAAGGCCCTTGCCATTTTGGTTTAGGAAGTAGAATTTCAGTATGTTGTTGTTGTTGTTGTTGTTGTTGTTGTTGTTGTTGTTGTTGTTGTTGTTGTTGTTGTTGTTGTTGTTGTTGTTGTTGTTGTTGTTGTTGTTGTTTTTGGATTTCTATACCGCCCTACTTGGTGCAACCAACTCAGAGCGGTGCAGAAGGAGCCCCGGGAGGTACATAGTGATCTTATATAGTTCTATCTATATTTTATTTTAAGGTTTTATATATGTGAAACCCATTTTGTTGCAGATGTCCTACCTCAGTTCATAAATATATTTTGGACACTGTTCTCAGTTGGTTTCAAAAAGACATTTGAATTCTTCTTTATTTCTTCAGGGGTAATGGTGAAAAGGACTCAGGATGTACAGATTGTGGCATCCAGTTTTGTTATATCATTATTAACATTATTTGTTACATAAGTATAGATAACAAAAAATGTGACGTTTGTGTTTGGAACTTGATAAAGACAGACAGACAGATGGATAGATGGATAGCTAGCTAGCTAGCTAGCTAGCTAGATAGACAGACAGACAGACAGACAGACAGACAGACAGACAGACAGACAGACAGACAGACAGATAGATGCACATTAATGACATAAGCTTTTGTGTTTAGCAGTCCTCTTCATCAGATGCCTGGAGAATGGACTTAGTTTGCACTTACTGAACAACATGTTGGACAGATACAGGAGAAAAGAAATGCAGCATGTATTGGTATAGTCATGATCTTAACTATGGTCCTTTAGCAACTTTTTGTTATACTGTCCTCCCAACCTATCTCATCACTGCTCTTTTGAGTAGAAGGCAGAGATTTGGGGGGCCAAGAATTACCTTCATGATGGAGTTGTGTTAGCAATAGTAACTCACTTCCTTGGCCCTCTATAACCCAAGGAAGAGCTGTAAGTGCAGCTTTTCACAAAAAGGTCCTCCACTTTGGTATTCACCATCTCAGCATCAGCCAGAAAACCAGCCTCATCAGAATCCCATACAGGAGACTGATCAGTTTCCTTGCCCCATTCATGACTCCTAGAACTATGCGTAGGCAGCCAAAACAAAAAGGTTTGACCCAAAAAATTTAGTATTCCAGAACAATCACGTCTTGCAATAAACAGACAATTAAAAAAGATAATAAGGACACATCCAACCTCCCAAACCTTTAAATGAAAATAAGCTACATAGCCAGCTAAATTAATCAGGCTCCATCTATTTTCCCTATTGCTGCAAATCACCACAGTTTTCAACTAACAAGAATGGGTTGCCCTACTTGATCTGACAGCCAGCCCTCGTAAGAGAGGCACTTAGCATAACATTACAATCATTACATCCCCCAGGTTAAAGGCAATGAAACTCCAGGAGCGGCAAAGTCAAATCAGTTCAATTGTCTGATTGTTCACGCTCACAGAGTGTTGAGGCCGGCAGGGGTCTGGCATAAAACTTAGTTTTCGTGGATTGGGTTGTAGGGGTGGGTTTTTTTTATAGAGAGAGAGAATGAGAAGCTCCTTTAAGGTAATTCATTGCCCTCTGCAGTAACTTTAAATCAGAAGGGATAGAATGGTCACAGTGACTGTGGCTCTCCATGCTCCTGGAGAGCTATGTAGCAGATAGCCAGCTGCTAGGCCAGATGTCAAAGGTGCATTAAGAGCACTTGGTTTTTCTAACCCATTCTGGAGAAGCACAGTGGATTTGGCTTAAAGCACTGCCATTAAAAAAGACGGTGATTAATGAAGCGGCACAACTTAATAAAGCAAGTTGACTCCTGCTTCCTTCTCACAGGCATTTTCACTGTCCACAGAGCAGTTCTTTTACTTACCAGCAGGGACATGTAAAATGTTAATCATCAATTTGTGGGCCATTAAAGAAGTTGCTTTCCCTCTCTTAACTTGAAAAACCAAGGGGGGAAAGATAATAGGTTTGATTAACAGAGCTCTTCAGATAATGGAGGATGTTTCGAGGGAGGTGCTGATGGAGTCAGCATGGGAGCTCAATGCATTAATCCAGCCTTCTCTTTGGAACTGTAAATTCAAAACTCTGAAATGCACGCCTGAGATGTGGGTCAACCTGCTTGGTCAGTAATTCACAGGGTGGTGTGTGGCACAGGCAAGAAGTAAACCTACCAAAGTCTGAAGAACACTACTGGGCCAGTCAACTGCCTTACAGGGTCCATGCAGCTTAGCACTCTGTCTAACTAGAAGCTGTTGTCCAGTGTTTCTCCAGCCTACTAGCTGGTTGGCATCCTACAACTCCTGTGAGAGCTCATAGTTTAAGGTGGAAGGACCAATATTTCTAACTTCTACGTGAGCCTGTGAGGTACTTTCAGCCCACTGTTTAGTGGATGAATTTGCCAGAAAAGAGAACAAACTACAGTGGAACCTCCCTTAACAAATGGCTCAGTTAACACAAAAATTGCATAACAAAAGGAAATACATAAAAAATAGTGGTTCGGTTATTAAAAAAAATTCAGAATGGATTAATTGGTTTTCAATGCATTCTTATGGGAAATTGCATTCAATGCATTCCTATGGGAAATTCGCTTTACAAATTTTTCATAGTACAAAAGGTCCCAGATAACGTGTTAAATTTATTAACCATGGTTCCACTGTAAGTGGAAAGCTGAATGGGGCAGGATTAGAGAGGTGTGCAGTTGTTAATGTATGAAATTGTGTGCATTGAGTTCTAAAATAATTAGATGGTTCTAAAAATGCATCCCTGAAAAGATACATTAGATTTTAACAATGAAGTTTGAAGAATAATGTATCTTTTTTAAAAATCACTGCAAAGCAATCTCACAGCTCTCTACCCATTTCCAAGGTACATTACCTTACAAAACATTTTTTTTCTGGCTGGGAACAAGAATGGGTTGCCTTACTAGCATTTTCCCTTGATGCTTTCTTATTTTGTTTGACTCAATTCTCATTGTTCTTTTACCACTGTTCTATGTTCTATGTCCTTAAGGACAGTGACATCAAAACCAGTTTATCTTTTTGTTACCTTTTATGCCATTTTATGCAAAGATGACATACTAACATATAGACATTTATTTATTTATTTATTTATTTATTTATTTAGACTTATTTAACCGCCCCCTCACCAAGGCGACTCACCTATACAAGCTGTAAAGCTATCTAGTGTTGCTTGAGAATTCTTCCCATAAATTTTGATGTTTCAAAAGAGGTGGCAAATTATACAGCATGCAGGAGGCAACGCTTTGGTACAATTGGAGCAATATTGCACTGTGTTTGGTTTTCTTGTTGGCTTGCCCAGGGCTGCACAAGCTGGCTCCATAGTAGGGTACATCAGCTATCTGGTAGACACCGTAAGCCACTTCCAAAGGTAAAAAGTTAGTTTCTAGGTTTCCAAAATCAGATGGCAATTACAAACAAAATGTCACTATCTCCTGTCACCAGTTGCCTGATCTTATATGATAACTGGGTATATGCTGGCTTTATATGCTACTTCTATTACTCTTTACCTCATTGCTTTGTGATCCATTTGCCTTGTGACATCTTGACCCCTGCATCTGGTGTATATAAACCATGCCTGGAAGTTTTACTCCTTTGTTTTTATTTTCTGATATGCCTGAACCACAGACTAACATGGCAACTATTCCAAAAAAAAATTATTATGTAGGGTTATTATTGGTGTGCTGTTATAAATTGTATTTTATTTTAATATGTTGTCAAGTATTGTAAGAAAAATGTAATTGAAAACTGAAAATGAAACTCTTCTTTAGTTATTACTAAATGATCCCTTTATGCCACTTTGACTTTCTCCTTATTAAATTTAAACTACAGTACAGTATCTGAATTGTTTTTGCATTCAGTATACCGACAGCTTTGAATTTTCTTTTTTTAAAAATACCACCTATTATAGGAACAACACCAAATAAATCATACTATCATAACAGTACCTAGCACACTTTTAGTGCCACAGAGAGTCATTTTTGTCAACAGTAACAATCTTAGTAGATCTTAGTAGATTGTTCCCCACTGTCACTACCATGGATCTACTAGTGGGGTCAACATCAAAATCTAGGATGCAGAGATATTTCCGGCCCCAAAGGGTTACATAATGCAAGATCATGTGAAAATTATTTTCCTTATGTAATGACAAACAGACTTGCATAATGTATTGCAGCATATAAACTCTAATATCCTCTACTACTGCCATGTTAGCTGCTGACAACGGTTACCTTTTCTAGTGATTATGGTCACTCAGTGTAGGAAAAGAATTAAGATTCTCCACAGGGTCCTCATTTGTGCAGTATATATTAAGACTAAAAGGCTACTTATGTAAAAAGTTACTCTTACATCACTACTCATTTGCCTGCTAGCCGAGTTGCATCCAATTTAGCAAAGTGGCCGCAAAATGTGCAATTTCACAGGAAACAGTTTATCCAGTGGTACCGAGGGAGTTTATTCGCATAGCAGCTATTACCTGGAGTGACTTAATGTACGCAAAGACATGTCCTCCCCTCATGGCATTGCTCCATGTCAGATGTGCAAACAGTGTTTTTTGGAGCCTGCAAATAACATTTTCTACCTTTGACTAAACACATCTAAATAGAATCCAGCCCCACTGATTTCAATAATTCTACTTGCAAAATGGATCCCCCAGGGTCACAAGAGGTGGGGAAGAGGAGCGGCCAGAATTCTCCTCCAACTCCTCCTCTCCCACCCCACTCACCACATCTTATCCTTACAGAAAAATAAAGGACAATTATCCTTTGATTGTGCAGACCACAACAAAATGTGGCAAGTAATTAAGGAGATGGGAATACCAGAACACCTTATATGCCTCATGAGAAATCTGTACATGAAGCAAGAAACAACAGTTAGGACAGAATACGGAATGACAGAGTGGTTTGGAATAGGAAAAGGAGTAAGACAAGGCTGCATTTTGTCACCCAGCTTATTCAACTTATACACAGAACACATAATGCGCAATGCAGGGATGGAGGAATCACAATTTGGGATCAAAATTGCTGGGAGAAACATCAACAATTTGAGATATGCAGATGATACCACCCTGATGGCAGAAAGTGAGGAGGACCTAAAGAAGCTCCTGATTAGGTTGAAAGAAGAAAGTGCAAAAGCTGGCTTGAGACTCAATATCAACAAAACCAAGATAATGGCAACAGGCCCTATCAGTCCCTGGAAAATAGATGGGGAAGAAGTAGAAGCAGTGACAGATTTTACTTTCTTGGGATCAAAACTCACTGCAGATGGGGATTGCAGCCATGAAATAAAAAGGCAATTGATTCTTGGGAGGCAAGCAATAAGAAACCTGGGGAGCATAATGAAAAGTAGAGACATCATATGAAAACAAAAATTCATATTGTCAAAGCAATGGTATTCCCTGTGGCAATGTATGGTTGTGAGAGCTGGACCATTAGGAAAGCTGAGCGCAGAAGAATAGATGCCTTTGAGATGTGGTGTAGGAGGAGAGTTTTGAGAGTCCCCTGGACAGCAAGGAGAACAAATAGATCAATCTTAGAAGAAATCAACCCAGAATGCTCCTTAGAAAGTCAAATTGTAAAGATGAAGCTAAGGTACTTTGGACATCAAATGAGAAGAGAGGATTCGCTTGAGAAGGCCTTGATGCTGGGAAAGGTGGAGGGCAAAAGAAAAAGGGGGTGGCCAAAAATGAGATAGTTAGATGGTATTGTGGAGACAATGGGCACAGAGCTCAGCGAGTTGAGGGGGATGGTGGAGAACAGGAGTGCCTGGCGGGCAATGGTCCATGGGGTCGCAGAGGGTCGGAATTGACTGTGCGACTGAACAACAACAAATCCACTCCCATCCCCCATCCCCCATCCCCAAATAACCATTCTGTATAGGCCCTGGCTTATTGATTTGTTTTTCTCAAGATGTTTCTGTACGGAGTTTACATTTTAAAGGAGACACTGCCATCAGTTGTGGAATAACCACACAATTTCATTTATTTGCCTATGCTTGCAGGGAGATAAACTAAGATAGCACAGTAGTTGGGTTATTGTTTGAGTTGTTAAAACTTTAAATGTTGTACACCACTAATAGTGGGAAATTACCAAGATAGGCAGTATGTCTGTACGTATGTACGTACACACGCACGCATGCATGCATGCACGCAAACAAACAAACAACTAAATAAATTGGCAAAAGATAGGCAGCTCCTCTATCTGCCACTTTTTAAAAAGCTCAGCTTTAATGCACTGCTCAAATATTGAACTGGAAAATATTTTTATTCTTTGTTTGAGTCTTCCCTTCCTTGTGACGGTCCATGTTTATTAGAGCAGTGGTCTCCAACCTTTGGGTTTTGGACTCCAACTGCCAGAAGCCTAAGTCAATTCCCCAAAGCACTGATCAGCCAATGTACTGACTTAGACTTCTGAGAATTGAAGCCCCAAACCCAATGGTTGGGGACGACTGTGTTAGAGGATTTCAATGGAGTCAAGACAGAATCAGAATGAGGGTGACTTGGGGAGAGTTATTTTTTAAAGCTCTTCTGGCAACTGGGAATTTTGAACATAGCAAAATACCAGCAGTCACCAGTAATAGGAAGGTTACTCTTTTTTAAATTGAATTGTTGTTGCTGATGGTGCAATAGTGCTTAGGATGATGAGAGCATTAAGACTTGAGGTGAATCCCTTCTACTTGTTTGCCTTTTCCTTTTTTTCTAGGAAAAAGCAAAGTGGACTGACATTAGGGAAATTGATGTTTGTTTCATTTGATGCAACACAACCTTTCATTCCCCAGTCAACATATCAAAATATTCCCCATCTTAGCCAAGCCTCTTAGGGAAAACATGATAAAAGGTTTTCTGTGTGAAAGTTAGTATCATAGTACTGGCACTAGCATCTCTCAGTATTTTGTCACCTGAGGATAGGCTGGGGTGTAGTGCCAGTCCATATAGTTTGCTGACTTCTAGAAGTTGCTTGCCTGAGCCTGGACCAGGAATTCTCAACCTTTTAAAGTCAGGGTACGCATCATGCTCCCTCAGACAGCTTCAGGGTCTGGACAGCCATTTTGCCCTTCCTCCACCACATGGCACTTCCTGGTGTGGTGGTGGGCCACATGAAATTGCACCACTGACCACACCCGGCCCACAGGCCACAGTTTGAGAATCCCTGGCCTAGACAATATTAAGCTGGCAGGTTCATTGGCCTGATTTGCTCTAAGAGGAGTTCCTCTGTGATCCTATGAGTTGGATTGTCAGACTATGTTCTTAAAAAAATATTGGGTATTTCAGCTGTTATCTACTTAACAGCTGAAATACCCAATATTTTAAAGAACATAGTTGCCCCCACAAGAGTCAGACTCATAGCTATATATGAAATTGTGCTCTTTGTATTAACTGGTTGTTGATTCAAATATTGGCTGAAAATCCTGTTGCTTAGTGTAGTAAATTGTAACCAGATTAGGCCCATTAGAAGCAATGGAATTTACAGAGGAGCTTGTTAGGACATTTTTCATTTGGGGGTATTGTACAAAGATTGCTGCCCATATCGCCCGTGAGTCTTCGCCTGTCAAGCCCCGAAGTGCTGTGTGCCTGGTCTGGAGCTGTGGAGCCCTGATCAGCATTCGGAGGAGCTGTGTTCCCTGGAGGACTCATCGCCTGCAGGACATCGCCCCCACACAACCAGACGCCTCAACAGAGGTCCAGAAGACGTCCACTTCGCTTCGAGTGTCCCTGCCAGCTGCATGTTTTGTGAGTCTGCAAGTGAGGGAAGAATGGCTGTTTCCAGTCTCTCACTGGTGCCCCTGCTTGATGGCACCAACTACCAGACGTGGTCAACCAAGTGCAGTCTGCTTCTGTGCAAGGAAGGGCTCTGGGACATTGTTGAGAATCCCCAGAAGCTAGAAGCCTTGGATGAAGAGGACACTGACAAAAGGGACAGACTTGAGTATGATAATCAAAGGGCTTTGGCAATAATTGGGTTTAACTGTGGCAGAGAGTCAGTTAACATATCTGAGAGGGGAGAATTCAGCTGCCGCATGTTGGCAGAGGTTTAAGCAATTATATGTAAGGGACTCAGTCGGTTCCCAAATATCTCTCACCAGACGTTTGTTTAGGTTACGCCTCCAGCCTGGTGGAGATATGGCTCAGCACCTCCATTCAATTAGTGATTTGCTGCAGCGTCTTGCTGAAACAAACTTGTTCTTTACTGAAGAACAAAAGGCATATATTCTCCTTTCGTCTTTGTCGGAAGAATATGATGCTTATGTGTCCTCCTTGGACATTTTGCCCAGGAGTGAGTTAAATTTCTCGTCTGTTCAAGGTCGCTTACTGGAGCAGGACAGATTAAGGTGTTCTCTGAAAGAATTCAGAAAACCAGAAGTTCATACTGAAAGTAGGAGAAGCAAATCACCCCCTCCTCCCACTGTGTGTGTAGCAAAGAGATGTTTTAGTTGCCAGAAGTCTGGGCATATTGCCAAGTTCTGTAAGGCAAGGTCGAGCCCAGATAATGATAAGAGAAGTAGAAAAGCAAATATCTCTGTAGCTGCCTTTACTTATGTTGAACCTGGCACCTGGTTAATTGATTCTGGTGCATCTTTTTCCATCTGTAAAAATAGGAAAATGTTTACTGAAATGTCCAAAACAAGCCAGACTGTCACCTTAGCTAATGGGTCACGGGTCCGTGCACTGGGTACAGGCCAGGTAAGATGTGATGCTCTGGGTGAAGAGCTAGAAATGCTTTATGTCCCTGAGATGAAGTATAATTTGCTGTCTGTTAGGACCCTACTGAAAATGGGTTACTCAGTGACATTCCAGGGGAAGGAATGTGTCATTAAGGGACAAGAAAAGGAGTTAACTGTGCCCCTACACAATAATCTATTTGTGTTAGGCTCCCGTGCACTGAGTGCGAATCTGGCTGATAAAGGTTTTAGCAACAAGCTCCCCCATGACAAATGCATACACTTAATGCACAGACGGTTGGGACATGTAAATTTCCGAGACTTAAGAAGGACCATTGATTTGACTGGAGGCATAGCAGTGAAACCATGCAGCAGATTTCTGAGCTGTAAACCTTGTAACGAGGAGAAGTCTAAGGTCACTCCTGCAAATAGAGTGGGTGGTTTTAATACTACCCAGCCCTTAGAGGTGGTGTCTGCTGAATTAATAGGTCCTATGAGCCCAAGCCCTGGTGGCTCAAGGTATGCCCTGTGCATCGTAGATCACCACACCAGATATGGGTTTGTGTATTTGCTAAGGTCCAAGGGTGAGATCTGCTCAACTTTAACCAGATGGGTAAGGTTCGCCCAGAACAAGGCAAACACACAGGTAAAGACCCTAATCACTGATGGGACACTGTTCTCAAATAAAGCCACTACTGATTTCCTGGCTAGACATGGGATTGTCCACCACAGACCTCAGCATAGCTCAACTGTAGAGAGGAGGGGTCAAACTCTCCAGGCCATGACAAGGGCCATGCTAAGTGATGCAGGGCTCCCTTGTACACTCTGGGCAGAAGCTATGAAGTGTGCGAACCATCTGCTGAATAACGTTTATCATTCTGGGATTGGGGACATCCCTGCAAGCAGGTGGCATGGAAGGAAGCCAAACTTGGGCTATCTTCGAGTCTTTGGCTCCCCTGCCTGGGTACGCAGCCCAGGGCAGCCTCGCCCTCGCAAACTGATCTTCATAGGGTATGAGGAGAACCATAGGGAGTATAGGTTTTGGATGCCAGGATCCAACCAAGTTACGAGAAGTAAGAGTGCCAAGTTCCTGGAGCACTCTCGGTGGCAACATGTGGAAAGTGTCCACATTCCTGGACTCCTGTTTGAGGAGGCGGCGGCAAAGCAGCCTGTCTTTCAACCCAGCAGAAGTAAGCTTGTTAGTAAAAGTCCCACTGATGGGGAAGCTGGGGTTAAGGAAGAGATAAGTGGTGAGTCAGAGGAGTCTGACATTTCTGGGGAGTCTGGGGGAGATACCACTGATAGAGTCCTGCCTCGTAGGTCCAGTCGGACTAGAAGGCCACCTGATAGATATCATGCCACTGTGGCGTTAATGGATGAAGCAAACCCAGAAACCACTACTGAGATAACTGCATTGCCAGGTGCAAAGTTGGGTGCACTGGAGGCAGAATTAGACAGGGAGGTACACCCACCTCGGGACCTGTCTCTGTGTATGCCAGAATCTGAAAGGCATAGGGTGTGTGGGTCTAGGAGATCAAGGTATTTCAAAGGTGCAAGAAAAGGTAATAAACTGTTTCCTCCTGGTGCCAATAGGCATGTGAAGAGTGTAAGCTGATGTTGTAAATACTGAAGCTGAGTGTACTGTAAAGAATGCTGTACTGTAACTGTGTATATGTATATATTGCTTATGTATTCTGACCTGTACATTGTGGCATCCATCTTCTACAATAGGAGGAGCATGTTAGGACATTTTTCATTTGGGGGTATTGTACAAAGATTGCTGCCCAGTAGAATAGTACAACTTTAAGGCCCTCCATGTGTTCTGAACACAGGTGTTCATAATAGAGCCTCAAACTGATGGCCAGGCTGTGCATGCTTGGTCCACGTGCTCCTGTAACAGCCCAGCTGTGGCTGATTAGAGAATCTGCCCAGCAACACTGGGGTATAACTGTGGCCCTCTGGGAAGGGTCTATGGAGGAGGTTATTATACTGGAGGAGGCTATTATTTTTGAGGAGGTTGTAATTTTCAGTGTTGTCTGTCTAACTTTCCCAGCTGGAAGAAAATTTCAAATGAATATCTTTTAGAGGAAAAAGAATTGGATTCATTTATAAAATTTGTAATTAATAATATGTTTATTTATAAATATGGAAGTTAACCTGGTATTTCAGAGGTACAATAGCAAGCCCACAGGTAGGTAGAAACTACCTTGTAAAATAACTTAAACTTTTATAACTGACTATCTCCATAAACCATTTAATGGCAGAAAGAAATCTACTTTTAGTTCCTGTTACTCTCATACTAGATAGAGGGACCAACTACCTGCCCATTACTCACTTACACGAAATCCTGATGGAGAGGTCATTAAACCATGAATACAACAAGACCTAAAATAATTACAATACAGTAAGAATTTCAGCAGAAGTATGAAACAATCCAATTGCCAAGGCATTCTCCCTCCTGCTCAATGACTGAGGGTACAGTAGCCTTTCTCCTGACTGAATCAATATTCATTTTCTGTACTATTATCAGTAATTTTTAATCAGTAACCTTGTTAAAATATAAATAAGCTGAATCACTCCCAAGAATTCTAGTGACTTTCATGAATAAGTCTAGGAAAAATCTATACAAAGCTATACAAAGTTCAATTATATCAGTAACTAAAGAGTTCCTTTTCCACTGGAAATTTGTTCAGACTCTCATATGCTTATTATAAATAGCTTTCAGTTCTTTTGCACAAGGTGGAGACTTCAGGGGCTCATGTTTGTCTCTTCAGACAGAGTCAGTATTAGTACAATCTCCTTCCATCACAGTCGAGTACAATTCTCCACAAGTCCACCATCTTTGCAACTGCTAGCAGCTTCATCTCCTTTTGTTAACATTGTTTCAGTTTCAGCATCAATAGCCAGGTTCAGCCTCCCGGGTGTATAATCATTTCTTTTCAAATCTATGGAGGAAAGAGATGGAAACTGAGGTCACAAATAATTTGCGTCCAGAGTGAAATAGCTTGTGAGGAAAAGGAAAGGTGATCTGCCAGCCCATATGGTGATCAACAACAGATATATTACTATAGTGGCTGAAATCCTGTTCTATAATTTATGTTGCAAAAGACATAAAATCATCAGCTGCAATGCATTTTTTTGAGGGTGAGGGACTAAAAAAAAAAAATCTCTGATTACCCCCTCCCCAAAAGTCCTGAAACTTCCAAGGAATTAGAGACAAAAGTCTTTATTACAATATTATTACAAAAGTCTTTAATTTCTTAAATGGGCAGTATATAAACAAACAAACAAGTAAGTAAGAATTGCCACCACACGGAAGATTTTACCAACAGCAGCTATTTTTGAAATTAAGGAAGCCCCCCACTCTAATGGCCCTCCAAAGAATGGTATTCCATGGGAGCCTCAGGCTCTTTAGAGGGAGGGCGAATAAAACTTTATTTAATTCCACCAAAAAAAAAATAGAAGCAGATGATATTATCAACATTACACAACTTAGCGCTGTGAACAGGATTTCAGCCATTATTGCTACAAAAATACACTTTCAAATCCAGCAGTTACGTGGACTGCAGCTACGGCAGGGGTGCCCAAACTATGGCCCATGGGCTGGATCCAGCCCATGGCAACGAATAATCCAGCCCATGCCACCTTCGACATTTCTGGAAGCAGAAGTAAAACATGGCCGCACATGAGGAAAATGCTGCCATAAAGCACCTGCAGATGTCATAAAAGTGTTTATGATAGCTGTGGGAGCATTTACAGCAGCATTTTGGGGCGTGTTTTACTTCCACCTGCTGTGGGAGGAACCATGTGACTGGTCCACTCAACAACATGACCGGCCCATGGCGTAAAAAGTTTGATCTAAGGTAATCCTGAAGAAGTCAGTATCATCTCTGCTGATTAGAAAGTCCCATGGTTTGACTCTGCGAGCTCTTCCTCCACCACAATAGAGACCAGAATTGATAGCCTATTAAAAATGGCTTTGGACACCCATTATTCCAACATTTAAACTTACTTCTTTTGTCACACTATTAACAACTGATCAATCACAAAACAAAAGTAAACTTTAAACTACTGAGTGAATCTCGTTGGCATCTCCAATATTTTTTTAATTTACTATTATCTATTTGATTTAGTCGAACTGGCACCATATACCATCACAACATTTTATAATTATGTTCTTTAGACTTTGTGGATAGGCTCCACATAATTCTTTTTTTCCCACTTTTTCTTCCAGTTTTCATCAGAAATGATTATATCTAAATCCGTTTCCCACATTTTTTGAGCATATTCTGAGGTTCTTCAGTAGCATTTATCATTTTATATAGTTTGCTCACTACTCCTTTTATCCCCATTAAACCTCTTCTCATCTTATATATCATTTCCTCGAAATCTGTAAGCTATCTCGCTGATTGTAATTTTTCTTTATAACCTTTGTTCCACCTATCCACAGGTAGTACTTGAAGCCAGTTCAACTTTAATTCTTTATAAATCTCCATTCTAGTTTTACTATCTTCACACACCCTCAACCAATCCTTTAATAAGACTATATCATGTTTCTGCAATATACCTTTTAACAAATCCAGACTTTTAACTGGAAATGTCTTTATGTCTTGTAGTTCTATGTTTGGTGAGATGTTTGGTACCAATCTACGTTTCATTCTAGCCCAGACACTTATCATTGCTTTTAACACATTATTTTTTATTTCAAATTTGACACTCCCTTTTCCAAAAAATCTCAATTTCTACATACATTACTGTCCTTCAATTCTATATATTTCCAAATAAGATCATTTGTTGTCAATAATTTTAACATCCCTTTAAGTTGGAATGTCCTATAATAATTTTTAATATTGGGTAGCCCTAAGCCACTCTCGTTCTGTGTTTTATGCCATAAACTTTTACTGGTAGGTATTCTTGCTCTTTTCCCACCATTACAATAATTATTCAATAAATTTTGAAAAATTCCAATTTCTTTATCTGTTTGCTTAGTTGGTAGAACCTCGAACAAAAAATAATAATTTTTGGAAGCAAACTCATCTTCCAGATGGCAACCCTTCCAAACCAAGAGGTCCTCAACTTCTGATATTGGATAATTTCCCCCCCCCCTTAATTTCATCTTTCATTTTACCAAAATTTAACTTTTTAAAGTCCTCTATATTATCCATAATATTTACTCCCAAATATTTTATACTTTTCCTAATTTGAATTTTATATTTTTTCCTGGATTTCCCCTAATTCCTCATTATTTAAATTACAAAATATTGTTTCCGATTTCACCCAATTTATTTTCAGGCCTGTTAATTTTTCGAACTGATGCAAATGAGTTTGAATTCTATCCATATTTTTTATAGGATTTTCATTATAATCAAAGTATCATCCACATACAGTTGTACCTCGCTTAAAGAGCATAATGCGTTCCACAGGATTGCTCTTTAAGTGAGTTTGCTCTTTAAGAGAAACACCATTGTAAGTGACCATTTGTGGGGGGGATTGCGAACCCCAATTTATTTGTTAAGCGAGTTTTTGATTGGTTTTATTTGTTAAGCGAAGCGACCATTCAGATAAAATTCTTCTCTTTAAGCGAGTTACTCTTTAAGCGAAACACTCTTTATGTGAGGTTTGACTGTATAAACTTATTTTTGTCCCTTCTATACCCACTTGATTAATCAATGCTATTGGGCGATATGAATTAACAAATTCCAAGTTTTTCCCTGGTTTTGGTATTATTACTATTGTAGATCTAAGCTAAGAATTTGGTGATGCTCCCCCTTCCAATATATAATTATATAACATTTTAAGTTTTGGGACAATACTTTGGCCCCCTACTCCAGCTCCAAAAATAAAAGCATTTTAGGTTGAGCACTAGTTAGGAAAGTATGCCACTTCTTCACCTCACTCCCAAACTAGCAAAGTGCCTACACGCACCTCCAGCTGCCGGCAGCAACACACTGCCTCCTCGGTTACAAACCCTCCTCCGACTCTGTTCTTCAGGCTCACCCATTCCTCTGCTCCTACACTCACAGATCTCACCCCCCCTCACCAATTCACCTCAGCAACAGCAACCACAAATCATTCAGATCAGTTTACTTTATATTTCTTCTTTTTTTAAATTTTCTCCACTTTTGTGGCCCTCCTTTCATCTAGTAACAGGAAACGTGTGCACTCAGTCAGCCATCTTGACATGCCCCCCCCCATCTATTTCTGTACCTTGCTATTTTTATATACATATATTGCAGCACCACGTTTACTAGATAAGGATCTAAATAAAATACAATTTAAAGAACCAAAGATATTGTCCAAAGATTAGATTTTCAGCAATTCAGTGAACTTAATTCATCATACTTTCTAGATTCAGGGTTGTTTGTTGTTGTTGTTAATTTGATTTCTAATGCCGCACCCTCCCCAAAGCGACTCTGGGCAGCTCACAATCATTTCATGTTAAAAAACCATTAAAATACCCTCCCAACATCTCCTGTAAGTTAAAACTGATGCTAAAAACCCAGATGACCATCATATAAGTCAGGGGGTTGCCCCATCGGCAGCACCCAACACCTCTGGCGACAGCCAGATTCTTAAACCTTTCCTAAAAGTCAGCAGCTCTGTCTGGAGATGCAGCTTGGTTGGCAGGAGGTTCCATAGGGCCGGAGCAGATACCAAAAAGGCCTTCCTTCTAGTGCTAGAGAGGTGGGCCTCTCTAGCCAATGGTCCCAATAGGGAGCCCCTCTAGTCTGCTCTGGTGGGATGGCCAGATATCTTGGGGTGATGCGGTCTCTTAAGTAACCTGGTCCACTACCATGTAGGGCTTTAAAGGTAATCACCAGCACCTTGAATTACACCCGGAGGCACACTGGCAACCAGTGCAGCTCCAGCAGCAGGGGTGAGGCTTGGGCATAACACTCGCCTCCCATCATCACATAGGCAAGCACATTTTGCACCAGTTGCAGCCTCATCTGGGGTAACCCCATGTAGAGCGCATTATAATAATTGAGTCTGGAGGTGACCAGAGCATGTGTGACCATAAGCAAGGAGTCCCGGTCCAGGAACAGACGTAATTGATGAATAACACTAAGTTGTGCAAAAGCCCTCCTGGCCACGACTGCCACCTGCTCATCAAGCAGGAGTCACAAGTCCAGGAGGACCCCAAAATTATGCACTGAGTCTCTCTGAGGCAAAAGAGCCCCATCTATTACCAATGATGGTAACTCCCGGGATAACACAGGGTCCCTAACCCACAGTTTAACTCAGGGCTTCCCAATGTGGGGCCTATACCCCATGGGGGGGACTTCAATTCCCAGAAGCCTAAGTCAGTACATTGGCTGCTCAGTGCTTTGGGGAATTGACTTTGGTTCCTGCAAATTGAAATCCAAAAACCAAAGATTGGGAAACACCCATTTAACTGCTCTCTGGACTGATTTTTCAAAAAACTATAGGGTAGTCCCACCGCATACCAGGGAGTCTGAGTTTCCTGCAGCAAGCGTTGCAGTGATGCTTTGAAATGAAGTTTTTGATTGCTTCATCCCCAAGGTTTGCTGGACCAAAAGCCATCCCCTTAGATCTGAAAAAGATGAAGGAGTTTGAATGAATACATGGTCTATGTTATGATCTGTGCCCCATATATTGTCATCTCTCTTAATTGAGAAAGAATGATAACATAAAACAATAACAACTATAAGAACAATAAAGCACTGCACATAACAGTTTATTTTTATCAATATATACTGTTTCAGTGAAAAATATCAGTTCTGCTACAAAATTTAACTGATTCAGCTGTGTAGTAGTCCACCCATTATTAAGCGCTTGGGAAAACCCACAAGCTTCCCAGTGATTAACTGCTTTGAACCTGTATTTTTAAAAAAGCATCAATCTCTGCCCATCAAGACTAGCTAGAAATAATATTATTTATTATAAAACTAACTATGACATAGATTTGCTGAGACTATCCAAAGTATGATAATGTGTGCTTTTCTTTCTGTAATCTGAACAAATTACTCACTCAGCCTTCATTTTTAGAAAAGTAACACTATGCTTATATTGGTAGGACCATAAAGATGACCTGCAGCGTGCTCAGTCTACACACACTTTGTTTACAGTATTGATGCCATTCCTAAACTTAAACAGAAATATAAAGCACTTGCTTTTACTCAACCGTGAGCCTTCATTTATTCATATAGCATCACAAGCTGTCTGCCAGCAATATATCCACTATTATGTAGTCTGGACTGTGTACAGTGGTGGGATGTCAAAAATTTTACTACCCCACCGTGATGTCATCACAGTGTGGGCGGAGCTGATGTCATGATGTCATGACATCATGGGCGAAGCCAAAGAAAAATAATAAAAAATAATAAAATAATAATAAAATAAAAATTAAAATAAACACACACACATACACACACACACCTCAACCCACCCACCCACAACACAAACCCGTAAATAAATTAAATAAATAAATAAAATACATTAAAATACACCCACCCACCCAAACACAAATCAACCGGAGCTTAAAGCTTATTCTGGCTAATCTTTCTCACACTAGGTCAGATGGAAGGAACTACAGAATGAACTCACCACAAGATGGCTTCATTTTGGCACTTTTCAACCTTTCAACAGTTAAAGAAGTTAGGTACTAAGTCTTTGCCTAACCAGTTCTCTAGGATAATAATATGCCTTAGTGTAAATGTAAAACAGCTGTACCTCCTTAAGGGTTCTCCAATTGGAACAGCAATTGGAACAGCACAGGTTTAGCTTATTGATGAGGTAACTCCAAGACTTTGCTTAAAAACCCCAAGCCAGGCCTTTTTAGGAACTGTGGTCAATATAGGTAAAGGTATTAAATAAACATTAAAATACACACAGACACACCACATCCAAAGGTGATCACTTATCCTGGGGAGCTTCAGGCTATAGGTTGCTTCAGGCCAGCAGCTTCTCTTCCTCCTCCCCACTTGGGAAAACAGCAAGAAGGCCGTGCATACACGCCAAGTACTGTAGGCGTGAATGTACACCAAGTGCTTGGCGAACATGCGCAGTGGGGGAACCAGTGAAAAGGTCAGCCCCAAAGTATTTTTATAATGAAGGAAATTGTTTCTTAAATTATTATATTTTTGTTTATTAAAGCAGTGGATCTGTGTCCCCTGACTACTTCCTGTGTGACTCCTAAAGTTAAAAGTTGAAAGGAACTCTTCCTAGTAGCCCAGGGGTTAACAGCTGTTCCTTGCTTTCCAAGATTATTGTTTTTCCACTGGGATTAATGACACTTGCTCTTATACATTTTATTTTATTACATTTTACACTGCCCACCTGGGATATTTCCCACTCTGGGCAGTGCACAGACAAACAAACTAAACATCATAATAGAACCATCAACAAAGTAAAATAAACAACAGAACAAACACCTGAAAAAATAAAATCCAAAAGACTAAGAAGTAACTTACATTTAGAGGACCCAAGATGACAGTGTCTCCTCTAAACAGTTTCATTTACCGGTAACTGCTCTACTGGTCTTTCTTTCATTTTTCTATGATATCGTACCATAGCTGCCTGGAGTATTATTGCCAATAAGTGAGATTCTCAGAGCACTAATAATAATAATAATCTTGGAATCCTGTGGATCAGAAAACCCAGCCTCCCTAGCTCTGGAGCCTATATCACAACTGAGTCAGCAGTTCTGGACAACCTGACCATAACTAAAGAGCACGGAAAAGAAGAAAAAGACCAATACTGAGACGGAGCTCTCATTTTGTCATTGTCTATAGAGATTTCTTAATGTACAGACATTTACTTTTTAAAGTTGCACCTCTTGTGTAATTGCACAATAAGATAGTGGCCTTTGTATGTTAATCTTAAATTCTTTAGGAATCTACTATCTCTAGTTGAAATTTCAGTAGCAGCAAGGATCACCATGATTGTTTCTCTCCACAGATTGACTCAAATGTAATTAGCCAAATGCTTTGCTTAACACATGCTTTGAACAATTTCCTAACATAGAATTTTACTACTAGAGAATTATTATTTACATACAGTGTTATCCACAGTAATAAAAAATTCATACAGAGAAGAAGAGATGGGACTGGCAAGAGAAGAAATAGAAATAGAAGGCTTGGACATGGAATTTGGACAATAACCTGTCTGGATAACTGAGCCACCATTGCAGTAGTGGATCTGGAACCAAACTCAAATTATTGCATACTAAAATCAGTTTCTTAAATTATGTCCAGAAGCAAACTGGAAAATAAATCTAACAAACAATGTAGGTAAAGCATGTGTCCCTCCCTCCTCTCCCCCTCCCATGAACCAAGGTTTCTCAACAGATAAATGTCTACATTTAGAAGTAATGTACATAAATTGCGCTTTAGGCCAAAGTATGCTAATTAACAATAGATAAATAAATAAAACCAAACAAAATTAAAAACAAATAGGAAAGTGTAATAACCAAAACATTAAAAGCACCACTAACCAGCAGCTATACAAATGTGAATACCTGTATATGCATCTCAGTTAAAATTGCATATTACTTCAATCACATGGAAACATGTCACATTTTACATGATAAAGTGACACTAGATACTTACTGTTTGTCCTTAGGTTTAATAACTGATGGGTCTGTAAGGTTCTCTCCAACACCTGTAGAAGTCAAATGTATAAAGAATATTAGAAGGTAATTGCCTTTCTGCTATTCATGAAATGCCAATATTCACAATTATTCTATAGCTATCTTATCTTTTGCTTTTGAAAAGGCTGACTAAAAAAACATTAGAACTACACAATTTATTAGCCATTGGCAGACAAATGCTGCATGCTCACTGCATTTTTTAAATGCTGAATCTTCTTTTCTTATTTTAATGGAAACACATTTAAATCCCACATGTTTTGTGGACTCAAATGCATGCCTGAAAATATATCAGTATAGGTATCATATTTCACTGTAATACTTTAGAACTCTGACCATAGAAAATATCCTGTGGTGTAAACTTCCTGAACACTGAATAGAATGGGTCAACTTCTTTATAGACCCAAGATCCATATGTCCTTTCATGGTTCACCACCAAATACCCTATCAGACACACAATGCACCCCCAAAAGCCAAACTCAACTCTTTAGGTTAACTGGTTGTTTTAATATCTGTTATATCAAAGTGAACAGGGCCTGAAGGAAAAGGGGCTTTGGCCAGACTGATGAAGTTGTTTGGACAAAATGATTTAAATACAGTAATACTCCGGATAACGCTAGTACCGGATAGCACTAAAACCGCATAATGTTACAAGATTTTCGGAAAAATCTTGTATCGAATAACGCGATTTTTAGCGTTATCCGATACAGTCGTTCTTAGCAGCAGGGTGGCTGGAAAGCTGAACGGGGTTCTCCGTTCAGCTTCCCAGCCACCCTGCAGCTACGGAAGCAGGGGTGGGGAAGCTGGAAAGCTGACGGGGGGCTCCCCCGTCAGCTTCCCCAGCCACACTGCAGCTGTAGATCGGGTCCTCTGATCTCTCTGGAGCAGGCAGGGGACACGATCCAAGCTGTTTCTGGGCTTCCCCGATGTCCTCAGCCAGTACAGCAAGCCAAAACGTCAGGGTTCGAATCCCGACATTCTGGCTTGCTGCACTGGCTGAGGATGTCGGGGAAGCCCAGAAACAGCTTGGATCAGATCTCCCCACCTCCATGGACCCAGGGGGGGGTCAGAGACCCCAAAATTGGTAAGAAAAATGGACGCAGAAGTGCCATCTTCCTCATCCTAGAAGCAGGGAGACTGAGGGAGAGTGTTCTCAGGATAGACAGGTGGCTGAATTTAGAGCAATCGCTCATGTGGGTAACCCAAGCCTGGGGTACCCCATGTAAACCCTGGAGAGTTCTCCCCCAGTCATCCTCCCTGACTCATGGTTATGAGTCAAAGCAGGAGCTGTAGGTGACCCATGGAGAGTCAACAGAACCACACCCAGGTCAGTCTACAAGACAATGATTTGGGAAGGCTATGGGCTCAGAAAAGCACTGCTAAATTATTCATGGCTAAATTTAATTTTAAAAAAGAGTTATGTTGAACCATAATGTCTGAATAGTGTATACTGTATTCTGATTCCCCAAAGCCTGTTTGATTCCCCATCCCATCCCATCCCTTGTTCAGGGAGGGCTCAGAAAGACACACCAATCCTTATTTAAAACCCTTAACTTGACACTACCTGGAAGATGGACAGCCAGTTCTACCATTAAATATTGTTACATGCCTATTGTCGCTTGTGATAAGAGAATAACTAAGAGTCAAACAAGGTATTAAGGGGAATATGTTATTTTGTTTTTCCTTCCACAACTTGATTTCCACAGAAATGTGTATCCTGGCATTTAGTCTTGCAAATTAAGCCTTTGTTTCACTTTCAGTAACCAATCATAACATGACAAACTGTAAATGCAAGGTATGTAGGCAAGGAAAATCAAATGCTTTGACAACTATCTTTCACCATTTGGGAGAAGATCTCTTCTAAAATGTGCTTATTTATTGTGTTTTGTTTCTTCATTAACTTGGCCCCTTGGTGCCTCATGTCACATCAACATGCACAGCTGTGGCCAATAAAGTGTTATGGCCTACTTTTCACTCAAGTCAAGGACCTCACTTCCCTTCTAACTCAAGATTTTGGGGAGTGGGTTCAATTGCTGCTTCTCTGATAAAGCCTGAATTCACTGGAAATTCTGAAAAATGTCACCCATTCTTGAGACTATATACAGCTTATGGACAAGCTTATGGGGAGGCATTTGCAGTTCACCATTCCTTGAGACATGTCTAAATCCCAGTGTTACAAGACAACTTCAAGACTCAGACAGGTAAAATAAAAACATTTTCCTAATTTTTTGAGGATGGGGAAGAGACAGAAAAGCAACCCTCATTTTGCTATGTGGCTATGTTTATTCTTGCTTTTTCTTTGTTTTGTTTATATATCTCCATCTCTATCTATATATCAATCTATAGAGAGAGAGATGCAAATACAATTGTACCTTGCTTAAATTGCATAATGCGTTCCACAGGATTGCTCTTTAAGCGAGTTTGCTCTTTAAGCGAAACACCATTGTAAGTGACCAATTTTTTTGGGGGGATTGCAAACCCTGGTTTATTTGTTAAGCATGTTTTTTGGTTGGTTTTATTTGTTAAGCGAAGCGAACATTCAGAGAAAATTCTGCTCTTTAAGCGAGGCACTCTTTAAGCGAGGCACTCTTTATGCGAGGTTTGACTGTATAGATATACATACAGTATGTAGATATACATACATGTCTTCATAAGATATTTCTGGCCCTGTGAAAAGATCTTCCCCTTTACTTCCACCAAAAAAAACCCCCAAAAAAACCCCCCAAAAAACCCCAACTTAACTATCTTTTTATACCACTTTTTAAACATTTTAGCATTTTATAATGAATGCTTGTCAAATACAAAGCTAACAATAAATTTTAGAGGACTAGGAGATTATTTTGCATGAAAAATGAATTTCAATATAACTCAGGCCTTTTGAATGCTGTAAATAAATTACAGTAAACCTCTATCTTACAATACACATTTCCCTGAATACACAGGAAACAATTGCCCTGAATTTGCATTATACATCTTTCAAACACTGGCTGAAATGCTGTTACACACTTATGCAAATAGCCTTTGGGAATGAATTGTTGTAGGAAATCTCCATTGACAGTATCTACTGCACGCTGAACCACACAACCCGATATGTAACAAATACTGTTGATACATATTTCTCAACTTTATTGCAGTTTGCGTCTAACAAGTACATTGTTTGCATAACTGCACAACAGGATTTCAGCCACTGCCTAATGTTGTTATTAAAGCATATGAGCCCCAACCCAATAGTTCTATGTGAGTAGAAAATCTGTTCTGCAGATGGAACATCTGTCTGAACAAAAGTTTCCTTGTAGTTCTATGCTGAAATCAAATTGTTAAACATTCTCCAGCAGCACTCATATTTTACAGGGTTTCGTACAATATCATTATCTATGTAAGGAGGCTGTGATGGCTCAGTGGTTAAGAACCTTGTTAGCTGGAAGGTCAGCAAGTTGGCAGTTTGATACCAGGGTACTGCAAGACAGATTGAACACCTGTCTCTGTCCCATCTCTTGGAGACATGAAAGGAACCTCATTTGGGCATTCCCTGAGTGGATTTTCTCCCGCAAAAATCCTTTCAACCCAGAATAATTTCTGACATGTACATCATCTATGTACAAAATGCATTTATTTCCCCATATTTCTCCTGTGCATCTTCTGTATATTTACTCACTATGAGTAGTTTGGCTTTTTTAAAAGGATTGATTGTGATTTATTTTTCTTCATATAGTTGCTCAATTGAACTGGACTTTTCCATTTCATGGCAGCTATCTCTCTCTCTCTCTCTCACACACACACACACACACACACACACACATGCATGCACGCAGATGCACACACACACAGAGCTTTTTATGGGAAAGAGTAGAAACTATATTTTAAAATATCTTATTATCCCCAATTGTTTCAGAAATCAATTGCAAATCTGGTAGTAGCCTGCAGCAGAAGAGCAATTATTTTATTATTCCTAATGCTCTACCATGCGGCCTGAAGGAAGTCTATGCCATACTGCAAGAATTTGCACCATACTGGTTTTCCCCAGTTCTTCCGTCATTGTCTAATTCGGGACTTTGATCTCAAGCTTGCTGTAAAAAAAGATCAGAATGGTTCAAAAGAAGGGTAGATTGTGAAGTAGATTAGTGGCAAAAGTACACAATTTTCCTGGTCCATGTAAGAAAGGTGGAGGTTGAAGCCCAAACATGCTGTATATTTCTTCAAATATTCTGGGATCCCCACCACTGTTCAGGGTTCTGCCCTATTCATTTTGTCCACTCACTCACCTTGCAGATCCAGCACAAGGAGCTCTCCATGAGTATACTCATAGGTCCAGTGAGAAAAAGCCAGCATAATTTCTTCCAGCAAATTGCGGGGTGTGATTTCATCGCCATTGTTGTTATTGTACTTCCGGAACTCTCCTGTCATGTATGTCTCTATTGTGAGCCACTGATTGGCTGAATGACAGTAAATTAAGAAGACTTCTAGGAACCTGAAGGAAGGGATATCATCATACAGTTACCTGAACAGTAAGAGTCTTCCTATGAGCCCTACCACTATTGTTAAATATATGGTACCACTCTATCAAGGACCTGTCATGTCTTACATTTTCCATGCCTTTCCATGAAAAATGTCCCAGACTATTAACCATAAAGTCCACTTTAAAATAATTCTAAATCACATGAACAAACAAGCAATATTACAGGCCCAACATCTAAAAATCAGATAAGAACAAGTTACAATAAGAAATAAATAAATAAACTGAAAATATAAGTTGAAACACAGACAGCATAAAAGTACAAATCAGACCAGTAGAAGGCCAAATATCAATTTAGATCAGTGTTACCCAAACTTTGGTTTTTGACATCAATTCAAATCTTATTGATGGCAGGAAAAGTCCAGATGAGAAACCTAATGCTAGGCAATTGTCAACCCCTACTCAAAGACATCTCTGAACAGAAGTAATTTGAGCTGCTTTCTGAATGTAAACAGAAATTGGGCCTGGTGCAATTCAACCCAAAGGGAATTCTATACGGTTGGTGCCGCCACCGACAAAGCTCTTCTCTGGGTCGTGACTTTACTTGGCAGTTTCAGTGTTGGCACTTGAAGCTGCACCATTTGGGAAGATCGGGTGATGCAGCTTGATATCCAAAGAGAGAGACGCTCTGCCATGTAGGAAGGCCTCAAATCGTTTAGGGCTTTAAAAGTTAAAACTAACACCTTGAACCTGATATGGATAGAAATGGGTAACCAATGCAGCCCTGCCCATTGCTGGTGAGATATGATTGAATTTTCTTACTCCAGTAATCAGCCTAGCTTCTGCATTTTGCACCCATTGAAGCCTCCATACTAGGGTCAAGGGAAACCCCACATAGAGAGCATTGCAATAGTCAATACGAGAGATTACCAGTGAGACAACTAGTGTTGTAGGGATTCAACTGAGCTATTTGATGCAGGGGGGGGGGGGACAGCTTTGCATACTACTGCAATATGTACTTCAAGAGTCAACTGGTGATCAAAAATGATCCCCAAATTGTGTGCCTGGTCTTTAGGGATTTTTTTTTAAATAGTAGCCGTGTTAGTCTGTGGTTCAGGCATGTCAGAAAACAAAACAAAATAAACAAAATAAAATAAAAATAAAATAAAAAACACTGTAGCACTGTAGCAGTTAGTCTTTAAAGTACTGCAGAGTTTTTTATTTTATTTTTATTTTATTTTGTTTATTTTATTTCGTTTTCTGATATGGTCTTTAGGGAACAGTGCTGTCTCAACTAGCATCGGGTTCCGAGATCCTAGTCAGCCAGACAGACCCTCCAACACCAGTACCTCTGCCTTACCCAGATTCAGTCTCAGCTTGTTAACTTTAGTCCATTCCAGCACCATGGCCAGGCACTGCACCGCTTCCACTGCGGATGATGTAAAGGAGAAATAGAGTTGCGTGTCATCCGCATATTGATGACAGCGCACTCCAAATCGCCAGATGATCCCTCCCTACTGAATGTTAAATACCATTGAGGAAATAATTGACCCCTGAGGAATGCCCATTGGAGCGTCCACTGGGCTGACAGACATTCCTCAAGCGGAACCACTGTAACACAGAGCCCCAAACTCCCAACTCCAACAGTTGTTCCAGCAAGATACCATGGTCAATGGTATCAAAAGTCGCTGAGAGGTCCAGGAGTACCAGGATTGATGAAGCCCCCTGGTCTGCCTCCCAGAGCATGTCATCTTGCAGTGTGACCAGCACACTTTTGGTGCCATGACAAGGTGTGAAGCCCAACTGGAATGTGTCCAAGCAGTTGGATTTATCCAAGAGCTCCTGCAGTTGATCTGCCACTACCCTCTCAATCACCTTATCCAATCACCTTATCCAAGAAAGGGATAGATTTGGTTTTTTTCAGGAGAGGGTGTATAAATGTCTCCTTTAGCTTAGAGGGTATAAAACCCTCTTCCAATGACCTATTGATAATATATCATAGCCACTCCCCTATTCCCTTGGCTACTTTAAAAGCCAGGATGGGCAAGATTCGGAATGAGAGGTCATGAGGTTACAACGTGCAAGAGCCTTGTCCATCTCCTCAAGAGATGCAAGCTGAAACTGATCCCAAGAAGCCCAGTCAGGAATCTCACTGGACATGCCATCCAGATTTATTGCAACAACTATGGCATCAATGTCATATCATGATGATCTCTACGGTTGATTTAAAGTGAGATACAAATAAATCACAGAACAATTTGGGTTGTTGGGGGTCTGTGGGATGGCCAGCTATGAGGCTGCATACGATTTTGTATAATTCCATTTGTCTTTTGGTAGCCTCCTGTATGCAAGTCGCATAATAACTCTTCCTGGCCTTCCTTACAGCTTGGTGACAAAGCGAGAAGCCCCTCCTCACCCACCCAATGGGACTTGTCTCCACCTGTCTCTAGCCTTCTCTTATACCGTTTCATTGCTCAGAGTTCCTCCATGAACCATGGGGATGGACAAGCTCTGCAGAGGAGAGGACATTCAGGTGCAATCATGTCTACCACCCCGGTAGCTTTGATGTACCATTTGGTCACCCAGCTCACACAAAATCCCACTGAAGGCTGCCTGGAAAGGTACTGGATCCAGTAGCCTTCATGGGCGGACCATCCTACTCGGTCCTGAATACTTTCCTTAAAAGTTCTATTGGCAGGACATAAGGGGAGAGGTCAGGGGAGGGGGAGATAAAATACTAACATTTCCAGTAAATAAAATATAAGAAAAAGTTTGAAAACTAGAGATTTGAAAAGTTACTTTTTGGACTACAAAACCCAGAATCCCCTAGAACATGTAATGACTATGCTGACTAACATGATTATTGCAGTAGTAAAGGCAATTTATAATCTCCTTATAAAAAGAGCCAGAAACCACTGGCCTTAAAAAAGACCTATCAATACATCCCAGGTTTTCTTTGGTTTTTTGTTTTGTTTTGATTTGTTTTTTGCAACCAACAATAGTTTCCTATTTCAACTACTTGGAAAAAAACTTGTAAATTCCTCCATGCCCACAGTAAGTGTGGACATAGCTTTTTTAAAAAGATTGTAAACTGATGGAGTCTGCTTATGATGGATATTCCAATGTAAACTATAGTTAAGCAGAAATACAAGCATATCACTAAATTAAGCTCTATGAAATAAATAACATGTAAAATATCGGTACATTTAATCTAAAATAATAAATTACTATAAACAGCATTTTTCTTAGGCAGCAAAAGGAAGCAGGGGCAGGTTTTTTAATTTGAGAGGGAGGAACCTCCTATACATAACTGATTTATTTGCTATTCTCTAGCTGATAAAAACACTCTTATTTACAGTAATAAGCTTTAGAACAAGCTCTGTATAAAGCCTTTTTTTGGACCAGAATAATCAAAGGAGACAGATAACAACAAAATTATTACCCTAGTAATAGCCCCGCAAACAAGTGGAGGCAAAGTCTTTTTAAAAAAAAAAAACCAAAATCTGACAGGTTTATTCCTTTTAATAAAAATCAGGTTAAAACTCCTCTGAAATAGAAGGCTGATTTTCACTCGGATAGAGCATTCAGATCTACCTTTTTTATGGGAGAAAGGCCAATTTAACTCTTGATTCTCTATAAAATTGCTTGTAAATCAAATAGTAAAATTTTACTTTAAACACTCAGAACCATTTTATGATATTTCTCATCAAATAAATAAATATAGATGGGTGGGGAAACTTTAAATACAGCCATTATAGGAAGGTATTTAATTATAGTTCCTCTAGATGGCAAGGGAAATTAATACATAAACCTGGAACGATTTTGACCTGCTACAGTGGCATCTGATTCAACCCGAGAGCTGCAAAAGTAACAGATTGAATAGATGTGACAAGCCTGACCATAGCCGTAATGCTGCAATTTTCAAGAGCCCCCACAGGGAAATGGTTTGTGATTCAAAGAGAGGTCTAGTTCAGTGCAAATGTCTCAGAGCTTTGGAACAGAGTTGAAAACTTATTCAGTCACTAAGAATGACAGTGCTGACTTGACACCTCCGTGAGTTAAGTATCTGTCTTGGAGTTCGATTCCCCACTGTGCCTCTCAGTAGAACAGCCAGCCTGTGAAGGCATGGGCAAGCTGCAAAGTGCCAGAGCACCTCCTGAAGTAGGGAAGGGTAAACCCAGAAAACTCTGGAAAGGGTCAGCATAAGTTAGGACTGACTTGATAGCATATAATCATTATTAAGTAAGGCAAAAGTGGTAAATACAACCCACTTTAAAGAGAACAAAATATAATTTTGCCATGTCTTGAATGAAATTTGCCACTGTGCTATTTTTGCACAGTGTTGTCGGGAGACCATGATCAGATAGGACGAAGTCAAAGGACACCTCTGTGAAAACATGGCAGGATCCCTTGATCTCTTGATCCAGGTTATTGGAAGAATGTCTCCTCCTTTTAGACTCAGTAAATTCTCATTTTTTAAATATAAGAACAAGGGCCAAGAGGAATGTTGAGCCCTAAAATGAAAACAAAACAGCATGTGGGCCAAAAGTGCGTGCGTGCGTGCGTGCGTGCGTGCGTGCGTGCGTGCGTGCGTGCGTGCGTGCGTGCGTGCGTGCGTGCGTGCGTGCGTGCGTGCGCACGCACGCGCATGCCTGAGTGCATGTGTGCAAGAGTGCATGCATACATGTGCCATGTGCCTTCCTGAGATTTGGGGAAAATCCTCCATGACCCATTTAATTTAATTTAATTTAATTTACTGTGTATTCTACCTTCAGCAAGCTTTGGATAATCCTACGTAACTGTAATAAATAGTTCCTTACTTTCTTTTCCTCCCTGTCATACTGGTTTATACTGACTGATTTGTTAAAATAATTTGTATCAGCTTTGCACACCTGCATACTGATGGCAACAAAAAAATTAATTGCATGATAAACTAAAGTAGCAGAATTTCACCTCAATGTATTTAATCATTCTGATTGCTTCATTTCACATAAAAGGTTAGCCAGCAATGGAACCCCAACCTTTAAGGGGTAATCCTTCCGTATGTGGATGTCACTTATAATTAATCCATTAATTCACCAACAGGTGTATAGATACAATGTAGCTTTGGTTAAGTTGCCCAAGAGTGCTTAAAGTCATTCTCTGTCTCTGTCTCTCTCTCTCTCACACACACACACACACAAAAATATGAATGACACAAGCCAAATATATACATTGTCAACACATTCAGCAGATAGGTATAGGACCAAGCTTGTACAAGCTGCTACATGAAGCTGAAACCGACTTTATTAACAATTCTGTCATATATATCATTGCTGTCTGTGCCAAAGTAACACTTCTTGCAAGCTGACACCTCTGCTCCATTTCAGAGACCCAAAGGCATTCCAATGTGTTCACAAAACTTCTGCCCAGGTTTCCCCATTAGCTTCAGTAGAACAGTTTCATTTAATTCATGCGTATTCTATATTAAAAAAAGATGGAAGACCAAACTGCACATATCCCCTACATTAATCTGTTTTTCCACACCAGGATTTCCACAAATGAGCAAATGTCAAAATTTAAAATTAATCCTTTTAACAAAAAGTCACATAACAATCCATAGTAAATGCAAGATACACAGTTGACAAAAATCACATGCTAGGACAGAAAACCTCTGAAAAAAAGTGTGATCAACTTATCATGTAGTTTGATCTTGTCTCCTGCAAGAAATCATCGGATTTTCCTACAACACTTCTGTATCAGTCAACTGGATGCATTTCCACCAAACATCAGGTTTGTCAGGTCTATTTTTGAAGGGGTTTTCTTTAACAGAATAATGGCAAACATACATTTGCATTTTGAAAATTGTCTTCTATCAAGCTGGCACTGTATGGTTCTAACTGAGAACTTCTAAGTCAATAGATGACAGCTGTACTGATAACAAAATGATAAGCACTGCTACATGTAAAGCTCATGTGTCCTCACTGACACATGGAAAAGCTCATTACACTACAACCATGGAAATGGCATCTGAACAACCTGGACATCTTCACACACATTAAAGTTTCAGGGTCCATTGTAAAGTTATCTTTACATCTCACTCCAATGTGTAGTTATCTGAAAGTGAGTCCCAATGATTCCACTTAATTCCATAAAACAATATTTAGGATGTCAGTCTTCATATTACTCATCTATTTCAAAAGTCCATCTCTTTCAAAAGTCCAATAAAATTTCTGTTGCAGGCTTATTTGTTTAATCACAAAGACATTCCAATTATATATAATGTGGGAGTTGAGGGCCTAGTTTTTAAAGCAAAGGAAAATGTTTTAAATATAATCTTAGCCCTGACTTGCCTTTTGATTCCTAAAGACTAAAGAGGTCTGTGATAAAGAGTTACTTGACTACTTCTGCCCTCTAAAACCATATTTGAGAGGGATTGTCAAGGGATATAGGGCATCTTCAAGGATGTTACCATGGTTCCAATGTAAGTTCTTGGTGATAGCCATGCTTCTTTTTTCCATTCAGTGCCTCAGACACAGACAGTGTTATCCGAAATAGGGTGTTAATCAGAAATAAATATGTGCTTGAGAAGAACTGTCATGAAATTGTGAGCATTCTCAAATTTAGTTTCCAGGACAAACCTCTCTCTTAGTTCATATCAGTGCACTCAAAAGCCAAGCTAGCTATCCAAAGTTGTGGCTTAATTGTCCCCAGCCTGATAAACTTGTTACACTTTAAGACAACACCACTTCTTCTAGAGCTGGTATTTATACCAGAAGAGAGTCTGACCAACAGAAAGGTAT
The DNA here is from genome assembly GCA_030440675.1 of Furcifer pardalis. Taxonomy (NCBI): domain Eukaryota; kingdom Metazoa; phylum Chordata; class Lepidosauria; order Squamata; family Chamaeleonidae; genus Furcifer; species Furcifer pardalis. Next base: position 40,357,659 of record CP126896.1, read on the forward strand.
TTTGCATGGATAAACTAAGGGTAAGTAAATGGTATACAAGGATGGAGCTCAGTTCCCTTCACCAATATTCTGCTTTTGACATGCTCTCAAGTTGAGCAATGGCTCTGTGACTATCATGAGTAACTGGGCCTAACATTCTCCCAATAAACTTGGTAAAGCTGTACTGCTTGCTACCTGTAAGTTGATCTTTCAACTACAATGGTGACCTTTCACCAATAAGTGTTTTACCTAGCAAAATATTTGCTTATTATTTCCTAGCTATGTATTTTCTAAAGTAATCAGTAATCCATCAGACATAATAATACATGTTATGATTTTAAGGGGTTTTTTTTAATTAGTATAATTGTTTATGTAACATCGGGGGGAAGGGGTATTTGGTGTTCTCATTAAAATAATAAATGATTGTCTAAGACTAAGAATTGTCAACCAGGACTCTATGGCATGATAGTTGCTGACTCAGAACTGACTACTCAGAAAAATGTATTATATGGAACAATTTGGGCTTTGGCTTTTTCAAGTTCTTCTTGAAATGAATCTTCCATACCTTGGAGTGTAGGGAATGGTATGTGGCTTCACTTGATTGAAGGTATATATCAGCTTCTGAGCTGCCCTTTGCTGTTGTATTTCCTATTAACAGTAATAATAGTGATACAGCATCTTCCACAAAAACAATCTGTTATCAAAACAATTTAAAGGAGGATATAGTTGAGGATCTCAAACTCTCCTATATCACTTGGAGGGCCCTGAATAGGGTGATGGTTAGAGTCCCTAAATGCAAAACCAACATGCTCAAATGGGGGCTGCTGGAGGATAACAACATGCTGTGTAAATGTGGAGGGATACAGAATCCATCTCTTTTACTGGTATGCTGATTGCTGCCAGAGGCATGCACCGATGAATACTTGGGTTATGGCAATGACAAAGCCAAGAAAATGGCTTCATTTTGGCAGTCCAGGATTTGATCAGGACATGAAAGAAGACCAAAACAATTCACCCCAGATAAATTATCTCAACAATTACAATAACAACACTATAATAACTGAGGTTAATACTATAATCAGTGCCATTACTACTTCTTAGTTGTTTTTTTAAAACAGTAGCCATGATAGTCTGTGTTTCAAGCATATCAGAGAATAAACAAAAGAAAAACAAAAATGTTGTGGCACTTTGGGACTAACTGTTATATTTTAATGGATCAAGTCCATGCTAACCAATCACTCTGTAAATCATGAAGTCTCACTCTCATGTCTGATGAAGAGGTCTTGGTCCACGAAAGCTAACATTAAAATATAACAGTTAGTCTCAAAGTGCCAAAACATTTTTGTTTTTCTTTTGTTTATTCTCTCAAATTGCTACTTCTGTTTCACAGGTGGGTGTGACTTGCCAAAGGTGAATCTTTTAATGGAGAAATAAAAATGGGATTTTCACTATGTGGCTTGGACAGGACAACAAAAAATGCCAGAAAACAATGCTTTGCTCTAGATATGATCACAGTTCTTTTCTTAGCATGAATCAAAGATTTATAACTTTTACTATCTGCACTCTGTGCAAAGACTGAAAATCTTTAAAATCACCATCAATCCAGAAATCAGCAGCTACCCCAAAATATTATATTGCTTAATATACCAAATGGGGTTTTGATTTATTTATGTTATAGTTTGCTGCCCAACCTGCAACAGTCTGAGTTGCACCCAATATTGTTGTGAAACAGAAGGTGACAATTGGCTGGAAAGTTCAGTGAGTTAGGTGTCAAGCTAAGCAACTGAAAGCTGAGATTGTAATTCCCTGCTGTACATCCCAGAAGAACCAACATGTATAGCCTTGGGCAAGCTGCCTAGTCCCAGGATGTCCTCAGGAGAAGAGAATAGTAAATCACTTCTGAGTACTCTGTACATAGAAAACCCTGGGAAAAGTCACCATAAGTCAGAATTGATGATGATGTGACACCAGCACTAAGTAAGTAACTTTACTCTTGCGCTTCCCCACATATAACTTCAGGCAATATTTCTCTAAGTCAGTGTAATAAAGGGTCAAGAGTATGTTACTGGGGCCACTGCATACTCACTCTAAGGCAGAGGCGGAGCACTGTGCCTTCATGGAAGATTTTCTGCCAAGTCTGAACCACTTCAGGGAGGAAAGACTTAACAATGAACACCTGGCCCAACTTGAGGACCTCATCTTCAGCCCAGGTACAGACCACCTTCATGGCCCTCCGAAGGCCTCCATCCATCTCCTGTCGAGATAAAACCTGGATCATAGCAGCCATGCCACGCTGGGACCAGGAGGACATGCTTTTTGCAAGGTTCAAAGGTGAACTTTCTTCTAATCTATAGACTGTCACTTCTTCACCACCTAATGTCAAAGGAAATGGGGGGGGGGGTTTGACACACATTCACACACTTTAATAATATCCTATTTTGACTTTGCATTATGAAAACAATACAGGTACGTATAACAGTTACTTCTAGGCTATGCAACACTGAAATAAAAATTAGTACATACATATATCTTATGAAGAATGAATGCAATCTGATGCAGCTCTACTTTATTCAGAAATAAATCTCATTTCAATGGGATTGACTCCCAGATAAGTAAACACAGTATTGAAGTATAAGTGGCTAATATATATTCAAGTCATTTCAATATTTTCACACATTAATACAAAAGCTAGTACTTACAAAAAAACTGCACTGGTGTAAAAGGTATGGTTTGAGCCAGCCTCATTAAATTGTTCCTTTCAACAGCTGAAAAAGAAAGGTCAGTCGTATAATTAAATATCCATGTGTATTTGATGAGTCCTGTCATAACAGAGTTGACAAGTTTTTTGGTCTGTATATCAGGGGTGCCCAAACGATAGTCCATGGGCCGGATCTGGCCCCTGATGCCAATTTGTCCAGTCCACGCTGCACTCATGGTTCCCAAAAGCAGAAGTAAAATGCACCCTACAGGCATATTTTACTTCTTCTTCCAGGAGTGAAGAGGGTGGTGTTGGCCAGATAATTTGGCATCGGGGCCCAGATCTGGCCCATGGGCCATAGTTTGGGCACCCCTGGTTTAAGCAGAGAAAATGGCAGCCTAAAATCTATCTCATCCTATTGCAGTACAGATTGCGTGTTTTGCTTCTGCTTCTGATGGGAGGAACCACATGACCAGCCCACTGAACCATGTGATAGGCCCATGGCCCGAAATGTTTGGGGGCCCCTGATGTGGAAATCATTACAGCAATAATTGTGGGTACTGCTGTTATGAGATCTTCACTGACTGTATTGGCACAGGGCATGGGTCATTCCACTGAGTTCCAACTACAATCTCTCTAGAGACCTGGGTTCTAGAACAGGGATGGGAAGTAAAATAGTTCAACTCAAAGCTTAAAATATTGTTTTTATACATTGATTTTTCTAAAATGATTTGGAACAGTGGGCAAATATTTCTCATCACACCCAAAATGTAGCAATATTTCCAATTGTTTTTTGTAACATTGTTATCCCTTGTTTTTATCCCAAAATGCTATTACTTCCAAACTTTAGTTTTCTTTAGTGTAAGCCTATTGAATCTGAACAGAGTATAAATTGAAATGGTTATCTATCATTTGTCTTCTTTCTTCAAAGGATTACATCAAAGGAAAGGACGTATATAAAATATATGCATTAGCGAAATAAGATACAGAATGTGTTATTTCGGGCAAAGGAACCAAAAACATATATATTATTTTTAAATGTGCAAGTAACACCTAGTATCTAAGTATGTTGTTTAAAAATGGAGAAAACTGATTTAGAAAAAGAGGACAAAGCTAACATAAAACCATAAAATGAGAAATTCAGAAAAAAGAAATATATATACAGTATATGGAAATACAGGCACTATGACATCGCCAAGTTAGGCTAAGATGAGGGTAGTCTTACCTAGTTTCCAACAAATGTAGCCTGGGAGGGATTCAGGTTAAGTATAATTATCTTGGCTAGTTAAGATGGCACCCATAAACAGTTAATGGGAGTGTGTGCTGCTTTCACTGTAAGTGCTTCTGAACTCTCAAAATTAGGTGAATTGTTAGCTTGCAGGTAGCATGACGAGCACCCTTGTAGTCTTTGCATTCATGTAAGCTCTACAATATCCTCTCTCTTCCCCTTTTCAGGGTAGCAAGGAGGAGTTTGCCATGGTACTAGAACTGAATCAGGCTAGATCCTAATTAGTTGCAGCTCTAATTGTTCAGGCACTCTGTTTCAGGCAACCAACACTTATTTTTCAGACTGACTGCAGTGTGTTGAATTTGAATTTGAAGGATTATTCCAACTGTATTGCTAAGATGATTTCACTGATAAAAGGTTAAAGCAAAGTGAAGGACCCCCCCCCAAAAAAAGGGGGGAGTTATATAGTTAATATTGTGCCTGGAAAATACAATCCTCTTAAGTCCTGTTTTCAGTAGGGTTCCCAACCACTGTTATTGATAACATACAAGGTTATTGTCTTGTGTATTTACAACCACATCCCACACATAGTAAGCATGTCAGATTTTTGCTGGTGTATTCATTTACGTACTATACCACAGCAAGTGTTATTGCTATTGTTGCTAGATAACACTCCGGTGTAAGTGAGGAGTCAGCTACTGTTAACTTCAAGTATGTCATTACTTTGGAATTTAATTTAAATACGGTATATTCTTCCTGGGGGGTGGGAAACTGTCAAGCCTTGGATGAAAGTTTAGTGGACGATAGAGACATCTGCTGGCTGGTTCTGCACATTTTCTCATTCCCATCAGAGTAAAATGAAACAGCTCTGTAGCTTTCAAGTAAATACAGTACTGTATAGGCAAAGGTAAAGTTGCCCTTTCATGAAAGCCAGTCATATCCGACTCTAGGGTTCAGTGCTCACCTCTGTTTACAGCCAAAGAGCCACCACTTTCTGCTTCTGTACACATTTCTGTGGACAGGTGGCAGGCATGCCTAGACAACTGAGAGCACGGAGTGCTGTTTACCTTCCCACCAAAGTGGTACCTATTTATCTACTTGGAATTTCTTGATTTCAAACTGCTAGTTTGGCAGGAGCAAGAACAGAGATGGGAGCTCATTCCATCATGCAGTACTCAGAGAGAGAGAGAGAGAGAGAGAGAGGACTGATCAGTATCCACATGTCTGAACTGCCCATAAATCAGTTTAGAGTGGAAATCAAGATGCACATAGAAAATGTACCATATATACTCGAGCTTAAGCCAAACCGAAAATAAGCCGAGGTACCTAATTTTGACCTGAAAACCCAGGAAAATAGATTGACCCAAGTATAAGCCAAGGGTGGGAAATGCAGCAGCTGCTAGTGAGTTTCAATAATCAAAATACATGAAAATATGGTAACATTAATTAAATTGTCGGCACATCTCAATCTGGCATGGTCTTCGGATCCTCGTGGTCAATGACCCGAGAATAAGCTGAGACCCCTTTTGGGGGCTCATTTTTGGGGCTAAAATCTTGGTTTACACTCGAGTATATATGGTATTACATTTAAGCTGATGTATCAGTAGAAGGGCCAGGGATAGATTGTTATGTACAGATGTTGTGCGGAATATCATTGCAGAGCCGTCTACTTATATAAGGACTCCTCACTGAATAACGAATATCCAAGGTATCAGTAGAAGTTTACTATAGACAGGAATGATTGGCCTTTCTCAAAATTTAGGGGTGCCCTCTTCTCCCAGTTTTCATTCTTCAGACTAAACTGGCAGTATCAGTCTGGTTCAGGTGCTCACAATTTCCTTACCACACTGTCCCTACATTCAGCCTTAGTCATGCTTATGATTGAAAATCATGTGGAACAGGTAGATTAATTTTGAGGGAGTTGATGTAATTCTTCAACTTACCATATTATATACCGGTGTATAAGATGCACTGGAGTTTAAGACGTACCCCGTTATTACCAAAATAGGACACACTCAATTTTTCCAGTGCATTTTAAGGAGGGGAAGTGGGTTTTATACGCCAGCAAATACGGTACATGTTCAGGAGCCAGACCACATGGCCTTCAGATCTTTTTCAGCTCCTATGTACCATGGATGATTTATTTCCTTCAAAATTTCTAGGGGGAAACCAACTAAAGGCAAGCATTTAGAATTGATAGAAATAGCAAGAGATTATATTTTCATCACATACTGGAAGTGATACTGATTAACAAAATGCTGTCTCTGTGTTTACTAGCAATCCTATCATTTCCTTTGGCTGTGAAATCTTTTCCAGCATTTTCTTCCTTTCCAGACTTATTTTGCCAACAGCTCCTTAATATGCAGAAGCTACTGTTCAAGTAATAAATAATCTTAATCTTCCCAGGCTTCTGTGTCAGGAATAATCTCAATATACTGCTCTTGATAAAGAGCTGCTTCAAAGAGAGAAATTCAGAAAATGACAGGAGGAAAGAATTAATATGCTTATCAACTAATATGCTTATCAACTAATTCAGCTACCAATTGGATACTTACTACATACCTGAGTAATGATGGTGCAGATCTTGAGGGCTTTTTAAGAAGGATGAGATCACTGCTGAAAGAAGAATGAAAACAAGGCTTTTATTTTCAAAAGGGGAAGCACAGACAACTATGACATTATGGGCACAAGAGATCCAAAATGAGGAAAAAAATAAAGTCACTGGCTTGGCATTTTACAGAGATGAGTAAAATGTGAAGGAACATTATAAAGTTCAAAATGCAGCCTGTGTAAACATTCAATAAAACAGCATACAATTATACTGGAGAATAGAGAATGACAGGAAGTATTCAACTGAAGGACACTACTTTAGCTTTAGCTGAAAAGCTAGTAATTGGAGTTCAGGGATTGTAAAACCTCTTTTACTGCCCACTATGCTTCATGGGATCTCAGCGGCATGATTTTCTCAAACCTATCCCTAGTCATTATGCATCCCATTAATTATATTATAGAGAATGATGTTGTACCAGTACTGGTTCATTAAATCCATGGTATCTAAAATGTTGTAAAATCTAAAATCAGATGAACAAGAAAGAATCAAAGCTAATCTAAAGAACATTTATAAAGTAGTTTAAATTATATACTGTATATATTACTGCTAAAAGGCGTAGTAACAGAATACCTGATGAACAAATTAAGGTGGGCTGGCCATGTTGCATGCACAAGTGATAATAGATGGAGTGCCAGAATAATGAATTGGTATCCGAGAGATCACAAAAGACCTAGGAGAAGACCACCTAGCAGATGGGAAGATGTTCTCAAGAACAATGCTGGACCAACATGGAGAAGAACTGCCAGGGACACATTGTTATGGGTAGAAGTTGTGTGGAATGTCATCGCAGAGATGTCTACTCATACAAAGATTCCTAGCTGAATAATGACTCCAAGATATCCGAAGTATATATTACTGTATACAAGCCCAAATCTTATTGGGTACAGATATTCAATTCATGTTGAAGCATGGTTAGGTAAAGATAAAGTTAAAGGTTTCCCTTGCTCAAAAGTCAGGCATATCCAACTCTAGGGTTCAGTGCTAATCTCTGTTTCAAAGCCAAAGAGCCAGAGATGTCTGCTTCTGCAGACATTTCCGTGGTCATGTGGCAGGCCTGACTACACACCAGAGTGCACGGAACACTCTTTACCTTCCCACTGAAGTGGTCCCTATTTATCTATTTGCAATTTCTTGCTTTCAAACTGCTAGGTGGGCAGGAGCTGGGACAAAGACAGGAGCTCATTCCGTCCTACAGTACTTGGGAATTGAACTGCTGACCTCAGACCTTCCAATTATTATTATTATTATTATTATTATTATTATTATTATTATTATTATTATTATTATTATTAGTAGTAGTAGTAGTAGTAGTAGTAGTAGTAGTAGTAGTGGTAGTGGTGGTGGTGGTGGTGGTGGTGGTGGTGGTGGTGGTGGTGGTGGTGATGGTGATGGTGGTGGTGGTATGAGGGCTGAAATTATTTACAAACCATAATTTGTAATCATTTTATGATACAAAATACGTCATTTTATGATACAAAATCCATGTGGTGACCTTTCACTACAGAGACCTCTGACATATCAGCTATCAATAAGTATTTTAGGTCTATAACTAACACCTAGTATCTAAGTATGTAACTTGCAATCCATTTTCTTTTTGTGTTTTTTATCCTGGAAGGTTGAGGGAATGGATTGTCCTGTTAGTATCTACTTTTTGTTACCTGCTCTGGGAATCTGTTGTTGTTTTTGTTGTTTAATAGTACTGTCACAAATAAATAGCTGTGTTTTGAATAGACAAACAGGTGGGATTGACACATCACTCACTGACAGAAGGCCTCGCAATTTTTAAACTGATATGAACTGATGTTAATATTGACTTCTAATCATACATTATATAATGTAATTTACAAGAACAAAAACTTACTGTCATCTTCATCTAAGCTTCCCAACCTGTTCAAAAGCAAATATTAAAATTAGGTAAAGTTTTCATGGTTTAACACACTCCCTCTCAATATATATAAACAAAGCAATTGTTTGTAAACATGGAGTAGCCCTATAAAGTTTTCTTCTTTGTTGAAAAAATAATAGCAACAAGGGTTGTGTTGCATACATATGCTGGTTGGCATTTCTTAATAAGATTCATATTTACTGATTTAAAAAAATCTGTTTCCTGTTGTGTTAACCAATTTCTTGCATTGTGCTTGCTGTTTTTAATTTTTGTTTTGTAATTGGTCCATATGGAGAAGTTTGGGTATGATTCACCACTGAAATTTAAATATCAGATAACCGTAGACTGTAGGCATAACCAAGCAAAAATGATAATTCTTTTATTTTAAGTAACCTGTCCTCCTAGTTCTGTGTTGGAGGATTAGCAGTAACAGCATGTGGTCTAACAGACTTTCTGTCCCATGCATGCTGATCTTATTGCTGGATCTAGCTTGCTACATCTAACAGAATCCAGAAATCATCTATGTACATTTTGCCTTTGTATGGGTGTCTACAGAGGTTGTTAGCTCAAGGTGATACAAGGCTATATGGAGCTGGTAGGAACAATGAGAAGAGTCTGCCTTGAGATGAACAAAGCAAGCTTAGACAATATGTAAAGTACTTACGAGTGGTTCCTGCTCAGATTATTCATCCTGGTTTTCCTAGTCCAAGTCAAACTGTTATTTAAATCCTACAAGGAAGTAAAAATGACAAATGCAACTAACCATTTTCCACAACACTAAAGCATGTCCTAATTTTGTGACTCTTTGGGCATTCCACGCTGTTATTCAGAGCTTGCTTTCATGTTACATGTCCATCTGTCCGTCCCACCAGGGCGGATCGGAGGGGCTCTCTTGTTGTTCCATCGGCTAGGGAGGCTCGCCTCGCTGGCACCAGGAAGAGGGCCTTCTCTGTGTTCGCCCCGGCCCTCTGGAACCTCCTTCCAACTGAGCTGCGCATGCAGACAGAGCTCCTGTCCTTCCGGAAGAACTTAAAGACCTGGCTGGCAGGACAAGTGTGGGGTTCCAGGGATGGGGGATCCCATGTGGGGTGGTTAGTCTAGGGATACTACCCTTGACGACACCCCCAGATACTGTTTTTAGTTTATGAATTTTAAATTTTTATATTGATGTGTTTTATTCTGTGCTGTAAGCCGCCCAGAGTCGGGCTTGCCCGATTGGGGCGGGTTAGCAAGTGTGAGAAATAATAAATAAATCAAGAAGACCATATTTTATAAAACATACTGCTATACCAAATATGTTTAAGAAATAACTGCAAAGTTCCTCATTATGTTCTCATCTCTGTAGGAGCAAAATGCCATCCATCCCTCCTTCTCCCTCAACAGTCTTTGGTATCACCAGGTCTCACCTTTATCCTGGTTTATCACCTGTGGTGACTGCAGCTGAGATAATGCTAGACAAAGAGGCAGCAGTTAGGCTCCTCCTACTGTTCCTGACATTTGAGAGCCAAACTATACATTCGATATAGTCGGTCACTAAAAGATAGGAGTTCTTAGGTGCTGAGAATGGCCAACCATCACAGCAGGAGCTTTTCACACCCCTTATGGTTTGCAAATTACTTTGGTTTGATTTGTGATTGGTCATCAGATGTAAGCACAGGCTTCATTGAAAAATATGACAGCTCAGGCATGAAGGTTTGCTGGAATCACATCTCTGTTATTGAAACCAATAATATCCTCACCAAATAGATAAGAAGTTAGAATTTGTTCAAATGTATTAATGTACTGAAGAACAAAGTTTTTCAATACGGTCAACCCCACTCACTTATTATTATTTTTTACAAGCCTGGGAAATTACCATACAAAAACGTCAGTTTTAAATTGTCCTCTTTGTTTATATATTCCCATTACATGACTCAATGGTTTGATATCTCTTTATTAATATTTTCTGCTTAAGTGTTTAATTATTTATTCCTTACCCTGCTACATGAAATGTTCTTATTTTTGTATTTACACCATACTAGCACAACAACCTCAGAGAACGGCATACAAAATGTAAAGAATTGTCTTGCAATCTGTCTTCTATCCTTACCTCTTGTGACTGTCGTAAATAGTCACAGATCTGTACTGTGTGCCTCACCATCTCTTGGTTTTTCATTTTCTGACACATACAGCTGATCCGATCCAAACCTAGACCAGTGGAGAAAGGCAACACACAGAAAACATGGGGAACTTAAATCAAAATATGTTTTTCTTACAGAAAAAATAATCCCAGCTGCATTCATTTTTATAGGCTATTCTAAGCAAGACAATTTGTATTCTGTGTCTCTGAGTAGCATAGCTTTCACAAAGGCAACTGTGATTGTGATGTCAAGAAACACTAGTGGTGTGCTGCAGCTCACCATGCCAAACAAAGGAAAGGAGATCTCTCCCCACAAGCCTTCTCTTTCTGGCTGCCCCTGTTATCATAACCCATGAAGTGGGACTAAAGGGAATTAGGTGAATTCATTGAAGCAGGGTAAGCAAGTCAGAAAGAGGCCTAGGAGCAGGGGAATGTAGCCCAAATTCAAAGTAGTTTGGAAATCTGTTGAGCTAATTTTCATATTTAGAGAAAAGCTATTCAACATGTCATGAGACATTCAGATGAAGCTCCTTCAAAACTCTTCTCAACTGAATCTACAGTGTTCCTTGGGTCTTTGCTGGATCAAGCTGCATACAGCTTTGTTCTATTGTAACTACAGTTTTCTCAACAGCAGCAAATCAAAAACATGGGTCGCTCTTGCTTGACGGCCAGTCTTATCTGACTCTAGGGTTCAGTGCTTCTCTCTGTTTATAGCCAAAGAGCCAGCACTGTCTGCATTTGTAGGCATTTCCATGGACATGTGACAAGCATAACCAGACACGGGAGTGCACAGAACGCTGTTTACCTTCCCGCTGAAGTGGTACCTATTTATCTACTTGCAGTTTCTTGCATTCGAACTGCTAGGTTGGCAGGAGCTGGGAAAGAGATGGGAGTACACTCCATCATAAAGAACTCGGGTCTCAAACTGCTAACCTGCCGACCTTCCAGTCATCAAGTTCAGCATCTTAACTACTAAGCCACTACAGTCATAAACATAAGCACCATGCAAATGTTGCTCCTGAAGAAGCAGAAAGAAATCTACCACACACATTGGAAGAATTCCCCTTTTATGCAAGAGGCTATGTTCTGTGCCACAAATGGAATCAATATCCTCTCAATCAAATAAAACCAAATGCTATTTTAACATACGTTATGGGATACAATTAGAACAGTAGTACTGTTAGTTCTGTGGAAGATCAGCTATACTGCTCTGGTTGCAGAACTCCTGTATGTTTGTTTGGCAGTTAGTTTATGAATGCTGAATCTGTATCTATCACCACTACCACCCCACAACCCTATTGAGCCCAAAGACATTGCCAATGACAATCTCCCTCCACTTCTCTCTCTCTTTCTCTCCCTTATCTTATAGCCATGTTGTCATGATATAACTTGGCTTGCTCTTCTGTAGGATTTGCACTCTTCACAATGATTTCAACAGCCAATCTCTAGAATGGGTTCTTGAGAGGGATCCTTATGAGCCATTTATAGTCCCTCAGCTGCCACTATACACTCTTATTGGTTTAAGATTGCATACTTAGCTGACTGAGGCGAGACACAGTTTGCCCATTGGTTCTGTATTCCTGTTTATTCCTTACACTTCTGGTCTCCAGTGGCTCTGAATTAACTTGGGTGTTCTGTGGACAACTCTCTACTCTAATCACCTGCCAAGAGGGGGGGAAAGAGACAAGAATTATCAACATACAGGTCATAGAAGAAAGATTACCAGCAGGCTTCACACCATACTTTCCCTGCCTGGATATAATATTTCCTTCTCCTTATACAAAAGATTTTTTAAATGTATTCATTTATTTAGACACATACGACATGAATTAACAAAAATAGTATCAACGGGGAGAGCATACATATCTTAATTTTTCTGATGTCAAGAACAAATTGTTTTTTTTTTACTTAACTACAAAAAGTGTTGTATGCATGGGTTCAGTACAGAAAACATGTTCTGTCTGTCCTATAATGAAATCCAGTCAAGCTTAATCACACTGCATACAGATTTCAGTCCAACTGGACTCTGTCTTCTAAAGTCCCTGGTGATCAGTTGTACCAGCAGTTTGAACATTCAGAACATGACCCCTTACAGAGCAAAAGATATAAAAATGTTCTCAATTGGTTAACTTAATCACACTTGATCTGAATGATATTCTAAAAATTGTTCATTAGAGCAAAACAGTCTGTCCTAGACAATAAGTCATTAAATACTTACTCTATAGTTATTATTTCTAAATGTCCACATATTCTTATATATTAGCAAATGTGCTCTCCTATTGGTCTTGGATTTCCTTTTCTACAGTAAAAGTAGTGTTTTGAAAATACTACCATATCTCCCTGAATACCTTTATATTAGCTGAGTTGAAAGCTAAGCAGTTTTGATTTGAAAACTAAGCAAAGTGAAGCTTAATTAGTACAGTTGTACCTCACTTAAAGAGCATAATGTGTTCCACAGGATTGCTCTTTAAGCGAGTTTGCTCTTTAAGTGAAACACCATTGTAAGTAACCAATTATGTGGGAGAATTGCGAACCCCGATTTATTTGTTAAGCGAGTTTTTGGTTGGTTTTATTTGTTAAGTGAAGCGAACATTCAGAGAAAATTCTGCTCTTTAAGCAAGTTACTCTTTAAACGAAGCGCTCTTAATGCGAGGTTTGACTGTATTTGGGTGGGAGACTATTATCTAATATCAGGGATCTCTGAAACTCAGAGGATCAAAGCAGACAACACCGGGCTTCTTATATTAAGACAGCATCCTATGTGCCTAGATGTGTAAGTTGCAGCACTATCTTTGTATTGAAATCTTTTATGTCTTTAACTGAACCTAACTGGAAAGCCCTACCAGTACATGTTCACCTCTCTCTAGAAATTTAAGAAGGCCATTAAGGGCAAACTTTTCAGAGGGGCATTTCACAATATCTTGCTCCTCCCTTTCTTACACTTATGAGGCCTCTGGCTGGTTCATAGCCCATCTTTCCCTGCTGTTTTATTCTTGCGTGTTTGTAGTTTTGTATCATTGCATTTTAACTTTTGCATATTTTATATCTTGCATTTTTATATGTTCACCACCCTGATTGGCTTTTTGGCCAGACCTACAGTACACAAATAAATATAAATACATTTAATTGCAGACTAAAATCGCTCTAGCCCTTGTTGATGAAAGGGCAGATAATGAGCAAAATGTGCTAGGGCTTGTGATCATCACTTTTCAGATTAAATACATGTGCCTTGGGCCAGATTTTATTTATTTTTTATTTATTTATTGCATTTTATACCGCCCATTTGGAAAATTTCCCACTCTGGGTAGTGTACGTACAAATATCAAAATAACATAACAAAACACACAACAAATTAAAAATAAACCAACCAAATAATTTGTACTTTTCCCCTTGTCTTATATATCATTTCATTTTTCAACTTATATCAATCAACTGTAAAGCAGAAGAGTTTTATAAAGGTAAAGGTCACCCTTGCTTGAAAACCAGTCATATCTGACTCTAGGGTTCAGTGCTCATCTCTGTTTATAGCCAAAGAGTCAGTGCTGTCTGCATTTGCAGACGTTTCCGTGGACATGTGGTAGGCATGCCTAGACACCGAAGAGCACAGAACGCTGTTTACCTTCCCAACAAAGTGGTACCTATTTATCTACTTGCAATTTCTTGCTTTTGAACTGCTAGGCATTCTGGAGACAGAACATTCAGGAAAATTAGAATTCTTCCCATTTTCTCCCCTCTGCAACCTAACCAAAACTTCCCTGTGGAGACGGAGGCTACCTCCTTTTAGTTTGACACATTTGCCAATGAATCTTGCACTTAATCTAAATTCTTCAAACCTGAAGATATCCCAGATTATTCAGGAATACCTAGAATGACAATTTAGTCCTAATAACTTGTACAGTTATTTCTAGCTATGCTAAGTTAACCTCCTTAAAGCCAACTGCCTTTGAAGTTGAGTCTTGTGACAAGCAAGCTGAATGAGAAGATGGAAAACCACTAGTGAGATCTCAGTATATTTTCCTTCCTGATACAAAAATTACTTGGTGACATGTAAATTGCTGTTCTTAGGCCCTGCTTCTGCTTCATCTCCAGAAATAGCATCCACACATTTTCATAGTGGTAGCAAGTACACACTGTAGTTAGTCATGAAGGCCAGCTCTATGGTACAAATAGAAATTATATCTGCAAGTTTTTATTTTATAAATGTAAGCTTTTCTTTTACCAGCAATTACTAGCGTACTTTCCTCTTTCAGTAGACACAAGCTCAGCACAACCTAGTGTAATTTGCAACCATAAATTTAAGTACTCATTCCTTTATTAACTGATTAGTCACCTGACCATATCATATAAGTATTTTTCCCTTGTTCAAAGAGAAGGGAAATTAAAGAACAAATGGAATTTTATATTAAGCACCATGTACAACACTTCATAAGGTGGGTAGATTAGGCCTTTTTGCTAGCACTCTTGTAATCCCCACAAGGGAATTACAAAATGGCTAAGCCAGAAGTGTAGCGTGCCTTGGCGGGGCCCCGTATAAAAATTTGTTTGGGGGCCCTTAGGAAGGGTAAAGATTTCTCACAAAAGAAAAAAAAATTGCATAAAAAATTAAAAGAAATATTTATTCATCATAATTATCTATCTGTCACTTTTTCCAAAAATTTTACAACAATTCAAATTAAATATACACTCTCCTTGCCTTTTTTCGGCAAACTGATTTATTAAATCATTTATAGCTGATGATGGCTTTAGTTTTTCTGTTTACTTTTTCTTTTTGTAGCTCCGCTGGGATAATCTCTTTTCCTTTCACTCATTGTTTTTTTACAAATCGCTACTAATACTACTAAACCAGAAGAACAATTGTTTGTATTGTATTATAATGTAATGCACAATTAAATAAAACGCGTCAATAAACACTGCTCTCTGTCCGTGGTTTATCATCGTATCATCGTATCATATGTACATCAATTATTGTGGGATTCCCCCGTTGAAGTAAATGACTTAAATGGGGAAATCCCGCAGCCCGCAATAACCGATGTAGGGTGTTGCCAACTTTTGAACGCACGCTTTACGCGGGAAAAAAATAAATTGCTTTTTTTGACTTTTGTCATTTGTTTTGCTTACGCATGTTGGGGGCCCCCGTGGCCCCCGTATAATTGATGCGGCAGATACGGCGGTAGCTATACCCCTGGGCTAAGCATTATTGGAAAACAGAGAGGAGAATACACAGATTTCATTAAGGATTTCTACTTTTCTCCCATAATTTCTCATCACTTCAATGACTGAGCTGTTCTCAAATAAGCAACAATTAGTGGCCCGCAGAAACCTGACCTGAGCTATCATTTTTCTACAAACAAAGAAGTCAGAAGATCAATGTGAGATTCAAATTCTGTTGATACCTACTGGCACCTGAAGAGTTTTCTGCTTCTTCTTCAAAGACTTCCTTCCCTTGTTTCCAGATTTTGATTTTGCCCATACTGACTGACAAAGTTCAGCAGATCTTGATAGCTCTGAGGAAGAAAGCAGGAGGAAAGGCCAAATTTTATATTTCACATAAATCTCTTTGGGAAAAGAAATGAAGTTTAGCCTTTAAGTGACTTATAGTACAATATTATGCATGTCTGTTTCAAAAACCAGAGGACTGCGGTGGCTCAAGGCACAATGAACTGAAAATTGCTTACTCATAGAATAACGGGTTGCAACTTTACAGTTATTTCATACTCAATCATTTTTCTACCATCATATCATTGTTGGTATAATGAAATCACTAGCTGGTGATAAAGTTTGTATCTTTTTTAAAAAAAAGAAACATAATGGCTCATATCCTGTTGCT
Source organism: Furcifer pardalis (assembly GCA_030440675.1). NCBI lineage: Eukaryota > Metazoa > Chordata > Lepidosauria > Squamata > Chamaeleonidae > Furcifer > Furcifer pardalis. Next base: position 40,374,006 of record CP126896.1, read on the forward strand.
TAGAATAGTAAATCCCATTAGAGTTTATGGAAGAGAATCCAGATTTCTTTGAACCAAAATGCCCTTGTTCAAAATCCAAATTAATTACTGTATCACTCATATCATGGTGATGTTAGGGATATGAAGAGATAATTTTGTGAAGCTGGCAGATCTAATTGTAGTTTTAATAATTAGAATAATAATTAGTTGCCTCGGCGAGTGGGCAGTAATATAAATCTGAACAAATAAATAATAATAATAAATAAACTTCATGGACAGTATCAGTGATGGGTGTCCCATAATTCGGTTGTTCTACCTACTTCTGGTTTGAGGGCTCCCGGTGCCCTAATTTGGCCTGGGGCATCCTGCTGAAATATGGGACTAGAAGTTCCCCTTTCTAACCAGTAATCTGATGAACTTCTCACAAGCATAAACATTTGCACAAACACTGCCATTTTGCAAGTGACTGGCAGACTTTCTTCCGGGAGAGTGGGATTTCCACAACATCAACACACCTGGAAGCATTATAGTCCTTCATTACTACACTGAGAGGAATTTTCTGCTTAGCAGAAGTTCAGCAGGCTACTAGCTGTCAATTAAGATGCTAATTAAAATCCAGATTTCAATGTAAATTAGGTAGTGAACTGTCCCTAAAACAAACAAACAAACAAAAAGGATAAATTATTGAAATGTTGAATGGTAGATCTATTTTTCTACAAGCATACTGGGGCTGTCCATTGGGTATCAAAGTATTGGATCAAGGTTAATCAATAAGAGCAACTGGGATCAGTAAAAGCCAATTTTAGGTAAGTGAACCTGACTTCTATATTCACTTGGGCTACATTAGCTCTGGTACATTACTGCAATGGGGATCTGAGGTTATCATTCTTTCTGGAGTAAGTGCTTTTCTTGTTTAAACTGCAAGCTTTCATGTTTTTTCGTTTTTTAAAAGCTACTGCACTGAAGATTTGATAACTGCTGATATATAATCAATTTACAAAACTGGTTACTCATTTATCACAAGGCTGCCTTAATTGCTTGCCATAGAACTTTGGATCAGAATAGATTGGTATTCTTTACAATTGAGAAGAAATGATAGGGAAAGGAAGCAGATGTGAGGTGCTCCAAAACAAGAACAGAGGGAATAACTAGCTCACAGCAAAACCCAACAATAACTAGAAACATGGACCCTGAACAGATCTGAAAAGCTTAAAGGTGTGCTTTTTAAAAACAAAACAAAACTGGGATGTGCTTTTCTGCAGCACAATATGCACTTCTTTGTTTAAGCATATCAAAGAGTAAACAAAACTAAAATGCAAAATGTTGTGGCAATTTGAAGACTAACTGCTGTATTTTAACGTTAGCTTTCATGGATCAGGTCCACTTCTTTGTTTAAGGCAATCACACTCTACCTTAGAGGTTGCAGTGGTTCAGCAGGCAAGAAGCTCGCCTTGTTGGCTGGAAGGCCAGCAGGTCGGCAGGTTGAGACCCGGGTAATGTGTGACCGTTTGAGTGCCCGTCTCTGTCCCAGCTGCTGCCCAACCTAGCAGTTCGAAAGCAAGAAATTGCAAATAGATAAATAGGGACCACTTCAGTGGGAAAAGATCTTGGGGACATGAAAGGAGCCTCATTCGAGCATCCCCTGAGCAGAGTTTCTCCAGCAAAAATCCTTTCAACCTAGAATAATTTCTGACATGAAATTTTTATTACAGTGGAACCTCGGTTAACAAACAGCTTGGTTAACATAAACATTACATAACGAAAGGAAATCCACAGAAAATAGTGGCTCCGTTTATGGATTTTTTCTTCAGAACAGATTAATTGGTTTTCAATACATTCCTATGGGAAACCACATTTCAGTTAAAGTATTTTGGTTTTCAATGCATTTCTATGGGAAATTGCATTAAATCCATTCCTATGAGAAATTTGGTTAAAGTAATTTTCCCTCTATATAGAGTTGCCATAATTATCTCCCACAAAACTGGGACATAAGTATACTTGACTAAAAAGAGCAGGTTATCTACAAAATACCCTTAAAAAAAACATAATATAATGACAGCTATAAAACACTTTCACATTAAATATAAAGGTAAAGGTTTCCCTTGCTCGAAAGCCAGTCGTATCTGACTCTAGGGGTCAGTGCTCATCTCTGTTTCTAAGCCGAAGAGCCAGCGCTGTCTGCTTCTGCAGACGTTTCCATGGTCATGTGGCAGGCATGACTAGACACCGGAGTGCATGGAACGCTGTTACCTTCCCACCGAAGTGGTCCCTATTTATCTACTTGCAATTTCTTGATTTCAAACTGCTAGGTTGGCAGGAGCTGGGACAGAGACGGGAGCTCATTCCGTCCTGCAGTACTCGGGAATCAAACTGCTGACCTTCCACCTCCCAGTCAGCGTCTTAGTGACTTGAGCCACTGCAGTCCTCACATTAAATATATCAATACATAAATGGATTTATTTACAACAGTTAATTCTTACTGTAAGATGATCTGTTGTACTCCTGAGGTCGTGTTGCAGTCAACTCTTAACGTCCTCAGTTCCAGGAAACACACTGGTCACACTTAACAGGTGGTGGTGTGAGACGAGGACGCTAAGATTTGTCTCCAGGTATACTCCAACTCCAATGTGGCTGGAAATCACTCATTTGATGGCAAAAGTTTGAATATATTTTAATTGTGTGTTTTAATACACAATCAGTCGATTTTAAAAATCTGGGACTTTAGCCTGATTTTTATTAAACTGGCTGGGACAATTTTTCTGACCTTGAATCCAGGACAATCCTGGTTTTCCGGGATGTATGGCAACCCTAGCTGTAAGAACTGTTCTGGAGAATGCATTAATTACACTAAACGAGGTTCCACTGCATTATATTCTACCTTGCAACAAAACTCCAGGTGGCTAACAAAAGAGCAAGAACAACAAACATCATAAAAACATTTTAAATATGATACCCCCAAAGAGCACTAAAGGATTGTTTGCAAAAATGAGAGGAGGCAAGAAAGCAGCAGAAAACTGTGAAATAAAATCTTACAGACAGCAGTGAAACTAGATTAGAGAGCACTGACAAAACAACATGTTATTGCCTTTTATTCTGCAGGTTTTCCTCACTTTCTCTGCACTGGAGTGAAAACTGCTTCCTCTGCGGAAAGACCAGCTCCTCCAAAATGGATCTTTCCATACTGATGCTCTGCGCTGGAGTGGAAGAAGAGACTCTGAACTGTCACTACTGTGCCCTGGCTTGTCAATGCTACAGGAGAATGATTTGGATTTCCTTATCGGTCTATGTTGAGGGTTTGAAGTGCAGTCCTCATTATCAGAAGGTATGCTTTGCTGTTGTCTTGGCTTGTTATTTACAAAACCCTTTTCATCATCGTCCAAAAATCCCCAATTCACATGACCTGCTCCTGGTTCCTCACTGTGGTCAGAAGTTTGAGAGATGTCATTGGTCATGACAGGTGTCTGGATGGCCACACAGTGTTCAGCAGCAATCTCGCCAACCACCTCAGGTGGTGAACATTCCAGTTCCATTCCTTGACTGATAACTGGCTTTTCTGGAGCAACACTGTGTAGTTTCAGCTGAACAAGTGTGCCACCTTGCTTGGTTTGGGGCTTAACCTTAATTCCATTTTCTCTGAGTTCATTTTGAGAACCTGAAGAGTCCCAACTTAAGCCATCATTTCCAAAGTCTAGTTGTTGATCAGATGGAACCAGAAGAAACTGTCTAAATCTAGAAGTTGATTTACACTCTGACGATACCCCTGAAGTCAGAGTATCACTTTCCATCTTCTGACATCTGTCTGTTAATTTGATCTCATTGTAATCTATGGCACTGAGAATGTTTTGACTTCTTCTTGATAGCCAATGGCTCCATGACAGGCTTTTTTGAAGAGAAGGTGGCACGCTGTAGTAACTATACTTATTACTCACACCTTTCATAGATCTCAAAGCTTTGGAATGCATTGCATTACTCCAACTATGAGGAAGCTTTCTACAGGCTTGATGCCACTTATCAGTAAGATGGGCCTCCTCCACATGCAAAGTGTCCACAGCTGAGATGACTTTCAGAGTATCAACAGTTAAAACAGAGAGGTCCTGTAAATGTCCTAGCTGGCTGTCCAGGGCAACCAAAGCATCTTTGATGAAAAATACTTTCTCATGCACTTCCTTTAGTTGTGAAAATGTTTCCTCAACTCTAGGAGAGAAAAAAACATACCATACAAGAAAGTTACTTTTCTGCTTATTTGTGGGTTATGAAATATTCTGCTATTTTATCTGATTACTTAGTATTTAAGGGAAATTCAGTCAGTGTTTGGAACAGGGAATTAATGAATTTCATTGAGATGATGCAAGGAGGAGCAACTTTCAGTCTTCCAGAAGCTGCTTAAATTTAAACTCCCTATCAGCTTTCCTCAGCCTAGAAGACTTCAGGAGCCACAACAAAACAGCAGTTTGAGGTTAACAAGCTGCCCTACTACCCTGAATTAGTGAAGTATAAATATGAATGCATTTTGAATATTACTAGTCATGTTCCATACTCAAGAATCTGCTCCAGCACATTCATCTACTGTACAAGCCAAAATTACTGGTAGTTTGAACTTTCTTGTTTATGACCGTGAAGGCCCAAACATAATACTGTAGATACACACACACATGAAACATGCTCAGATGTCCTTAAAGACACTCTCATAAAGATAAGGTAAATCACAGGAGGTTTAGGTTAATAAAATACAATGAATACACTGGGGGTTCCCAACCTGTGGCCTATGAGCTACATGCAGCCCCTGAGCTATTTCTGTGTGGCCCTCCAACCTGCTTAACTACCACTGTCACTCTCAAGGTGTTTTCCTTCAGGCCCACACTGCCCTTCCTGTCTCAGGCAGCACTATCTACTGCCGTTTTCCTTCTCCCTTTCTTCCAAAAAAGTGGATTTTCTGGCAGCTGTCCTGAGACTATGCAGCTTACCCACAACTACACAGACTGGTTTTTCTCCCAGGAGGCACAGTGAGGAATGGAACTCCTAAACTCAGGACTACACGACCTGATAAACTACAGTACTACCCAGCCAGTGGCTTAAAATGCTAAAGGAGATTAAAATATTTAGTTACATTTCTCCAGAGCAGCTAAAGCAAAAGGCAATCACACTTATATACCACCCCATAGAATTTAGTGCACTCTCTGACTGAAAGTCAACATATGATCAATAATACAGTAATACCTCGGATAACGCTAAGACTTGGTTCCACAAGTCTTGGTGTTATCCGATTTTTAGTGTTATCCGATGCATGTTAAAATCCTATGGGATGGATTGGATAACGTTAATGCTCCATAGAGATACATTGTAACCGCACAGACTTTAGCGGTTGTTATCTGATCCATCCCATAGGACCTTAACGTTATTCGATCCAATTCTCCTCCCCAGACTGCTTAATGTTATGCGATTTTAGCGTTATCCGAGGTATTACTGTAATTCTCAGCTTTATAAATTTCATGTATTGAAACACTTCAGACTGAGATCTTTAACTTCAACTTATTTTCATATAACTAGGAAATCTCTTACATGTTGCAGTAAACCCAATACATCGTCACAAGACCAGCCTTTTTACCTTTCAGTAGTAAAACGAATCCTTTCACTGTTGCTGGAATGCAGGCTTTCATTCCTCTCGTGAAGGTATTTTTCTACACACTGCTCTTCAAATTCATGGAGTTTTTTTAGTTCTTCCTCACTCAGGTACAACTCTGGGTGACAACAGTAAGAAGTACATTTTCGTTACAGTGATGCAAAGGCTAGTTCTCGGGATCAAACAACATTTGGTACTAAAAATGCTATTTGCCAACAGATTTGGCAGTCTCATGTGAAATAGAATTTTATCAGTTCCTAATGTTCACTATAGTAAAATTCTCAAGGGGGGGGGGGTCAAAGAAATGCAACAACATTGACACTGCAAGGTTTGCATAGCCCTACTTGCAGCTTTATGAACAACAACAAAAAGAGGGATGACAGGTGCAGACGAAAGGGAAACAAAACAGAGACAATGATATATGGAGAAAGAGGATTTTATTGTTCCCTTCTATGTTACAATCCCAATACTGGAGCCATTTGATACTTGTCACCAAAGGGACACTACAACTGAGCCAAATAGCAGGTTTAAACCCCCATGTAATGATTGTTAGTAAACAGATACTATTATAAGACCTTCAGGGCTCATCCAACTTCTGTGCCACACTGGCACACATTTTAGAACACATTTGTCTTGGTTTCTCTCTGGATTTTAAAAATAAATGTGCTGTTTCTTTCAAAGGATCCAAGATTCAAGATTATATACATATGTTAGTCATGGCTGGATCTCATATGCTGTTGCTGCAGCTGAAAGTCTTCTATTCCAAGGTTGGGAAGACAAATAATAGCCACCCCTTATTCAGTAATCTGAAGATCATAGCCACACATGAATGTGTAGTTACCAATGCCAGTGCTGGCTTTGTGTTTTATAAACAATTAGCTTATGTTAATGAAATACACCTCAGTCATATCTTGTATATTGCCCCTTTCCTTCCCCTTCTGCCTTTCATTTGTTTTCATTCTTTCTTTCTTGTTTTTTATTTATATCTTTAAAATCCCAACAACAGCTTTTAGCTGTAAAAAAGCAGGAACAAAGATTTCACCCTTCAGTGAGGTCATATATGTTTCTGTTCCTTATGGCCTATGACAGGTGTTTGCACCCTATGGCCCCTAGGCTGGACCCAGGCCTTGATGCCATTCCATCCAGCCTGTGGCAATGACCCCGGAAGTGGAAGTGGATGCGTTTATGTTGGCCATAAGTGTACCAGCACATGCAGATGCGCTTGTGCAAATGCACCCACCACTGTTTACAGACACATTTATGAGGGAAACCACATGTCTGGTCTGCTCAGCAGTCTGAGGGGTGGTGGTCTATCCCATGGTGTGAAAACCTTGAAAATCCCTGACCTATGACTACTTAATTTCATAATTAACACCTTCCCTATCACATTTTTTGCAATACTGATGTTCTGAAAATACCAGTGGTAACTACATAGAAAATTTAAGAGGGTAACCAAAAGTTGAATTAACATATTTTAAACATACAGAGAACTTATTCTTACATCTCTATTTCTCAGTGATGTTGACCCAAAAGATTGGAACTAGTTGCAAGTTGCATATGTTCTCATAAGGAATTAATCAGGTTTCTAAAAGAGTATATTTGAAGTCTATTGCCACTAGGTGGTACTACATTCTTGCATCTCATCTCTTGTACATTGATGCTTCCAGCAAATTAGTTAAATTTGAACCAGATGCTGAAACAGAAACACCTATAGTGTAAGCTAGAGGGAAAAGGTTTTGGTGAGTGTAACACAGAAATTGCTGTGAAACTATACTGGAGCCCTACCATAAGTACAAGGAGCAAGAACTTACTTTTAATAATAAAAGCATAAAGTTACAGTATCTTGTTTGTAAATTTTGAATCCAGTGGCAAAAATTCACTTGCTTGGCATGGTAAATCACACTCAAGGAAGCCCGTTGAATCAGTGAGGATTTGGTGAGTCAGCTTCTCCCATGGGTTCTACAGGTACGAACAGGCCTACTGTAACTGTGACTTTCACTGTGCTAAAGGATTTTTTTTCATTAATGGGAGAATAGTAAATGGAAACAAATCTGACATCAGCAATGAAAAAACACAAAAAACAGTGTCAGAATATTTTAAACTTCCAAGGAAAAACATTCTCTACACTGAGGCTTGGCCACAACCCTGTTATTTCTTTAAACAAAAGTTCATTTTTAAAAAGAAAGAAATTAACTTTCTGGTCACTTCCAGTTCCACTTGAAGGGAGTCTTATGGACCCCCAAAGCCCAGGTGCATGTGTGTGTGTGACTCCCAGGACTTTGGATCTTACCTTACCTACACATCATGTATATTTTTGCCTTTACATATAAGTAACACTAGAAATATCAGGCCCTGCTTACTCAGTTCAACATGTTCTTTCTCTTGATCCGATTCCTTTGGCAACCGGTGGCAACGGAGGTGATTTATGAGGATGCCAATATAGCTCAGTATGATGAAGGGGGGTGGCAGCCGTGGTTTTTCATGATAGGTCATGATGTATCGGTAACGGTTGTATTTCCAGAGCGTGTCTGATATGGACTTCATATCAATATAGACATTACTGTGAATTACACAGGAAAGAAGAGAGGGAGGGAGATCCATATGACATTTTCCTAAATAGTTTTAAAAAGATACCTGCATCCAAATATCATTTAATTATTATGTAAATGAAGGTACAGTAATGAAAAAAATATAACATGCTGAAAACCAAAGTGCATAGTGATAAACAACCTGCACAGAGCCTGTGATTTTGAATATGGACACCCATTTCATGCTAACCAGCCATAATTATAATATTCATAAATATTTCATCATGAAATACTCTTAACACTTACAGTCTGGTTTTCTGAGCGGCTCTATTGCAACAGAGACTCGTACAAATCAGAATAAATAGCCTCCAACTGGCATGTGGGGAAATTCCAACACCCCATACTTTCAATATACAGTAAAACCCTATTTTACAGAAAAAGTCCATTCTGTAGTTTTTTCTGTAAAACAAGGCATTCCTATAAGAACACATTTGGGGGGGGGATGTTCCCGACCCCCCATAAGATTTTTTTTTTAAAAAAAAAAGACACTCTAATATCACCCACAGTGCCCAGAATGGCTGTGGGTGATGTTTTATAGCCCACCAGGCACAATGCACTCTGGGAAATTGTGTTCTGTAAAATGTTTTTTACCTGTAAAATGTGACACATTTTCAGCAAAAAATCCTTCTGTAAAATGGGGTTTAAAATGAGGCTTCTGTAAAATGGGGTTTTACTGTACAGTACACTGTTTTACTTTATAATAAATAGCTACTATGCAAGTGGCTCTTAAATGGTTCAAACTAGTAATGGACCATGTGGACATCTAGTTGGTGTTGGACTTTAGCTCCTGTTACTTTTTATCAGCACAGCTGGTCATGGAAGCTGCTTCTCCACATCACCTGGAGTGCTATAGTTGTTCATCTCTGCTTTAGACTGTTTAACTACAGCCTAAGCTAGTTATATGAGATAGTAAGTGGTGGGCTAACAAATTTTTACTACCACACTGTGATTGTGGTATGGTGACATGGGCAGGGGAAAGCCCTGCATTGCACCCAAATTAGGACTACTTTATTTCAAAACTTGGATGGGCAGGGCCAGCCAGAATTTCTGCTACAGGTTTTGGTGAACTGGTGTGAACCACTGGAGATAGTTATCCACCCAATCTATACCTTTTCATTTGTCATTACATAGCTGAAAAATCATGTCTGGTTGTAATTTGCTAGATTAAAAAAAAGACTGCTTGAGTACTCAGCAAAGACATTTGTAAGATATGAAGAGATAGTATCTACTTCCCATCAAAGTAGACTAGATAAAATAGATCAAACTTAAGATAAGGCACTTTTAAGCATAGACCAGATAGCTCTAAATTCCCCTTGTGGACAGACTCTATGATACCCTTGGAAAATGTCCCAGGCACTTACTTGAAGAAAGCAATCAACAGATTGACCATGATGATGTACTGGGCAAAGAGATAAACAGCCTGGAGAAATGGTGTGAGGAAGGAGCCAGGAGGACAGTCTGGGTCTGATTCACAAGCTGTAAATTAAGTAAGAATATATTGTATATTATAACTGGCATAAAGAATAGTACACAGATCAAACATGTATCTTCCATTTATAGTCGAAGAACATCAGCCAAGACGGTAAAGGTCACCCTTGCTTGAAAGCCAGTTGTATCTGACTCTAGGGTTCAGTGCTCATCTCTGTTTATAGCCAAAGAGCCAGTGCTGTCTGCATTTGAAACCATTTCCATGGACACGTAGCAGGCATGCCTAGACACCAAAATGCACGGAATGCTGTTTACCTTCCCATCAAAGTAGTAGCTATCTATCTATTTGCAATTCCTTGCTTTCAAACTGCTAGATTGGCAGGAGCTGGGACAGAGATGGGCGCTCATTCCATCATTCAGTACTTGGGTTTTGAACTGATGACCTTTCGCCTTTCAGTCAGCATCTTAACCACCTGAGCCACTGCAGTCCAGCCAAGACATAAAGAATAATAAATCTTCACTGACTTTTATGGTAATAAATCATTCATTGGAATAAATGCAGCATCTCCAGAAATATAATATTATCTGTTTCATAATTCAGAAAAAAATTCAGACATTACAGATTTAAATTTAAATGTAATAAAATATCTCATTTTTTCTAAAGTTCATATAATACTGAAGTTCATTCCAATGATTAAAAAAACAGAATTTAAATTTTTTTTAAACACTGTTGAATTCTGCCATCATTAGAGAGTTTCATGTGTTAAAACACAGATTTTCAGGCAGCCCAAAGTATCTCTCATCAGTTGCTCTGTAGTCTGTCTGTATGAAGGACCACTGCCATCCTAGAAAGCATCTTATTATTACCAAAGATGTCTACAGCCCCTACATTGTGCACATGGCCTTTTGGTCATTATCTAATGCAATATGGCTACAATCTTATAAATCACTCAGTTTTATTTCTTATACATGATTCATTACAATTATTCCTGTTTTATAAGTAACTTTTTTAATAGGATAAAATCTTAAATCTCTTTCTTCAGAAATCAATCCCCTTATGTTTGGAGGTCTTACACCCAACGTGTAAGGATTGTAAAACTGCAGCCTGAGGACAAAAGGCAACGATTTGCCCAAGACCACTCTAAAGAGTGGTCTTGGGCAAAGATGAATTCAAGAGCAAAGATGAATTCAAGAGCAAAGATGAATTCAGATCTTAGCTTTCTAATTCATGGAGTTTGTCTGTAAATGAATAATAATTAGGCAAAGGGCCAAGTTTAGGCCTCTCTTCCATATTTTACAGATAATTTAGAGATAAAATAAGGGCTTTTGAAATAATTTCAGATGGTATTCCCAGTGCTTTTTACAGTTTTTCACATGTTTATATGTCATTGTCACAATATATCCTCCAACACAGATACAGTGGTACCTCGCTGAAAGAGCATGTGTTCCATGGAATTGCTCTTTAAGCGAGTTTGCTCTTTAAGCAAAACACCATTGTAAGTGACCAATTTTAACCTGGTTTTTTTTTTTTTTTTGGGGGGGGGAGGGGATTCTGAAACCTGATTTATTTGTTAAGCAAGTTTTTGGTTGGTTTTATTTGATAAGTGAGATGACCATTCAGAGAAAATTCTGCTCTTTGAGATACTTCTAAGCAAGGTGCTCTTTATGCGAGTTTTCTCTGTATCTATATAATATTGTCAACAATTTAAAGAGTCCTTTGAACGTTTTTGCCAGCTTGCCTTAAGGGCTTGTCTAAACTGGTCCACCCAGGTCAGTGCAACTTTTAAAAAGCCAGTCAAGGTCAGGGAAAGAAGCAAAACATCCACTTGGCATGATTCCTATGTCCCAACAGAATTTTTATCTTCAATTGACTAAATTATAGTATTCTTCAGCAGCTGATAACCAGTACAGGATAGCAGGTGGCTTCATGGTTAAGGTGCTGAATTTGATGAATGGAAAGTCGGCAGATCAGCAGTTCAAGATCTGAGTGCTGCACCATATAGTAAGCTTCTGTTTCTGTCCCAGCTCCTTCCAGCCTAGTAGTTCAAAAGCAAGAAACTGCAAGTAGAGAAATAGGTACCACTTTGGTAGGAAGGTAGCAGCATTCCGTGCACTCCGGTGTTTAGTCATGCCTGTCACATGTCCACGGAAATGTCTGCAGACACAGACAGCACTGATTCTTTGGCTATAAACATAGATGAGCACTGAACCCTAGAGTTAGATACGATTGGCTTTCGAGCAAGGCCAACCTTTATTTATTTATTCGTACTTGTATACCGTCTTCCTCACGGAGGCGACCCAGGGCAGTTTGACATATCATAAAAAACATTAGCAATTCAGATTTAAAAATTTAAAAAGTTCAAAAAGTTTAAAACTATAGATTAAAACAGATTAAAATTGCTGCTAAGTCTTAATTTAAAAATTGAGGGAGCAAGGGGGCTCAAACCAACCAGCAGGCTGAGGTCGTTGTGTCATCAATGCCCCATACCTTTATTATGTATTTATTTATTCAATTTGTATAGCTGCCCTAATCGACATGCAACTCTGGGTGGCATACATAAAATCCCCAGTGTTTAAAACTATAGAAACCCTTAAAATTCCTAAAGACACTGAAAAACTACCTCCTACTCGCACCATTTAAAAATCTAGTTTAAAACTTTTAAAAACATGAGTGATCCTGCTCTAATGTCATTGCACTGTACCACGTTGGCAAAAGCATAAACATTCCCATTTCTGTGTACTTCTGGGAAAGGGGGAGGACAACCACCAAACTGGCAGAAAGGGTAAGAAGCAAGTGTGATTTGCTAATAGCTTAATCATCCAGAAGCTGAGAAATATCAAATTACTGCTGTAACTTTCAGGGCAGACTGCAGGGAGCGGTTTAGAGAAACCCTTCCCACTTCTACTCACCCCACCTAATCTGAATGGTTTCTGTTAACATTTGTGCTGAAATGATCACACCTGGGGCTATGACTCTCAGAATCCCCCAGGTAGCCTGCTTCATAGGACCATGCAGTGGCGTAGCGTGGGTTTCAGCCACCCGGGGTGTAGGCCAAATTCGCCACCCCCATGCTACGCCACTGTGAAGGACGGGGAAACACGAAGAGGAGGGAAAGGCCAAGGGGTCATCGTCTGGAGCACTGAGACCAAGAACCAGCCCACTACAGGTGCTCCTGCTGCTGTGCCCTATCCGGGGCCGCCTCAGAGACTGGCTGAAGGACAGCCAAAGCCCAGAGACCTGCCCCACCCTGCTCTGCCCCAACCTGGATGGCGGAGGAGGAGACGTCCCTTCCCTGGGGGAGCTCCTGGTGGAGTTGCTGTGGTTGCCTATGGATACCACCACCTCAAAGCATTCCCGTGCAAGCGACGCCCTCACCGGGTCCACTGCCCAATGCGGTCCCTCTGGAAACAAGCACTGCCGCACTTGTTTCCCAAGTGCTTGGGTCCCAAGTGCTACAAGTGTTTGGGTCCCAAGTGCCGCCCCCTGGAATGTGCCGCTCGGGGCAGCCCCCCCCCCCCCTGCTCTCCACACTACACCACTGAGGCCATGATGGTGAATCTTGGCATTCCAGATATTCTTGGACTTCAGTTCCCAGAAGCCCAAGCCCCCATGAATCCACACGAATGAGCTTACTGTGATTCATCCGGCCCACGTTGCCCTCATCACCGGTGGAAGCAGAAGTAAAATGTGCCCATATGGGCCAGATGAATCACAGTAAACCCATTTTTGTGGATTCATGGGGGCTTGGACTTCTGGAAATTGAAGTTCAAGAACATCTGGAGTGCCAAGGTTCACCATCACAGTCCAAGGAGATGGTGGCTGGCAGATGTATTCCAGAACAGTATCTTTTTGAGGTCCTGACAGGATTCACATGAACGTTACAAGCAGCATCTCATTAAAAGCAGACCTACCATCAATTTCTGATGCATATACTTCACCAAATATCATCCAATATGGCTGGAATACAATATCTCGTGCAAGAGTCCAGGATGGCTCTTCGTGTGGAGAAAGTACTGCTTTTCGGGAAACTCCAAAACTTAGCAATACTATGGCCATTATAATTACAATATAGAACATGTTTGCTGCCTGCATGACATAGAAAATTAAGCAGCATTCAGAGCAGGATTATGTGTAAATAACAAAGTATAAAATAGTTTTCTGGGCATGTGGCAGCACTCCCAAAGTCTAAAATCTATATAACTCCATCTCTACAAACAGTAAGTTAACTATAGAGGGGAAGATATATCTATTTATGGAAGAGTTTATAAATTGGGAAAGGTAATAATTTTTTAATAATAAAAAAAGATGCATAGGTTGCATTCACCTATGGAATGCAACATAGGCTGCATTCACGCTATGGTAATGGAGCAGACCGTACAGTTAGTGACTCAACGCTGAGTGCTGGGTGATGGTAAATAACCTGATTCCCTAAAGGGGCCAACAACTATGGGCAGATGAGCCCCTTTAAGTTTGGTGATGGTCCCCTCAGTGGAGAAAATGCCATTGGAAACCATCATATTGGGCCCAATGGCAAAATGAGCACAGGAGGAACTCTGATACTCAGTTGTCATGCCAGAAGAGGCCATGGCTATGAAGGTGTGCCTTGATAATATCCTCAGCTGTGGCAGTCCACTGCCGTCCTGGTGTTAAATCCTACATGTCTCGTTTCATATGTGCAATTTCTTTAATTGTAACACCTTGTAATTTTTTTAAATTCCATTTTGTTGTTCAGTTGCTCAGTCGATTCTGACCCTTTGCAACCCTATGTACCATTGTCCTCCAGGCACCTCTGCCCTCCACCATCCTCCTCAACCCACCCAGCTTTGTGCCCATTGTGTCTACAATACCACCTAGCCATCTCATCTATGGCTGCCCCCTTCTTCTTTTTCCCTCCACCTTTTCCAGCATCAAGGCTCTTTCAAGTGAATCCTCTCTTCTCATTTGATGTCCAAACTACTTTAGCTTCTTCTTTACTATTTGTCCTTCTAAGGAGCAGTCAGGGTTAATTTCTTCTAAGATTGACCTATTTGTTCTCCTCACTGTCGAGGGAACTCTCAAAACTCTCCTCCAACACCACATTTCAAAGGCATCTGTTCTTCTGTGCTCAGCTTTTCATAATGTCATTATAATAATAATATGGAATCCACTGTCACAATCGGAAACAGCTGAGAGGTTTCAACAATGTATTAACGTAAGTTTTAGAAAATGAATGATATCTCAATCAATCAGAAAATGTAGATCCTCTGGGTTCTAGGTTCATATTAGTCTGGAGCTGAGAAGAGCATCTGGATATATATTGCTGGAAACAGACTACTGAGCTGCGTAGACTTGGGCTAGTCTAGTCGCAATTCTCAGAATTTTATGATTCAATAAGAATTGCTAACTTTTTCCCCTGGCATTACTTGTTACACATGACATGAAGACACAGGTAGCCTCAGAATTCATCTATTAAAATTCTGCCCCAATTTAGCTACTCAAGCCATAGTTAGTTGTTTATGTGCTATCAAGTTGGAACCAACTTATAGCTATTCTAATAGGGCTTTTAAGGTAAGTGAGATATTTAAGAAATGGTTTTACCAGTTCCACACCCACAGAGAACTTCCATTGCTGAAGCCAGGCCTCCTGATAACTAGTCCAGCACTCTATCTACTATACCACACCAGAAACCCAAGATATATGAGCAAGAAACTGTGAAGCCAAACCAAATGTTAAAATGGCATCCTGGTCTGATAAAGACTCAATGTAGCCAAACACTCACCATTTTCCCAATCATTGTCACATAGGGACCTGCATGCTGATTCACAGCAAAGAAATCAAGGAGCCTGGCATACCAGAATATGATATCCAGACAGTAAATTAACCTTCCTGATGTTTGAAGTGAAGGCTCTTGCCAGCGCAAGCCAAAACCAGTCATGAACAAGGCAATAGCGATAGAATCTGTAAAATTCCAGTACTCGAAAATCCACACTTTCACCTTTTGGCTGAATTTTCCCGGCTCTGAAATGAATACCTACAGCCAGAGGATAAAATCACTGAAATATATGAACATAAACATTTATGAGCATTACACTGTCCAGAAAAAAAGTTCTGTTTCTCTGCAGAGGCTACCGAGTAACATGAAAAGAGGTATCCCCTCCTCTCCCGTTTCCCTCTGTTCTCCCTAGATCTTTCTGGGCCAATGCAGTATAAAATGTCTACTGCTGTTCTATTAGAGCTGTGATGGTGAACCTTGGCACTCCAGGTGTTCTTGGACTTCAGTTACCAGAAGCCTAAGTCAACACTCCTGGGAATTGAAGTTCAAGAACAGCTAGAGTGTGAAGGTTCGCCATCACTGTATTAGAGGAAAGCACCTAAGGAAGGACTTTCCTATGGTGCTGCATAACCAGCATACACTTGGGGGCCTGACTCTTCTCCACTAGACTCCAGAAAATACAATCCATCCTCAGTATCACTACTTCCTCTTTCCTACTAACTGCCCCCAGCTCTTCCTCTGTCTCCTTTTTATTCTCTACTGGGGAGGAACACTTTCTTGGCAGACTTTCCCCCATTTTCCTTGTTTTCTTGCAACCCCTGTGTCCTCTAATTCTTGGGCTTTAGAGGAGAGGTCACTCCAGGGATCCTCAATGGGGATCCAGGGAAGCCAATGGGATTAAAGGTAGATCCTTCCTTTGGCCCCAAGCTTACCTGTTCACATGCTCATGGAGGGGAAATTGAAGTCTAGCATAGCCTAACCAAAACCCAAGAAAAACCTGTTACCAGACAAAAATGGAAGAGGTGATGTACCTCTGTATTTGGGGTCCTTGTTAGAAGCAACTAATATAGTGCCTGGGGCCCACTCAAGGCAAGGTAAGATTGCTTGTTATATGTACAACATCAAGCATAGGCTGTTCAAGGCATTGGAAAAAAGGCAAAACAGGTGTTATAAGCAAAATAACAAATTAGTTTTTCTTTGGTACAAACAGAAAAGAACAAATTGTTCTCATTTATCAAGGGCACAGCAATCTTGAAAAGGAGCATTTTCACAATTAGGAAAGTGGAAAATGACATGTTTCCTTCTTGAATAAGAAGAGTGCCCCAAAGGCTTTTGTCAGTTTACTAAACAAATAATGAACAGGAATCTTTGGAAGGCCATGGAAAAGATTGGTACACATTATAGCCCAATTGTACACACTATGATCACACTGATAAGCAACAAGGGAAAAAAAATAAGGTTCAAATGTTAGTCTCCACACTTTAAAAAAAACCAAAGACATGGGTGAATAACTTTATATATCTATACTGTATTTGAGTCCCTTTTGAGTTATGTAATGCTACTATTAAGTGTGGCAATATTTTGAAAAATGTAGGCCTTAGGGTATTGCAATTATTTGATACAATCTGGAGTTTCACACAGATCTGCAGCAAAACACATATAAACCTTTAGAAGTCAATTATGCATAAGACATAGTGTCCTCTAGAATTTTAATCAGTAGACCAGAACTGGTACAAGCATTACCTAATGCTTCCTAAAAGAACAGCCTTGTAGTTACATGAGCAAGCAGATGACACAAAATCAGCTCCAAGTAAAAACTACAATTTAGTGAGCATCCCTCCACCCAAACCTTTTGTGCTCATACAAGAGATTTGTAGTTGATGTCCAGTTAAAATCTGACCAATCTATACATCTAGGGCAGATTCCATATAATCCTGTCTCTTAACCATTATAATGAAGAATTTTGTTTTACTCATGCAGAACTATGTCTAGTTCAAGTATGTTGTTAGAGGGAGCAAGTGGCCAAAATCTGTTGCTTAGCATAGTAAATCACACTAGAGTGTGCATTGAAACTTTTTATTTTCCAGTTTTTGGCTATAATTAGTCTCACTTCAATTACCAAAATTATGACTATTTCCTATAATTCTTATTAACTATGGAAAGCAGCAAAATCAGAATAAAATAAAAGAACATACTTCTCTGATTTTCTCAATTGAGGTGGTGAAAATGTAGGTGATCACAAGCCATTCTTGCACACTGGGTGTGGGTTGCATCTCCACCAAGACAGTATAAGTGAACAGCCCCAGAAATACTAAATAGGCCATCTAAAAATTGGAAAAATGATGTTTCGATAAAAATACAAGATTGGTACAAAGAAATGTGGGAGCTGGCACTGAATGATAAACTTACCTGTGAGCTAAAAATAAGAAAAGGAAGAGCTAAAGTTAATAATTTTTGGAGAATCTGGAAACCTTTTGTAGAATATGTGACTGTCAAGAAGAAAGGGGTTGCTCCTGTACCGGAACAAAATGATTTTTGGAAATTATGAGTTTTTACAATCCCCTGGACATTGTAAATATCACAGGGGTGATAATAAAAGTGTGTTCTATGATAATGCAGGAAATTAAATGTACTAGAGAATGAGTTGAAAAATGGTATTAAGTATGATTTAAGCAGCTTTTACACGGGATGAGTAGAGTTTAGGTAATTTTTTATTATTATTGTTGTGGTTGCTTATATATGGTTAATGTAAGGTACTCATATTGATATAGAGGAAGAAAAGTTGTTTCTGTTCCATGATTTACTCTTTTTTTTATTCTCTTATTTCTGTAATTTGTGTGTAATTTTTTATTATTGTATTGTATTTTTTGTTTCTTTTTCAACTTTATTGTTGTATGTTTATATTGTTTAAATACCTATAAAAATTTAATAATAAAAAAAATAAAAATATACAAGACACATTGCATGCAAATAGTTAACTGTGTGAAAATTTGGAAATTAATAAAAAAATGCATCATATAGTATTTTCCTTCACCATTTATGCAAATTAATTGCACAACAATGCAGGCAAAACTTCAGCCCCCAAGTCACAAGTTCACAAGCATTAACTAGATCAACAGTGGTGAATCTATGCAGAGGGGGCACTCAGAGCCTTTTCTGTTGGCATGTGCTCCATCACCCAGCAAAGAGTTCACCTCACTCCTCTGCCCAGCAGCCCAATGGGAGCCCCCTCCCTCCCCCCAGCACGGAGTTTCCCCGCCCCTCTGCGGTGCAGACAGCAGCCTGTTGAGTTTGAGTACTTGGTCTTTAAAGGGTTCACCATCACTGAACTAAACTAATTTTCAGATTTTGAAAGAAAAGAAAACTAAGTCTCTAAGATTACAACAGCTCCCATTGCTGAGGTCAGTGATGTAGATGAAAAAATGTTGGAATGAAGATAGCTAAAGGAGTGGGGTAGGAGGTGGGAAATGGATGAATGAATAATAAATAACATTTCTGGACTACATTTCTCACATCATCCTGGCTGGGAATTCAGGGACCTGAATTTCCAAACTCTGCTACAACTTTTACCAAACCTAGGTTGCCTACTACTTGTTGTGTTTACTTCCCTCAATTAGGAAGTTATGGAGAGAGGGTGGTGATGCTGCTCTTCAACACAGGTGTGTTTGTGTTAATGGAAAGAAGGAGGAACAACTAGCAGTGCCACTATCATGGGAAACACAGGCAGTGGAGGGCCACTGGCCAAGGGACCAAACATCTGAAACCCACCACCAGGGTGGTTTGAGGGCTGCAGGAAGACTGCCTTTCATTTGAAAATGTCCTTTATTTGAGGCTTTGTCTGGATTGTTTGAAGGACCATCTGGTCCAAAAAACACAAGAGAAGACCAGCTTTCTATCTTGTTTTCAATCCAGACAACAGGCAGGCACAGAAATCACCTGGTCAGTCTCTCCCATTATAACAGAGTTTTCTTTCTGAAATATGATAATTACAGGTATTTGCAAATGTACCCATTATCTACAAATTGTGATATGCAAGTAATATACAGATCTGTGTCTTCCTCCTTTTTTTTTAATGCTAAGCTTTATCTTCATTGTTGACACAGAATTAGCCAACCAATGTAACAACATTCATTTTGAACAAATTTCATAATGCCTGCTGCTGAAAGTCAGCAAAATAGCACACATGTATCATGTCATACACTGGACAAAATAATGTTGTAGATCACATTAAAGTAAGGTCGTTGAATCAATAAGAGATTTGGTGAATCAACTGTTCCTTAACATCCACTGATTCAAAGGTCTACTCTAATTTTGGCTTATTTTAGTATAGCAAGTCATAATTGGAGTAGGTGCATAGCACAGTTCTCTCACAATGACAACAGTCTCAATTCAGGAATACTTCTCACAACCATTTTTTCTGTTCAGAATATCAACATTTCTAAAAAGCATGTTTTTCTTTTGAACTATAAATTAGTTACTAGAAAACTAAAATGCAGTCCGATATTTAAAGTAGATTTTGGCTACAGGAACAAACACTACACAAAAATGTTTTCTACTGCCACTTAGAGCTCAGAGAAACATCTAGACCAATGATGGTGAACCTTGGCACTCCAGATATTCTTGAACTTCAATTCCCAGAAGCCCTCATCAGCAGGAGTGCTGACTTGGGCTTCTGGTAATTTAAGTCCAAGAACACATGTAGTGCCAAGGTTCATCATCACTGGCCTAAACTTTAAAGAAATAAGATAACTTATAACTGAAATAGACTCTGGATTGTCCACCTATTTCATGTTCCTTCTAACTCCTCTACTCTCCTTCCAAAAAAGGAAAACATTCACTTCCCTTCCCTTCTTTCTTAGTTCTTGCATTATCTGTAATTGTTTAAAATGCCAGAATTAATGGATTGCTGGGTTTCCATTCAGTGGCAAATACAATTAGGTCCATGAGGCATGTTTTAAGAAGTTCATAAGATCAACAATGACTGACCGTGTGGAACCAGAACTTGACAATAGGGGCACTGTAGAATTCATAGATTTTCCGGGTCCAAGGAAGGCTCCCTGGCTCACTGTAGACAGGAAAAGTCTGTCCTTGGTCCTGCTGCTCAGCTCCTTTTTCTATATCATAATTGTTCTTTGTAAAAACATAACAGTTCCAGATTAGCAAGAAAAAAAGCAAAATTCTATTATCAAGTTTAGTAAGCAAAAAGGAAGAGAAATATAGGTACAATATGTATTTTAACAGCTTTTTGTAATATACTGCGGCAAAAGAATATATAATAATATTTTCCCCTTCATATACCACAAAAAAGGAGGCATCTGCAGGCTAGAGGGAACTCAAGATTAGCAGAAGTATAATCTATGTGGAGAGACAGAAACCTAAAATGGGGGAAAACCACTGCCCAAAATTATTTCATTGAGTAACTGACCATGCCCAGTAGCCATGGAACCCTGACTGATTTCTGGGGATAGAGTAGAAGTAATTGAAGAGTAATAGAATAGAATATTGCCAAGAAGACTTGCTTGGTTAAACCATGAACTTTGCTGGAGGCCTCAGTTATAATTATATACAGTGGAACCCCGTATAATGAACACTTTGTAAAATGAAAAATTTGTATAACAAAGCATTTTGAAAAAATGTTCGTTATTTGAATTGCTATTGGTGATATCCCGTACAATGAAAAAAATTTCGTTGGACGGGGTAACGCCAACAGTGATTCGTATAATGAAAAAACCATATAGTGAAGAGCTCTGTGGAATGGAGTTTTCTTATTCCCATTGTTTGTTTGATAGTACAGTACTTCTTTCTTTGATCTCCAACCAAGCAACAAGCATGGAGGAGATTTACTCCTCATGCTGGAGACTCCATGTTTGCTAATTATTTTTCTTTACACTGTAACTATAGAAGGTACCTAAAAGTCAGGTACTTTTTTTCTGACTTAAAATGTTTCTACAGTGTTTTTGTCATATAAAATGCTATTTATTGCGGGGAGAATCTAAGCAGGGATGGGGCTGATGAAACTAAACTGCTGTCTCCAAGTTCTTTGTGCTATTGTTCATTTCCTCCCCCTCCCCCAAATACTCTGCTAATTAGAAGGAATATGTAAAATTCCTCAATAGGTTGTGGGCCTAACTAAGTAGCTGGACTCAAAAAGATAGCTAACCAGTATTTTCTCTCTCTAAGTATTACAATCCCCACCTCCCCAATTAGTCACAGAGCAGCTTGTTCATCTTTTAACAAAGAGAGGCAGGAGCTAATGCAAGAACTAAGATAATCAGGAAAAATAATTATTCATTGCACAGGCAGTGATCTGTGAAAACGTATGCGTGCAAATTGATTACATGAAGCAAGGGTGCCCAAACTTTTCAGGCCATGGGCTGAAGATATGGTTGATAGTTCCATTCATGTGGTTCCTCCCACTAGAATCAGAAGTACAACGTGCATGCACATGCGCATAACATTGCTGTAAATGACCCGCAGCTGTTGTAATGAATTTACAACAGCCACGGGTCATTTACAGCAATGTTATGCACATGCACTGTGCATTCTGTGCACATGCATGCACATTTTACTTCTGCTTCTGGGACCAGCAAGGGTGGCACAGGCCAGATTAATTGGCACCATGGGCCAGATCCAGTCTACAGGCCGTAGTTTGGGCACCCCTGACATAAAGGAATGTGAAAGTGCCTTGTTAAATGTCCTTGATGTATCCTACAGCTTTACCAGTTTTAATCATAAACTGTCTGATTAACTTTATAGGAAAATACCTGGAAATACTAAATCATATATTCTCCACATTTAGCAAAATAAAATCTAAAGCTGCTACAATACTAACCCACGAAAGGTCTTCTTTGACACTAGACGTGCTAGGATCACCATGGTACCATGCGAACTCTTGTGATCGAGGCACATGTGACATTTCTGCTTTGCTTTTAAATTCCAGCATGAAGATGGTCGGAGGCAGAAGAATACTTAGGATAACCTAAAAGAGTCAGTTACTTAACATTTATCCAGTATTTTATTTGGGAGTCTTCAAGGTTCACAACTTTGAGCAGGGCCAATGCCTCTGATAAATGAGGAGGGTGCAAGTTGCATTTGGCCAACCAATTATTGGACAAGAGAATTGTCCAAGGCCACAAATTATATACATGATAGAAGAGGAGGTTCCAGAACTCAAAGAAACAGTGCCTCCCTGTTTCTCCCCCTTGCTCTCCCACCCCACTATGTGTATCCCTGGACCTTACTACAACACTGTGGCATGGTATGCTACAAATTGTCCCCCCCCCAATCCCCTCCAGCTTTTGTTATTTATACTAAAGCAAGAAAAAAGTATTGGAGACAACTGACAAAGCAGCAGCCATCATTTTGTCTTCACGGGTAACTTATTGGGCGAAAGCCACTCTTAAGTAGCAACTAAAGTAGGTCCATTGAATCAGTGGGGATTTTAATCAGCCTAATCTACAGGGTGGTTTGTAAGTCCCTACCTGGCCACAAAGAGAGTAGGGCTCTGCTGGGGGAGGGTGGAAGTGCTCCCATTGGGCTTCCAGGCAGAGAGGCGGGTCAAACTCTGTGCTGGGAGGATCGAGAAAGCACTCCCATTGGACTGCTGGGCAGAGGGGTAGGGTGCGTGCCCATGGAGAGGATGGGTAGGGACTTACAAACCAGGCAGGGACTTATGGGGTAGGGTAGGGACTTACAGGGCACCCTGTAGTTGTAACTTGTTTCTGGATTTCTGCCATTTTATCCACTGCAAGAAGGTGTGCTGATAGCTATTAATTCAGCTAGTTTTTAGGGGCTGCCGTGACTCAGTGGCTCCTGTCAACCTAGCTGTTCAAAAGCAAGACATTTCAAGTAGATAAGTAGGGACCACTTCAGTAGGAAAAGATCTTGGGGACATGAAAGGATCCTCATTTGGGTGTTGCCTGAGCAGAATTTCTTCAGCAAAAATCCTTTCAACGCAGAATAATTTCTGACATGAAATAATAATAATTCCATCTCAGAAAGCATTCTAGGTTGAAAAGATTTTTGCTGGAGAAACTCCACTCAGGGGGTGCCTGAATGAGGCTCCATTCATGTCCCTAAGAACTGGGACAGAGACAGGCACTCAATCTGTCATGCAGTACCTGGGTT